>JAREYC010000006.1:44897500-46097500 GCA_030015325.1 Cryptoblepharus egeriae
CCACTGAGCTACTGGGGGCCACTGGGGCCCGTGGGCTAGGGCTTGTGATGGACCTGGGCACTCATTTCTGGTGAACTGCATGAATCTTCACACTGCCCTTGTTTTGGAAAAATTTCTGCATCAGCACACATGGTTATCCAGGCAATTAATTTCACTCGCATGTCTCAATATGTGTCATTTTTACATTATTAAAGTTAAAGGAATCAGATAGTATTGATTCAAAATATCTTGGAGTAGGTCACAGAACTTTACAAACCAAAAACTTTTAACATCTTCACTGAATGATGAAACATCCACATAAAAATTAAGAAATCTCGGCCAAATAAAAGCCAAACAAATTTCAACATATATAAAAACATTTCAGATGATCCTTCCTTAACATCAGCCTAAATCAGACTATGTTCAAAAGAAGTGGGGTCAGATCCATTCCAAGAAACCACCTGTTAGATGAACCAGCATACCCCTCTTATATGCCACTCTTACCTGGGAATGTGCCAGCCTCAGTTTCTCCCATACCCTGGCTTGGAAAATGAAATGGGGCTGGAACAGGAAAGGATGTGAAGAGAAGGAGACTGGTGGGTAAGCATCTGCAATGTTCTGACTCACATTTTCCTCCATGATTTCTCTTCTGCTCAAACCCCTTTTTCCTTCCTTTCAAATCAGAGAGCAGGAGAAAGAGGAGAACAAGTGGAAATGGGTGAGCAGCTGGAGGAGGGCACCCCTCCCTCAATCTGCTGCCTCAAAAAACCCATTTCAGTCAGTCTTATGGAAAGTCAAGCCTGAATGAGATCATAGATGGTGCCAGGACCCAACGTAGATCAGCTTGCAGGACCACCTTTGTGTCCCCTCACTCACAAAGCAGCTGTGGTGACTAGCAAGTGCCATGAGCCCAGATGCCATGTATGATGTGTGGCATCCAGAAATAATAGTCATGACATGATGGTGTCACTGCCAACTGCTTCCTGAAAGTCCATTTTGGACCAAACAAACCAAGGGTGGGCAGGAGAACCCACAAAATGCTCTGCAAGACATGCCTCAGCATGGTTGATTCCATGCCAGGGTGCTGGCTACAGAGGGAGCTGGTGATGGTGGGGTGTGTTTGGGGAGAGGGCTTTCAACACAGAGGGCCTCAGTTCGCCAAATTGCCCTAAGTTAGTTCTGAGCGGGATGGTATCTCAGATAAAGTTTAGTTATTGAATTTTTTAATTAAATCATCTACTTTAACCTATGCTTCTGAAGAGTTGCTTATGTTAGAATAGACTAGACATAGGTAACAGCTCTGTATGGAAGAAAAAAATATATTTCCAGTGACTCCTTAGGTTCAAACTCTGTTGGTCTTAATGGAAAATGAAGGAAGACTATTCACCCCAAACAGTTCACATTACAAATTGATCAGGGATGTGATAACCACAGTTTTTTTTTGTTTTGAAATCAGAAGGTAGCACAGCATAATGTTTAGAAATCCAAACAAAGTGCATTAGTTCTCTTCCTTTGAACAATATAAATACAGAGATCAAGCTCATTTAGTCATGTTAGGCCAGTGCACATGCATGTACTAACCACCACCACCCCAGGAAGTTATGCCAGCCTAAATTGGTTAGGATTGCACCTACAGGGCACTGATATTCCCATTTCATAAATAAGAGAACTGAGGCTGAGAGTGTTTTGCAAATGACCACAATATATGATTGTACAAAAGTGGACCTTGTACCCAAGGCGAGAGAAATGGAAGGAAAGTGCAATGGAGTGAAATACAGAGGAAGACTATGCAATTATTTCAGAAAGACATACTTAGGCTACAATCCTAATCTCCAGTTAGGCCAGCCATGTCCTGTGCTGGCCTACGAGTGTCGTAAGACACTTGTGCACCACTCCTGGGGGAAGGGGAGGCCGGTGCACAGACATACGCAGACATATGGGAAGATCGATGAGTTGTGCTGGCCTAGGTTAGGACTGCACCCTTATTTACATTCAAAATTATATACAACAAATACACAGATCCACTGCAATGATGTTATTTATTCCATATGTAGGAGCCTCAATGTGCACAGAGCATTTTTTCACCTACCGGTTATTCCCACTGATGTTAGTGAATGACACTTCCCCTTATTAGACTACCCCTAAACTATTATCTCACTCCCTCTTATAGACACTAGCTTTGTGTGCATAGATCTGTACTTGCCACCACTGAAATGAAAGGCACTGTAGTATCTGAAGTTATGTTGCTATGTGATTATGATTACCGAGAATGAATAAAGGAATTGAAAATCCAGAGCATGTTCCCTTTTAAAATGACCACTGATCCCAATTTTATTTTATTGTAACTGCGCATTGCCCATTTGCAGTTGAAATCATAAAATTTGTAAAATGTCACCTCCAGAAGCACTGTGGTTCAGTCGCCTCGGTTGTTCCCCAGGTCTTGATGCAATCTTTGTAGCTGGTGTTATATTCCTTGTATCACCTCACCTCAAATGTGCATCAAGCAGGCTGGCTCCCTCTCTCCTTCCTGTACATTTCCATGATTTATACAAATACTTTTGTAGCTGTATTGTATTTTATTTTTATCTTTCACATTTTATTGGCACCAAAGTACTTGTGCATTTGCAGTGCTCCCATGCGTATTTACCTATTTATTCCATGATTATTTATTGAAAGCTATCTCATGCTCAGTTACTTTCCCACTGTCTTTTGCTTTAAACATTAAACAGATGCTGTATATTTTCAATTCATTTCAACGGAATGAGTGAATTTTCACTTTTTGCTGTGTCAGTGGTTTCGTTTCCTGGTGAAAATGGTGGTGATGTGTCAGTGGTTTTCTGGCACATTTGTTTCTATGCATGCCATTGTTGTAAACAAATTACACATACAGACAAGAAAGCAAAATTTTCAGTTATTGCTAATAAGCAAAAATTTCAGCTATTGGTAATAATCCTCTACCTCAGAATGCCTTGTTCTGCCCTGACAAGCTACACTGCCAACCAGTGGTGTACCTTAGCCCCATGTGCTCTCCAATGATGTCCTTTTGGCACCATGGCTGAGAGCCAATTGGGGCTGGCCCAATACCTGTGCTCCCTCCTCTCCTTGTGCCACAAATGTGCTTTATAGCATGTTTCCAACAGTCAGAGCTGGTAGGTTGTCTATATTTCCAATACTAAAACCTATAGGATTGGACTCTTACTCCCAGACAAGCACTTACAGAATGCAACCTAAGTGTTGCACAGCCCATTTCTATAGAGCACTGGGGCAGCGGAGCAACACATCCCTCCCTCTACCCATGACTGGAATTCAGAGCAGGCCAGAGGTCTCTTCAGGTCTCCTGTGTCAAACCCCAGCCTACCAAATGGGGCCACTTAAATCTGTTAACTGACTAATCACTGCCACAATTTCAAGCAGCCCCATGTAGGGCTTCTAGGCCCAGGAAGGGTTGGATATCACCTACTTCACCAATCCCACTGCTTCCCAGGAATAATCCACCTTCCTTCATTCTGCCCTCCTCTTCGAAGGCATAATCCCTACCTGACTCTGTTTCATTCTCCCCCCATCCCTGAGCCTTTTTTGTCTTGTATGTACCAGTGCCAGCAGTTGCAGCTTTAGATCCAGCACCAGCAGGACTGCCCAAACCTTTCTGCTGGTGCTCCCCACTTCTGCATAATTGCAAATATGCTTTACGCCACCTAAATTTGCTTTACACCCGTTTGTAAAGCTCTTTAATTATTTAATTATTGCTCACCTTCTCAACCAGTCGTTAGTCTCATCATCATGGATACCATCCCAAGAACTGCAGAGGACAAAGATGAGAAGTATCTGGAAGGCCACCAGCTTGTCCCAGGGGAGGAACCAAGAGAGAAGTGTTGAAGTTGGATGGGTAAAGCAACCTCCTTTCCACTACTGAAGCACAGAGGAAATCACCATTGCCACAACCTTCAATGCACTGAGGGATATTCAGCATGGAGGATATCTGATGGTGAAGATGTTGATGAGGTCTCACTGTCACCTTGGCATACTGTATGAGTGCCCATGCCCATAAAGGTTAAGATTCAGTTTCATAAAGTTCAAAGAGTATACGTACTGTGAAAAGGCTTCCCTGGAACCTAACCAGTGGTGGGCTGAGGCCAGTTTGGTCCGGATCTGAGGACCTGTTGTTGCCATCTCCCTGCCACTGGCGATCCGGTAGCAGCGGGGAGGGCATAACCAGGTGGACCAGTTCGGCTGGTGCGGCAGTGAAAGGAGCCTCCAGCAGCCAGCCTCCAGCTGGGCATTTTTAAATTTGCCGCTCCCAGTGGTGAAGCCCCACAAGTCCCAGCACCGGAGCGTCCTTTCCCCAGCCGCTGGGGCTTGTGGGCTGCCTTGTCGCTGGGAGTGGCAAATTTAAAAATGCCCGGCCAGAGGCCGGCTGCTGGAGGCTCCTTTCACTAGCACACCAGCAGCCAGCTACAGTGGCAGGCACTGCAGCCCGAGAGCCCAACCTGACTGCTCAGAAGTAAGTCCCATGATAGTCAATGGGACTTACTCCCAGGAAAGTGTGGCTGGCACTGCAGCCTGAGAACCCAACCTGACTACTCAGAAGTAAGTCCCATGACAGTCAATGGGACTTACTCCCAGGAAAGTGTGGCTGGCACTGCAACCTTAGAGCCCAACCTGACTACTCAGAGATAAGTCCCATGACAGTCAATTTTAATTTTTTATATATTTTTTTAAATTTAATTTTTCCCTGTCCTGATTTTGTGGAAGAGAATTATGGCAACCCTACCCTATATCATCATGGGAACTGGAAGACCAATGAGTTGTGCCATCCTAGGTTAGGACTGCACCTTTAGGAAAGTGTGCATTGGATTGCAGCCACAGTTTATATATATACAAGTATGCACATAGAAAGTTTCTTTGCTGTTGCATCACATGCTGTTCATACTATTTACTGGCTTTCTACTTACTTCTAATTCTTCTCCTCCTTCTAATTCTTCTTCTCCTTCTAATTCCTCTTCTCCATCCACTCACCTTCCCTCCTCTCCTTCTATCTCATCAAGGGTAGGAATTTTTTTTTAAACCTTGTTCAAGTGGCATAGCTAACAATCATGTAGGCCAGTGCAAAGGTCAAAATGTAGCCCTGGAAGTGATGTCACAACCAGAAGAGACATCATCCAAGGATATTTTTAAAAAGAAAATTGGGGAAAAACCTGCCTCCTGTTCCTCCTCCTCCTCAGCAGTTCACCACCATTTGCTCTGCTAGTGACATAGCTAAGCACTTAAGCACCTATTTGCTATCTGGAGTTGAAGAAATTTTGTTACCCCACCTCACCCCACAACAACAAGTTCAAATTTACCAGTAATTAAGTTTAAAAAAATGAAAATTGTGTCCCTTATTGGTTAGGGAAACTGTGCTGGGGCAAAGAGGAATAGCTATTCTTTCCCTGCTAAATAGAAGAGGAGCACTTAGAAGTGCCTGTATAGACAGTAAGCATTGTTTTATGATATATGTACTTTATATGTATATGTACTGAGAGATGATTCATATTAACATCTTATTAATTCCATACAGTATCAGAATTACATCTCATTGGCTCTCAGAGCCATCAGTAAAATGGGAAAGTTTGAGTTAAGAAAATCCACTTTTGTTCCATAGGCTTTTGTGTTTTCATTTTCTTGTTAAGGGGCCACATAACATTTGACAGAATATAGATATTCTAATGCAGTTTGTTTCATTGCATTCTGCATATAATTACCTTTCCATCTATATATAACAAATGGTATTACCATTCATACATACCCCATTTTCCACAATTTTAATCACTAATGTCAAGCTCAACTTGTAGCCCCCTAAAGCTTGTAGTCTGGTGCAACTGCATCCCCTGCACTCCCCTAGCTATGCCACTGCTTTGCTCATATGATTCGTAATTGGAAATAAAATTGGATGGATGTTACTTTTGTGTTGGCACCATATAGCCTATGACATCAAGTATGGCAATTATAAAAAGAAGTGTGCATTAGGACGTTCGATACAATTTTTATATCACAATGTGGTCCTTGGGCCAAAAAGATTACCTCTCATGTCCTAACAACTCCAGACATTGCAGGTTTGATGTGCATAATCCTAAAGGGTTAGTGGCTGGTCATGTTTAATAGTAGGAAAGGTTTCTGCTAGAAAATGGTTTGAAAAGGGGAAAATTTGATGTTTGTTTCAGAATCAACAGACTATATGTGCCTAACATATACAGTATGCATCTTGACTATTGAGTGTGAATACTATGCAGCTTAAAATATGTGCTGTTGTGTTATCTCATTTATGTGGTTGAATGCTTTGAAATTTTATCTATTTTTCTATACATTGGGCTAACCAGTGGTGGGCTTCAGGGGGTTATCAGAGGTTTTATAGAATCCTTTGCTAATGAGCGCCTGGTTCTGAGAACTAGTTACTAAAGGGACATACTCTACAATCCAGAGTAACTACGGGAGCACATAAGAAACTTTACGTGCACCCGTAGTTACTGCAGCACCTAGTGAAAACCTATGAGAAATTCATATTGCAATCCAGAGCAAATTGTTCTTACACCGGAGTAAGGGCTCCCCGTAGTTACTCAGGATTGCGCCCATAGAACCTGTTGTTCTATGTACATAGAACCTGTTATTAATTTAGGTTATTAGGACACAGAACCTGTTGTTAATTTATTTGAATCCCACCACTGACTAATCCCATAAACATTCTTGATTTAAGGGTAATCTAATATCAATTTATGTTTTTTTAAAAACTATTGGGTTCAGTTAAATAAAACAAGGTGATTTCAAACACAAAATTGACAGTGGCTAACTTGAGAACAGTTTATGATTCAGCAACATCTTTTACAAAGTGTGTGCAGTGGTGGGCTCCAGCAGGTTCGCACCTACTCTAAAGAACCGGTTGTTAACAAGAGATAGGACATATAAAGTTTAAAAATAGTCATTTAAAAGTGGCTGCCAGATGGGCAGAGAACCAGTTGTTAATTTCTTTGAATCCCATCCCATTTGAATCCCATTAACTTTGAGTCAAAGTTAATTTCTTTGACTCAACAGCAATATTTTGGCACCTCCATAGAGGATGCATTGCAATGTCACTCAAGCCTTGGCCAAGTCTGTGTCTCAGCAAATATCGCAACATTTTGAATTGGCAAGTTCAAAAGCAAAATATATAGACTCCATGGATTATCTCACTGTATACCCATCACTGTACACCACACCCTGATTACCCAAAGTATCCATGGAAGACAGGCTTTGAAAACTACTTATAGGAAAAAAGATTTACAAGCCCAACATTCCCATTCTCATAGGGCTCTTGCCCAACACAAATTATTGTCAGAGTCAGGCAACCCAATCCTATGCAGGCTGTCCGTGCTGCAGTGTAGCTGCACCAATGTGGCCACAAATATATCCCACTGGGACGAGACAGCCAAATGTCTGCTTGGGTTAAGGGAACATCAGTTCTCCTACTTTCTGTGGAGCCCCAGCAAATCCTATATGAGCACAAACCTAACCATGTCTGTTCAAAAGTTAGCCCCATTGTGTTCAATGGGCCTTACTTCCAGGAAAGTGTCATTAGGATTGCAGCCCTCTAGGTCTCTGTATATTTGAGTCAGCTAGTTAGCTGCTACATAACCTAGGAGATACATGTAGGGCTCCAAGGCACAGGAGGGGGAATAGGATGCCCAGTTTCATTCCCATACCACTTTCTCCCCATCTCCCCTAGAATGCCTCCCTGCTTCTCAGCAGGAAACATATTGCTGGTGGCTCCCAGAAGTCATCCCACTGGCATGAAGACCTAGCAACAACTGGCGCTGGCCTACCTGCCAGCACATTACCCCTCCGAAATGCTGTGACATTCCTTAAAGCATGTTTGTGACAGGCATTGTCAGGGCAGTTCACAGGAGACTGGCACTGCCAGGCAATAGGATCAGGTCCTAAATCTCATTGAGATTCATATTGGTGCTTTCAGCAATGCTCCCCTTAATATATTTGAAGGGTTCTTTGGGGAAATATTTGAAACTAAAACTAAAGGTTTTATCTTACTTTATGATACCAATATTTCTCGTCAGCAGTCACTGCAGAGTGACATTTTATTGTTTGCAGGACCACTGTTCCTGAAATGTGACTTTGTTCACATCTCCAAATTTCTAAAACTCTTTATTTCTTGGATTGGGAGGAGGAAAATCTCATTTCTCTTGAATTTATTTATCCACATATTTCCCAAGTTCCAACCATTACCATCACAAAAATATTTTCAATGACATCTAAAAACTGATCCTAATCACCTTTACTGATGGGTAGACCACACTTGTTTTAAAAGGTAGATAAGGATGGGTAGGTTAAAAATGTTAAAAATAAACTTTTTAAAAGGTTTTAAAGATGGGTAGATACCACTTACAGTAAATGTTACAACAATGCTGGGCACTACAGATAAGCACACACAATTTGTGAACCTAATCTTACCCAAATTATTCATTGCTTCAGAGTTTCACACTATTACCCCACAAGGATAGACAATGTACACTGTTGGAGTGCTGAACAGGTCCCTGCACAAAACTGTGTTAGACTTTTTGTGTCATTTTGACCGTCACATCTGGACCTAGAACTCCCTTAAAAGTAGTAGTATAATCTTACAACAATAACCTTGCAATGTAGGGTATCAAGTCAGCACCTTGACTGCACCATTGTAATTGCAGAACTGGAAGTGGGTTGTGATCATCAAGCTGTTTGGACATAGCTGGCCCATCCATCAGGTGCGAGATTTTGCAGGCATGCCCACTTCCCAGTCATTCATTCACCTCCACCATTTCTCCTCTTGTTCCATGAATTCAAAACGAAGGGAATAAAGGAAAACAGCATGGAAAATTATTATACATATTTTTTTTCTCTAAGTCCTGCAGGAGTGTTGAGACCATTTTCCTGGTCAGAGGAGAGCTGAGAAGTGTGTCAGAAAGTGAGGGATAGGAAGCAGTGACGGTTTCTGAAGCTGAATCCCCTTGCCTCCCTCTCTTGACACATCCCTGATTCCTCCCCTCCCTACCCAGTTATTCCCCTTGCCCTCCCCATCCTCACCCACAAACCTCCCCCAATACCAGCATACTTACCTGGCCCTGTCCGGAGATCTGTGGTGGTGGGGAATCTTGCAGCAGAGCCTCAAATGGCCTGGCAGCACTGCAGTGTTCGTGCAAAACCAACACAAATTACAGGAAAACTCTGAGGTTTTGACATTGTTGTTATATGGATTAAATAACAGGCAAGACCAGTTGTATATTAGACTTCTATTATGCTATCCCAAATACAAAATCTCTGCCCCTTGCTATTGAATACATCCACCAATTCATTCAATAGCATCTTAAGTGAGGTAAAACTTACAGGTTTTTAAGGTCCTCACTATTTAATCCAAGGACAGATGAGACATTTAAATTTTAGTAGCACTCAGTTATACACCTGACATAGAAAAATGGCTGCAATCCTTTTTATCAGATCAGAGAATAGGCATTAAATGACAAAATATTAGTCAGGCCATAGATCCACGAAGCCTATAAGTTCTGAAGCAGCTTCATTAAATCTATTTCTTTTTTAGGGGACAGAAGGGTATTGTATGATGTTGCCAGTTATTTGAAGAATGAGAATTTTTTTAAAAAAATATTTAAAATATCACTGCCAGGTACTTTATCCATCTGTCCACTTTCATATTTATTGTTTTTCCAATCACTTTATTCATCCATCTGTTCATCTGTGTAAACCCATTTTTTAAAATTTTAATTTTTATTTATAGACTGACCTTAATAAACTCTCCTCAAGTACCGTGTGTTTATCACTGTCATGGATGAAAACATTATTAATGACAGGCGAGTCGAAGAGGGAAGATGACTGCCCTTTAAATTCCTTTTCAGCTGACTGGGCCGGAGCAACTCAGCTGGTTAGAGGTGGCTCCGATCAATAAGGTCAGAGTTCAGTCACTGTTCCCATCACTTCTATCATCCCCATCATTGCCGGCTAACGATGCCTGCAGGTGGAGCGTTGCGCCTTTCTACATTTATGAATTGCCTCGCTTCATATTGAAGTCTCATCAGCCCTGCAGGACTTAAAGAAAATATAAATATATATGTATAATGTGTATGCCGTATTGCGATGGATACCTATTTTGAAATGTGTACAAGTAGAGATATAGAAGTCAATAAAAAGAAAAAAATAGTCCCATGTGTTAAGGGGGAAAGGTATACCAAGAACTTGAAAAATCCGGTTAATAGGACTTTTGGTGGGAACTCCAGCAGTCCACGACATTCCAAAGATAGGATATATTTAAGTTCTCCATAGAATCAGAGTAGAGTCCTGGGGTGTCCAAACATTTTGGCAGGAAGACCACACCATCTCTTTGATATTGTATCCAGTTCCGGAAAAATGTTTTACATTTGAAATTGGAATAAATTTACACAGTTTTACATAGGAGATTGTATTTGAGACAGATCTGGAGGATTACATACTCCAGATGGGGAATCTTGCTGTAGACCACAATGATACCCCTGCTTTCACTCATATGCTTCTTTTAGCTTCCAGGCATTAATTTGTTCTTTACCTCTGGGCTGTGTTGGAATGGGAAAATGTCAGGGCTTTTAGGAATGGGAAAGTTGAATAGGATTGGGCCCCAAATCTTCTAAGGTTCCTTTAGATCAGATGAATACTTGACTGAGGGTGCAATCCTAACCAATATAGGCCAGCACAACCCACCTATCTGCCCAATACCACTAGGGCATGGAGAGTCTGGCACATGTCTATGCGTTGACCCCCACCCCACTACGAGTGGTGTAGAGTGCCTTACAGTACTTTTGCAATATCCCATGCCAGCTCAGACTTAGGCTGGCTTAACCTCGCAACAAACCTGTGAGGTAGGTAATTGTTCTATGGGCAGCTTTGTAGATCTTTTCTCTTCCAGATGAAATCCATATGCAACCCATCTGGCATCAGGAGCATCTTCCTGGCATCTTCCACAAGGAGCAGTTTTCAGGTCAGCCAAGATGTAAACAGTGATGGCTCCTGGCTCTGTTGTCTCATGACAGCTTTAGCAGCATTCCTGTCTCCCATCCAAAAGTAACCTACCCTACAATCCACAGTAACTATGGGAGCACGTAAGAGACATTACGTGTACCCGTAGTTACTGCACCATCTAATGAAAACCTATGGGAAATTCATACTGCAATCCACAGCAAATTGTTCTTACACCGGAGCAAGGACTCCCCGTAGTTAGTCTGGATTGTGCCCCTAGTCTTTTTCCTGCTTAGTGAACTTTTGGCAGCTCTTCCCTCAACCACCATACCATGCCTGCTGCCTAGGCTGGCTTAACCAATGGTTAGAACTGCGCTGTGAGTCTCATGATACCTTCATAAGTCAATTGATCTTAAATGACATCACTGATAGAATGTTGTAGATAGCTCTCAACAAGCTCTATTCATCAGAACAAACAATCCTATATACTTCACTGGAATTACTTCAATGCAAGTAGTTTATACAACCTTGTACTGATATAGGTAATATAGATATACAGTAGCCTGAACATGGTGACACAGATCAGTGATAACAGCTCCACTATTTAATTACCAGCAAAAATGTATGCTGACAAAATATATCTTTGTAGCAGCTTAGGAAATTGTAGTAAAAGTCACATTAATTTCAAAATCATACATTTCTGGGGGAAGTTGCGTTCAGATTTATGAGAGATAATGGTTAAAAGGTGGCTATAAATGCTTTATGAGTTCAGTAGGTTGACATAAGCGCCAACCTTGCTGCAAAAAATACATTTTTTATTCAGGTGGCTTAAAACAGGTTTGACAAATATTTAGCAAACTAACTTCACCTCATGTTTTATCTTTGAGTGGTATGACTGGGCCTTTTATTTCCTGTTGGTGATGCTGCTTGATTATTCAAGATGGGATAGCGAGAGAAAATGTGTGTGTGTGCAAGAGAGAGACAAAGACAATTTTATATTCATGCTGTCATTTAAGCCCAAGCGCAAGAGGTGGGGAGAAATCATTAGGACTTTGGGCTTCTCAGCATGGATCTTAATATTGGCAATGGCGACATAAAATGGAGCCCGGGACATATTTAATCTAATACCTATAATTCTGACAGTGAAATAAGCAACACAAGTGCATATGATAGTTGGTGACACACAATTTTAACTTCATTCAGTCACTGCTTTTGAGACATGGTTACCTGCAGGATAGGGCCATAAAACAAGGATGTACAAGAATGTGTCAAACGTAGGGCTTCCCTAAATTACACTCAGAGGCACAGATTAATACATTTCATACATTCTAGTCATGAGTGAAGTACTTATAGCAGCGCAACGTGCTCCTTCAGTGATATCATTCATGGGAATTAACTACAGCGAACAGTGACAAGCTGGAAAAATGCCCCTACTATTCAAACTGTACAAATGGCATTTGGACACAGTAACTCAAAACTGGACACTTCATTTCAAGTTTAAAGCTAGTGGCCCAGTCAAAAGCTATTACTCCATCTTCTTTATTTGTAGTCCATGCTTTTGTGCTCTTTAAGAATCAAATAAATACTGGTGTAATGGTTAGCAACTGCCACTTCAACGAAAAATACTGCTAAATTCAACAATAAGTCTTCTTTCTACACACTCAAATTTATGACACAAGAACTGGAGCCATTCCTATTACGATGTCTGGATAGGGTTCCTTTTTTCTTCTTTTTTAAAAAATGCAGAAAGCGGCTCACTCTACTGATAAGAATTTAAACCCAATCTTTTTCATCTCATTTTTTTAGTAAGGAGAAATAAACAATCAATATATGTAAGCAAAATAATGTACACATATTCTCACAACTGATGAATCTCTTTTTGAGAGATGGCTTTCCTTTCCTGCATTTCTGTTAACTGAACAGGTTTCATTTCTATCCAAACACATGGGGACCCAATGACCACAGCCAAACCCAGGAGGTCTACCTAGGGCTGAACTGAAGTAGGGTATGAGCAATACAATGCTATGTTAATGAGGATCACAGGACAAATCACTGCTCTGAGCCTCCCATTAGCTCCCTAATCTGAGCCTCCCATCTGCTCCCTAATGGGTGTTTCTGCTCGCCCGGTCAGGAAGACTTCTTGATGGGCATGGGTCCTCAGCCAGTGTCCAACCTAGATGCCACCCCTGGATAAAGAAACTGATACAGCTTGACTGCCCTCTCCAATATATCCAGGCTTATTCACCAATGTAAAAATGCAGTCTAGTTATAAGAAGTTAATGGTTTGCCATTAAACCACACAATGGTTAAAACCACTGTTCAATGTTATAGAGCCCAATTCTATTTCCTGCCACCATCTCCGAGGCATCTAAGCCAAATAGGCATATAATAAATTCTTGTTGGGGACCAAGATGCCTCCTAGGGGTAAAGGAACGCTTCTTCCTTACACATTTGTATATCCCTTGTTGCCCTATGGAACTACTCATATCTGTGCTAGTTCTTTGCCAAAAGTCTGAGGAGACCCAAGGGAGTGGGCAGGCAGTATAGCATATTTGCATCACTGTTGTCATTGATAATTACCTGTGCCACCCCCTGCCACTCAGGATGACTATATATCATAACTTGAAAGGAGGACAAGTCTTCCCAAAATGTAGGACACCCAATAAAAGTGTAGGATATGACAAAATTAAAGCTAAAATCACTTATGTATAGTGCTTTCATGTGGTTAAATTTAAACTCTATATTGTTTATTATTAAATTTAAAACAATATAACTTATGAATTACAAGGAGGCTACCTGATGTCTCCTCATAAGGAAAAGGAGGATAATAAAGATTTTTTTTCCAGGACACAAGTCTAAAATAGGGGACATGTCCTGGGGGAAAAAATGGACATATGGTCACCTGCCTACTACCCCTTCAGGTGGCTTCAGTTCCAGAACTGTTTTTCCTCCCTTCACGTACAGCTCATCAGCACCAGAGTGCATAATGCTCTTCCTACGTGGACCTGTGTGTGCTCATGGTGCATAAATGACCTGCTCCCTCCCTTCCATTTCTGTTCCATGTGCATGGAGGGTGTCCCAGTTATCCCATATATTTGCTGATCAACCTTTTTGGACAAATCATTCCTCCAAAACAAATAGGAAAACTCCCAG
The DNA here is from genome assembly GCA_030015325.1 of Cryptoblepharus egeriae. Lineage (NCBI taxonomy): Eukaryota > Metazoa > Chordata > Lepidosauria > Squamata > Scincidae > Cryptoblepharus > Cryptoblepharus egeriae. The sequence continues at coordinate 44,911,631 of JAREYC010000006.1, forward strand.
AAATGATGGCACTCTGAGCATACATATTGGTTATCACATGGAGTCCATTAGGTTGGTACACCATTTTTTGAACCAGCTTCTTGTGAAAAAGAGCTGCTTTTAAATCTGTCCATTGGAATTTTAGGTGCTTGAAAAATTGACTTTAACACTAAATTTAGTACGTTCATGCCATCTGAGTGAGGAAACTTTATGAACGTTTTGGTAACAGTTGTACTGAAGGCACAGCACCTATTTCTACTGCTCATCTCAATTTTTTTAAGCAGCTATTGTGAATAGGAAGACATTCAATGACTTTAAATATCTGTGTTTGTGTCATAATTATAAACCAAAATCCATGCTACTTTCTGATGTTGTAGACATGGATCTAACATGCTGTACCACTCAGTTGAGAGTTAAGGATGATAACGTTTTTGAAGCATTTGTTACTCTTTCAAGTGGGTGCTCCTCTTTTATTTAGCAGGGGGAGAGTAACTGGCCCTACTCACCCCAGCAATGTCTGTTTAAGTGGCTTCTGCTGGTGTTCTTTTTTGCATTTTAGATTGTGAGCCCTTTCGGGACAGGGATCCATTAGCTTTTAATTAGCTATTATTATTTTTCCATTTTCTTTGTAAGCTACCTTGTGAACTTTTTAGTTGAAAAGCGGTATATAAATACGATAGATAGATAGATAGATAGATAGATAGATAGATAGATAGATAGATAGATAGATAGATAGATAGATAGATAGATAGATAGACAGACAGACAGATAGAGGGTCCTTTCATGCCCTCTAAATTAATCAAAGGTATGGTGTTGTGAATAAGCAGGTCAATACTGAACTATGAAAAGCCTATATTGAGTAGAACAGTTATGAGTAAAGGCACTGAAATTCATGATGTGAGTTAATTGATTACGGGCAAATTCCAGAGTAACTACAGGAGTCCTTGCTCCGGTGTGAGAACAACTTACTCTGGATTCCAATATGAATTTCCCATAGGTTTTCACTAGGTGGTGCAGTAACTACGGGTGCACATAATGTATCTTATGTGCTCCCGTAGTTACTCAGGATTTGGGGGCAAATGAGGGGGAAGGAAGTATGGCAGAATATATTTCAAACATGTTGACATTACATGACATGTATTTTTCTCTTAAATTTAGGGTTCTTCATTCAAAGAAGTCTTAAATTGCTCCTAAAACACATTTTAATGGTATTTACCCCTAACAGTTCTTGCTGGTAATTTCAAGGATGGTGAATCTTCTAATTCTATGTTAACCTGAAAGTTGCTTGTAGATACAGTATTAGCATTGTTTTCATGAAAAAGGAAGGTTGGATGTTAAGTTGCTTGGGAATCATTATAATTGTCAGTGTGCCATGATAAGAAAAAGATTGAAAATGGTTGCTCTAAGTAAAATCACTTGTTGCTGGTTAATACTGGTAGAAACAAATCCAACTGGACAATTTTCAGAAAAAAGTACTCCTGCTCAAGCTGATAAAGGTCATATAAGAAAACAAAATTTGCAGAAGCCCTGAGTCAGTTTCACAAGACAGTACTGTATGTATAGCTATACTGGAAAATCTGAAAAATTGATACTGGTTTCATTCATGTGCACATTATGAATATGCACCACACATTATTATTTTAACAGTACAGAAAATTTGATACTGGTTTCATTCATGTGCACATGCAACAAAAACCATACATTATTATTTTAACAGTATAAGTTCAACCTTGTTATACACACTTTTTATACACAAATTTGATGCAACACAAATGGCCACTGCAAATCACAGTTTAAAAAACTATTTTTCTACTGTTGTAAAGAGGCAGTCATGCAAGCTGTCATTCCATTCTTCAGCTGATCCTGGCTAAAGCAAGTGTCCTTTGCATTTCTAATTGCTTACTGCTTCTCTACAACAGAAAGAAAATCTATTTTTAAACAATCATAAAAGGACACACTTTTTAAGAACTGCTTTTATTTAACACGATTATTGTTGTTGTTTTGTATCAGCAGGGAGTCACAGAATTAAATTCCTGCAGATATTGAGGAACAACCTAATTCCATTAGGAGCAATGGAGGAGCAAGAAACCTGGAAGTGGGTCTTTAAATCTATTTTTCCATTGTTTTTAATCCATGGATGTTCTTATCCACAGGAGGTTCCAGAACAGAATCCTAAGGGATAAGAAGGGACACCTGTATTTATATTCTGCTTTTCAACTAAAAGTTCACAAAACAGTTTACAGAGAACTAGTATCTCACTAATGCAAAATAATACCAGCAGACAGCCACTAAAAAAGACATTGCTGGGGTGAGCAGAACCTGTTACTCTCCCACTGCTTAATAAATGAAGAGCACCCACTGGAAAGAAGTGCTTCTTAGCGAGTTAGAAAGATTTACTTTAGAATATGGTTTCTGCCTTACAGTCAAATTGAGAGCGTTAGAATTATGATGCAGTAGGAGCATTGAGGAAGTGATCATTTGACAACAGTGATGTCATTAACTACATTTATCCCATTGAATTAGCCTTCCTATGTGGCGGCCACATTTCCTCAGTAATGATATCGGGCGAATCCTATTCAAGTTTCCAGCACTAATCTAGCCATGCCAACAAGGCATGTCTTGCATCCTGCAATGGAGACACACAGTCACATAGATCTTCCCAAGTACAGGAAAGTTTGTTCCCTTACTATGAATTGTGGCTGCATCAGTACTGAAATGTTGGATAGTACTGAGACCTAAAAACAAAGAAATTTAAATTTTAAATAAATGTTCCTTCCACTCCCCCGAGGCTTGGCTCACCCCGCTTCACAATATACACACTCACCAAGCCTGAGCAGGGCTTATATGTTTTGTCATTGGTCACTGTATGTGTCTGTCTGGTTTGGGCACTTGTAACCCTGCCCAGAAGTTATAAAAAGCTGGTGTTTACCTCAGAAAGGGGCCACCCCCGAGGGACTTGTTGCCCATGGTGTGTGCCTCAGATGATCTGAAGAATAAAGAGCTCTTTTACCCTCCTCCTGCCATCTGCACTCCTTCATTTCAGGTGACAGTACTGAGCCCAATAGTGTACTCAATATTGTGTACAAGTAGTACTGTGTATTATAGTGTATATCCCAACAGTGTGGTTTGTGCATAAAACTGAAACCAATACTGTGGTTCGGGCAGAGTGGCAATACGTCATAACAATGAAAAGGGGGCATGGCTCTAAAAAATGTAGGCCACCCAAGAAAAATTCAGGACATGACAAAACAAAGCTAAAAACACTCATATACCATATATTGCTTTTGTATGGTTAATTTAAAGCTGTATCACTTATTATTAAATTTTAAACTGTTTTATATAATTTTATACATCTAATGAATGACAAGAATTATACCTGCTGACTGCTCACAAGGAAAAGGAGGACAATAAGTTTTTTTTTCCAGGACACAAGGCTTTTTTAGGACATGTCCTTGAGAAACAGAACATATGATAACACTGGGTTTGGGTACCACAGAAATGAGATATCCCTGAAATAGGGTTGGTTTCCTGAAAGAGGGAACCTTGCTTCCCTGTTACACGTGAGAAACAATCATGTGTTTACTGCACTATAAACTATAAAGAAACTTGAAAGTGATATGTGATAAGAGGACAAAATAAAAGGAGGGAACGTGTCAAACCATGTTATTTCAACACATTTTGTAATGTTCTCCCACCTGATCCTTCTGCAGTATAAGCAATGAATCCATATCACAGATTTTCAAACAAAGTGTCTTTTTCCCAAGCTACTATTTAGGCTTTTTATAGTTGGATATTGAGCTGCTTCTTCACAATACCATGTCTTTGATTAATCCAAAGTACATGAAAGCTACTGAAGGACTTTCTGTTTTTATGATCAACCACTCCTTCAAAATCATTATGATATCCTTGCCTCTTTAATTTTCACCTGAACACTGAATAGTGCTATTTTGCTATTTTAAAAAGCGAGGGTAAGAGGAAACCAGTAATTAAAACCTTCCCCTACCTTTTTATGGAAAAAGAAAAAGACAATGGGGCACTACAGATAAACTATTTCGGGGGGGGGGGGGGATCACTCCCTAATCTCTCTTCTAGGATCAACAGGCAGCAATGACATGGGTTGAACATACAAAGTTGAAGTGATTGATAAAGCACACACGTCTAGAAAATCCTTTATAGCATTTTGTCCCACTGAACAGGCTGGAGCCGCATTTGTATTTTATTCGCTCCCAAAAGGTTATAAATCAGGTTTGAACCAACATGGAATGAGGAAAAACATGGACTGGAGCAATTTGACAACAATGATGCTCCATATAAAGTGTGTGAATAATGGGTGGCAACTCCAAAGAAGCAACCCTGCTGTAAAATGTGTGTAAGGTACTACAGGAAAAAGGGCAAAGAACTTGAAAGAGAGATTAAACAAGTGGTATGTCAATACTGGTTGAAACTCCCCATTTGCAACATTTCATTCCAAGAGACTGTGTGATTAACTATTTTCACGTTATACAAAGGTAATTAGTTACCTTACTTTCAAGTGCTGCTAACTTCCCTGCAAGGAGCAGAGCTGCAGTTTACAAGCAGGTGCAAGCAATTTGCAATGTATGTTTAATGTGCAATGCATGTGCAATTTGCAATGCATTTGCAATGTGCAAGGAATTTTCAAACAGCTCAGAGCAAGGGATTTATCACTTGAAAGAAGGGAGGTTTCTGCGATAGCACCAGCAATTCTATCTTTACACACAAACTTAACTTACCATAAGGATATAATCAGGTGATTAATCAGGGTTAACTTTCTTTGGGTACGACCCCTTTACTTTAGCTTTTGGAAGAGTATGATGGAACCAAATTTTATCCTTCCCTGATGAAAAGGAAAACAGCAGTACAGCATTTCCTACATAACACATGGGCTGGAAATCGCACTCATTTTATTGAACCCTGTCTTACAAAATAATGATACTGAAGTTAAAATACAATGGAGTGACACATTCATTATCATTTGGATAATAATAAGAGTGACAGGTAAGCTCTCAGGGTTACTGGGAGGGCTTGGGTTAGGTTACTGGGAGGGCAAACTCCACAAAAATCAGTAAAGCAAACCCCACAAAAATCAGTAAATTTATAAATTCAAAGGGCTATATAGGTGATAAAGAGCGATGTTCAGATCTCTGCTAATATTCTCCTCATTGCTAGCTGAAGCAAAGCCTGATGGACCTGAACTGTGAAAGCTCACAATGTAAAGAGATTCTTATTATTGACTCATTAACAATGACCATTTGTGAATGACACAAATGTCTCTGTGCTGCTCTGCAGCTTTTTAACAACAGTTAGGGACACCACACAATTTTCCAACCCTTCTTCCATCTTTTAAAAGCATAGATCCCCTTTGTCTTCCTTCCAAAGCGGCTGGTTGTCTAAAAGGGCCGCTGACTATGAAACAGTCTCTGAGTAGCTTTGATCCCAGACTAGTCGAGGGCAGTGCTTTAAAATTGCACCTTCCTGTCAGGCCCTGATGATGCTATCAGCGCAGTTTTCTCCGGCTTTCACTCTGAATGCCTCCTCTCACCTTCCCACATTGTCTTCCTCTCTCTTGCCCCTGAGGTTAGGTTAGTTATTGTGTACCGCTGAGCAAAAGAAGTTCTGGTCGAGTGATTGCATTCAGTGGTTGAGAAATCAGATGGCAAAGGGATGACAAGGAAGAAAGAGTCACCAGCATTGTCTAGCATTCAGATACCCTTCCGTGGGATGTTGCTATACTGCAAGTAAATGATAAAGTTTGGAGAAATGTGGACATCCCCAAGTCACACCTTGACAAAAAAAGAGACTACTGAATGAAGAAAGAAGAAAGAAAAAAATATGAGCAGTTTTTGATCTGGGGTTTGGACAGCATTTCTGCAATTGTCTACTGCAACTTACATCATACAAACCTAAATTTAAAAAATGAACAAATACTATATTTACTCGAATCTAACAAACACCTTTTCCAGCTTAATGGGCTCCAAAATCAGGGTGCACATTAGACTTGATGGTTAATTAGATTTCAGTAAATGTGGTATTTTGATTATATGTATAGGATGTGCACTAGATGCAATGGCACATTAGATTTGAGTAAATATGGTACATGTAGGACTAATTAATACAACTGATCTTTATTGGATGACCAACAGTGGAATCCTATGGATTTCTTTTCAGAAGTTACTGGTAAGTCTTGTTGAATTCAGTGGGACACATGATCCCCAGGAAAGCATTAGGGGATTGCCACCTAACTTAATGTACAAAAATTTGAATACGCATAGTCAAGCAATGGATTATTTTATTATTGAATTTATTGGGTGCTTTTCAAAATTTTCAGGGGGACTTATAAAATGTTTTGAAACAGAAATTAAAACATGATAAAATACATTTAAAAAAAAGGAACAGAGGAGCAAAACAATTCTAGCACAAGTTTTTTATAAGGTTAAGAGCTCAGTCCGCTTCCCCACCATCCTTTGCGAACTGTGCTGCTGAAAATGTTGCTGCATGCTATCATGATGGTGCATATGTGATCAGATAGCCATAGAAATAAGTAAAAATATTTTTGTTCTAACCTCCCGGTAGGCAACATAATCAGGTGATCAGGAGGTTAGTTAAAAAAAATGCTACCTGCCAATAGTGTGAGGAAAGGGAAGGACTGAACAGGTTGCAAATCTGGGATAAGATCAGCTGTACATTTTTACTACCAAGATCCACCCACCCCCTACTGTCCTCCACACTCTACACTAAACCTTCTCTGAATCTTTTATGGGCTGCTTCCTCCATTGCATTACCTCCTCTGGTATGGCCTGTGTGGACCATTGTCATGCACTTGAACTAGCAGCCTTAGAGCATCTGATGGCAGCATGACTTTCCAGCCATTATAAATGGCTGCAGATCACAGGATCCTCTGACATAAACAGAAGGTAAGACTGAGCCATAAATAACAAGTTTTCACCAGGTTTTTTTAAAAGTAGATTTGATACTTATTCCTGGGAGGAAAATTCCAAGTTCCCAACGTGACACAACACAACTTAGAAGTCCCAAATGCCAAGTCTTACATCTGATGCTGGGAGAATCAGGGAAGGGCTTCAGGTCTGTACAGACTGTGTCCATGGATGCTGGTGGAAAGATGGGCAACTTGCCTCTGATGGGCAACTCCCAACCTGTCCTCCCACTAGATACAGAATATCTTTTTTTAGGTGTGGCTGCACTTTTTGGAGGGGAAGTTAGGTTTGGGCTTTGACAGTGCAATCCTGAGAAACACTGAAGCTGGCAGGCTGACATGCCTGTGCTGCATCCGGCACTTTGTTGTGGCTTCTGCCATGCTACTGTGAACAAAGGAGGAACCCCAGATAGTTCTGCAGCAGCCCCAGTGAGTTTACTCATTTCTGTACCACCTCGAGAGTTTTGATTCTATACCTTCCATATGAAAATATGCTCTACCAGCAAGCTATAGCTCTTCTCTTATGTCTCCAAGAAATTCATAGTCCTGGGTCCTTTCTGTTGGACAACCCAGCAGTTCCTAAATGATAGATCATAACCTGAATTTTGGTGGGTTATGAACCCGCTATGATCAGAAGCTGCTTTCAGGTTGCACTACCCCCTCCCTGCATCATGTAGTAACCCACCTTGGAGAAGGTGGCTGCAAGGCATTCTGGCATGTGGGGTGCACATAGGGTTGGCATATGTCCCAATAAACAGGGGCAGTCCCAATTTCAGGGACTGTGTTCCCACACTGGCAAGTGTGACTGAGGGTCTTGTCCTAATTTTGTGGAAGAGCATAATGGCAACCTAGGTGCACGGAGGAATGACCAGGAAGTGGCTTCTAATTTGTATTAAATATTGTTTTACAGCTTTTTGATCTCAGTGGGCTTGGGACCTATTGCAGACACAGAAGTAATAGGTTTGGGAACCACAAAGACAACACATGCCAGATAACCCATGCCATACTTTAACTATACAGCTACTCTAATAGCTGTACTAGCAATAGTTACTAGTTTTAAAACATATGCTTTAATGACAACAATAAAATAAACATAATCAATGCTCTCAGCCTGATACCGGTAGTTGCACGAGCTTTGCAACATTTTTTAATTCTTGCTTCCATTTGCCTTCCCATGGGAAAAAAAAAATCAAAACTGCTAGTGGAGCTTTCATTTTTAACCAGGCAATGCTCACTTGGAAATATACCAGTAATCAAGAAAAATGCTTCCAACTGGTTGCAAGTTATAGTGAACATTCTTCTTTGAAATATGTCACTCTTGAGAACCCAGTAGAATAAATTTAGGAAGTTCTCTATACATGCTGATGTCTTTGTGGGAAATATACATTTGAGGACAAATTGATAAAATAATTGGATTCCACGAACAGAAATACAGATTTTAAGATAGTAACCGTGCTCCCTGGCTCCTGATTTTTACTGAGAAGTCAGGTTGTTTTTGTTCATTATTCTTTAAGAGCTTGTAGTGCCTATTTACATATGAAAAGAGAAGTTTATAAAAGAGCTTTCCTCTTTTAAATTATTAACTATTAGGCGGAGGAAAATCTGCCGCCATTATCATCCTATAGATTGACACAAACGGCATATGGATCATTTTGGAGCTGAGGGTTAGTTTCTTTTAAAAGAGAGAATTGTTTTAGTTTTTGCAGGAAATTAATCAGGGGAATGGGCTTTGTGGAGCCTGGAGCACATCTAATCTATCCTTTGTTCAAATTTGCCTTGCTCCAATTCCTAGCAATTGTAGACAACATGGTCTTTTGTTCGGGAGCCACTTGTTACATGCATAATTAGAGACCTCAGTTGCTGTGTTTAAAGAAAAACTGTTTTCCAATGTAATGTGTGATCTTGATAATAGTATTTTCATCAAAGGCAGCAATTACATTCATTAAGGCTGGATTGGCATGGCAGCAAGGAAATTAAGTGGAAGGTGAATAAAAACGCTCTCCCATTACTTTCTTTCTTTTTCTTTCTTTCCCTCACTCTCTCTTTTTTTTCAAATCTTTCTCTTTATAACTTGAAATGCACCATGTTGAGCTGTTACTGGAAAATACATACTGAATATGGCACAGGGAGAAAAAAAATAAAGTCCCCTTAACCTTTCTGAATAATGATCCTGAAGATATCCCAGGGACAGCCACTATAGCTGCACTTTTCAAATGAAAGGGCTTGAGTCTACATTAATTTCTTATGCAAGTTTTAAACGAGCTCAACATACGATGCAGGTCTTTAAAGGCTCCAGGGGCTCTGTAGGATTAATTCACTGTTCTTTTCACATATAAATTAATTGTTTTGTGTTCTCAAAAACAGCAAACAGCCCATAAATCAACCAGTTTAGGAGACTAGGCAAGGCTTTCATTATCTGTCTCAAAATTATTATGGGATACTTTTTAAAAGAACAGAAGCATTACAAAATTAAGCCTCATTTGCTATTAATTAAATAGATCCTGAATGTGTAGCTTTAGTCTTGAGAGATTTAGCTCTGTAAAGGAAATATTCCTTGAAAGCAGGGAGGAACTGAGGTAAACTGGCTGTTCCTCTTGTCAACAGTGAGTAGCATTGCCAGCTATCCAGAAATGACTCTTCAGGTTATTTTCATTTTTTCATGCAGAATAGTTGGCAAAGTTTAATTTCAGGCCATATTTGAGACAGTGCTGGGTTTAACTCTGTACTGTGGAGTGTATCAGAAGGTCACTAAGACTGCAGTCCTAAAGACACTTTCCTGGGAGTAAGCCCCATTGGATACAATAGGACGTACTTCTGAGTAGACATGCTTAGGATTGCACTCTAAGTCCCACCTGAGAAATCCAAGGTCTGGGGATGACTACAATATGACAACTCTAATTTAGCATGCCTACAGTTGTCCCAAAACATAGCAGTTAAATAAGTCCAAGTTCCTTTGGGGCAAATCCTAACCAGCTTTCCAGTTCTCATACAGCTGTGCCAGTGAGGCACGTGTGGCATCTTGCAGTTGAGGGAAAGTCATGTAGGCTTCCTTAAGGTGAGGGAATGTTTGTTCCCTTATCTCAGAGCTGCATTGCCCTTATGTCGGTGATGGAAAGTTAAGTTAGGATTGTGTCCTAGTTTCAAAGCAGGGCTGACCCAAAACCTCCTGGTGCTACAAGTGGTATATCTAATGCTTCCCTCTTGCCTGGTGATGTGCCAGCCTTTGCTCTTTTCACTTCCTAGATTGGAAAATTGGGAATGAAGCTGAAGAGGTGATGTGGAGCATCTATCCTACTCTTCTCTCCTCTACACTTCCTTTTCTACTCCATTTCCTTCATCTTCTCCAGACCAGGCAGCAGGAAGAGTAGGAAGAAGAACAGAAGAGGTGAAGTGGCTGATGTAATGGTATCAATCAATCAATCAATCAACAGTATTAATATACCATTTTTCAATAAAAAGTTCACAAAGCAGTTTACAGAGAAAATGTAATAACTAATCTATCTATCTATCTATCTATCTATCTATCTATCTATCTATCTATCTATCTATCTATCTACAGTATTTATATACCGCTTTTCAACTGAAAAGTTCACAAAGCAGTTTACAAGAAAATGAAAAAATTAATAGCTAATGAGTGCCTGTCCCAAAAAGGCTCACAATCTAAAATGCAAAAAGAACACCAGCAGAAGCCACTAGAGCAGACATTGCTGAGGTGTGTAGGGCCAGTTACTCTTCCCCTGTTAAATAAGAGGAACACCCACTTGAAAGAGTGTCTCTTGCCCAGTTAGCAGGGGTAACTAATGGTATCAATAGGATAATTTGGACCACACCAGATGTCAAATTTATTTTTTATTTTTTTTATTTTAGGCGGTAGGTTGGGGGAGGTTGTCACAATACCACCTGATCCTCCATTTGGCAATATTTCACCCATTCCAGGCCCACCTGCCTTGCACTTTTGCTGGTAATCAGGTTTTCACATCTTGTAAAAAAGAACATAATGTACTGTATACCTGGGCCTGAAGGTGGCTAATGGTTGCTGAATGGAATCAGTCCATAGGAAAATATGGGCTCTTAACAAGTAAAGGGGAAGGGACTGTTAATAAGACCTTGTGGAGATGCAAACAGCCAAAGTAGATACAAATGCCATCAATCAGTTGTTCTGTGGAAAAGGGGAACGGCTGACTCTAGTCCTCAGTTTCTTCTTGTGAACTGCCAATTCACAGAATGATTCCCTTTTTGAAAGGGCTGCATAGATGCAGGCCAGATAACTCTGTATAACAAAGGCCTGCAGGGCAAGTAATGCAGAAAGGTGAGGCATCGCCATCTCCATCACCATCTGTGTCCTGAAACACACCTCCATGCCAGGTGAATCAATAGCAATTTGCCAGTCTACAGATGAAAGCTTAGTGCCGCAATTGCATCAGAGTCAGAAAATCACTACAAATCAGGACATTAAAGGCTAGGTGAGAAATATGGAAAGTTCTGCAATTCAACAGGCTTGGCGGTAACATCAGTGGGATTCTATGGAAGTAAGGCTGCAATGATTAGTGGATTATTCAAGGTGCAATCCTGATCAATTTAGGGAAGCACAGCTCACCTGTCTTCCCCTTCCTGTGGTGGTGTGGTGAGGCCAGCGCATGTCTGTGCACTGGCCTGATCTTCAGCCCCAACCCAGGAGTGGCACAGAAGTGCCTTACAACTTTCGCAACATTCCTAAGCCAGCACAGGACTTGTGTCAGGCCTTGTGCATGCCTAACTGGGAGTAGGATTGCAGCATCCATTCCATAAATCAATTAATATTTTAATCACTTAAGAATATGCCCTGAGCAGATTTTGTTTTGTTTTGCTTAATGCTGATATTTGGCATTGAATGCCAACATAAAGCTTTATTCTATTTAAAATGTTGCATTGAAGGAACACAACTGGAAGTAGAATACCAATAAAAGTCAGAAAACCCCCAACCCCCAGTGCAAATCACTGTTTTGTAGTGTGCTTGTCCAGCCTCTACACACACAATCTCACTAATCAGCCAGATCCTTGAGCTCCTACCATAGGTTTCCACCTTCACCCAGAAGAGGACGCTCAAGGAAATGGAGGTATCACACTCCCATTTTAGAAAATGGCATAAGGAGACCAATGCATGTCATTGCACTGGCCTCCTTACATGTTCGGTGGCATAAAGTTGCTTTATGGCACATTTTCATCACCCCTGGGCTGGTGCAAGGGCACTTTAGGATTGTGCCACTGATCTAAAATTTGTCACTTGAGTATGACTACTACTATTTCCTGTGTTGGATGTGAGCAGGCTGGAGGTCTGTTGCAAAGGGGTGGGAGCAGGGTGACCATATAGAATGGAGGACAGAGTGCTTGTACCTGCATTGCATCAAAGAGGGAATTGAGGGAGGTGCTGCTCTTTGAGCCCGTCTATGTTGAGCTAAACCTGCCACAATTCCCTCTTCTATGCAAGGCTTAAAGGTAGAGTTACTTTGTCCCCATTCTCTATGGTCACCCTTGATGGGGGAAGGAATCTGTTCTTTAGAATTGTGCCTTCTCTTCTTCATATGCAATGGCTTCCTATATAGTGTCAGCCAATTACTGCTGAGCAGTGCTTTTTTGAGGGGGAAAAGGTGCGGGTACTTACCACAGTGGTATAGTGAGTCATCCCCATATGGCTAATTATTAATTAGTTGCTTGGGGCAGGTGGGAAAAGGTGCCAGTACTGAGTACCGATGAGTACGCACAGAAAAAAAGTCCTACTGCTGAGAAGGACGGAAACAGCTGAAATATTACTAGAATGCTGGCAGCCTCAGCAGCAGTTGGCTGAAGGGTTTGCAGAGGAATTATCAAATACTAGCAAGTAAAATTCCCCCATACACCATCCTCCATTCTGCAAAACCCCCATTGTATAACACCCTCCCATGAGGACCAACATTCTCCCATGGCCAGAAACATCAACACCCATGCTCATCAACACCCCATGTGCAACATCCCCCCATGCACAACAACCTCCCATGCGCATCAACTGCCCATGTGCATCAAAGCTCCCATGCGCAACATTCCCTGTGCACATCCCGTGTGCATCAAAGCCCCATGTGCATCAACCCCCCATGCGCAACATCCCCATATGCATCAACCCCCATGCGCATTAACCCCCATGCGCATCATCCTCCCATGCGCATCACCCTCCCATGTACAACAACCCCAATGAGCAACATCCCCCTCTGCGCACCAACCCCCATGCACATCATTCCCCATGCGCAACGCCCATCACAACATCCCCAATGTGCACCATCCCACCCAGTTCAACACACCCATGTGCAACATCCCCTATGCATATCATACCCCTTCCCTGTACAACATACCCCCTTGTGCAGCATCTCCCCATTGTACCCTCCCTCCCAGTGCATCAGGTACCGTGCACCAAATTGGCAAAATGTTAAGTATAGGACAAAAAAACACGTTGCACCCCTTTTCACCCCCTTAAGGGTGAATTTCTCAACATCAGTTTTTGGTGGGTCCTCATGTCACATAAGTCACGTCACCTTCTCCAAATTTCATGCTTCTATATCCAGGGGTTGGGGCAGAATGTCCCTTAGTCAGGGATTCTTCAATGGAAAGTATAGGGAGGAAAATGCATTGCGCCCCCTTTTATCTCCTTCCAGTTGGAATTTCTGAAAACTGGTTCTTAGTGGAGGCATCATGGAAGGAACACTCCCCAAAAATTTCATGCTTCTAGGCCCAGCAGTTTTGGCTGGGTGTTGATGAGTCAGTGAGTGAGTCAGTCAGTCAGTGACTTTTCAATTATATATAGATCGATACAAACAGATGTTAACCACAGCCAGGTTTTTCATTATCTATTTTATCTTCGACGTTTTCCGTATATTGGCTGTGCAATTGTTATTATGCAAACTGATGTTGTTGTTGTTGTTGTTGTTTTAAAAAGAGACTATTTTTATCAGTTAGCAGAACTAGCTTATTGATGCCAGCACAACCAAAAAGCCCATATCTTGCCACATTTGGCTTGCAAATCAGCCACACATGATCCCGGCAGTAATCCTACTTCCCAGTTAGGCCAGTCATGTACTGGCCTCTCCACACCACCAAGAAAACAGGAAGATTAATGAGTTGTGCTGGCCTTAGTTGGTTAGGATTGTGCCTCCCATCTTTTAAATATATCTAGAACTAGCGAAAGGCATACCCGTGTTGTGGGAGTAAAATTCCCCCGTATGCCATCCCCCCATATGCATCAACCCCCCATGGATAACTTTCCCCCAGGCGTAACAACCCCCCCATGTGGAACTTCCCCCATACACATCAACCCCCCATGTGCAACTTCACCCATGCGCATCAACCCCGCATGCACAAGTTACCCCATGTGCAACTTTCCCCATGCACAACTTCCCCCCATGCACATCAATCCCCCCCATGCACAACTTCCCTATGCGCATCAACCCCCCATGCACAACTTCCCCCATATGCATCAAACCCCATGCACAGCTTCCCTCCATGCGCAACTTCCCCCATGTGCAACTTTCCTACATGCGCATCATCCCCCATGCGCAACTTCCCCCATGCGCAGCATCCTCTCCAGTGCAACCTCTTCCTCCGAACATCCCCCCAGTGCACCAGGGTCTGAGCACCAAATTGGCTGGATGTTGTTCAGTCCCCCATGTTAAGTATAGGAGAAAAACACGTTGCCCCTTTTCAGCCCCTGAAGGGTTAAATTTCTCCAGATGGTTCTTGGTGGGTGTTCAGGTGACAGAAGGAACTCCCAGAATTCCATGCTTCAGGCCCAGCAGTTGGGGCGGAATGTTGATGAGTCAGCAATTCTCAATGCAAAGTATAGGGAGGAAAACGCGTTGCGCCCCTTTTCACCCCCTTCCGGTTGGAATTTCCGAAAACTGATTCTTAGTGCACCCCTCCGTCATGGAAGGAACACCCACCCCAATTTTCACGCTTCTAGGCCCAGCAGTTTTGGCAGGGCGGTGATGAGTCAGTCAGTCAGTGAGTCAGTGAGTCAGTGAGTGACTTTACTCTTTTATATATATAGATAAGAGACCTTGCTTCACTTAAGAGGGGCTAGAGATGG
Source organism: Cryptoblepharus egeriae (assembly GCA_030015325.1). Classification (NCBI taxonomy): domain Eukaryota; kingdom Metazoa; phylum Chordata; class Lepidosauria; order Squamata; family Scincidae; genus Cryptoblepharus; species Cryptoblepharus egeriae. The sequence continues at coordinate 44,926,651 of JAREYC010000006.1, forward strand.
CTTTCAAATCTTTTCCTTCTTAGAAATAGATTGCATATGGGAAAGGTAACATATGATGGGGCACACTTAGCTTTCCTCGGGGAGGGAAAAAAGCCAGATGCAGTTTTGTCCTAATGAAAACCCGAAGCCAAAAAAGAAGAAAATGCATAATGAATGAACTTAGTACAGAAATTCAGCTCACTCCATTGCCAAAGAGAACTTATTGTTAACTTTAAGAGATGTTAACTCAGGGAATGCATATGTTTAATTATTTGTAGAGTGAGTATGCTTCTTGGCAAACTTTTCCATGTCTGTCTCCCAACCTCCAATATTTTTGATGTGACAGTGATATAAGAATTTTTTTTTTTTTGCTTGTATGGAAGAACTTCTGTGCCCTCTGCTGTATAGACTCAGGTTTTGTACAGTCTATTAACTGAAATGGTAAATGGATGGCCCTCTAGTGGCTAGTTTAAGAGGGGGAAAAGCTAACCAGTTCTGTATACTGCATAATATCTGGAATCTTAAAAACCATGGTCGATTCCAGGGCAGAATTTCATCCTTATACCATCTCTTTTAGAAATCATTCCGCGATCAAACAAAATAAGGAAATACTGCACTGGAAATAGTTTTCTGTGCAATCAACTTGTACAGAACAAGTTGCAATTGCCCTTATCTCAGTGCTGGCAAGTTGGTTAGGATTGTACCTTCAGTATCCTCGTTCTAATTGGGTAGCTTAGACTAGAGTAAGACTTGGAATATGTTGGGTCATGACCTTCAAGCCTGGATTCTTTTAATTGTAGCCATAATTAGCTGGCTGATTATTTTTCTGGCAATTTTCCCCCCAATGTGCCTGAGACCAGTATTATATCTCTGCCATATTATTACAATTGTTTCTTTTTCTGGAAATTCGTTGTGGACAGTCAGCAAATGGCTGATCAGGTAGTCCTAGGGGCATGTCATCTTGTAAATTCCTCTCCAATTGCTGCTCTTTATAATTTGTAACCCTGTCCCCCATCTCAGCCCTTGCTCTTGTTGTTGTTGATATCTACTGTCTTTATTATACAATTCCCTTTTGTAATAACATGCTGTTATTACATTCCAGTAATATTCTAATCCAGGGGTATCTAAACTTTTTGGCACGAGGGCCACATCATCCTCTCTGACACTGTGTTGGGGTCCAGAAAAAATGATTTATATTTCAAATTTGAATAAATGTACATATAAGAATTACAGACAAATCCTGATGTCTATAAAGGCTTGCCTGCGGGCCAGATGGAGGGGTTTTGCTTATGGGCCACACTGAGGCTTGTTGCAGGCCACATCTGGTGCCAGGCAAGGGTTTAGACTGATCTAATCTGATGGGATCAGTGGTAGAGGAATACATGGCATAGACATTTTCATAGAATCATAGAATCATAAAGTTGGAAGGGACCCAGTAGATCATCTAGTCCAACTCCCTGCTTGTCGAAGGAAATCCTCCGAGTCCTAGTGCATCTCCAGATGCTTTTCCAGATGCTTTCTGAAAAGGATATGTTATTTCTCTGTCTGAAAATAATCAGTGATGAAATGTTGAATCTTACTATATCTTACCACAGCAAAAAATAAAACTAAAAAAATCCCTCCCATAGAAATGTTGAAAGCATATAAAGGAACATGGGGTGCTCTAATCAGGACTTAAATGTTCAGATAATTATGTACTGGTACATAGTGTACCAACTTGGCATGTATTCCAACAAGTTAACACTAAACAGTATTTTTGTTATTTTGTCAAGAGCGTTTTGCCTCAATTCTTGGTAAACAATTAGCGAGCATGCGCTAGTTGGTGTTTTTCTCCCAAACAAAAATTCTGGAGAGATGTTATCTTTCCCAAAAGAAAAATCTAATTGTTCCTGAGAACCCTATCAACATTGTGAATCAAGTTGTATGTTATATAAATCTTGCCAAGATAGTGGTAGTTTATATAAACCTATCAGTATGCTTCACCGGATCTGTGACAACTTTATTTTCCCTATTATTCATATTTATTCTAGATTAATTTCTAGGGAGAAGAGGAGAAAAAAGAAGAGCAAAGGAAGATAATCCACCAGTAATGTTCTACTCCTACAACCTGATCAAAGGTCAGTAACACATTTATTACACATATGACTATAAATGCCACCACTTTTGAAACCCTTGAACCACTTCTTATGGTAACACATCATAGTACAAGACATAGTGCTGGGGATACTTTTCTTCGGGGAGGAGGCTTCAGGCAAAATCCAACACTGGATCCCTACAAATTCTCAATCTTACTAACAGAAATTGGCAGATGGCTCTTCTTACCATCCTTGTAACTGTTTAGCACATGGGACAAACCTTGGCAGTGGCAGTGATAGGTCCTTCCCCACAAGACAATAGGATCATCCTAGAGACACCACAATGTGACAGTGGTCTGTGGGACATGTTCCCTTTTGTAAATGGGACTGATGTGCAATGAAAGCTAGAGATTATCAGCCAGCTCATGAGCTGCTAGTGATGCTGGCAGGCTCAAGAGTGGGGCCTGCATGGTAGGTCCTCTGATGGCATAGGCCATTAACCAGTCTCCAACCTGGGCAACCCCTTACTAGACAAATTATATAACAAAATGTAATTAACAACCCTATTTTCATATTCCACAGGTTCTGAACCAAGATCTCAAAATTGTCTTGGATTGTCACACTCAGAAAAATTCCTGTACTGTTTTGGGGTTCAACAAGATATTGCAGAATATAGGCAAGAGGAAATCCGTTGCTAATAACCACGAGCAACGTGATCCAACCCCATCCCTTGAACTGGCACAATTCCCTTTTGCCAGCTCCCAGCAATTGTAAACATGTTGTAAAGCACATATATGACAACTCAGGACGAGGGTAGGACAGTGCACAGGCCTTGCACAGAAGACCCCATGCCCAGAGGTAGTAGTTTTGTGCTGGCCTGGAAAGACTGGCCCAGGGGATGGGAGTTGGTGGAGGGAGGAAGTAACAGAAGCAGGGAGGGGTGCATTTCTGGGTGGGAGAGGCTGGATTAGGCCCAGGAGGAATGTGGGACCAGCTGTGGCAATGCAGGCCAGATCCCAACCCCTGCTCCCAGCACAAGCAGGGTTAGGTTGCTTAGAACAACACAAGATCAACTGATACTTCTGATACTGTGATACTTGTGAAATTTTAATAATATATTTAGGAGTAGAGCAAGTCCTTATGAAATACAGCATCAAGTGTATTTTTTATTGAAATAATTATCATTGTGTGATTTGACAAAGAGTACAGTATTTATTAAGTACATTTTCTCTTAACTAATGAGTGATTTTTTCTCAACAGAAGAGCATCCAGATTACAGAGATTTTCACTCTTTTTTAATTTCACAACACACTGAAAAGGTGCTAAAATTTCCCCAATCACATCCCCAAATGGCCCTAATCATAAATGGCCTTTCCCAAACTCCCATAACACCTGTGGATCATTTGCAGTACACTGGTAGAAAATCACTATTCTAGCATGTGCAGTTTTAAGCAAAATGTTACTGTCCCTATTTTACTGTCCCCATAAAGAAGTAGTGTACCTTTGTGCAAAGGATTGGGATTAACCCACATACTGCCACTCTTTTTCTTGAGTAAACTCACAGATGAGTAACTTATGATCATTTCCAACCCTGTACTAACTTTCAGATTAATTTGAGAGTACATGTGTCAGTAGTCTTGGTTTGTCCTTTATTATCTTTTATTGTTTCTCTTCTTTTTTCAACACTTATACCATCCATGTGCAAATACCAACCTGGAAGAATGAGTCTCAGGGGATAAACCAAAATAAAAAGCAGCAAAACAAAAGGGCTGTTGTCTATTTGATAGCTTATAACCTTTACAATTAAAGAAAATTATGCAGATTATTTAGATGAAGATTTTCTGCATATGTGCTTAAACTGCAGTGATTATCAGGGGACTGAGTCTGTAATCCTCACCCGCAGTTAGGCTGGGATAAGCCCAATACAAGTGCCATGTTCAGGGCTGGATTTAGGTTTGATGAGGCCCTAAGCTATTGAAGGTAATGGGGCCCTTTATATGTCCAGCTGTCCCTTGTCAACAACAAATTACCATTGTTTTTTGTGTTGAATTTATGCTATATGGAAATTTATGGACCTAATAGGTATCTAAAGCCATTTTCACATAACAAAATATTTATTTTATCAAAGAAATTGTTGAACTGAAATTTTTTTGGGGGGCCCCAAGAGAGTGGGACCCTAAGCTATAGCTTATTTAGCTTATACATAAAGCCGGCAATGGCCAGGTTTCCTTGGAGTGTCACAAAAGTGCTGTAAGGCACTCCTGGAGAAGGGTTAGGCTATCTATCTAAAGTATTTATATACTGCTTTTTAACTAAAAAGTTCACAAAGGGTTTACAAGAAAATGAAAAAAATTAATAGCTAATGCACTAATAGCTAGTGGACAGACATGCACTTGCAACCCTACATCACCACAGGTATGGGAAGACCAATGAATTGTGCCAACCTAGGTTAGGACTGCACCCTTTAAAATATGTAACAAAGTTCAGCACAGTGTGTTCCGGGGGGGGGGGGGGTGCCTTGGGTACCACCCTCAGGAGGTGACACACTGGGGGCCAACCAAAATCACAAAAATCACTAGAATTGCTAGAATCCTTTGAAGTAACCCCATCAAGTCATACACCATTGGATGCATATCTTCCAGCTGAATCAAATGCAAAAAAACAGCTTTGAAATATATCCTTCTTATCAAAAGTTATGGCCAAAAAAACCTAAAAAAATGCACAGAGCCCTATGGAAAGAGAAACTGAACCATAACTTGTAAGTAGGCAAATGTGCCAATAGTCTATTTGAAAGGGCAGACTGAGAGGAATTCAACAACTCCAGAACGGTCTTGATCCATTTAAAGCATTCCTCACAAATCATGCCAGAAGGAAGTCCCTTGTAACTGCCTCACACCCTATGGACAGTGGAACTGAACTGCACAGCCACATTTGCTTGTGAGTAAGCAAAGGGGCCGTGGCTCATGTTTAGGTCAGGCATAGAGGAATGCAAGGCCTCCACAATAGTCCCAATCCACTGAAAGTGAATCTCAACAAGTGCTCAACAAGTGCTCCAGATGGCAACCTCACCCCGTTCCCCCCCCCCCAAAATAAAACATAGGTTTAAGATACAATTCTAAAGATACTTTCCTGGGAGTAAGACCCATTGAACACACTGGGGATTACTTTTGAGTAGACTTGGTTAGGATTGTAATCTTTATTGGTAAGGTGATTTTTAAACATGAAAATATTATCTAATTAATTGTATTAACACTGATAATTAATTTTGACATATGGGGTGACAAGAAATTTGTGACCTAATGGCCTAAGTATGCCACTGGTTCAGCATTATTACCTTCCACCCTAATTGTACCATTAATTTTATTATGTTCAATAAAGCAGTGTTCTTAGTACCAACTCATTTTATAGTCATGGAAGTAAGTTCTACTAAAATCAAAGATAAATTTATATAGTAAATGTATGGCTATTAACATTGGCTGTGTTACAGAAAGTGTCACTAGTTTTGTCATGGAAGAGACTGTTATTGAGACTGGTGGCAACTGGCTTCAGAAGGCCAGAGCCCTACTTTGTGCAAACAGTGTGCATATCTAACTTTGTGCTTCTGTAAATTTGTTTACTTGGCAGTTACATTTACAACTTGACTTGCAGCCTTTTACTTAAGGTCACACTACATGTTTCAATAAGCATATCATTTGGCACCTGTGTGCATGTTGTTTACAACGGGCCCTACAATCCAGAGTAACTATGGGAAGATGTAAGAGGCACTTACTCTGGATTGCTCTATGCATTTCCCATAGGTTTCCCATAGGTGGCACCATAACTACGTCGGTGTAAAAGGTCCCATAGTTACTTTGGATTGTAGCCAAAGAATAGCAGCTGTGGGTTTGCACAATTAGGGATGAGACTATGGAGCCTGTTGGCTTGAACCAATGGTGGGCTTCAGGAGGTTCGCACAGGGTCTACTGAACCCTTTGCTAGTGAGTGCTTGGTTCTGAGAACCACTTACTAATGGGACATAGAACCTGTAGTTAATTTAGGTCATTAGGACATAGAACCTGTTGTTAATTTATTGGAATCCCACCACTGGCTTGAACATTTTGCCCCACCACATTCCAAAGCAGATTTCCCCTTTCCATGACTGAATTTTGTCCCATGAAGGAAGCTGTCATTGCAAGCAGCTCTCTATTTATCAAGTAGAAAAGGAGAGGAAAGTTGTAATAGAAATAATGTAAGCAGAGGATGTTCTTCCACAGCTGACTGGTCAGGGTGGGGGAATGTTGTGCAAATAGGTCACCCAAGCCTTGGCTGCATTCCTTGAGTTTATGGTGCCATTCTCCTTTCACTTAGTAGATGCACTTTAATCTAATCAGTTCTTCAGGTTCAAAGAGTCACTTTGGACAGAGAATTTACAACCAGGATATGAAAAGAATTACAAAATAGATATTTAGGGGCAAACACACTTTTTGTATGCCATACAAAAATACTTCCATTTCAGTTGTTCTGTATACAAAACTGTATCTTTAACTGGAAATCCACCACAAAGATTTTAGAAAAATAGAAATGTTTTGTATACAAGAAATCTGATTACATTCAGTCTCACATGCAGCTCAAAACGAATATAATACACATCCACTTCAGAAAAGTAATAACATTTGTATATTTAATGGTTGATATAAAACATTTCAAAGAGGAGTTATCAGTTTTTTTTTCCTGGAAAAAGCTCTGTGCTTTTTCAAGCTGTATCATAGACAACAATTCAAGAATTGCACGTTTTACAGATGTTAAAGACAGGGCATGTCTCAAGAAAAAAATGGAAGTGATCCTGTTTTACATTGTGTGAGGATTTATTGCAAGAGCAATAACCTTCAGTTACAAAGGAAAAGGACTTTTTTTTACTTTAGCTGCAATCCTAAAGACACTTTCCTGGGAGTAAGACCCATTGAACACAATGGGGCTTACTTCTGAAAAGACATGGTTAGGATTGTACTCTTTAGCTCCTAAGACATCTGAGAGATAAGAAATACAGGTCTTCCATGTGCAGGTGGGTCAGACTGACCAAAGGCACAAGGGGAGAAAGGCACTAGCCAACTAGTTCCAGCTTAAAAGCCTAGGAAGCATAACATGAGCCAGTGGTGGACTCTAGCAGGTTCGCACCTACTCTGTAGAACTGGTTGTTAACGAGAGATAGGCCATATAAAGTTTAAAAATCACCATTTAAAAGTGGCTGCCAGATGGGCATAGAACCGGTTGTTAGGTATCCTTACATGTCGTATTAATTAATTCCATATCTGAAATGAACACACATGATTCTTTGCCATATATACGTATCACATATGGTATGATGGTGTGCATGCTTTACCCTCTACAGGACATATTAGTATTTAAAATCGACATTCATGCAGAGTACATTGACAACAAATAGAGGCAATTCTTAATCTGCAATCCTAATTTGCAATGGAATAAGCAAGCTACTGTACTATATCCAGCACAAGTTTTAATTAGCCAGAGGCTTGCCCCAAAGCAAGGGAAAAGAGCCACATCTAATGGGGGAACTTGAATATGTACCACCTCAATTGGCAGAGCAAATCCAAGCAGTCTGGCCAGTGTATAGCCTCTTGTGTCGAGTGGAATTTTTTTGTACTTTTTATTAGAAATACTGTTACAGATCTGTTGCCTGGTTAATTGGGCACATCTTTTAAATCAATCCAAATTGTTTTTAACTGAATACCTAAATTTAGTTGAAAAGTTAAAATTCTTCTGGTTCTGTAGGGAAGCAGAGAACTGAGTTGTAACTCATCTTAACAAATGATCAAGGGACAGGGCGGCCGGATCAAAGCCCTCAAACTATATTAGAGAATAATGTCATGGAAGTTGGTGTGCTCCAAAGCAGGATTCTTCAGAAGCAAACTTTCCATTTATGATTCTGGGAACTGCACATATTCATTCAAATAACCAGGTCAATAAAGGAATTAAGCATTTCTATAAGACAGTGTCCTAATTATTAACAATCTGAAAGATCAGTCTGAAAGATCCTGGATCCTGGTCCATTTTTTCAACTCTCCATTATAACAGTTGAAGGAGAAAAATCTACTCCATCTCTCCAAGTGTTGATGGATCAATCAGAAAAAAATTATTATACACACTACAAACCTGTTTAATGTAGTTTGCAGCTAACTTATCACTGGTGTAATCTCTCTGATATCTGAACACATATTGCAGTCTGAACACAAATTTGCTACAGGCATCTAATTAAAGTGTTTAATTAATGTATCCTTATGAGAATAGGATTTCTGAAGTTTTTGGGTATTTGATTGGACACAATTATGTATTACTTTAAAAAACCTGTGCATTTATCTTAATAAGCAACCTAAATTAAACTGCAAAGGCACAGAAAGACTATGCTTTGAAAGCACAATAGATTTCATAATTTTCACCAATCCAGAATCACTGAACAAATTTCATGAAGCATTATTGGTACTCAACAGTAGACCCAACATTTAGAATTTGATTTTGTACAGACTTTTATATATAGTACAAGAGTGTAATTATGCCCTTTTGACTTGGAGCTTGAAAATCAAGAAGGTGCCCATTTTTTCACCAATTAAGCAAGCTGCTTCTAATTTAGATCCTGAAATAATCTCCATTGGTTATTCCATCTTTGGCATTTCAGTATTCTTGAGCAATGTATTTTGCAATGGTACTTAACTGCATATTTGATGTTCCTTCATATATGGTGCCTGCAACAAAATATCAAGGAAAAAATGTATCAAATAAGCATATAAACAGAGACTAAATATGCAGCTACTGTAATTAAATCATCATTTTTTCTTAGCATTATTCCCACTCCTGGCAGAGTCTGATTTTAGATGATTGATACAACATGGGGAAATCTGACCGGCCCATCACAGAGGCCTGTCACCAGGATGTTGCTTCATGCAGCACCCAGGTGTTGAACTGCTGACCTGCTGATCTTCAAATCAACAGGCACAGTGCCTTTAACCGCAGAGCCACTGGGTGCCACCATGCAGTGGGTAGAAAACACCACTAGGTACTGGGCATCCATACCAGGCACAAGCAGGCAGCACTGGGCACCACAAGGCAGCAGGCACCACCGGACACTGAAGACCACCAGGCAGCACCAGGCATTTGGGCATCCCTACCATGCACCACTGGGAACCGCACATCCCTACTGAGAACAGAGCACCAGCAGGCCGAAGGCACTACTGGGCACCAGCTGGCAGCAGCCACCAGTGGGCAGCGGGCACCACTAGGAGGCAGTGGATACCAGGCATCTGTACAGAGCACCAGGAATCACCGAGCACCACCAGGCACAGTCAATACCATACAACACACAGAATATGGTCCCTTAATTTCATGCTTCTAGGTCCAGGGGTTGGGGCTGGGTGTTGATCAGTCAGTCTTTAATAGTACAGGGATGAAAACACTTTGCACCCCTTTTCACTCTCTTCTGGTTTGAATTTCCAAACCAGTGGGTGCCTACATCACAGAAGAAAGACCCTCCCCAAATTTCATGCTTCTAGATCCAGCATCTCTCTCTGTTTATAATCCTGCTTTTCCTTTGTCAGGACAGATGCCCAAGGTAGTTTACAATGTTGAATTCTTATGGATCACAATACTGAATTATTCACAACATTGATTTATTGTGAAGTATTGAATCTAAAATAAATGATTTACAAAAAACTGCTACTTACCAATCTTGCAGTCCCTGTAATACTTTTCAATAGGATAATCTTTTGTAAAGCCAACTCCACCCATCCATTCAATACACTTACTGGTTGTTAGAGTTGCAACCTATAAAATTCACAACATGCTATGAATGGAAAGTAAAATACGTAAGCATTCAGCATTTTATTTACAGGCAGTGCAATCCTATCTTGCACTGGAACAGACAGTCCAGGGTGCCAACAGATGTTTGGGGCTGCTGCTGTGCTAATGCAGGGTAAGGAGGAAACTTTTTCTCATTTCCCCAAATAGAGCAGCAGCAGACCCAATGGGTCACTGGTCTAATTGCCCTCTATGGGTCTAATCTGCCTCTAGATGCAGCAAAGAACCTGGGAGACATGATCTACCTGGGTAGATGTTCCCCAAAATGCAAAGTATTTTGAAGTTCCTTCAGTCACAGCAGTCAATCTAGCATCGCTTGAATGGCCTTAAATGCATGTCACGTTGCAATGGATTTTGGTCAGTAAAACAAAAACCAGACAAAAGTCTCAAGTGTACATGAGAGCATGAGAAAGTGCAACACATACACTCTTTTGTGTTAGAGACAGAATCATAAGAAATTATGCTCACGGATGTACAAAGTAGGTAACAAAGACAAAGTTTCCTAGTTAATGATTTCTCAAAGGGAAAGAAACAAAACCACAGAACAGCAAATACAGCTTACCTCTGCTGTATAATACTTGGCCATGCTTGCTTCTTTTATTACTGGCTTTCCAGTTTCTACAAGTCGGGCTGCATTATAGGTTAGCAATCTCGCAGCTTCTAGCTGTACAGCTACATGGGCGATCTGATGTTGCATTCCCTGTAAGAAGCAAGCTCTTCATTCAAACATGAATCAGGAGGCAAATCAACCTTCCCCTCCCCATATGTTCTCTTCCCAGTGACATATAAATGGGAGGCTATGGGCACCAGGTGACAAGCTACAGAAGGTGACAGAGGCTGCCTCCTAATTTGTTTAATCTTGGTATTTTCAAATAATACTGTCGTGTTATATAAAACTTGATGCAAAATTTCATTCAGAATGCAATGGAACAAGCCCTGTTGAAATATCTCTATTTTGTCAAACATTATAACAAAAAAAAAACCAGAAAAGGAAAACACAAGGGTGTTTTCACAGCTATATAAAAAGGTGGATTACACTAGAATCACCATTTTCCCCAAAAATAAATCAACTGTACCTGAAAATCAAATATGGGTTTTCCAAACTGGGTTCTCTCCTTTGTATATGGTATTGTGTGATCAAAGCACCCCTGTGCCAATCCCAACATCTGAGAGTGAGCAAAAAAATAAATAAAAGCACACATTACTCCTATGGCTTGTAAACTGCCTCCAGACATAACATGCATTGCAGCTCATAAGGTATGTGAAAGGAAGTATGTGAAGTATGTGAAAGGAACTTTTCACATACTTACAGCCCCATCCTATGCATGTTTACTCAAAAATAAGTCACATTCTAGTCAATGGAACTTTCTCCCAGGAAAATGTGTGTAGCCCGATTTATATACAATACACTAAAAATGACAAGTTCCCAATATATTCAGTTCTGCTTATGTTTAGGATAAAAGCATTCATGTGAAATATGTGAATACAGTGAAATACAGTTTGCTTTTCATTCAGAAACTTAACTTGAGCAGAGTTCACCTGCTCAGTCATACACTTTGACCCTTCCAATATATTTGTTTGTAGTTGGCTTAACTGTTGGCTTAAATATTAGATACTGTATACCGTTTAGATTTCCCTGTGCCTAAATCTTACAGAAATCAATGAAATTCAAGTTTCAGTGTTTGTTCTTGTATTAAAAAGAAATAAGGCAGGATAAGGATCATGTACTCCACAGCCTGCTTCCAATTTCTTAACCACATGGTCTATGAATATAAAAGAGAAAAATCACTGACTCACTGACTGACTCACTCACTCATCAATGCCCAGCCAAAACAGGTGGGCCTAGAAGCGTGAAATTTGGGGTGGGTGTTCCTTCTGTGAAGGTGGGAGTAACTAAGAAACGGTTTTTGGAAATTCCAACCAGAATGGGGTGAAATGGGGTGCAACACGTTTTCCTCCCTATACTATGCATTGAAGAATGACTGAGGGATACTCTGGCCCAACCCCTGGACCTAGAAGCGTGAAATTCGGGGAGGGTGTTCCTTCCGTCACATGAACACCCAACAAGAACTGATGTGGAGAAATTTAACCCTTAAGGGGCTGAAAAGGGGTGCAATGTATTTTTGTCCTGTATTTAACATGAAAGACTGACCAACATCCAGCCATTATTTGGTGCTTGGTGCCTGCTGCACTGGGGAGTGTATGCATTGGGGAGGGGTGTTGCATATGGTGGGTGTTGCACATGGGGGGGTGTTGTGCAAGGAGAGGAGTGTTGTGCATGGGAGTGATGCACATTGGGGGATGATGCGCATGGAGGGAATGATGCGCGCGAGAGACTGATGCACGCAGGAGACTGATGCGCATGGAGGTTGTTGTGCATGGGGGGTTGTTGCGCATGGGGTGGATGTGCATGGGGGTTGATACGCATAAGGGGTTGATGCTCATGGGGGATGAATATGGGTGATGTTGCGCATGGGGTGGATGCACCTGGTGAGTTGATTTGCATGGATGGTTGATGCGCAGTGGGGGAATGGTGTACGGGGAATTTTACTCCTGCAACGCAGGGACTCTTTCGCTAGTAAAGGAATAAACACACATTGGAAGTCAATATCTGATAGCATTACTCACCTGTGCTGCTATCCCTATTCTGCCTACATTGAGCATTCCAATGGCATATTTATAACCCTGTCCAACCTGCCCCAATATATTGGTCTCAGGAACCTGAAGAATTAAAGAATTAAGTTAGTCAATCAATCAAATTCCTTTACTTGCCGAGCTTAACATTCGTTTACATTTCATACTCATGTCCAAAAGCAAACAGTATTTTTTCTGGCACACAGAAATATTTTAAATTTGATTCAATTATTAAGGATTACAACACAATCTATGGTGATGTACCAGTTTATAATACATTTAGTAGCTATAAAAAATAAACCAAAAAAATCAAGCCATAATATGCTAGTTATTTCAGATTTGCATTTATCCAATGATCCATGATTCTATAATAATGACAGAGAATAACTATACTTTTACATCTTAAAAGAATGACTATGAGCACAATCCTAACCAGGTCTACTCAAAAGTAAGCTCCATTGTGTTCAATGGGTCTGACTCCCAGGAAAGTGTCTTTAGGATTGCAAGAATGACGGTACCTTCACATTTTCAAATGTTACAGGACACGTAGATGTTGCCCTGATTCCCAGTTTATCCTCCTTCTTTCCTATATGGAGGCCCTCTGTGTCACGATCAACTATGAAACATGTGATTCCTTTATAACCCTTTAAAAAAGAGAGTACAATTAATTGTGCTAGAAAGTATGGCAAAAATTGCAATGCACTTTACATTTTGTGCATTTTATTTTAGTCACTCAACTCAATTTACATGACTCTAAAGTGTAAATACAGTTAAATAGTTACTCCACTGTGTTTATCTTCAATCTTGCAGCACATATACAATCACAGGACACATCTATTAGTCAACATCCTAACAGCACTTAAATAGCTGCAACTGAGGTTTGGATTCCACTCAACTCAGTCCACTTAGCAAAGTTCTGTTCTGGTGGTTATGTGACTCAAGGTGCAATAGTCTCCCCATAGGAAAGTCTGCCTCCACCCCTCTGTGGAGGATAAAACAAGGATCGGGTGAATTTTAAAAATTGTTTTTTACTTATAAAGTCAGGTGAACAGGGATCTTCTTCCCCTTCTCCCTCCAGCCTACTGGTAATTTCCTATCCTTATCCCTGGAGTTTTAATGCTTGGGAGGAGGGTTAAAGCTGTTTTGATTTTTTTTAATTGCAGTCTAGCACAAATGGAAAAAAACATGCTGGATTTAAAACAGATTTAATCCCAAATAATACTGAACTGTTTAGTTATAAGTTTTTAAATTGAAGTAGGCATTGAAAAATCTTACTGATTTTTTTTGAGGGGGAGGGTTGAGATTTACTTTAATATATTTGTTTAATGTATGAAATTATTTTAATTTGTTTGATGATGTCACACAGCCACGACATAACTTTGATGGTCCTGGACAGATTGTAACTCCAAAAAGTTGGTGCCAAGCAAATGGTTTGAGAACCTCTGCAAACAGGTGTTAGAAAGGTGGCACCCTGGGGAGGGGGTGACACCACTAGTGACCAAAATGGATAAATTCATGGTTTTTAGGAATAATCCCATCATCTTGGATGCACAATTTACAGCAGAATGCAATGAAGGAAACCACTTTGAAATATCTTTATTCTAGATCTTCCTACATCTTCAAACTTTATTGCCTTATAAAACCAAAATGACCCCACTTAAAGGAGATAAAAATGGGGTTCAAATTCATAGCTGGGCAATTTTTCATGAATACAGTTAAGTACCAAGCAACAGCTCACCCTATCCAGAAGGCAAAGATGAGTAATCAAAGTATAAACCCCAAGGATAAACAGAATAGACTTGCTACCTACTGCACCTGATCTCTAAAGCTAGTAGAAATAGGCAAGCTTCCAAAAAGTGCTAACTAAATCCTCCCTAATGCTGCATCCTGGTCTCCCCCAGTACGGGAATATTTGCTCACCCAGGGGTAACCTTCCATCACTAACCCAAGCAGGATGATCTTAAATCAGCTCAATGGGTCACTTTAGAATTTAACCACTGACTTGGCTGGTTCAGATCCAAAGCGAGCAAGAAGAAAAAGGGAGGAGGAAAGGGTTAGTTGTAACTGCCAATATCTGCCCCAATCTGCCCATTAGTTTTGCCCTCCTAAACTCTCCCATTTTCCCCTCTTCCCTGGCTTACCAGCTGGCTTACCAGCTCTGGCACGGCCAGAAGTCTCCTGCACTACTGCCTTTTATGGCAACCTTCATTTTCACAATCATAAAACCCTCCGTGCACTGGAGTCTGGATTGGGCTGTTAGTCGTCAAGAGGAGCAGAAAAATTCCCTAACTAGAGGAAGGAACAACCAACATAAGCTAAATACTTTGGCTATTTACCACTATATCCCATCATTTCTTGATATACTACGGTAATATCTGAAATGAAATCAAATGGGAAGTATTTCTTTGCTACTTACTGCTGAAGGATTTGCATTTGCCATCACCAAAAATACTCCAGCATGTTCAGCAAAACTAATCCACATCTTTGACCCATTGATGACATAGCAGTCTCCCTTCTTCTCAGCACGAGTCTTCAGGGAAAATGCATCACTGCCAGATCCAGGCTCTGAAAGGCAGAAGCTGCCAATCTATCAGTTAAGAGAAAGTCAGGTATGTTAAATGTATGCACAGATTTTGATCACGCTGCAAAGTATGAACAAACAAAATATTTTTCTCAACAATTTTGACATCCATTGTACATTTAATGGGGGACTTTGAGGACTCATGAGATCACTACAAGATGGAATAATAAAATTAACTAAGGATGCAATCCTATAAACACTTTCCTGGGATTAAGACCCATTTAACACAATGGGACTTACTTTTGAGTAGCAATGGTCAGAGATTGTGCTCTGAGGCTGCAATCCTAACCTCCCATTAGTTTGGCCAGCCTAAGTATAATGGCAGATCAAAATGATCAGGCAAATGTGGTGTTGACAGTGCTTCCCCTGTTTTGACAGCTGTTTTGACAGCTGAGGGTGGGGCTCACCCCTGAACATCCTTTGGACTAATGGGTTTTAAAAGGACCCTGAAAGAGGGTATGGCTCACACCTATTGTTGATTAGGGCTAATGAGATGTTCAATGAATAAAAACAGCTCCAGAAGACCGCTGAGAAGCAGTATCAGGACCATGGTGTGTGTTAAGGAGCAAGCTGGAGAAGCTGCAACTGGGACTCTGCCTGCAGAAGCTCTACCAAAGTGGGACTTGGCTAGACCTGGACTCTACTGGACTTGGACCTTGCAGCAGCTTTGGACTTTGTACTGTAGACCGTCATTGGTGGAGATAGAGTTCTTGGGGGTTGTACTGCCCTGGAGAAGAGCTACTGTGTTATTGTGGGAATCTTTATGTTATGGTGTCTGTGTAAATAAACTGTTTAAGGAGTTGGTTTTCTTTGTACACTGTAGCCATTTCTGGAGTAAGAGAAGGTATTAAGTGACCAAAAGTGGACATTTAAAGGGATAAACAGGGAAAAGGGAAATTTGGGCAGAAGAATAAGATCCGGCATAAGTCCTGTGCTGACCTGGGGACGTTACAGAATTGCCTAGATACTTCTGCACCACTCCTGGAGGAGGGTTAGGCCAGTGCACACACATGCGCTTGCCTCCTACATCATCACGGGAATGGGAAGACAGATGAGTTGTACCAGCCTAGATTAGGATTACACCCTAAATTGATGTACAAATGAGAGAAGGTAGGACTAAAAGTCAAGTTTTAACACAGCTGGTCTTATCAATTCTACCTTACAAACATGATCATTGCATATTTTGATTCATACAAAACCTATTAATGCATAAATTTCTTGAGATTTCAAATTTCTCTTACTATACTCCACCATCATGCCTGCTTTGGTTTCCACCCAACCTCACAAATGATACCTCTTTAAGTTAGAGAATATGTTGTATCACACCAGATATCTAATCTTGGAAAGAAATTATCTGTCCTTTAAGCAAACTCAAACTAAAATTCTTGGGCCACATCCAGCACACAGATTGACCATCCCATTAAGCCCATAGGCTTTATGATTAAGTGCTTCCTCACCCATATCTTCCTCTTCTCCCACCTGCTACTATGCAGCCTCCTCTTTGGCTGGGTGGAGATGCTTTCATTGACAGCACAGCTGAGAACAACCAGCCATGCAGATGCAAGTACTTGTGAAAGTTACTGACCTGCTGTAGCCCTCAATAAGGGCAAGACTAAGTGATATGGCTCTGAAACTGAAAATTGCTGCATTAGACTAAAACAAAAATACAAAATTGAAGGCACAATCCTTATCAGTTTAGGCCAGCACAACTCACCTCACCTGCTCCCCGTTCATGTGGTGGTGTGGGGGTGCATATCTCTGTACTAGCCTAACCCATCCAGGAGTGGCACAGAACTGTCCTACAACACTGTTGCAACACCCCCCAGGCCAGCCTGGGACTTGTTCTGGCCTAAATGGGCGAAAGAATTGCAGAATCTGGCTACTAAATAGAAGGGAAATCCTGAACCTTGTGATGTCAATTTTTCTGTTACTATAACCCAAAATTGAGGGCTGCAGTGGCTTAGTGGTTTAAGGTGCTGTGCCTGCCTATATGAAGATCAGCAGGTCAGCTGTTTCAGACCCAACTACACAAGATGGGGTAAGTTCTTGTCGTAGCCCAGCTCCTGCCAATCTAACAGTTTGAAAGCATGCAATTGCAAGTAGATAAAAAGGAGATTCTGGTTGGATATCCAGAAAAAATTCCTGATGGTGAGGGCGGTTCAGCAGTGGAACAGATTGCCAAGTTTGGTGGTGGACTCTCCCTCACTGGGGATCTTCAAGCAGAGGCTCGACGAGCACCTGTCGGGGATGCTCTAGGAGGATTTCCTGCTGCAAGCATCGGGTTGGACTAGATGACCTACTAGGTCCCTTTCAACTCTAGGATTCTATGAAATAGGTACCACTTTGGTGGGAAGGTAACAGCAATCTGTGAGCATGTGGGCTATATGTCCACGGAAGTGTCTTCAGACAACGCTGGCTCTATGACACTAGAAACAGGATGAGCATCACTCCCTAGAGGTGGTCATGACTACAAGGGCTACCTCGGGGGACACCTTTATCTTATCCCAAAATTAACTGAGTGATGTCCTCATGTAGGGTTAAATTCTCTGGTCCCATCTTAAAAGTTTGGGTTGCAATTCTTTGCATACTTATCTACGAATAAGGCTCATTTAGTACTATGGGACTGACTTCCAATCAACAGTGCAATCCTGTGAGATTAAATATATGAAATGTTCTATTTCCAGACTGCATTCTGTGGCACATGAATTTATTATGCTACACCATCAGAATGCTTGTTTTGATAAGGCAACTGTCAAATAGGACTGGACTGTTTGTTTCTTAACAAAACCAAGTATATGATAGAATTATGTGGTTAATTATTTTACTTGGTAAAAATAATACTTCACTCACCATGTCTTTTGCCAGCCTAGGCAAATAGGTTTTCTTTTGTTCTTCTGTGCCGTAAGTTGAGAACAATTTATTGATTAATGTATTCTGTAGTTCACATATAAGTGATACAGATGGATCAACTTTGGCTAATTCCTCAGTCACCAGGATGGTAGAAAAGAAAGAAGATCCAGTTCCCCCATATTCTGGGCTAAGCTCGATACCCATCAGCTAAGAGGAAGAGAGAAAAAAACTATTAGAAAAATACGGTAACATTATGAATGATGACTTATACCTCAAGTTGTGAAAA
Source organism: Cryptoblepharus egeriae (assembly GCA_030015325.1). Classification (NCBI taxonomy): domain Eukaryota; kingdom Metazoa; phylum Chordata; class Lepidosauria; order Squamata; family Scincidae; genus Cryptoblepharus; species Cryptoblepharus egeriae. The sequence goes on from JAREYC010000006.1 coordinate 44,944,901, forward strand.
ATGTACTGGATACATTTTCAAATCCTCTTGATCCTGAATTTGGAGAACTCTCATTGAATGTAATTGAACCTCCAGGTAAACATGCATGGGATTGAGCTATCTGTATGTTTGGGCACTCAAAGTAAATATCTTCATAGGAAAAACACTGTCATTGCCAAAGCAGGAAATCTTGGAAGCGAAGCAGCAGAACTGAAAACAGTGTTGCCACTGATAATATTTTGTTTAATTTGTGGAGGATCTCCCTGCTTTATATATTACATGGAATAAAATAATAAAGTAAACAAAATGCTAAACTCCATTCAAAAATTTACTTTCACTGTAACAAATGCACAAATTATATATTTGCCAGTTTAATTATAAGAATAGCATACAGTACTAATATGAAAAACAAATTAAAAATCAATAGGGGTGCAATCCTACCTTCAGGCACAGCTAAGCTGGCCAAAGCAGCCCATAAGTAGTCCAAATCAACAGGGCTGGGAGGCCTCTAGGGTTGGCCTAACTGCTGCTGAGGACCAAGTAAGTGGTACCTGGGGAAGGCTTGCTCCTGAGGAGACCTGCCTCAGTTCACACTGAACAAGGAACAGCTGTGGTGCCAGCCATATAAGGAAGCCCAGAAGTCCCTGGCTACCCATATCAGCTGCAACATCATAACTGCACTATCTGTAGTGGAGGATGGGTGCAAGAGTGGGTGCAAGATGGCTACTGGAGTGGGCCATATCCTGAGGTTGAAAGTGAGGTGTGGTGCTTAGGCCACTCTAAGACTTATAACTTTTTTCTTTTGCTTCCATTTTATTCTGGCTTATCATGGGCTCCAATGGGTCTACTCAGATTGGATTGGCCTGCTCCTGAATTGGCCTAAGTCAGAAAGGCTGGGAGGGGGATGTTTCTGCCCTGGAAATATGGCCTAACTATGCCATTGTAGACCATGCGCCACATACCCTCAACATGCCCCTGCTGAGCTGCCTAAGGTAGCACATGTTGGAAAAAAAGACAACACCAACCTGTATGTGTGAGAAGGGGGTAGTGAACCACCCCCTCTCCTGAATGACCTCTCTATCTGTCCCCTCTCAGTGACCACTGTAGGAGGTGTGGGTTGGACCCTTTTGTCTCTTCCCCTTTCCCCCCTCTCTATCTCCAGATGTGAGCATATGGCTCCCCACCAGGCCCCCAAACCCACACGCAAGCAGGAGCAGCTTTAGTGCTTCTGGTCCATTTAAGTGTTAGGAATCTCTGGTCTTCAACAGATGCTGCAAATATGAGCCTTCATGATCTATTCTAAGTAAACCTTATTCTAAGTAAACCTTATAGGTAAGTAAACCTATTCTAAAGTCTGATTCTGGTCTCAGATTGATTTTTTGCATGCACCTGAGACAAACAGCCAGGGTGGAGGGAAAGTCTTCTGAACCATAGAAGGGGATGCTCTGTGGTTATCACTCTGCTGAGTTGATTCACTTTCCAATAGCACAGCTAGCCTGGTACAGGTCCTTATGTCTTGTGCTAGCATAAGCGAACTTACACTGGCCCAGGCCTTTTTTGGTGCAGCTAGGCTGGCCTATCTGACATTAGGGTGGCCTAAGCGCACTTCAGTATTGCACCTTAAGTGATCTACATTCCAACATCTATTATATCATTTTCTTCCTTTAGATTACAACAGATGAAAAAGATGAATGAATCCTTGTTTATATATACAGTAATTCCCCTCCCACACAAACCTCTCCTTAGCAATAGAAAAATCTCATTATTTCCACAAACCAATGTACAAAAGATGCACAAACCCCTTGTTCAAATAGACCATGAAGTAGAGAATCATCCAATTTTGCCTCGGCATCCATTTTTTGTACCAATGGTGCAATTTGTTCTTGAGCAAACTTTTTTACTGTAAGGAAAAAAATATGTAAAAAATTTAGTAATTAGCAAATCAGGGTTCACTGTTACCCTAAATGAGTTATTTTCAAGCTTTTTCATTCCACGGTACACTAACAAGGCCCTGAAATTCTCAAGGCACACCATCAATTATTTTTACCATTGACATGGCACACAAGGCTGTTCAAATCCCCTGATTTTCCTATTATTAATGTCAATCCTCAAATTCCCATGGCACACTGGTTGAAAATCACTGCTCTAAACTATCAGTTTTCTAAACTCACAGGGAGTTTGAGACTGCCTATAAGTGTTTGTGAAAGTGGCACAGGGAGATGGCAACATGATCCCCAGGGTCACACTGCTGCGGGCACAGAGGGGGCTTTTTAAAACAAGATTTACCTCCATCTAGGGCCCAGGGAGCCTCACAAAAAGCTCTGCAGGGCTCCCCGCAGCATGGAAACAGTACAAAGCATGATCACGAAACACTTCCAGATTGCAATTGCAAAACTAGAAATGGGTTGTGACAACATTTTTTAAAAGCCATGTCTGTGCCCACAGCAGTGTTGTTCTGGGGATCGCATCACTGCCTTCCCACTGCCCCTGTTCCTTAAAATTGCAGATCTCAGAGCTCTCGGACTGGGGTGTCCTGATGCCCCCGTTTGAGAACCATTGCCCTAATCAGATGTAGATTTAAAGAAATATGCACTGTCAATAGCATTAATGGCTATAATTAGATCATGGTCTTTTTGACTAGAGGTTCACCTTTCATGGACCTGAGAATGTTACTGATCCCCAACACGTCCTCTAAAATAATATCAAATAAGCACTTTGGCTTTTAAACTAATATTCAAAACAGATTGCAATTAGGATCAGGAAAAATATGGGAAAAATGAATCCAATATTATGAAGACTGCTCCTGCACTTATTGAAAAAAGGGCAAGGTTGACAATGATCAAAGAAATAAAACAGTTTTCAAACATAATGATTACCCATTTCCTTCATCATCATCTCTTCTTCAGTAAAGGTCTGAAGTGGAGCATAAGAGACCTCATTGGTGGCAATGTTCGGCAATGCTTCTGACTGGGAGGATTTAAAGGCACAGGGGTGAATTGTCCAGAATCTTTTATGCGGGGCCATATTTTGTCTTAGCTGTGAACAAAGAAGGAGAGCGCAGTAGGATGACGGAAATCCAACTATCCTGGAGTTATACAGGCTGCCTAGTGAAATGGGATTAACAAAATTTTGTAACAAAGACAAAACTGTGAAAAGGAAAGTTATTTTGAAACGGATTACTCAGGAAGGAAAAACTGGAGGGCAATTATAGAATTGAATAATTGATACTTGCCTTATGATTATAAACACCATAAAGATTAGCTCCAACACGCAATGACCACTACTACTGACATATAGGTAATGAAATAAAGAACTGGATTGAAGTTGTTCTATCTGAAGAGACAGTTTCCCTTTTAAGTGCTATTAAGCAGCGCCATATGCCTGGTGCCCGACAGGGATGCCCAGAGTTTGGTCGAGATGCCTGCTGCCCACTGGTGTAGTGCTGCCCACTTGTGCCTTGTAGTGCCTGCTGCTGGGTGGTGCCCAGTAGGGATGGACACCTACCACCACTGGTGGTACCTAGTGCTTGGTGTTTGGTATCTTGTGCTGGTGCTAGCAGGGATGCCCAGTGTTCAGTGCTGCCCGGTAGGGATGCCTGGTGCCTGCTGCTCAGTAGTGCCCACTGCATAGTGGTACCTGGAGGTGCCCAGTAAGGATGCCTGGTGGTGCTTGCAGGTTCCTGGTAGGGATGCCCAGTGCCCACTGGTGCCTACTGCCGTTTGCTGCCCACTGCACACTGGTGCCTGTTGGTGGCTGCTGCCCAAAAGTGCTTGATGGGGTGCCCGGTGCCTACTGCTCCCACTGCCTGCTGGTGCCCAGTGCCCACTGCATGGTAGTGCCCAGTCCCCCTGTCCCTCCCTTCCCCTGCTGCAGCCAGAAAGCCCTTGCCAGGGCTGTGAGCTGCAGTGCAGCCCTCCAGTGCAGAGATGGTGCAGCTCACTCACCTGCCCGCAGCGCCTTAGCAGGGACAGCATCCTCACTACTACTGCTGGGGAGTCCAGCCTCCAAGACAGGCAGCCCCACAGCAGCACCCCTTGCCTTGCCTTGCCTTGCCTTCCCTTCCGGGGGCAGCCAGGCTCCTGCAGAGGCAGGAGAGAGGGAGGATCCTGGCACTGTTCCTCCTGCTGCTGGAGGAGGCTGGAGGCTCCCTTGCAAGCCCTGCTCACTGCAATGGGACTGACTTCCTTCCTGGAGCCACACATGGGACTGGGCTCTGGGAGGCCACCTGTCCTCCCTTCCCTGGACATGCCTTCTGTCCTGGGAAAAAACTTCCACTGTCCTCCTTTTCCTTGTGAGCAGGCAGCAGGTGGCCTCCTTGCAATTACCTGCAATCAATGTAGTACCTTTACATTTTACAACAGGTGATACAGACTGCAATGCTAAAGACTCTTTCCTGGGAGTAAGACCCACTGAACACAACAGGGCTTCCTTTTCTGTAGACATAGAGCACAAGCCTAACCATGTCTACTCAAAAGTAAGCCCCATTGTGTTCAGTGGGTCTTACTCCCAGGGAAGTGTCTTTAGCATTGCAGCCATGGTTGGGATTCTGCTCACAGTATTTAAATTAACCACACCAAAGCAAATGCAGGAGCGTTTTTAGCTTTTATTTTGTCTTGTCCTACATTTTATTTTTGTTTTTTGGGGGTTTTTTTCTTGCAGTTAATTCCAATACATGGTACTATATAATGTACTGATTACAAGAAACTTTTTCTTTACATGTATGAATTCTTTAAGTACATTTTTAATTACGCCTATGTAATTAACTAATTAAGCAAATTAAATAAATTAAATATTTTTATTAAGTGTTTTAATTAAGTAATGAAGTGCACAGTCCTAACCATGTCTACTCAAAAGTAAGCTCCATTGTTGTTCAGTGGGTTTTACTCCCAAGGACAGTGTCTTTAGGATTGCAGCATAAGTAATTAACAGTGCAATCCTAAGCATGTGTCTACTCAGAAGTAATTCCCACTGGGTTCAATAGTACCTACTCCTAGGAAAGTGTGGTTAGGATTGCACCCTAATTCAATCACTATTAAATAATGATTGTTTAAATTATTATTAAATTATAGTCATTATTAAATCATTATTAAATTATTTAATAATATGATTAAATAATTATTAAATAATTATTAATTCAATTAATTAAGTCAATTCAATTAATTAAGTTAATTCAATTTAATTAAGTTAATTCAACTTAATTCAATTAATTAATTAAAATTAATTAAAACTTAATTCAATTAATTAATGAACTTAATTTAATTAAGTTAATTAGTTAAATTGAATTAAGTTAATTCAATTTAATGAATTTAATTAATTAAGTTAATTAATTAATGAAATTATTTAAGTTAATTAATTGCAAGCATGTAGCCATGAGGACAAAGGAGATTGTTTTCCTTCCAGGACAGAGGTCTTTAAAAGAGAGGACATGTCCTGGAAAGGAGGACCTGTGTTCTCCCTGCAGTAGTGCTGGCTGCAGTTGGGAGCCTGAAGTTCTGCTAAAGAACCCTGAATCCTTTCCTCTTTGATCTGCGCATGCGCGTCGGTGGAGGGTTTGCCCAATTCTCGCGAGACCTGGAGAAGGGAGAACGTGAGTTGGATCTTGGGTTCTGGGAGACACAACAAACATGGAGGTGGCTGTGACGGTCGTGGGGGCTGCCCAGGGCGGCGGAGGTGAGTCTGGGGCGCTGAGACCACGCCCCCTCTGGCCCCGCCCCCTTCCCCACTGCCTGGGGCTGAGGGAAGGAGAGAGGGAGGCAGCAGTGCAGGTGGGGCAGGCAGGCAGGCAGGCAGGACAGGTGAGAGGGAAGGGAAGGTCCTCTCATCCCATGGCCTGGAGTGGAGGGTCCTTGGCAGCCTTGGGCAGAAAGAGGAGCCTCTCCCCAGCCTCCCAGCCAGGCTCTCCCAAGGACACACTGGAGCAGTTACCCTGTGGAACTCCTTGCCTCAGGATGTGGAGGTGGCATCAGAGTGGCCACATCTCCTCTTTTCTACCCTTGAAAAACATTCATGCTCCTCCCTTTCTTGTGAGTAGCCTTCATGGAACTCATACATTACATGTAATAGTTCTGAATTTACAGTACAATCCTATTTTGTGTCTACTCAGGAGTAAGTTCCATTGAGTTCAGTGGGGCTTACTCCCAGGAAAGTGCTCTTAGGATGGCAGACTAAATACATAGGAAATGATGGAAACGCAGATGATTGGTTCCACAACCCCAAAAATATTCATATAAAAATATTCATCATTGGCATCCTTCAGTCTCGAAAGACTGTGGTATCGTGCTCTGATTGGAGGTCTTGAAACAACATCTAGTGTGACTAAAGAGGCCAATTCTAGAGTGTCCATCCCTTCCACACTGAGGACAAATAAATTCCGTCCCCTGCCCAGGCTCCATGTTTCGCTGCTTTCGGGTCTGTCTCTTTGCTTCAGCCTGCCGAACAAGTGTCTCTTCCAGTGGAGAAGGCCATGCTGGGTCTTTTGCCTCCACGCTGAACGGTCAGAGGTCAAGGTTTCCCAGCTGTTGATGTCCATTCCCAAGGCCTTTAGATCCCTCTTGCGGATGTCCTTGTATCGCAGCTGTGGTCTCCTTCTTGGGCGCTTTCCCTGCACTAATTCTCCATATAGGAGATCTTTTGGGATCCGACCATCAGCCATTCTCACGACATGCCCAAGCCAGCGTAGACGCCGCTGTTTCAGAAGTGTGAACATGCTAGAGATTCCAGCACGTTCCAAGACTGCGTCATTTGAGACTTTGTCATGCCAGGTGATGCCAAGAATACGTCGGAGACAGCGCATATAGAAGGTGTTCAGCTTTCTCTCCTGCCATGCATATAGGGTCCAAGACTCGCTGCAGTACAAGAGTGTGCTCAGGACGCAAGCTCTATAGACCTGGATCTTTGTATGTTCCGTCAGCTTCTTATTAAGCCATACTCTCTTTGTAAGCCTGGAGAATGTAGTAGCCGCTTTACCAATGGGTTTATTCAGCTCAGAGTCTAAGGAGAGAGTGTCAGAGATAGTTGAGCCAAGGTACACAAAGTCATGGACAACCTCCAGTTCATGTTCAGAGATTGTGATACAGGGAGGTGGATCCACACCCTGACCCATGACTTGTGTTTTCTTCAAGCTGATTGTTAGACCAAAGTCTTGGCAGGCTTTGCTAAAACAGTCCATAAGTTGTTGAAGGTCTTCGGCGGAGTGAGCAGTAACAGCAGCGTCATCGGCGAAGAGGAAATCCTGCAAGCATTTCAGCTGGACATTGGACTTTGCTCTTAGTCTGGAAGGATTGTAGAGTTTTCCATCTGATCTGGTCCGGAGATAGATTCCCTCTGTTGCGTTTCCAAAAGCATGCTTCAGCATGACTGCAAAAAAGATCCCAAATAAAGTTGGTGCGAGGACGCAGCCCTGCTGCACTCCACTTCGGATGTGAAAGGAGTCTGATGTTAAGCCATCAAAAACAACAGTGCCCCTCATGTTCTTGTGAAAAGACATGATGTTGAGGAGCTTAGGTGGGCATCCAATCTTGGGGAGGATTTTAAAAAGGCCATCCCTACTAACCACATCAAAAGCCTTTGTAAGATCTATGAAGGCTACAAAGAGTGGCTGTCTTTGTTCCCTACATTTCTCTTGCAACTGTCAAAGGGAAAATACCATATCAGTGGTGGTCCTGTTGGCTTGAAATCCACACTGTGATTCAGGATAGATTCTCTCTGCAACCTCTTCAGTATGACTCGGGCAAGCAGCTTCCCTACAACACTAAGAAGAGAGATGCCACGTTAAAATATTATATCCAGTTCAAATATCCAGTTAAAATATTAACTGGATGTAAAAATGATGACAGAACACTGGGATTGAATTCAAAACATGCATTCAATGTGCATGATCTTATCAAGTTACTTAGGCTGCAGTCCTAAAGACAATTTCCTGAGAGAAATACCCATTTAACACAATGGGGCTTACTTCTGGGTAGACATGGTTAGGAGGCTGCAATCCAATACACCTTCAAAGTGTCTCCCCACTTTCTCCTTCTCTCCATCCTGAGCCTCTCTCTCCCCTGCTCCCTTCTGGCCAGCCCTGAGCTGCTTCCCTCTTCTCCACTGTTCTTCTCTCCCTCTGCCCAGTGGACATCCAGCCACAGGAGGAACAGCGTGGAAGTGTTGCTTTCACTATGGGCAAGTGCGCTAGGCAGCCCTGACACTTTTTAAACAGGTTGCCGGCCAGCGCATCTGCCCCAACTGCCAACGAATGTGTTCTTTATGTGAAGCACAGTTTGTTATGTGAAGCAGAATCCTAGAGAAATTTTTGTTTGTTACGTGAAACTTACTTTACGTGAGGCTTTCTTTACGTGAGGCGCCACTGTATAGTGTTTAAACTAATCACAAGGAAGCAATATGAGTGTTTTTAACTTTTATTTTGTCATGTCCTATATTTTTCTTGGGTGTCCTATATTTGGAGGGCCTTGTCCTCTTTTTTGGTTATGATATTTGGGCATCCAACCTACATGGCTTTAAAAGTGCTTTGGACAAAATTCTGGAGTAAAAGCCCATCACAGGTCTCTAGTGATGATGGGTAGGTGCAACCCCCCTACTTTAGATGGTGACTATATATTATAACCAAAAAAGAGGACAAAGTCCTCCCATAATGTAGGACACCCATGAAAAATGGAAGACACAAAAATAAAATCTCAAAACACTCAAAATAGTTTATTACTTTCACGTGGTTCACTCTTAAACACTACATTGCTTATTATTAAATCTAAAACAAAATGCATTGTTAAATACATGTTAAATGAATGGTTAAATAGTTTTAGATTTAACAACAATATAGTGTTTATTCAGGGGTGTCAAATTTATTTAATACAGAGGCCGAAGTTAGCATAGTGTCTCCCAAGGGCTACAAATTAAGGGAAGAAAGCAGGTATGTCAGCTGACGCAGCTCCTCGTGATGCTTTCATATCCAGAAAAGCTGAAATGTCCTGTTTCACATTAGAATTGAAGCTGCAGAGGATTTGGCTACTCCATAACCCTTCAAGCCTCACATGGTCCACAGGGATGAGGAAATGGGTAATGTATGGTTATTGTTGCTCCTATGTGCAGTTCCAAGAGGCGTTAACTAGGTAAAACATCACAAGCAAGTCCAAACATTACACAGTTACTGTGGCTTCAGAAACATGATTATATGTAGTTACAATCCTAGAGTTGGAAGGACCCAGTAGGTCATCTAGTCCAATACCCTGCCTGTAGCAGGAAATCCTCCTAGATCATCTCCGACAGGTGCTCATAGAGCCTCTGCTTGAAGATCCCAGTAAGGGAGAGCCCACCACCTTCCTTGGCATTCTGTTCCACTGCTGAATTGCTCTCACCATCAGGAATTTCCTCTTGTCTGAAGCCTTTTTATACTGGTGTTTCACTGTTGGCCAAGCATACAACATTGACCTGCTTCAATGAAAGCCAAAATATAGTAGTGTCTCTTACCTGGATCAAAAGAATGACTGCTCAACATATTTTGGAGAAGAGTACAGAGGCTACAATCCTAAAGACACTTTCCTGGGAGTAAGATCCATTGAGAATAATAGGGCTTACTTTTGAGTAGATATGGTTAGGATTGTGCTCTAAGTCTATTGTAGCTTGCTCACTAAGAGCAAGCCCTATGCATGTCTACTCAGAAGTATGATTCACTGTGGTCAATTGAGTTTACTCTTTGGTAAGTGCGGATAGGATTACAGCATAAATGTGAGCATCATATTTAGATGCCTACCCTATGCAGAGCTAAATAAATACCAATCTTGTAAACACTATCAAAATGTAAATCACTATCCCCCAAATCCAGAGAAACTACGGGAGCATGTAAAAGGCTTTATGTGCACCCGTAGTTACTGGACCACCTAGTGAAAACCTATGGGAAATTCATATTGCAATCCAGAGTAAGTTGTTCTTACACCGGATCAAGGGCTTCCTGTAGTTACTCTGGATTTTGCCCTATGTCTGTTTTCTAGCACTGAAGGGGAATGTTATTGTCCAGCTGCAGCTATAAGTAATTAAGATGATGCCAAGCAGTGATTTGTACAGCAGTGTCGGCTCACTGATTGTCAGCTCACTTTCTCTACTTACACTGAGTAAATTAAGAGGCATTACTTTCTTGTTAGAAAGCTCTTCTTCTCATAGTGTGGACAGGATTAGAGCTTGTTTAAAAAAGTGGCACTTCAAATAGCAATTGAAATTTTAAAACACAACTTCTTCAGCATTTGTCCCATGTGAGCCACTATTCTGGATTGCAGTCGTTCAATCCGTGTTTTGATGGGATAGGAAGGAAACAGGCTGGCTTGCCACTGAGTTGTTACCTGTAGGTATTGTGGATAGATAGATATCTTCCCACCAAACTTATGTACTGTATTTACATTTGCATGTTTTCATAGAATCATAGAGTTGGAAGGGACCTAGTAGGTCATCTAGTCCAACCTCCTGCCTGCAGTAGGAAATCCCCCTAGAGTATACCCGACAGGTGCTCGTCGAGTCTCTGCTTGAAGATCCCCAGTGAGGGAGAGTCCACCATTTCCCTTCGCAATCTGTTCCACTTCCAAAACGCCCTCACCGTCAGGAATTTTTTCCGGATATCCAACCGGAATCTCCTCTCTTGCAGTTTGTACCCATTAGTTCTAGTCCTACTTTCAGTAGCAGCTATGAACAAATGAGCCCCTTCCTCCCTATGACAGCCCTTCAGGTATCTGAAGAGGGCAATCATGTCTCCTCTCAGCCTCCTCTTCTCCAGGCTGAACATCCCAAGTTCCCCCAACCTTTCCTCGTAGGGTTTCCCTTCCATCCCACTGATCATTCTTGTCGCTCTCCTCTGGACTTGCTCCAGTTTGGCTGCATCTTTCTTAAAGTGAGGTGCCCAGAACTGAACACAGTACTCAAGGTGAGGTCTGACCAATGCTGAATAAAGAGGAACTAGAACTTCTCGCGACTTGGAAGCTACAGACCTCTTAATGCAGCCTAAAATGGTATTTGCCTTCTTTGCAGACGCATCACACTGCTGACTCATGTTCAGCTTGTGATCCACGGAGACTCCCAGATCCCGCTCACATGTTATGCTGCCAAGCCAAGTATCCCCCATTTTATACCTGTATTTTTGGTTTTTATTGCCTAAGTGCAGAACCTTGCACTTCTCCATGTTGAAATTCATTCTATTTGTTACAGCCCAGTATTCTAGTTTATCCAGATCCTCCTGGAGGTTTCTCCGGTCTTCTGTTGTGTTTGCTACTCCTCCCAGCTTGGTGTCATCCGCAAATTTGATCAGGCTCCCCCGTATCCCTTCCTCCAAGTCATTAATGAAAATGTTAAAGAGAACCAGGCCCAAGACAGAATGCAAGGTTGACAGAAGCTGGGATGAGTAATAGGAGTTCACTCCATCGTGTGGCACATGAGCCTCAAATCGCCAACCTGAAAACCTTCATGCCAATTGGCACAGCATCTTTAACCACTGAGTCACTGCAGTCCCAAATATCAATGTTCAATATCAATGGAAATCAAAATGTAAAATTGATCTTAAAAGGAACCAATATAAATATGTAGAAGTTTCAGACCTTATAAGTCTCACCAAATTGAAAGTTATCTTTCCCCTTAAAGTTATCTTTCCCCCTTAAAGTCATTGACTTCCATCACTTAATAGTGACGTTCTATGCCTGTCTAGTCAAAAGACCAATTTTGTTCAATTGATCCTATTCTCAGGAAGCTACATATAGGATTTCACCTTCCAACTTCAGTCCCATGTTCAGTTACCTGGGAGTAAGCTCCATTACACTTGATAAGATTTACATATAAGTAAACATGAATAGGGTTGCATTATTTATAGAGTTGTTATTAGGTTGTATCCTCTGCACAGTTATGTGGGAGTAAGCCCACCTAATGCTGGAACTTTCAAGTAACAAATGGGTTGCACTATTGATAGACAAAACAAACCCCCCATGCACATAAAAATGTGTTTTTTCCCTTGCTGCAGTATTCCACAAATGGAACCCAAGTTAAGTTAAACCTGTAAGAAACTTTGACAGCACAAAGAAGGTAGGAAAAATGTTTCTGTAAATAAAAAAGTTGAACAGTGTTGGGAATAATGATAGATGCATTTGCAAATGCTAGAGGCATTTCCTTTATAACATGTGGCTAAACACAGTGGGGGGGGGGGGAGAGTGGGCCTGCATCAGTGAATCCTGACTTCACAGATGCATTTATGAGGTTTGGATCCATGCCCTATAGTGTGTGCCCCCTTTGATGGTCATCTGAGACCGCAAAGATTGTGCATGTCTGTTGGCAGCCTCTGCTGGGCACAGACTGAGCCCTGTTTAAAAAAAGTCATTCTGGTTTTTTTGTTTTTGTAAAACTGGAAGGGATGTTATAAAATAAAAAAAAATTCTGGTCAGCTGTAATCCATTGTTGGGTATTTATTCCCAGGTTTTCTAGCCATTTTGAGGGGCTAGAAAACCCACACTGATGAGTTTGCTCCTTTTTCATAGTTCCAAAGCAATTATTAAGATCTTGTTGGTCCTATAGGCTGTATTCAGCTTGGTGGATCATGAATTGTGCAATCCTGGCCAACTCTCATGGTTTTAGTCAAATCTGGGTTTCAACAAATAATTATGATTGTCATTTGACTTTTTTGCTTTAATATATAGTAGACCATTTAATATTTTAAAACTGTTTTGTTGCTGGTTCTTTTTTTTGGCTATTAATGCTAAATTATTGAGTTGGAGATAGTGTTTAATTTCCTATTCCTAAATACTTTAAATATACAATGCAAACTTTACCTTTAAAGCAAAACATGTTCTTATTTCTTTTTTCTTTTTGTAGGCTGGAACGGAATTAATTCCAGAAGTTTTATTTTCCATATATAATGAAACTTGCATTTCAAAAGCGGATTTTAATGTCTGTTTCATTGCTTTAAAGATGATTTGGTTCAGTAAGGTAATATTGTTTTCTTTTTAAAAGAATTGCCTTTATAAACATAAATACTCTTTTGTACAACATGAAATATTTGCTGTTCTAGTTTTTTACATTTTCAGTAGAGATGTTGGGATTATAGGTGGAGTCTGTGTGAAATCCTTTTCTCAATAACTGGCTTTAATAGCCTCAGTAACTATATCTTCTGTATGTATATATATAAAAGAGAAAAGTCACTGACTGACTGACTCACTGACTGACTGACTCACTCACTCACTCACTCATCACTGCCCTGCCAAAACCGCTGGGCCTAGAAGCATGAAAATTGGGGTGGGTGTTCCTTCCATGAGGAAGGGGTGCACTAAGAACCGGTTTTCCGAAATTCCAACTGGAAGGGGATGAAAAGGGGCGCAACGCGTTTTCCTCCCTATACTTTGCATTGAGAATTGCTGACTCAGCAACATTCCTCTGCTGGTCCTGAAGCATGGAATTCTGGGAGTTCCTTCTGTCACCTGAACTCCCACCAAGAACCATCTGGAGACATTTAACCCTTCAGGGGCTGAAAAGGGGGCAACGTGTTTCTGTCCTATACTTAACATGGGAGACTGAACAACATCCAGCCAATTTGGTGCTCAGATCCTGGTGCACTGGGGGATGTTGTTAGGAGGAAGAGGTTGCGCTGGCAAGGATGCTGTGCATGAGGGGAAGTTGCGCAGGGGGGAAGTTGCACATGGGAGGAAAATTGCACATGGGAGGAAAATTGCACATGGAGGAAAGTTGCGCATGGGAGGAAAGTTGCGCACGGGGGAAGTTGCGCACGGGGGAAGTTGCGCACGGAGGAAAGTTGCACATGGGAGGAAAATTGCACATGGGAGGAAAGTTGCGCACGGGAGGAAAGTTGTGCATATGGAAAGTTGCGCATATGGAAAGTTGCGCATGGGGAAGTTGCACATGAGAGGATGATGCACATGGAGGAAAGTTGAGTTGCGCATGGGGGAAGTTGCGCATGGGGAAGTTGCACATGGGGGGATGATGCACATGAGGGGGAAGTTGCGCATGGGGAAAGTTGCGCATGGGGTTTGATGCATATGGGGGAAGTTGCGCATGGGGGGTTGATGCGCATGGGGGAAGTTGTGCATGGGGGGTTGATGTGCATGGGGGGAAGTTGCGCATGGGGTAAGTTGTGCATGCTGGGTTGATGCGCATGGGTGAAGTTCCGCTTGGGGGGGGGTTGATGTGTATAGGGGAAGTTGCGCATGGGGGGTTGTTACGCCTGGGGGAAAGTTATCCATGGGGGGTTGATGCATATGGGGGGATGGCATATGGGGGAATTTTACTCCCGCAACGCAGGTACGCCTTTCGCTAGTAAGTAATAAGACAAGCTGTCAATTGTCAATAAGACAGCTTGTCAATAGACAAGCTATTTGAGAAATTTGGTTTTAAAATGTTTTATTTATTTTTCCCTTACTGAAAATTTACAACAGCATTTATTTTCTTGCTTTGGTATTGCATGAAGAACAGGTTAAAAAATTTTTCAAGGTAGTCATTCAGTTGAAGAAATGTGATGGATGAAAGGTGGCCTTTATTATGGTACTCCCCCCTACGTTTCTAGAGACTTATGAAACTACTGTGAAAAGAGTAAACAAAATTGTTGCCATAAGATTCTGTTTTTTTAAGTTTTTCAAGTTCTTTGCCTGGCCACTAATGTAAATTGAATGATGCAATATATGGGCCTTTTTATCAGAACAAGACTATGCTCCCATGGCCTTCAGAACTTGCTTTGCTAAACCAATATATTTGGCTGTGGAAAGGTTAGTAAGATTAACATATGACCAAAAATGACACTTTTCAAATTGCTATGATTTTAAAAGATTTGAGGGTCCAATCCTATCCATTTTCCAGAGCTGGTGCAGTTATGTCAGTGGGGTATGCGCTGCATCTTATGGTAGAGGAACAGTCAGTAGGGCCTTCATAAAATATGGGATCATGTCTTCCCTTGCCACAAGGCTGCAGTGTGGCTACATTGGAGCTAGAAGGTTGGATAGGATTGGACTATTAGTAACTTATTGTGGTCTGCATCATTATAGATAAAAAGTGTTTAAATATGTTGGTTTTTGCAGAAAAAGACAATTTCCAAAAGTGATTATACTATAATAATGAAGCCTGCAGAGGGGATTTAAGTTAAAATAACAATTTAAAGTTCAACTTAAAAAGACATTTATGAAAAAGAAAAGAAAGAAAAAATAAAATTGTAATATACAAAAAAGAATATGAAAAAGGTTATGGATAAGAACAAGAGAATACTCGACTTCAGCTGAAAAATGGTACAAAAAATGAGCTTATATAAAAGGGAAAAACAATAATACCATTAAAAAAAACAATTGTTGCCATAAGTAGCAAGCCATTGAACAATACAAATGGTTTAGAAATGTGGGCTTGGTTTTTCGGCTTGATTTGAAAATGTGGCCTTGATTCTGGCCTGTTAAACTGAGTTGTGGGGTGAACTCACACAAGACAATGACGAACAGAGACAAACAAATACAAGGCGGCCTTCATACCACACACACATACAAAAAACATAGATCAACAGACTACATGAATGCACTTAAGGCAGACATGTAGACTCATTGCTTTGCTCCTGAAAAGAAACAAGGTTTAAGTAATTTTCTGGGGCACATGCCATTTTTTCCTTGTTTGGTTGCTGAAAAAAGTCATACCCCCAAATCCAGAGTAACTATGGGAGCACATAAGAGACTTGCCTAGTGGAAATGCACTACCTATGGGAAATTCATATTGGAATCCAGAGTAAGTTGTTCTTACACCGGAGCAAGGACTCCCCATAGTTACTCTGGATTTTGCCCTTAGTCATTACAATGGACATTGTTAAGGAAACTTGTTTGCTATTATTTTCACCCTGTCCATGCTGTGAGGCAGAGGACAAAAGGGTATGGAATTGGTGACAGGTGAATAATTTTCAGAAGGAATCTGTATACTGTGCAACTGACATGTTTTTTAAGTTTCATTCGTGATATCAGAACACCTCTCGGCAAAGACAGCCATAGCAAAAATTGAGAAAAGTTGTTTAAAATTATGTTTTTCTTCCCTTAGGGAACCTGGGATCAGTGTGTTCTCTCTATTGTCTGATGTCCTGAAGAAAAGTTCACAATGTTTTTTACATAAAAGAAAATTTCAGGTATAACCTGTACTTAATTATTTTGGGGGGAAAGAATCTTATTCTTGAAGGCCTCAAAAACTGCTAGCCAAGGCATTATCACTGTGCAGAAATAGATTGTTTGCCTTCCTAGTGAGTAAAATTAAATGGTGGAAATGTTGTTACTCATCCTCTGGGACCCTTTCAACACTACACCAGAATTTTAGAATTTTTTTTAATGAATGCACAACATTTAAGAAAATGTAGCAAAGTCACAAATTCCACAAAACTAATACTGGCTTGCATAAACTTTTGAATGATGAATGAACTTTTGTAGTCAGGCCAAATAGCTTCTTATAATGAGAATCTGGAAAGCCAGGTATAGAAGGTAGGAATTGCCAAGATTGTGAATGCTGTGCAAAAAAACAAACTAAAACAAAAAACAAAACACCTGCCATATTATTGAACTAGTGAAAAGCGTACCTGCATTGCGGGAGTAAAATTGCCCCGTATGTCATCCCCTCACGCCGCATCAGTCCTCCCACATCAGCATCCTCCCCAGTGCAACTCCTCCCTCCAAACAACATCCCCCCGTGCACCAGGTACCGAGCACCAAATTGGCTGGAGGTTGGTCAGTCTTCCATGTTAAGTATAGGACAAAAACACGTTGCACCCCTTTTCAGCCCCTTAAGGGTTGAAAACTTTTCAACATCGGTTCCTGGTGGGTGTTCATGTGACAGAAGGAACACCGTCCCCAAATTTCATGCTTCTAGGTCCGGGGTTGGGTCAGAGCTTCCCTCAGTCACCAATTCTTCAATGCAAAGTATAGGGAGGAAAACGCGTTGCGCCTCATTTCACCCCCTTCCAGTTGGAATTTCGGAAAACCGGTTCTTAGTGCACCCCTCTGTCATGGAAAGAACACACACCCCAAATTTCACGCTTCTAGGCCCAGCGGTTTTGGCAGGGCGTTGATGAGTCAGTGAGTCAGTAAGTCAGTGACTTCTTTTAGATATATAGAAGATCAAAGAACTTTGAACAGAAACTGCAGTTTCTGCTTTTACCAAATTATGAATACCCAAGTGTTTCTTCAGAATGCTGTTGTTCCTTCAGAAAGCATATATTATATCATTGCAGAATTAAAACTCCTGAATCTGAAAAAGTAACTTATTATTTTTAAAGGATTTGTAGTGACCAAATATGAAGTTTTCTTGTTATAAACTTTACAAATTTAGTGCTTTATGTAGAAAATCGTAGAACTTGTATGGCATAGTGACTTACTGTATAAAACTGGATATGGACATCCCTGCTTCAGTTCTTGGATTAACTGTGAAGTTCATTGATTGACCTTGACAGATCAAAATCTCTCGTCTGCAGTATTGGCAATAAATAACAATTTTAAGCCTTGTGAATCTTAACTTCATTTAATATATTTTAACCTTGTGAATCTTTAACCTTGTGAATCTTAACTTCATTTAATATATTTTATATTCCAGGCCCACAACATTGTGAAGTTGTAGAGTGAATATGGGTGAAAAGAAACCAGAACCTTTGGATTTTGTAAAAGATTTTCAGGAATATCTAACTCAGCAGACTCACCATGTGAACATGATTTCAGGCTCTGTTAGTGGGGACAAAGAAGCAGAGACTCTTCAAGGCGGTAAGCTAGCCTTAAGTGATGTTGAACTTCCACTCAAAATTTAAATTAAAAGCTAGATAATTTCTAGGAAATGTTACTTCTTCCTTTGTCTGAACAGGTATAATTTTGTATATCTGTGAAATATTAAACAAGAGAAATATCCTAGTGTGTATTTTGATTTCACCATGTTGGTTGGATTTCATTATGTTACATTTTAAAGCAGGGACAGAAGGTGATCAAAATGGTCTGGATCATCCTTCAGTTGAAGTCTCACTGGATGAAAATGCAGGAGTGTTGGTAGATGGGTTTGAAAGAACTTTCGATGGGAAATTAAAGTGTCGATACTGTAACTACGCCAGCAAAGGAACAGCACGTCTGATAGAACATATCAGAATCCATACAGGTAAGACTGTAGTCCTTGTAGCTGTGTTTAATTGTGCAGACATGGTGTTGGGGAGGAACATATGCATGTGCCTGTTTTGTTTCAAGAAGTCTTGGCATCCACAGGGGTTCTGTTCTCGGAACTTCAGTGGATGATTTTCTCATTCAGCAAAAGCAATTAAAATATTAACCAGGTGTTTAAAAATAGTCTGATCACCATGGAAATGTGGCTGGCAGGCAGGGAAGCAGACTCTGCTCCAGGGCTTAGAAGAGCTTTTTTTTGCTAGGAGGCAAAGCCCTCCATTGCACCCCCCCCCCCACTGAAACTCCAAAGAATGTAAAGTGATGGCCAACCTCATTCATCATGAGATAAAACCTTGGGTGAAAAAATCCACTGATAATTAGATTATACCAGTAGTGGGATTCAAATAAATTAACAGGTTCTATGTCCTAATAACCTAAATTAACAACAGGTTCTATGTCCCATTAGTAACCGGTTCTCAGAACCAGGCGCTCATTAGTTAAGAGTTCTATAGAACCTGTGAGAACCCCCTGAAACCCACCATTGGATTATACCCTGCATTATGTTTTCTAATCAGGAGAACTGGAGTGATTTTAATGGTTTTTCTTTTTCCCAGTAACAAACTTCTATAATTCAGTCACATGCCAAGTACACCTTGAACAAAACCATTTGAAGTAGGTGAAGTAGCGAAATGCTTTTGTCCCTTCTAGAAAACCACTGTTTAGACTCCTGATCTTGTTGATTCTTGGACTTGCCAAACTTTATAAGATGTTCTTTGAACAGTGTCAGGCATGAGACTTGCATTTTACTGTTCCTCTCCTAAGTACTTCAGGTTGCAACTTTAAAGATTTGAATTTTTTTCAATCAGTGATTCAGCTCTAGCTATTTTCCCCTCTTTTAAGATGTTTTCTATAATGAACAGTGGTAAAATCTGTGACTTGTACTCCTACAGGTGAGAAGCCGCACAGATGCCACTTATGCCCCTTTGCATCAGCCTATGAACGCCACCTGGAAGCTCACATGCGATCACATACTGGTGAAAAACCTTATAAATGTGAATTATGTTCCTTCCGCTGTAGTGACCGAAGTAATCTCTCCCACCATCGCAGGCGCAAACATAAAATGGTGCCTATAAAGGGTACAAGACCTTCCCTTAGTAGCAAGAAGATGTGGGGAGTCTTGCAAAAGAAGACTAGTAACTTGGGATACAGCCGAAGAGCACTAATTAACTTGAGCCCACCTTCCATGGTGGTTCAAAAGCCAGACTACCTTAATGACTTCACCCACGAAATCCCAAACATTCAGACTGAAGCATATGACAGTATGACAAAGCCAGCAGAGACTGGTGGCTTGCCAAGAGATCCACAGGACCTTATGGTAGATAACCCATTAAACCAGCTATCTACTTTAGCAGGACAGTTGTCTAGCTTGCCTCCTGAAAACCAAAACCCACCCTCTCCTGATGTTGTCCCATGTCAAGATGAAAAGCCTTTTATGATGCAGCAGCCTGCTGCACCCACTGTTCCAGCTGTGTCAACAAGTATTCCTCAGAGTTCCTCCCCAACAAGCCCTGATCCTCGTCCTGCACAGACTCAAAGAAACTACAGTCCAGTGGCAGGTCCTAGCAGTGACCACAGTGCCCATGCCAGTACCCCAAGCATAAGTAATAGCCAGCCAAGTACTCCAGCACCGACTCTTCCAGTTCAGGATCCTCAACTTCTGCATCACTGCCAGCACTGTGATATGTATTTTGCTGACAATATTCTTTACACTATTCACATGGGATGTCATGGATTTGAGAACCCTTTCCAGTGTAACATATGTGGTTGCAAGTGCAAAAACAAGTATGACTTTGCTTGCCACTTTGCCAGAGGCCAACATAGTCAGCATTGATTGGATACACCATACTTTCATTTATTTGTGTGCGTCTCAACAAGTTGGTCTATCTCTTACTTGCTGACGGCAAGGTTGCTTGTTCTGTTTGAGGAACCAGAGCAGTGTAACAAAAGAGGTTTGCAGTGCTCTTACACTCTTCTGTATGGATCATCAGTGCAATGGTGACCCCGCATGAATTACTTCTCTGGATCAGCAAATGTGTCTTCAAGTATAGCATTCAGTCCTTTGTGTTAAGCTGGGCCGCAAAATTAACTTAATTCTCTTATGTTTAATGCATTCAGATATTGATAATGTAGAAGCTATACTATAATGTACGAACAGACTGTCCCCACGCTGCTACACAAGCTGTCATGCAAATTAAAACAAGAAAAATTTGTCTTCAGCTGAACCTAAAATCTGGTGCAAAAAAGTAGCTGTAGTGATTGTTTTGAAGCTACCTTGGATAACAGTGTGTAACAGTGTGGAAAGCCTGAAGGACAGCAACTTTAAAAGATACATATAATGTGAATTAGGGTACATAGACACCCACTTTCCAGTTCTACTGTCCTCTTTAAGAAATACAAGGAACCGGTATCTAGTGTTGCAGAAAAAGAAAACAGACCAAATGAGAAATATTTTATTCCATAATCTTCATTCCTAGTTTGCAGTGTATTACAAATCATTACTTTTCATTGCTGTCTTGCCTTTCATTTGTGGAATTTTGCACACCTGGGTACTGATGTTTTGAGATGAATACTAAGGAGGCCTGAGGATATGACCTGCTGTTAATAAATTCATATTAATATGGTCATCTTATTTATGAAACATAATGCCTTTTGTGTTTAAGGATTGTATTGTTATGGAAATAGCAGTTGACACAGAATCTTGTTCCTTTGTGTTTTGGTATTACAATCCTGGTTATGACAATGCAAGGTGAAGAACCGCTATGATGAATAATAGCAGCAGATGAATACTATGATATATTGTAGTCCACTAATCTTTTCCCCTATTGTGTGCATTAACATTGTACAACTATCTATGAAAACAAATAGGCACTTTAAACAAATTTATGCTAGCAAAAACTATGATGTGCTCGCTTATTGCATAGGATCCTTAATGTTATAGGAAAAAACTTACTTTGACATGCACTTTTTATTATATATTTTTATTTCATGGGAAATGAAAGGATTCTACTGTTGTCTTTTGCAAAGCAATGTGCACATAGAAACTTTCTACTATGAGAGAGTGCATTTTATGTTCTCTGTCCCTAAAGATATGCCTTCTGTATTTCAGATGTGCATTCTTACAATGGCCAAAACAGTAGCATAAATTAGAAAACTATTGATTCACTTAATGTCATCCTGAATGGTACAAACGACAACTGGTCTAAATTCTTTGTTAACAGTCTGACTATATGGGTTGCAGATTATAGTGACTCACTTGAAGGTCTCCAATTGCTGCAGAGTAAGGGCATTGTGGCTGTTGAGTTTGAAATCTCATAGCTGTGTTGCAGTGTCACTACATGCACCCTACTGTAGAAGAGGTAGGGGTATATGTATCACAAGCAGCACAGAGCCAGGTTTAGCATCCTGCTTTTTAAGCATAACAGATTGCTGTGCTCATTTTTGTGGCTGAAACATGCGAACATTCACATGGGAACATTGTCCTAAACTTTTAGAGTGAAAATGGCAGCTGAAATTAAAATCTGAACATAGCTGGTGGCAGTTTCTAGAAATTCCATAGCTACCTTCAACAAGTTAATATTAATGAAAGGATCTAATACTCTTGTGTCCTGCACTAAATGCTTTCTAATATATATAATTTTTCAAACACAGTATGTATGGAATTGCCTTCAAAGTCTCTAAAATAGATCCTCTTTCAAATTTCACTGTAATGAAACATTTTAATGATGTGTTTTATCCAGGAACCCTGTGATAAAATTCCCATTTGTTTTTTATTCTGGATTGCACAGTGGAAAACGCTGTGTTTTTGTGTTTAACCTCAGTCCATGACATATAGACAGTTCAGCAATGCAGCTTATATAAAAGCTATTGCTTCGCTACAGATGCATACATTCTGTAGCTGACTCATTCCAATAAAATTTTTAAACTTCAATATAATTTGTTAAACGAGAGAGCCTGTTGGTGTGACCCTCCAGTAATCTTACCAGAAATACAGAGGGTTTCAACTATGGAGAAGAGTAAAAGTAGTCTGACAGTGTAGTATGAAGACAGCAAAAGAAGTACTTCTCCTGCATAGCTGTCTTTAGCATTCATTTTATAGTTAATGCTCTTTTTCTGGAATTTCAAAATATTTTGAATATTCCTACCCACAGGAAGGGTAGGAATATCAGCTTTGGGCTCAAGAATTACAAATGTTTTGGTAGCCGGTGCAGTACTAGTTTTCCTTGCTCTAGGCTGAAGAGTAAGAGATGGGATATAGCTGTCAGTCTAGTATTTATGGCCATGAATAACCACTTAACAAGTGTTCAGAACTGTAGGATTTAAAAACATACTGCCTCACTATCGTGTGCCAAAAAGAAGAAAATAATTATTTTGTTTCCTAACTTCTAAACATGGAAGATTGTATTTTCAGCTGTGGTATTCCAGTATCTGTTTCCATAAACTTATAGCAAGGCTATAGCTTTATCATGTATCTGCTGCAACTAGAAACTAAATGACAGCCATTTTATCAAAACAGTAAAGCCTGGTTCAGTCAAAGGTTCAGTCAAAGCACTAGATTTACAGGATCAGCTCCAAGATATATTGTTTCTGTTGGACTTCTATTAATAAAGCCTTACTAAATGTTATAAGAAGCCTGTGCTAAGTTACATTACCAAAAGGCCTAATATCTTTGGCAGATGCATATCTGTTCTGTATTCAGATAGCAGCTTTATGTATTATGTGGCTGTACGTATGATGGACTATAGTCCAAAACCCAATTATGGTAAAGTAGACCAGTTGGCATTAATGGACTATGGACTCCTGCCTTACTGTCTTGCTCTTTAACATTTTAAAGCCATGTGCTGTTTAACATCACACAAAAACTGCTAACCATGTAGATAAAAGATTTAAATTGTGGATTATAGCTATAGTAAGAAGTTAAATTAATATTTACAGTGCTTAGAAGACCAACTGAGAACATTGGCTAGCATGATGCTAAACCCTAACGCTGCTAAGTCACAGCTAAACTCTTCTGTAGCCCAAACCTCAGTGGGAGAAAAAAGAGCATATATGCTAAGCAAATCTACTGAAAAAAAAACTTGGCTTTGAAAGATTGTTTCTTCAGTTACCGGTAGTGTCTTTTCTGTTACTTGATTCCTATTTAACTTAATGGCAGTACTGGAAAGGAAGTGCTTGACCTTATTCCTTTTGCTTTTTTGCCACATTCTGTTACATTTAATGTTTTTCTGTTTGACAAAGGGAATGTAATTTGAAAAAAAAAATATGCCAGCAAAGGTTTCTTTTTTGACTGGTATAAAACAATAAAAAATGTATAGCCAACAGAGTCATCACTGCACAACAGTTCCCTGCTGAAGCATTTTTCATCAAGCACTGTCATGATATATGCTTCTAAGAACTACTTTGTGAATTTATATTCCAATGTAAAGAACATATTTTGTATGGACAAGTTGAAAAACACCCTTGAATGTGTAGTGATGCTCTTTACAGAAACAAAAATTAATTCTATTTAGTGTAATTCATATTCTGAAGTGTCTTTTGTAAAGAAAAAAAGAATAAAATAACTTTCTAATGATTATGGCTTTGCCTATGTGGCTGCCTATGTTCAAGAATACAGAGTCAGGACAATTACATAAGGCCATTTCTTAGTGTGTGCCAAATGCTGATGAACAAAGTGATAATATATCACAACCTACATATAGTTCATTATCTTCACTGCTTTGATATTAAGTAATGGAAAGAATCTGTACCTGCTTAGAAATGGAAGGAAAGGTGTAAGAGTATCTTCAGAAGATTACCTGTACCTTCCTATCCTTGTAGCCTGTTCTTAAACAAGGGTATCTTGCAACCCACTTTGCTTTCCAGCATTTGTTTCAGAGGTGTTGTTGAATGTTATTTAGGACCGAACGGTTTAATCAACAATAAGTCAGGATGAGCAGTTGGCATGCTTTTTCCAATATTTAAATGAGAGCTATGCAGTATACTGCTCTTTCTTGCAGTGGTTGCAAGTATGGAATTATTTCAAGCAGCTTTCCACTTGTGTGTACCAAGGGCTTGACGTATTCATGTACCAAGGTTAACGTATTCATCAAATGACTTCTAGGACTCAAGATGACTGTTAATACCAGTAGTGCCATTATGTACTGAAATTAATCTTACCAGTTTTCAAAATTCCAGGTACAAAGCTGAAGCTTTTGATTTATTTTTGAATATATACATTTTTCTAGTTACAGATTCTCCAGATAAAACGACTTGAGGATAAAATAAAAATTAAGAGGCTGTAAAGTACATAAGGCATATCAGGCTCATAGTGGTATCTTTGTTTACAAACAGATTGGTATGCATTAATTTAAAATTTAGTGATGTAAGGATTCACTTAACATCAGAAGTAATGTTTACTGAAGATTGTTACAAGTTATCTTTGTGGAAAATTGCTCTTGTTGTGCACTTGGTTGTGTTGCTTACAGAATCACAAAGGTGAAATGCATTGCTTTTATGCCATCTTCGGTCTGCTGTGGAAGAGAAAGCCAGGATTTAAATTCAATAAATAAATGCTCCTTTTAATGACAGGTAGTAGAATAAACAGCTAGGATAATTCCATGCTGGCCTGTTGCTTAATATATGAAGCCTTTAAACTAGTTGCTTTTCACCTTAGGAATACATATACAGTGGTACCTTGGTTTTACAAGCATACAATAATTAGTTACGGTAGCATTCGTAATCCAAAATGCTTGTATATCAAAGGCCTATATCCTAAAGTGAAATTAAGCCCCTTGCTCCGGAGCAGTTAAGATGACTTTATATACGATAACACTAGAGGGTGATGTAATTGCGTGGATCCGTAACTGCTATGGATTTTGCCCAAAGTGAATTTTCCCATAAGAAATAATTAAAACTCAATTTATTCCACAACCCAAAAATATTCATATAAAAATGATTACAATACTATAATGAAAAATACTATAGAAAATACAAAATATAAAGAAAATTAACCTGCATGTAGGGTTCAATCCTAAGGGTGTCTACTCAGAAGTAAGTCCCATTATATTCAGTTGGGCTTATTCCCAGGAAAGTGTGTTTAGGATTGCAGCCTTGGTCTTTCAGATCTCTAGGGATACAATCTGCCCCCCCTTTACACAGGAGTGAGCCCCACTGATTATAATAGGGCTTACTTTAGAGTAGGCATGCAAAGCTAAGTTTCTCATGCGCCTTTCCATTGCCTCCTTACCTAGGAGTGAGCCCCACTGACTGCATTTGTCTTACTTCAGAGTAGACATGCATAGGCTGGTCTCTCAGAAGAGGCTGAACAGGTCCTGGTGGAGGTTCTTTTGTGAAACTCCCAGGTCAGCATAGGTCTTAGGCCAGCCTAAGTGGAAGTTAGGATAGCAGCCTATAATCAAAATCTAAATAAAGAGAAAAAATGGGACTAAGGCTGTCCAAAATACACTGAGAAACCATCAGTTTTTTCAGATTTGTTGTGACTACCAACAGCAATAGCATTTCACTATTCAACAGAAAATGTATCAAAGCTGCTTTTAAAAACCTTTAAAAGGAAAAATAGGGTCTTTGTGACAAGGCAGTATACAAATGAGAAGCACATACATGAACGTATGGACTCCATTATGTTCTTTGACCTTTACCTTTTAAAATTTTCATAAGCTTCCACTTTTAGACCAATATTCTGGTCAAAGTACACAGAAATCATATGAGAGAAACAAACATAAAAAGAGATGAAGGTTGCAATCCTAAACCTGTTCAGCCGGCAAAATCCCCAGGACAAGTCCTGTGCTGGACTTGGGGTGTCACCAAAGTGTTTTAAGATGCTTCTGTGCCACTCTTGGGGGAGGGTTAGGCCAGTGCACACAGACATTTGCTTGCCTCCCTACATCACCAATGGAACAGGAAGATGGATGAGTTGTGCTGGCCTAGATTAGGATTGTACCGGGTTGTGAAAAACTATAATTGAATGTGACTCCATAATGCAATACCAAATATTTGAGTGAGCCTATTTTGGATTAGTGGCTGGAATGGAAAGTGCTAGAGCCCAAACTTTAAAAAGGCAACAGCTAATGTGTCAAATGTAGGTGATATCATTTGACACACGGATCTCCTGCTTTGCATTCTACAGGAGCATTAGCATTGATTGGAAACTATGTCAAATGGCTTGAGAATTTATGTCAAACCCATGATCACTGCTTTGTACCTTTTTCACGTATAAAGGTATTTATCTAAATATTTAAATATGTAAAACAAAATATTTACCTATGTAACGTATTTCTTATAAATATCCTCTATCCGTTGGTTGAATACAGATAATACTTTTACATCAAATTTGTTATTTTGTAGGCAACATATATTTTTCTCATTGGTCTTCTGTTTCAGTTCTTCCAAGAATTCTACTTTCTGCTTATTTAGTTCTTCTGCCAAGCTCTTCATCTTATGGGGGTTAAAATTTTTCTCTATGGAAATAAGCAAAAAAAACCTGATTTTTTTTTCTTCTCTTTAAAAAAAATTGGGGACCCTGTGAAAGAAAACATGAGTGGGGTGCACCCATGCTAACTTGTCTGGAGTTGCTAACCTCTTTGGAAGCGGGATGCCAAACAGAAATCTTTCTCAAAGAGTTCCAGCTACAGGCATATTTCCTAACTAGCAAACTGTACTCACCTTGCGGGAGTAAAATACTCTTCTTATGCTAGCCCCCCATTGCACAACACACCATTGCACATCACCCCCATGCACATCAACCCTCCCATACGCATCAACCCCCCCACCCCCGTGCATTCTCCCTCCCTGTGCATCAGGCACTGGGCACCAAATTGGCTGGATGTTGATCAGAGTCTTCAGTGTTATGTATAGGACAAAAACGCATTTCACCCCTTAAGGTTTAAATTTCTCAACATTAGTTCTTGGTGGGTGTTGATGACCCTCTCCAAATTTCACACTTCTCGGTCCAAGGGTTGGCGCAGGGCCTTGATCAGTCAGGGATTCTTCAATGTAAGGTAAAGAGAGGAAAACACGTTGTGCCCCTTTTCACGCCTTTCCTGTTGGAATTTCTGAAAACTAGTTCTTAGTGGGAGCCTCCATCATGGAAGGAACACCCTCCCCAAATTACACGTTTCTAGGCCCAGCAGTTTTGGCCAGGTGTTGATGAGTCAGTCAGTGAATCAGTCAGTCAGTGACTTTTCAGTTTTATATAGATAGACTTGTGCACAAAGTGCAGCAAGTACTTGGTGTCTCAAAAAAATGTACACACATTAATAAGCTCAAACTCATACAAACTTCACTGTAGAAACCATCCCATATGTAAGAAAAACAAGTGAAGAGATGCTGTGTCATAGGATAACACCACATCTGGGATGTCTACAGATCCCAGATCCTAAGGTCAACAGCAGCAGTTCACAGATGCCAATGAGCATCTTGCTAACTGGGCAAGAGGCACTCTTTCAAGTGGGTGTTCCTCTTTTATGTAGCAGGGGGAGAGTAACTGGCCGGTCTCTTCCCAGCAATGTCTGTTCTAGTGGCTTCTGCTGGTGTTCTTTTGCATTTCAGATTGTGAACCCTTTTTGGGACAGGGACCCATTAGCTATTAATTGGCTATTAATTTTTTCATTTTCTTTGTAAACTGCTTTGTGAACTTTTAGTTGAAAAGCGGTATATAAATACTGTAGATGGATAGAGATGAGCACAGTTTCAAACACTTGGTCTAATTACTTAATTAAATAACAGTCAGCCATGTCAAGCAACTTCTAAGTACACCTTGCTAGGCATACCTTTAGCACTTTTCATTGTTTTAGAGACTAGTCGCCTGACAGCTTGATCAGCTTGATGAAGAAAACTGGTTGCACAGATAGCCCGATCCATTTCCTAGCCAAGGTAAACAAAAGATGATAGACATGAACCAATAAAACAAAAACAGTGGGTAACATTTACCATAGCTTACTTTATAGTACCTGGATAGGACCCAAAATTTAGAATGTTTGCTACTTTGTTCCCACATAGGAAAAAAAAATATCAGTACTAGCAGTACAAATACAAAGTAGTTTTCTCCTTTGCTGTTTAAGATCTAGATTGTCTCCAGAGCAGAACTATGGCAAAAGGCCAACAAGAGAAGCAATTTAACTTTATATTTCTGGTGAAGCTCCTGAGACATTGTAGGAAAGCAACAGTCTATCTGGCTTTCAAATTAGTAATTGAAGTAAATGCCATGACATAGATTTTGTAATACAATATAGAGAGTGTGGTCTAGAGGACCAAATGCTGGGCCTAGGTACAGAAAATGTTGAGCATGTCACATGCTGGTCTAATGCTGTGAATCCAACAAATTAGTACCTATAATGCATCTGTTTAAAAAAGTACCTATAAATTAGTACCTATAGTGCATCTGTTTAAAAAAGAAAACTTCCTGTATATATCTGATTCCATGAGTGCTGCAAAAATGGGCAATGCTTTTTCTTTGCCTGCTATGGAAGAATCTTTTTACATTACTGACAATAGGATCTTGCCATGAGGGTGGTTTTCAGGGCAGGTTGTTTGGTTGGTGAGATTTGTGTGCCGCCTTTCTTCCAGAAAGGGTACCCAAAATGGCTGTCTTCACAACACAATTCCCACCTTGTCACAATAATAGTCACACAAGAATAGCCACAATTCTCAATGACTAGTGAGTTTGTTCTTGCGTACAGCACAAATCTCCATGTCCCTTTGACTTTTTTCCAATCACAAGTCCCATGTACCAAATATTGAATCCTCATGTTGAATCCCAAGAAATGCATGTGGTACACGTTTTGTGCAACGTGGTTTTCCTGGTGTACTTCTTTCCCCAAAAGTTGCTCACAAAGATTAAGAGGCCATAAAGGCAGTTATAGAATATGGTGGATGCTACAATGCAGAGATTTTCAATCTTTTTCATCTCGCAGAACATTGGCAAGGTGCTAAAATTGTCAAGGCAAACCATCAGTTTCCTGAGCATTTACGAAGCACACTATGCTGCTGGTAGGGGCTCAAATCCCCCCAAATCCTACTAATAAAATGGCCTACTAATCAAAATCCTACTACTAAATGGCAGAGAGCTCAAATCCTACTACTAAATGGTCCTCATCAAAGTCTTGTGGCACACCTCCAGACCTCCATGGTTGAAAATCACTGCTATAATGCTATAAAAGAATCCAGGTGGAACCTTTTGCAAGCAAAAGTGTTTTTCTGCTTGGACAGCAAACTGTTGGATTCACCCTCAAGTTCCACCTGTAGCCTGTCTACTGCAACTTGACCCACAACTTGACTTATTATCAAGATAATGAATCAGTCTTACCTTTTGTTCTGTATTGTCTTCTAGTGGTTTCACTGGATTTTCCAAAGCACTAGATAACAAATTGAACACCTGAAGTCTGAATGGGAGAGGCAACAAACATAAAAGTTTTAAGAATTAGCCTGAAATATACATATACTATCAACTTAAAGCTAAGGGTGGGACATTTGTTGACTGCAAGGGTTCACTGATATCAATGGAGTTATGATTTCACCACTGACGGAGAGCATGGACTACTCTAATTTGACTACATACTTATCTTCAAAACCATCTTCTGTACCCTTCAGAATGAGACTATTCTGCTCCCACATGTATTTGTCTGGACTTGGAGCTTCTATTTTCTGCTCCATTGTGTAGATGGTTTCTTCAGGTAGTGGCCGAGTCCTCTGAGAATTTCTCTCTAAACAGACTTCAACCTGGCAGTCCAGAAACAACTGACAGAAGCCCAACGTATCTAGAAGAACAGCAAAGTATTTCTGCATCAAAATAATTTTAAACGCATCACAGATTTTTTTTTGTAAAATCATCATATAATGCAGATAAGTCACAACTGAAACCCGGCATATCATCATTTGATTATGAAGAAATCAAACAAGCTAAATAGTGCAGAGATGGGCATTTATCCTAATGATAGCTATACACAAGGTCTGCTTTGTAGCTCAGTCAATAGGTTGCGGAACTCCCAGCAGATCTAACATATCCTAAAGGTTCTGTCGTTCCATTACATCTTGAAAATGTCCTTGTTTAAGGCAGCTGGGAATTAGCCCTATTGAACACAAAGGAACATATGTAAAGACATACGTTATCATAGAACCTATGATAAGGCATATGTAAAACTGTTCTATCTTATTTCCACATGTCTTACTGAGGACACACACTATCCCCCAAATCCAGAGTAACTACGGTAGAACGTAAGAAACTTGGGCTGCAATCCTAAAGACACTTTCCTGGGAGTAAAACTCAATGAATACAATGGGGCTTACTTTAGAGTAGACATGGTTAGGATTGTGCTTTTTATGTGTACCCGAAGTTACTGCACTACCCAGTGAAAACCTATGGGAAATTCATATTGCAATCCAGAGTAACTTTTTCTTACTCCGCAGCAAGGATTCCCCATAGTTACTCTGGATTTTTCCCTAAGATCTGTTCTTTAGGAAAGGAATCTATTTATGACATTCAAGACATGATTTACTTTGTAACACTGAGGCTGAAGCTCTATCACACTAAACCTACAATACAGAGTGACTACGGGAAGACGTAAGAGGCACTTACTCTGAATTGCCGCCTTGAGTTCCCTTTGGTTAGGGAAGAAAGGGGTGGTATAAATCTAATAAATAATAAATGCTCTATGCATTTCCCATAGGTTTTCCATAGGTGGCACCGTAACTACGTCAGCCCAAAAGGTCCTATAGTTACCCTGGATTGTAGCCTTAGCCGGGAGTAAGCCCCATTGATTATATTGGGACTTACGTCTGAGTAGACATAAATAGAGCTTAAAAAGTAAACTTACAGTGGCGAGCCAGCTGGTACACTTCGTATCTCATACTCCTGTAGTAAAAATTGTCATCTAAAATAAAATATATTGGAGTGAGAGGGGTGACGTCTATTATATACTGATGAGGCGCAGAGCCTTCTGGAGATATCAGTCCTTGCTCTTTCAAACAGCAGGCAAAGTTTTCCCATGTTGTTTCCGCTCTGTTGGGTGGAGGAGAATAACTGCATCCTTTCATGAGATTCTGCAGAAAGTGTTCCAGGTACAACAATAGTTCATGCCGGTACCATCTCCAAGGAGGCATCTGCAAACAATATATAAGTACATCCATTAATCTAATCCTAAACACACTTTCCTGGGAGTAAGCCCCACTGAACTGAATAGATTTACTTCTGAGTAGACCTGCATAGGATTGTGGCCTGAGAGTTTTAAGCTGGTCTTAAACAAAGTTTTGGGTTTCTCCTGCTGCCATCCTATGCACCACCTACCTGGGAGTAAGGCCCATTGACTATAATGGGGATTACTTCTGAGTAGACCTGCGTAGGAGTGGCAGTGCAGAGGGCTGCAGTCTAAGTCCTGGAGATGCAGCTGTCAATCAAAGTTGCTTAAAGAGCGCGCGCTGCGGCAGAGAATGTTCGCTGACCAATGAGAGCGCCCCTCCCGCTTGGCCAATAGGAGAGCGGGGAACAGCCTACTGACCAATGACAGCGGCGCCTCCTGTGCCGTGGCCTCTGATTGGCTGAAGGCTTCCAGCGGGATGAGGTCGTCGTAGGAGAGGAGGGCGCACCTCCACCCCCTGCGCCTCTTCAAGGACTCGCTCAGCGCTCGCCCCGCCGTCGTTTTCCCGGCCGCCGGGAGGCCGCACAACAAGCATAGCACCACTGGGGGGCGCCTCGCGCTCTCAGGCCGCTGCGTCATGAAGGCAGGGGAGCTGCAGGAGCTCTGCGCATGCTCAGCACCACCGTCGCGCGCATGCGCCTTTGGAAGTAACGTCCTGGGCGTAGGTGACGTCACAAAGCACAGGGAATCCCATTCCCAGCTTCTCCACTAGGGGGCTTCACTGCAGTGAAGAGATTGCCCACAGCCCAGTTCCAGGCAGGTCTACTCAGAGGCAAGTCCCATTCTAGTCAATGGGCTTACTCCCAGGTCAGCACGGCAGGGAGCCCAGTCCTAGGCAGGGCCTGCCAGGGTCTTAATTGGTTTGTACTGAAAGGGTTCAGAGAAGGGAGGGTGCTGATGAGTGAGAAGCTTGGATTCCACTCTTCAGAGGGAAACACTGGACTGTGTTGGTGCTGCTTCAGGTAACTCTTCCCCTCTTTTCTGAGGAATTCTGGCTAGTGTGGCAGACGCAGCAACACTCTCAAAATCTACTTTCCTATTTTAACAACTGCTGGATAAAAATGACCTCAGCCTCCTTCCTACTTCCAGGACAGTGCGCAGAGGACCACAGCCTCAGCACCACCACAGGCCCATTTCCAGACAGCCACTAGGCAGTGGTGAACGGGACTTGATTGCCGCTACCTTTTGTTTTGGTCAATTGTTTTCTGCCCAACATGTTCACTAGACCAAATAAATTCAATGGCTAGATATGTGGTAGGACTACCTGTGGACAACCCAGAACTTTTCTTGCCACCCCAGGCAGACAGCTTTTCCAACCCAATAGCACTAAATTGGCACAAGTGGCTAAGACATGTGCCTGTCAACCAGCAGGCCAGGGTTCGAGACACAGGTCGGCCCCACAAGACAGGGTGAGCTCCTGTCCTTAGCCCAGCTCTGCGACGCCAGCTGGATCCAATCATATTGGCTCTGCCTTTCCATTGGACTCATTCAGTGGCTGGAGAGGGGGGATTTGCTGTTTGGGTAACAGCCCATCCTCCATAACACTCCAACACAGGCTTTCGTGCTCACAATGCCGTAGTCTTCCAAGACTGACAGAGGCCTGCTTTTTTTTTTTAGAGATGCAATTCACTGGTGTCTTCTGTTACTGATTCATACATGGAAACTTGTGACACCTCATCTAGGACCCTGTTCTATTCACCACAAGGAACCATCCTCTTACTGCTGGCTTCAGGATCTCAGTGTGCATTCTAAAATCTAAATAGAAACTGCTTTAATCCATTCAATCTTTTCCCCACTTGTTCATTTACTATATATTTCCTTCATTATTCTAAGAATATTAATATTATAAGAATATTAATATTTACGAAATATTTACTTCATTAAGAAGCAATTTCAATTCGTACACAAGCAACTTATTTCGAAGTGGAAGAAATTATGATACAAATTTTTGCTTACTATACCATGATTCACCACAATCATTTTTCTCTGAGATAAGTCCATAAAGAAATTATGGGCACAATCCAGAGTAACTATGGGGAGTCCTTGCTCCAGTGTAAGAACAATTTACTCTGGGTTGCAATATGAATTTCCCATAGGTTTTCACTAGGTGGTGCCATAACTACATCAACATAAACGTTTCTTATGTGCTCCTGTAGTTACTCTGGATTGTAGGGTAAGTCTTGCTGCAATTCTGTGGAATCTAACCTGAAGAGTGTAAAAAATGTAGCTGTATTACACTGTACTGTAATGCATGTTGGATACTCAAAATGTTCTGTCTTTTGAATTACCCTTATGATTTAGTAGTGTTATTAAGCAACACACATACTAGCAAGTACCATTATGTTTTATTCCATTTAACTTGGAATGACAGCAAAGTCACTTGTGCAAATAAATGCCATCACAGATTATTCTAGAGGTATAAAATCCGCAGTAGTCAAATACTATATTACACATGTAAAATAAAGGCACTTTTGAAGGTTGTGAAATAGGTAGATTTAGACTATAATCCTAACTTACTGAAAACAAACATATCTAAACCTAAATGCTATCTATCAGTGCTTTGCCCATTTCAAAGTAAAAAGGCATCCTTAAAGTATTAACTGTTTCCTCTGCCACTTAAAAAAATATTTTTAAACATTTCCTACAAACAAAGGTGCCAAGTATTCAGATCCTTCTGTGCAACAGGAGGGCTGTGCATATGCTGATCTTCACTGCAATTCCAAACACTATTTTAATTTTGGACATCAATTAATTGGTTCCCTTCCACAATCAGAATAACATTGACAAAGCCAAGATTACTAACTGTCCAGTTAATGCTGTATGCAGGGTATATGATTACAATATTCCCCCTCAAACTGGTGGATGTAGTTTTTCCCCTTCCATACATAACACCTTTTTGTACACATGCACACAATACAGAAAAAAAACAATTTATGCATAGATACCTCCTTCATTGCACTGAACACAGTTGCTAAATCGGGCAAATATGGATGTAAGTATATTAAAAATGTACTAATGTAGTAATTGTCTTACCTGACATGCATATAATTACAGGGGTTTTCCTTCATTGTATTCTCTTCACATTTTTAATCTAATAAGAGCAGTTGAAGGACACAGGCTGCAATCCAGAGTAACTACGGGGAGTCCTTGCTCCGGTGCAAGAACAATTTGCTCTGGATTGCAATATGAATTTCCCATAGGTTTTCATTAGGTGGTGCAGTAACTATGGGTACACGTAATGTCTCTTATGTGCTCCCGTAGTTACTCTGGATTGTAGGGTAATAGTAGGAAATAAAAGTGTCTTTTTTAGAAGAAAGGTTTATTTTCTATGTGTTCCAAAGACAACCTGATCTAAGCAGTACCACGTGTTATAATAACTAAGGCAGTCTTATTTTGCTAGACTCCATCTTCTTATTTGAAAGAAATAAAAACTGATTCTTTAGTTAGCACACTTTAGCACCTTTATCATCTCACAGCACACTGACAAGTTGCTAAAATTGTCAACACACTGTAAGTTTGATCATTTGACATTCTGCTGGTAGCGGTCTCCAGTCCTGCCTGAGGAGGAGGTGCTTCCCAATACACAGCACTGATTCCACCATGGATGTACCACCAGAGAACATCTGCCTCCGCAAAAAAAATCCAGCATAGCAAAAATGACAAACACAATAAACAAACACAATGACATAATATGACAGTAGGTGAAGCCAATTAGGCTGGGTGAGAAGTTAAAACTCTGAAAATGAGAAACTTCCCATTGTTGCCTAGGGAAAAAAAAAACCACTAAAAAGAATTGTGGTGATCACCATTTATGAAAAGAGGGGCTGCAGTGACTCATTGGTTAGGAGACTGGGGTTAGAACACTGGTTGATTGCAGGTCAATGGTTCAAAACCCGAGTACTGCAAGAACTCCTGTCCTTAGCCTGTCAACGTACCCGTTAGAAAGCAAGCAAATGCAAGTAGATAAATAGGTACCACTTTGGTGGGAAAAGGGACATCCTGCAACAGGCCAGCCAGGTTTCCCCACGTTGCGTCCAACATGGATTGGACGACACCAATCCACAACAAGTGGAAAGGCATTGTGTAAAGGATGTATAAGTTGTTAGTGCCACTCATTTGCTTTTCTCCAGGGCTGACTTGACTAGTTCACCAGTTTCTATTCATATATTTGTGTTGAGCCAAATCCATGTATAAAAAAAATCTACGTATAACAAGTTTGGACATGTATTTTCTTATGGAAAGTGTGTGTGTGTCTGCATGCACAAGTATAGCCACATGCCACTATTTTACATGGGTGTGTGTAGCCCAGTGATTTTCAATCTTTTTCCAATCATGGCACACTGACAAGGTGCACCATCACTTTTTGGACCATTGATAAGGCTCACCAGCTGCTGATGTGGGGGATGCACACCCTCTTGGCCCTATTAATAACTATAATTTGCCATTTCCCAAACATCTACAGTACACCTGCAGACCATTCACGGCGCACCAGTGTGCCACAGCACAGTGGTCAAAAATCACTGCTTTAGCAGCTTGGCAGTGAAAATGAGGTCTTTATGCTGATAAAAATAATACTTTAAAATGTTGCTGACTGAGCACTGGTACATTTTTTTGCTAGTTCATTGAAATCTTTGAGAATTCCTCAGGATGCATTTGAGACTGCAGGTCTTGATGGGATTGGTGGTCGTAAAGGAGGCCTTGGCGGAGGTGGGCGAAGATGACTTCGTACTGGTGGTCTGAGGAAATAAGAAACAAAGTTTGAATTGTTTGGTAGCAAGTTTCAGATGTTGGCCAATACAAATAATATTAGTGCTTCTAGAATTTTTTTACTGTTTACTTGGAAAGTATCATTAATTGCTTTCATTCATCAAAGGAATGGATTCTGGGCTTTAAAAATGTACCTAAACAATATAACAATGTAGCATTGTATGTTAGGTGTGAAATGCTACAAATTTGTGAACTGGTGGTTGTGAAACGGTATGTTGTGAAACTCTACAGAGCCACATAGCTACAAGGTATTCTAACTTGTATCGTTTCTTAACAGTATCAGACCCAAATCAATGTGAAATTACGCTGTGCAAGACTGACCAAAATATGTCTTTAATATAGTAACTCCTCTCATCACTAGAGGGTAACAAAGAGAAGCAAAGCAGTGCGGAATAGGATTTGTCAGGCATTTGAAATCATGGTCCTTGAAAGAGTTATTTTCTTCAGTTTCTGCTCTTTGAGGACTTACATCAGTGGACTGTCAGCGATAATATCAATCCTCCCTTTGCAAAATTTAAAGTAAAGTACAGGTGTAACCTATTTATATGCAAATTATTTATTTTCAATTTTGTCTCAAAGTGAGTGACTAACCCTACAATCCAGAGTAACTACGGGAGCACGTAAGAGACTTTACGTGCACCCGTAGCTACTGCACCACCTAGTGAAAACCTATGGGGAATTCATATTGCAATCCAGAGCAAATTGTTCTTACACTGGAGCAAGGACTCCCCGTAGTTACTCAGGATTGCGCCCTAAATAATGTCTCTAGCAGTTAATGATCAGAAACAGCTTGTTTGTCTTGGTAAAGAGGCAGGTCACTCTGTCTCTCCATAAGTATCAGGTTTCAGAGCTAGGACCCCTAGGCTGAAAGGATTCCTCCCTTCCCAGGGGGTGATAATCCCCACTATTTGCATCTGAATGAAGAAGAGAACAACCTGGAACAGAGGTTGTTTTAAACCAGGGAGAAGGAAACAGATTCATTTTTTCTCCCTCACTAATGAATCCTAACTGATTCATTAGTTACCATGATAAATAATTACTTTTGTAGGTGGGAATAGCTATTCAGGGGATTCTGGAACCAAATGTTACTATGGCTACAATTCAGAGTAACTGGACCTTTTACACGTGCCACCTATGGGAAATGCATAGAGCAACCCAGACTAAGTGCCTTTTATGTCTTCTGGTAGTTACTCTGGATTGTAGGGAATGTCACAATTGGGGAGTCACTACCTATATTGTCTCTATTTGTAGCCATAAATGCATGCAAAACTATACTGAAAAATTAAAAAAAACAAGCACAAACCTTGAAGCGGGAAAATGAGATATTGTAAAGAATCCAGAATCTGATGCTGCAAGCTGACAAGGGAAAAAAAAGAATATATAAACACAATGAAAAGGAATTGCACTTCTTGTGACAACAGGGCAGCCACTCAATTTTTATGTTCTAGCAAAACAACATGCATCTATTCAATACAAATGATCACATGTTGAAAAGAAACCTTTTGAATGGGAGATGGTTGAGTAAAAGAAAAAAAATACACAAAGGCTATTGAGAGCTGAAACAGCTTCATTTGTGGCATTAACTCAAAAGGAAACATTGTGATCAAAACAATGAAATGCTCTTACCCGCCCATTATTAACTGCATTAGGCTGAGTTGGTCCACTTGGAGTGTTATTCTGTCCTGCTTCCTGTG
The DNA here is from genome assembly GCA_030015325.1 of Cryptoblepharus egeriae. Lineage (NCBI taxonomy): Eukaryota > Metazoa > Chordata > Lepidosauria > Squamata > Scincidae > Cryptoblepharus > Cryptoblepharus egeriae. Next base: position 44,982,647 of record JAREYC010000006.1, read on the forward strand.
CATTTTTAGCCCTTAGAACATAATTCAATAAGTAGGTAAAAATAACATGTGCACAAACATTTTTTTTCCTCAAGACTCACTTTGGTTCTGATAAAATGGTTTTATGCATATTGATATTGATCAAGTTACTTCATTTTTCAGTATCTTGCTTCAGGCATCATTTTGTCAATATTTTATGTGTATATATTTTCCTCTATTGTTTATTTAAAAAACTTAATATAAAAGAATAAGCAGCAAACAATCAAGAAGCAAAACAAGCTGAAAGAAGGTAAAAATATTAAGTAAAAAAAACTAAAGGGGAATAGGAATACCTTCAGCCCTTTCTGAAAATTTGGAAGGGGAAAAACAAGCTACACCTGCTATAGGGAGGGGACAAATACTAAAAGTGCCCTCTTCTGAGTCCTTACAGCCATGGGACCGATTAAAGCATCTACGTACTTGGAAGATCTCTGCTTGTTTAGACAAGAGAAAAAGCTGGTGATGTACTTGACCATCCAGGGGTCTATCAGCTAGCTTTCCTTCACACAGAACTGGACTTAGGTCCAATACAGCAAATGCCTACAGGAATTTCATCTCTCTGTATAATGTAAGTAGAAAGAATGGAAACAAGAGTGACAGCACAATCCTAACCCCTGGTTAAGCCAATGCAAGTCCCACACTGACCTGGGGTTGTTGCAAAAGTGCCATAAGGCAATTCTGTTCCACTCCTGGGGAGGAGTGGTGAGGCCAGTGGTTAAATATGGGGAGGACGGTTTCATTCAAAGTGACATATTAGTACAAGGACTCAAACCAATAAATAGGCAAGCAAGTGTATTGTGACTAGCTGAATCATTTTTAAAGGCAAACTTCTACCTGCAGGCATTCTACTTGTTTTTTATTGTTTATAGCACTTTATTGAGTTGACAGGTGAGTTTAATTTTGCAACAGGAGTAGCAGCAAAAATTCCTATTTTACAAAGTGTCAAATCCACAGCAGTTCTGGCTTTGATAGTCAGACACTTTTGTATTTTGCTAGAAAGGAAAGGCAGTTACTGTCTTAGGGCAGGTTGGAAGCAGTGGTCATGATCTGTACTCTTAGACTGTGCAAGAAAGGGTACAGGCCCTGAAAACAGTGTCATCTTATTACCCAAGCATCTTTTTTCCCACCACAAATTAAACACTAAAGTCAGAGGCTTCTGAATGGATCGCTCTACTTTTGATAACATGTTTTGCAGCTTTACGATTTTCACACAGTTTTACTATTTTCACACTTTGTCTTTGTCTTGTTGCAGATGTACCCATCCTGTTTATTATAAGCTTTCATTTCATACCTTTGGCGCCTTCTGCATTCTCTGCAGAGCCTTCTCTTAATTGCTTCCTTTTTGACAACTGCAACCACTCCTAGAATTATCACAGGCAACACAAGTAGGAAAAACACTAACAGGCCATCTCGCAGTGATGTATCTAAGAGAGGAATGAAAATAAAAATCAGTGATTTTGCTTGTAATTTAGAACTGAAAAATATTATGCTGGGAAGAAACATTCTAACCTTCCTCCACCTCCACCACCAAGACACTTTACCATCCTAAAGCTCTTTCCTAAAGCTGTTGTTTGTCCCAAAGCATTCCACCCCTTGAAAACCTGCATAGGATTGTAGCCAAAGAATATTCAATAGCTATATCACATATAGTATTTATTTCATGTTAATCCTCTATCTTCCACCAAGATTATGGCAGCATGTGCATTTGTGTGTGTCTGCTATATCAAGCATATCCAGTCCTGCTTAGCTTCAGCACTACTACTACCACCTGTTTTCAGACAAGTGTATGGGACAAGTATGTATGGGACACATATCAAATTATCACTTAATTATTCAAATGGCAATGATAATTGGCAACTGAAGATGTGAACTGACTTCAATTTAAAGTATTGCATTTGTTAAGATATAGGCACTCAATCTGCGCTGGAATGGAGGGGCCAAGTGGCCTATGCCATATGCAGCACAAGTTAGGAGCAGCCTGTAGGTTTCTTAGGCATAAGGGAACATTTGTTCCTTTACTCCAAGTAAAGCCCCAGATGCCCAATGGTACTTCACAGATTTGCACTAGCAATGTTGAGCGACCATGTCTGAGAAGCCCTACGTAAGAATAGACAGAATACAGCAGAGGCCTCTATTGCTAATGCTTTCTCCAAGGCCTGATCTGTCCCTTGTTCTGCAACTCACTCAGAAACTTTGTACCATCTCCGCAACTACCCGTGAACTGTTTGGTGCTTCACTTTATTCTATTGGTGGCTGACAGTGAGAATACAGTGCAAATGGGATGGTGCAGGCCTTCGCACCCATGCTGCTTTTTACATGTCATCACTAACATGCTTTACACCACATTTGCGAAGGCTAGTGCCCGCACTAGCAATAAATAGGATGGTGCTGGTTATAGGGTTGCAGTCTGCCAGTTTTTGCTGGGACAATTTTGCTTTTGTGGGGTGACTGGAAAGCAAGTGACAGGGTGGAGAGTGCAGAGCCTGCCCCATAGCTGCACTCCGCCAGCCTTCCTTTTGCACCAGGCCAGGAAGAGGAAGCACCTTCTTCAATTCCTCTCCTGGCACTCCCTGACCACTTGTCCTCCAGAGGCAGAAGACCCACCTCCAGGAGATCAGAGGGCGGGCAGTGGCTGCTCTTCCACACAGCCCCAGAGGAGAACTGGGTGACAGGGAAAGAGCAGCAACTGCTGCTACTCTGGTGCTGGGTCCTCCAGGGTCTTCGTGCAGGGATAAGGCAACAGAACAGAATTAGGGCAACCCGAGCTGGGTAATACACAAATTCTGTAATAATTTATCCAGTGATCTTTCTTTTGAAGAAAGAACAAAGAAATGAAGTGCCTAGTTCAGAATTCTTGTGACACCTGAGTTTGTATAGAGGAGTAGAGGAGGTAACAGAGCTTTTAAAAGGGCATATGAATGTGTTAAAGGTATTCATACCTGTAGGAAATGCTGTGTTAAATACATTTGTAGGAATTACATCTTTATGACATGAGGAAAAATGAAAGATTTATGATTCTTACCTATATGCGTTGGCCCACTGTCTACGCTGCCACCATAGCCAGATTTTTCACAAAAAGGTGGTGCCCATCCAGGATTACAATGGCAATTGCCTTTGTTGTTCAATACCTAAAATTTCAAAAATGACGCAGAATGAAGACATAAGCAACACATTTAAAACAATGTAATTATTTTAAACTAATAGCTTCTATTTTCCTCTGATTCACAAAGGACAAGGTAGTATGTAAACCCCTGGGATGAGCAGTCTCATTTACAATACCATAATTAAACCATAATTAAAATATTGCATGAACGCCCCCCTACGTGTGGGGTGCAAGTCTGCAATTACCTCACAGTAATTCACGTGAAGATGAAGGAGTAAGCAGGAAGGAAGAAGAAACAGGTAGAAAGGAAGGTAGCGAGAGCAGAACAAAGGAGGAAAGCATACCAGCAGCACAGCAAAGAAAAAGAGGGGAAAGCCTCAAATTGGAAAGGGAGGAAATGAAGGTGAAACAGGAGAAAGTCAAGGAAAAAAATAAGGCTTTGAGGTCACCATTTTTGACAGATATCCCAGAGCTGGTAACAGATTCTGCTTGTGAGAAAGATTTTTTATTTATTTGATTTATATCCCAGCTTTCTTCCTAAAAGGACACTCAAAGGACATCATAATCATCTCACTTACTGCATTGTCATTACATTTCCTTTTTACATCACCAGTGTAGCCAAGCTGGCTTGCATTCACACACTTGTTATCAACACAGGCCTGCAAAAACATGGAATACGTTTTAAAATTAAATACTGAAGTGTGTCAAATCTTTAAACATATGAAAGTGCAAAGTGGAGGCATTGGCCAGAACACATACTTAATGGCTAATCATTATTTCCCACAACAAGTGTTGCAGCGCAAATCAATGCATGGCTACACATAAGTAAGTCCCATTTGTTTAATGGGCTTTTCCCAGGTAAGTGTGGATAGTATTGCAATTTCAGCGAGCTTTGCAATCTAGTAGTGGGAAATCATTGCTTACTGTTTGATTTAATCACAGGTCCATTGATATCCTACTTGAATTAATCTGAAGCATACAGCAAAAGGCTTCTTTAGCTTCTTTAATATCTTATTAAATACGAGTGCAAGGTCTTGATGCCTATCCTACTAGCATTCAACTCAGGCTTATTTGAAGGTCCATGTGATACAAACAAGGTTGCTTGTTTTGGGAAAGGGAAAAGGAGTGCCATTTTTCTTGGAAAGGCAGTGCTGCTTTGTCTTTAACATCTACATGAAATATTGCTGAAACTGCTAAGTTTTTGCCCATTACAGAGGTAGCAAAGGTACAGAACAGTCAAAAAAGTGGTCTGAGACCCTAAAAAGAAAACAGCAATAGGACAGGAAACTTGACATGCCAAGCGCTGTTCTCCTTGACTTGGTACTGTGCTCTGTCCTCTTATCTTTGGGTTTGTAAAAGATGCTCTCCACTCCTCCACACTTTCTTTTCAGGTCTCCCCCTCTTTTTCCTTTTCAATCCAAAGAGTGAGAGGAAGACAAGTGGAGTGGAAGCAGATGGACAGGTATACATGACATATTTCCCCCATATGCTGTTTCAAGCAATAACCTCAGTTGGCCTCACAGGTACATAGGCACAATGAGGTGGCCTAATGGAATCTCAATTTTATTGCCAACTCTGTCACTGAGCACGGTTGGAAAGATGCCAGAAATTTCCTTACCTTCCCTTTGTCACAAGCAGTGCCTTTTTGAACCAGAGCTGGGTCAGGGACATCTGATCCCAGATCAAAGGTGGTTGACACACATGAAATACCATTTTGCATTTGATGGTAAGATTGGGAGGGAAGATTTTGAAAACTGTAAGATGTGCAATGAATCTTGCCACATATACTATCACTGCAAAAAAAAAAAAAAAAGAATACGCAAACGTAAGAAGACAAGTGGGACGCATTGGGTCAAATACCAGAATACTCAAACATGCATATCTTTGTCAATATCATATCTTCTGCAAACATGCATTTCTTTGTTGATTGCACCAATTTTTAAAAACACTAAGGGACATGATTTTGCAAAGTGCTGGCCAACTAGCAGGTTGACATGGCATAAGGGGGTGTAGGGCCCAATCCTTACCAATTTTCCAGTTTTAGTGTAGTAGCCACAATGCAGCCCGGTGATATAGAAACACGTTCCCATATCTTGAGTAGGCCCTAGTGACTGCCCATCCACTATGGGATGCCGCACACACCATTGGCATAATTGCACCAGTCCTGAAAAACTGGATAGGATTGGGCCCTTAGTATCCTTGGAAATCCAATTAGACGAAAGGACTGGACTTGGACTTGAACTAAGCCATGTGGCTCTGCTTCAGATTTCTAGCTCGGTTCCACATATTAAAGAGAACCAAGATTTGATCTGAGAAAGTTGAACCATTTGAATAACAGAGTGGGAATAATGTTGATGGATAAACAGTTGATGGGATGAGTTGATGGGGTGCTTGTCCCATTCTTTGAGCTGCTTTAAATGGAACACCTTGGGCACAAAAAATGAACAGAGCAAATTTATACTTCTTCCTATTTGCCATGGAGATATTGGTGAAAATCACAATTAAAAAGAATACCATTTTCAACAATTAAGACAGGAGGTTTCTTTTCTCCAAAAAGAAAAAAAAATCAGCAAGATGTCCATAAAATAAGACCTGGCACCCAAAGTAAGGACGCTTTAAGAAAAATTAGACTGTTAACTTACAGTTACAGTAACCTTCCTGATTACTTACGCCTGGGTACATTTAATGAATTGTCCTCCTGACATTCCGCAGTTGCCAAATCTGTCTCCTTTACTATTGGCCACAGTAAAACAAATATCTGGTCCTTTTTTAGCACCTATAAAAATGACAAACATCATATTTATGAAATATCCTTTATCCTTTCATAGAACTCTTTCTAACATGGCAGTTTTTGCCAACTTTAAATCAGTTCTGTGACATGGCCCAGATGCCATGGAAAAACATACCTTTCCCAAACAGGGTTTCACACTGAGAATCGTAACTCTGACAAACTCCACTATAGCAGTATTCTTTCATATTATTGCATGGGTAGCCATTCATTATATACACATCTTCTGGACAGTAGGGATATGTTCCATTGCAATACTCAGGGAGATCACAGGCATTCATTTTTGATCTGCACTCCATGCCTGCTAATTTGAACTTAAAAAAAGAATGTATTTTATATAATCTTTCTTTGATATGCAGAAAAATGCTATGACAATACATCAAGCAATACTGGAGGAGGAGAAAACATGCTACTAACCCTAGTAGATAAAAAAGAAGGCAATGCTGCCCACCTTCAGTAAAAGGGAGTGACAGAATCAATACAGCATAGGAGTTATTTACCTTTAAAATGATATACTGTATAAGGAAAATAAACTACAAGAGATGCAGCCCCTCTAACCACAGTAATACTACCTATCATTCTACCTATCTCTTAAAAGCAAGAGAAGCTGTTTTTTCTGGTGGACCTTCTGGTGGGCAATGCTAACCACTATATTTTTTGTTTGACTAGTGCCAAGATCATCTTTCTACCTTTCAACAAAGATTATTTGCGAGCAAGCAGAAAAAGACTTATAGCATGGTCTTTAAAGCATGGAGCTTCAATAGGGGTAAAAAAGCATAAACAAAAATTATGTCTGTGTGGCACAGGGTGTTTTTTGTGTTATTTTTGCATCTGTGCATTTGACTTTTGTGGGTGACTTCTCATGTGGCTAAGTACAATTAGCATTATATTGTTTAGCACAGGATATTACCACCATCCACTACAGAATAGAATAAAAAAATTCACATGATACTGAACCTCAATTTGGTCCCATATTTTGAATTTTTAAATTCTAATTTATATAGCAACTTTGTGGGTGTAATCAGGACAGGAAAGAGGTCTTTAATCCTCTCCCATCATACCATGGTTCCAATGAAAACTATGCCTGTTATCAACATTGTAGGAGAAGCCTCCATTGGTTCCAAAGCTATTAGCAACATCAGAACTGTATAAGGACAGCAACAAAGGGTTAAAAATCCCTCCCACAGTCCTGATGGGCACTGCTATTTAACAGCTAGTATTTAACTTTAAAAACCATAAGTATTCCTGGTGCAACCAATGTGTATAACGTCATGCATGCTGTGGCCCTGAACTGTTTATTTACCACTGTAAATAAAGGCACAGATACTTAATTCTGCAATTGTGCATGAGTTATTTTAAGCCTGCACATATCTCCAAGCAGTTAGCATGGATATTTATCTTTCAGGAAGATGATAATCTCTGCTAGCAAGAAAATATTCCAAGGATAAACACTCTTTATACTTATCTGCTTACAACCTTATCTTCCTTTCTTTACATTCACAAGAATATTGTTACCTATGCATACCATTATAAATAAACCTTTAGAATAATTATGCTCAAGTAAATCAGAAATATATATGAATGATGAATAATTCAATTTCATCCACATTTAAGACTTAGGGCGCAATCCTAAGAAATTTAGTCCAGCCTAACTTATCAGGCCTATCTCTCCATGTTGGTTTGGGGAGGTCAGTGTTAAGTCTGTACAATCGCTTAATCCCCTAGGAGTGAGGCAGAAGTATCTTACTGCACTTTTGTGACACCCCCATGTCAGAACAGGACTTATGCTAAGACTTAGGCTGGCAAAGACCTAGGCATAAGCCTGTGCTGACCTGGGGGTGTCACAAAAGTGCCAAAGGCACTTTTGCCCCGTTCCTGGAATTGGGGCAGCTTGGGTTAGGCTTTGCACAGGAATATGCTGACATCCACACACCATCCTGGGAAGATATGCCTGGTGCGTTACACCAGCCTAAATTGATTAGGGTTGTGCCCTTACACACTTAAGTCATACAAACATTAAGTGAACACAGACTCACCTACCTTACAATTTTGACAGCACATGCCCTGAGCACATTCTGATCCAGGTTTTAGTTTGCAAGTTCCAGCATCACAACAAGAGTTGGTACAGTCCTAGGAAGTAAATGATTTCAGTGCTAAATTGTCAAAAAGACTTATATTAGCAAAATGCATTAAGACATTTTCTTGGGTATACCAGAAATTAAATTTCAAAACAACTATTTTAAAAGTTGTAAAAAATTGTATTAAACAATGTTTTGTATTCAACATCTTCAGGTGTTCAGAGGTAAACAAGGAGAGAGTTGTAGAAGGCAGTAACTGTTACAGTTATAGGAGACAATTGAAGTGACAGTTTTCTTAAAGCCAATTATTTTTGAACAGGATTCAGAAATAGCTATTTTGAAATTTATTGACCAATATACCCAATATAGAAAATTTTAACTATTTTTTCACTGTTGTGGCACATACTCCTTGCATATATACTTACTAGTAACTGCCCACAGCTGTTGTTTGCAGAGGTACAATATTACAACATTCATCAGTAAAAAATCATCCTCCTTTTCAGCATCTAATTGCCCCTTTGCCTCCTCTCTCCTCAGCTCTCCTCAGCTGCTTCTCTCAACTGCCCACTTGCCGCCTCTTTACTCAATAGGCCCCAGGCTGTGTCAGAGAGGGGTAGAAATGACAGCTGAAATGGGAATAGAATCCTCAGCCTTCTCTGCCCCAGAGATATGTAGGAATAGAACCCTCAGATTTCTCTGCCCCAAGACATGTGGGAATAGAATCCTCAGCTTTTTCTGCCACAGACAGATGAGAATAGAACCCTCAGCCTTCTCTGCCCCAGACACACAGGATCCCTCCTTCCTCCCTGCTCACTTTGCCCTTCCGAGGCTGGAGCAGAGGTTTCCACTGGCTGAGAGGGGAGAGGCCACTGGTTCAGAATAGGGGGTCATTAGCAGAGGGAAAGTTTCTCCAAGAAGATCCCCCCAAAGAGACAGGGGAGGAAGAAGCAGGGTACATGAGGGAGAAAAGAGAGGAAGCTTGGAGCACACGCTCCAAACAAGTCTGACCACCTGAAGAGGCAGGACTGGACTGGAAGCTTTAGGTACCCCTCTGGTGAAAGGAAATAGAAACTATGTCCAGCTTGCCTCTACACAGAAAGGGCAACCCATGCTGTGGACGAGTGCTCTGCCTTCCTTCCTCCAGAGAATATAACCCTCCACCTGTTTGATTGACATAGAACATGTGGGCACCTCACTCATAAGTCAAGGCTTTTATGTAGGCAGAAAGTCTTCCTGTGCCCAATTTGAGAAGAAGGAATTAAAATACAGCATATAGTCCAGATCAGTGGAAGCTTCATTATGGGAATGACAGGGGCCCTAGAAATGGACTCCCCTTTTCTCCATTTCTTGCTTTTGCTCTGGAAGAACAACATGTTGAAAATGCTACAACAATATTGGTGTAACAGGAGATGGGGAGGGAGGAGAAATGAATGTGATGTATGCAAAATTTACATCCTTTTAAAGAACACTTACTTTTGGTGTGCCACAATCACATTCCTCATTCTTATCCACAATGTTATTGCCACAGACAGGTTCTGTATAAACGTCACTTGGTTTAGGGGCATTTCTAAGACAGACTCCACCACCTCTCAAGATAAGGTGCTCAAAGTCACTGAAACTGCAAGTGCTGAAGTTCTTGCTCTTACTAAAAAGTACAAGAAAGTTGCCTTTATTAATTATATGGATATGGATATCTGTGAAGCTCTATGATCCCTATCCTCTGGCTACAAGTCTTACAAGATAATGGTCTTCTCCACAAGGATCCATTAGCCTGGTGAGTAGAGTCTTTGTTTCCATGCAACCACCATATTATGTACTCCCCATCTAGAGGAGAGTTGAATCTGCTCAGAAATATCTTCATCCGGCCTTCTGGGATGCCGGGAAGACAACATGACTGTCCAGGGCATCCCTATTTTCTGGATGGGGAGGACATCATGCAGAATGTTCACATGCAGTCTGGATGGGGAGCGCATTCCTTGCACACTGGGCTTGGAAGTGTAAGCAACACTGCTCTAGAATAAGGAGAAGTTTTTAGGCCCCACTGGAAAGCTTCTAAAGAGAGTGGTTCATAAACTAAATGGAAGGGAATTTCACAGAGTTGGTGCCACTATAGAGAAGGCCTTACTTCTTGCCATCACCCCTCCCACTTCAGTAGGTAGTGGTACCTGTAAAAAGGACCTCTCAGATGGCCAGATCAGATTGTATGGAATAAGGCAGTCTCTCAAAGTCTCTCTCTCTCTCAAAAAAACTACGGGACCTTTTACACCAACGTAGTTATGGTGCACCTATGGGAAACCTATGGGGAATGCATAGAGCAATCCAGAGTAAGTGCCTGTTACGTCTTCCCATAGTTACTTTGGATTGTAGGGTACATAAAGGATTTGTGATGCTAGACCTCAACCTGTAAACCAAAACAGATGGACTTTTTAACAAGAAAGAATTAAGAGCTCTTACTTATCTGTACTGTGCATAATGTAAGATCCTGAACAACGTCCATCATCATGATTCATACCCAGGTTATGTCCTAGTTCATGCGCAACAGTAGTAGCATGACTTATCACACTGTTCCAATAAATCTGGCAAAAAAAACAGCATTCTTAATGCAATGTTAAAAGTTGAAAAGTGGTATATAAATACTGTAGATAGATAAAACCTTTAGATCAACCATACCTTTATTTACATAGAGCTTTGTCATTGTTGGATCTTGTGTCTCTACCCAACTTTCCCCACTGTGAAAATGTAGTCATAACTCCGTTATGACCTGTCATTTTAGTTTCTGTTCAACCCAATATTGGCCAAACCCAATAAACAATACAGGCTTCTAAGGCACTGGAATTCTAAGAGCTCCATGATACAGTACTGGGGAAAACCCCCTTAGCAGAATCCCACCCCAGAACTTTTAGTGCTCATGATTCCCCCAAACACAAACACTGGACACACCCCAATGCCACGCTATGTCATAATAACATCTCATTGGTTCTTCAAATAATCAATTTCATTGATCCTTTTTGAATTAAGGAAATCTTTTTACTATACAAGACAGTTCTATTTTTGCTTTTTGCCTGTAACTTTAGATAGAATACATATATTTCCCTCTGATTTTTTCCTGAACTCCTGTAAAATACACATCTAACAGCAGATAGCATGATGATCCTGCCAACCAGACGTTTCACGACTTTGGTCACTAACAGTGTCACCCCCCAGCAGATATGGTACCCAATCCAGAGAACCTGCTGCCTGCTACACCACTGCTAGAATGAAAATGACTGGGAAACAAAAACTCCATCCAGACATAAATTTCAAGCAACAACAAACATCAGAATACATTTGACCAGGACACAACTATCTAGAATCCAAAGATTAGAAATCTTTTAATTCAATTGTTCCCAAATTTTATTTAGAGGCACAGGAGACTGATACATGACTTATAAATACCAAGAGGTGATGGGGCAGCAATTCCACCACCACCACCCCCCCACAAGTAGCAGGTCCTAGACCTGCACTGATCCCATGTCTTGGACCACAGTTGGGAACTGCTGTCATACTTCCTTTTTTCCTTTTGTTATATTCACAAGATAAAGATTATGTTATGTTCAAAAGGGAAAGAATGCAGTATGCTTACAGTGCTGATAGATCCTCCAGTACCTGGATTACAGACTGTCCCAACAAATGCCATTCCAACTGTCCCACCAAAAGCAGATCTCCCTCTGTAATGCAAGAGCAGAATGAGTTTCAGGCTAGCAGACTGAGCAGAATATTTAAGAACTTCAGCATTTAAATAAAAAGGACCATAGCCTTCATGGTACAGAATGTGCCTGAAAATGTTTTCTATCATTTAGGCTGAAATCCTCACCTACAGTTAGGCCAGTCTAATCCCTGGCACAAGTCCTGTGCTGACTGGGAGGTGCCACAAAGTGCCACAAGGCACCTCTGCCCCACTCCTGGGCATGTTTGGCAAGTGTACAGGCATACACCAGCCTCCACACACCACCACAGGAAGATATGCAAGGTGAGTTAGGCTGGCCTAAAAGGATTAGGACTGCACCCTTAATAACTTTTGCCAAACAAAACAAAAACAGCCCAGAACATGCAGTGTTTGAATTTTAATTCTTTTGCTATGATGTGGAAACAACAGAGAACATGAGAAGATTTTTAGATTTTTTTTCTCCTTAACACAAACATCACCAAGGTATCTCAGGTATGGAGCACACAATTAACTAAAACATAGATCTTAAACATAATTCAGATATGCTATACACTATATTCTCAAAAAACCATCCAAGAAAATTAATCTCTAAACCTCTTGAACATATTTTCAGCTCTGAAATGGAAAATAACCTATAAAACCATATTGCAATTGAACAAAGTGTGTAAAATACACAAATCAAGGGCATTTCAACAACCCCAAATTAAAAAATTCCAGCTATATTGGGACTTCCCACCCCAAATCAGGATTCCAGTGTCTGACTATAATTATGAGCCCGTTTATATACGGGAGAAATTCTTACATGATGAGGTGGCTAACATCATTTCTTGATCGCTTCATAAGGTTCTTCTCTCTCCAAGCCACAAATCTTCCTAGTACATCTCCAGCTGAACCTGTTGTCACATCTATGGGGTTCCCATTCATCCATATCTCCAGCCCAATTAAGACAACTTGCACATTTAAGGGACTGAACATCTGTAAATATGCAAATGTCATTGTTAAGAAGGTATCTGTAAGTTGACTGGATTTGGTTTCCTCAAATTTTCATTTTTGTTTCACCTTTGGTACAACAAGGGACCAACACACAAGGGGGATATGGCCTTCCAGTAAAGATGCACTTATTATGTTGAAGGCTAATTTAAAAAACAACAAAAAAAACATGTAGATCTTTGTGATGAACAACTATGAATTTGCAGCTTACGGTTACCAGAAACTGTGTCTTATTTGTTTGTAACTTATACAAAGAAACAAGGTTAAATGTAGCTTCTACCCTGATCTGTCCCAGTGGCAAAAGATGCTTTTGCACAGCTTTGAGTGATACAAATGGTGGCCTTTCAGAAATGAGCTTTTCTTGACACAGTTCCATATACCTTTGACTTCCAGAACACATTACTGTATTGTGCTCTATCTGGGGCTATCCTTCTGATTTTTACTTCTTCTGATTTTTACATTAAATACCTAATGTAATAAATGATAACTTACCCCATCAACATAATTAGTCAGTTCAATCATTTCCTTTTGTATAGCTGCAGCATCAGAATTTTTCAGCAAATACTGAAACAATTCAAAATGTAAGATTAAAGATAAGATGTTCAAAGATCATCTTAAATATTGAATTTGAAATACTGCAGCAAAATACTGTATACTAGGATGAGAGAAATTACCCTGCTATGATCAACAACCAAATATAGTTCGACATATCTTTCTTCTGGCAGCACAGCTCTTTTTTTCTGTAAATCCAAAAACAGAATATGTTTGTACAAAACTTTATTAGTTCCATCTTGCACCATTGGTAGTTGATAGGCTCTGCTTTGGATTTCTTTTCATTCATTTTTTTAATGTACAACAAGTCTTTTAAAAAGAAGCTAATTTACCAAAAGCTCAACCCTAACTATCCACTGCTGTCATGCAGCAGCACCAGAACAGCCACCACTTTATCTAGCATGGGAAAAAGAAGCTGCTAGACATCTTCCTGAAGTATGGACACACTTGTCCCCCTATGTTAGGGAAAGCCTCAGCACCCACTATAGGGCTACTTGGGCTTGTGCCAGCAATATCACTGGTACAGGTCTGTGCTGCCTCCTGTTTGGATTTTAGTCCTAGGACAGATAGGCTATGACAGTAGCTACTACTGCCATTCCTGTTCCCTCCTGGGCCCAATTCACCTCTCTCAGCACTGTTCCACAGCTCCATGCAAAACTTACTTGCTCTGGTGCGTGCCAGACACCAGGAAGTCAGAACATGCCTTCCTGCTGGCACCAAGACTATTATAATATGTTTTACAGTTTTGAGTTTACCAGAGGTAAGGGGAAATATATCCTCTTACTCCAAGGGGATTTCCAATCACCTCTCGAGCTGTACTGAATGATGCATATGCCTTGCAGCCCAACTGCACCAACACAAATGAAAACTGGGCTGCCAGTTTGATATTGTAGCTTACACAGCATTTAGCTTTAAGTTCTGTTCCATTCAAACAACTTGATAACTGTAATCAGTAACAAGTGGCTCAATATATGAGTTTATAACATAAATTATCAGGCAGTCCAATTCTGTACTGCCACAGCAGCAGAACTACTGTGGCGCCATGTCTGCCATGTCATGAATGTCTGCCATGATATCCAATGGACGAGCAGGCTAGTACTTCTCCTCTTGGGGGAATGGGTAAATGAGCAGCCCCAAAATGGGGTGACTTGTTTCTACAACTGCAGCTGATGCAGAAAAGAAGCTTCAGTGAAAGGCGAAAATACCCTCCATGGAAGCTCTGGATCTGAAGGACCTGAGCTCCTCTGGAACCACCTCCCTCTCCCCACCCAGAATGCCTTCTTCCTGCCTCCCACCATGCCTCCCTCAGCTCTCCATGACTCACTGAGCAGTGGAGAATGGGCAGTCTATCAGCATTAGCACAGTACCTCTTGGTGCTATGCTACCTCTGGCAGAGGCCCAAAAATGGGGCTTGCAGATGAGCCTTATGGCATATTTGCAACACCCAGCTCTTAGGACTGGACTCTTAGATACCAAAGGGCAACAATAGCTCAAAATGAGAAACTCAGACTGCAATCCTATACACACTTACCAGGGAGTATGCCCCACTGAACACACTGGCACTTATTTCTGAGTGGAAATTGATTGGGTTCTCATTATTATTTAACAATTGGCCTTTTTCATAGCATTATTTTTAAAATCAAGTTATAGAAAAAGGAACCACTGTTACTTGATTTGGAAATAAGTTATGAGTTACCTTTAAAATTCAAATAATCATCAGTAACAGATTAGGCAAGGCATAACTTTTTTTGGGTTGGGGCGGGAATAAAGCTATAAATGCATTTACCCTTAGAACTGTGTCCTTGCTGAATGGTCTCTGAGATATATTTGTGTATCTCAGAACAGGATCCATGTTCTGCTCATGGTAAAGGTGATCATTTGGCACACCACACATAAACGGCTCTTGGTCAGAATGGCCTAACACATAGAAAAAGTGTTCAAACTGGTCTGATCCACTGACTGGCTCCATGCCATACTGTTTACCACCAATATTGAGAATTCCCCTAAAATAACAAAAAGAAGAGACATTCAATCAAGTTCCTTTCTATCTGCACACAGATAGAATACAGAAAGAATATCTAGGCACAGTCTAACCAACTTTCCAAAATTGGCATAAGGGAAATTCTGTTCCAAGGTAAGGGAACAAATATTGCCTTACCTTAAGGAGGCCTCAGTGACTGCCCCCAACTGCAGGTTGCAACATGTGCCCAACTAGCACAGCTGTGCCACTGCTGGAAAGTTGTTTAGGATTGCACCCTCTGTGTTATAACAACCATAAACTATTTGTAACAACAGCAAAATACATCCTCCTGGCTTCTTCAAGAAGTTCCTCAAGCAGTGATGACCACATGTTGTCTTCCTTTTCTTTTCAAATATATAAGTTGAACATTGAATGGAAGTACATGTCAGGTTACATCAATTCTCCAGAAAGCAGTCTTCCACCTCTAGGTGCTTTCACTATTACTTTATTTATTTTAAAAATTTATCCCAAAGCAAATGCAAGTCAGCTTACAAAGCTTTATAATAAAGTACAAAGTATCAAACAGGTAAAAAGAAAAACATCAAATAAGGTATTAAAACATTAACTTTTAACATTATCTAGTGAAATGCAAACTAAAACAAAGCAAAAATCTTGCAAATATCATTGGACCAATGGGGAACAAATTAGTCCAGGGAAGCAGTCAAGTCACAGTCATATTCCAGGAGGGAATATTCCACACTCTAGGTGCCAGAGGACAAATTATCTACCCATCAAACAAGAATAATCAAATAGGAATGTTTTAAATTCTTGTCAAAAGCCATGGGAAGGGAATCCCATACTGCCTACACTGACTAGACAAGTGGCAGATGGACCAGGATCCTACTTCCCTCAGCCAACTTCCTAAATGCTCAACTGTATTACATAGCTTCACTCTTGCCTGGTCAATTAAAGTTTTATACATCTCAAAATAAAAATAGAATGAAAAGATAAGGGCAGTACCTAAGACCATCACAGGTACTAAGAGCAAGCAGAGAGTCTGCATCTCCTTCAACAACTCCATGGTAATAACAGTCCTCCTGAAATTAAATAACAAAGTGTTTTTTCATGCAAACAACAGAATCAGCAAGTAATTGGGGAACATCAGATATACCATGTTGCTTTCTCAAATGAGGAGCTTATTTTTATGGTATAATTATGAATTTTTCTCCAGGCTTTTCCAAAGAGGTATGTAGCTGCCACAGTTATGTACAATATTATATGCTGTTTCTGCTCCAACATCAAGGAGGTCTCTTACTTTGAAGTAGCAACACTATACAAGGCTGATAGCAAAAACTTTGTGGAATAACCAGCCCTAGAAGAATAGGTGCAAAGAGGATGGGGAAACACCTCAGATGTATTTCATTAACACTGATTCTTTACATAAAAGTCAAACAACATTAACATGACCTACTAGGTCCCTTCCAACTCTATGATTCCATGATTCTATGATCACCAAACAAATTTTTGGAGGATACATTATACAGACTTCTGTATAGTCCCTATTTCCTTCTGGAATTGAGTTGTTCCAGCTTCATTTATAATTCATTCATAATAATGCTAGTAACACTTCAGTGCATGTAAGCAGCATTGTTTCAGTCTGCAACTTTTAATGAAGGTATTTTTACTGGTAAACAGAGAAAGACATCAGCCAAACAGGATAGGCAGGAAACAAAATATAACTTTACTATTTTACTCTGGCTTGGCATTAATAGCGAGACCACAATCCTAACCATATCTACTCAAAAGTAAGCCCCATTATTCTCAATGGGTCTTACTCCCAGGAAAGTGTCTTTAGGATTGTAGCCTAATTTGCTAAATTGGTCCTACAATATAATTACTGTGCTAATGATACATCTCAATATACTGGATAGCATTTATTCCTCGATTTGAATGTTTGTTTGGCTCTCCACCTATCTGGCTCTCCACCTCTTCACCATTTTGTTTTCAAAAGAATGGGTTACTTAAAAATTGGAATTATTTTTCCTCCTGAGGGCACCATAGCTAATCTCACATAAGGGTTGTCATGTGCTAATTTGGGAATAGCCGATGGGGTGTTATATCTGAGTCAAGCTTTTCAAAACTGTGTGGTAATTACATGGGTAGAAAAGGAATAATTACTGTAATAATTATTACTATTACACAACATCACTTTTTGTATTGCTCCTTAACTTGCTGCATTTGAGATGTGAACTGAATTTCAGAAGACAGGGATATAAGACGTTTCCTTGGGACACCATGGCTTCTGTAAATTGAAAAAAGCCAGGATGTTCCAACATAACCAAGAACCAATTTTCAATCAACAGTTAGTACTATATATCAAAAGTGAAACCAAAAGGAGACTCTCTAACCAAGAGGAATCTTTCATACCTTGTCTTTTAAGGGAGAGCTCTCCAATTTCCCATCTTCACTATAAGTATTTATTATGAAATTTCCGCCAAGAAGGTTTCTGAAAGTAAACATAAAATATTTTAATGATACTAATGAAAACTAAAAATGCACTTCTACAAATGGATTACTGAGCAATTTCATATGATAGCAATTTTCTATCAAATATTTAAGCAGCAGTATTATATGCTGTTATGCCATGTGAAATGAAACAGAAAGCACAAACACCAACATTAGAAACAGGTAATAATTTACAAGCAAATCATTATTTTTCTTATGAGTCTAATGGGAATATATGACTAGGATGAAATTCTAACCAATTTAAGCTAGCACAACTCACTTGCCAGGGGATGCCTGTGCACTGTCCTAACCCTCCCAGGAGTGGTGCAGAAAAGCATGGGAATTGTGCCAGGACTTACACTGGCCTAACTGGGAGTTAAGATTGCAACCTCATTGCAACCTGTTTAATATATGCAGAAACAAAGCTACATATGAACGATACAAATCAAAGGGTCATTTCAAAGGTTGATTAACAGTGCAATCCTAAGCCCAAACCTACTTAGGAGTAAGTCCCATTGAATACAATGAAGCCTACTTCTAAGTAAACATACATAGGAATGAACTGTCAAAATATTGTTAAGAAATCTGCTACACCTTGTGTTTCATTTAGGACAGGATATTTTTACATTCCCCTTCCCCATGCTATTTCTTAATTTGAGTCCTACACTCAGTTCAGCTCATTCCAGTATTTACCATTAAAAAACTCTTTAGTCTAAAATTAAAAACAAAAAATAAAAAAGATCTTAGAATATTATATAACATACTTGTTTTTCTTTAAGTTCAAAATGTGTGTTCCACTTCCAGTTTGAATTAAATAAGATAGCTGATTATCTAAATGTTCCTGGAAAAAGAAATCATAAATACCACATAAAACACAGTTTTCAAATTCTTCATAAATCAAAATTATCATTATAAATCAGGACTAAAACTATCCTACCCATTACGAATAGATCTATCTATCTAGCCTGAATACTAAGGTTGCCAACTTTTATTTAAGCTATTCCCAAAGATTTTATTTTCCAACCTGATATGATGTTAGAAATTCCTGAAGTTTCTAGAATTGCTTTCAGTAGTTACCTGGAGAGACTGATGCCATTTCTTGGTGTCTAGAGATCTGTAAGTTTGGCAGCCCCACTGAATACCTTTTCCAACCATATTCCACAACATAGGATTACTGAACCTGGCTAGTGTACTGCACTTAGCAAAGGGTCTGTTTCCTAATTAAAACACATTGCAGTGCAGGCTGGCAAGTGTAAAATGCCACAAAGTGTAATATTATAATTCCACAACAGTTTTTACCCAGTCTTATACTTTACCATGTATAGTGGGGAAATAAAATCAGAGCTTTAATAAAACATAGTTATCCAATTTATTTACAGACACTGCTGAATGTAGTAAGACAATATCAGAAAAGCACCAAAGAGGAAACACACAAGCATGTGGGAAACCAACCTCATGAAAATACGTCCAGCGCTTTTCTCTCTCGATCAGCCTTTGAGGAATTATAATCTCAAATGTGGAATGTTTAGAGAATTGATGAGCAGACCAGCCTGGATACAAAGTTATTTTATTCAATTTGCATAGAGATTTTCCAGTAAAAGAAGTTCATTATCTAAAATTCTAAAGAAACTAAAAGTTCATTCCTCTGCACCTCCAGAGGTGACATAGAACTGAGTATTCCTCTTGGGGCTGCTGCAGAATTGCACTGTGAGATGCATGAACCCACAGCGTTTTCTTGACCAGTCTATTAAGTTGTTGTATAGCCCTATAACATCACTAAAACCAACCAGCATGTTTACACATCTGCTCAACTTCCTTTTCTTTTTTTAATACCTCTAAACTTCACTCTTAACTCCTCTTATACTCCACTTAAATATTAAGATTTCAGTAAAACTGTCACAGACTTTGTACTTGAAACCATTAATTTGGCCCTTCAATTTTTTCTGTGTAATTCCAAGCAAACTCAGAAGTCTAAAAACCTTCATCTAAGGAGGAAAGAAAATATATATTTCACTAAACTGAATATGTATTCACAGGGATAACTTCAGGATTTTGTGAGCCTGGAGTACGAGACTTTCTGTTGTTCAAAGTCTACACACAAGGGAAGGAAAAAGGAATGTGTTGCCTGGGCCCAGATCGCATGGGATACTACCCTGAGCATGATTATTCACTTGTTTCTCTATCAATATCGGATTTCCTGTTTTTGAATGTGTGAAAAACAGTCATTGTTATAACAGAACAAACAACACTCCTGCATTCTGAAATGTATGCTACTTACTGGTACTATGGCCCAAGGGCATGGGGCGATATAGTTTGTCATGTAAGATATGAAAGAAGTGTAGGTGCAATGTGTTCTTAAGTTGCAAAATTTCACATTGCGAAATTTCGTATTTGCTGCTGACATTTCCTATGGCCATAGCCTATTAGTTCATGGCAGCAAAAGGGAAGGACAAGATTCTAATCACAGATGTTGACGTTGCAAGGACAGCAGGAGTCAATACTGCTGACACATAATTCACAGGTCCCAAGTCAGATGTGAGTAAATGAGCTGCACCTCTAGTGTTGGTACATGGAAGAGCTGAATCTGATATGAATACCAGGCCCCAAGAATGGGGAGCAGGACCTAGAGCAGTAGATACAGTGATCCTCCTCCCAAAAGAAGGAGGAAAGAAAGCCTGAACGAAGCCACTGGGATCAGGACTGCAACAGACCCTACCAAGTTCTTCTGCCACGATTCTTAATGGTTTGAAAGGTTTGCTTCATTTCTCAGGAGTGAATCAGCTCCTGATTCAAAAGAGCAAGGCACTTATTAAATTCCATGTTTAGAGTCTCCAGAATCCACACTGTTTCTCTTTCCGCCACTACCCCATCCTTTTATTTACTATATAATTATGAAAAAATCTATAGAATTCAAACACTCCTTTTCAAATGAAGTCACTTTTGACTGGTCCTAAATGCAGTATCAGCTGATCTTCAATGGTTGATTTTTCCAACTTATGCACCCTTTTATGATACAGTTGCACACTGTCACCACAGCATTGGGACTGGCATTGCAATCCTAACCTCTGGTTAGGCCAGCACAAATCCCAACACAAAACCCATGCTAGCCTGGCAGTGTTACAAAAGTGCCGAAGACACTTCTGCACCACTTCTGGGGTGTTAGGCCAATACACAGATTTACGCCAGTCTCCCCATGCCACTATGGGAACAGGAAGGTTGGCAAGTTGTGCTGGTCTCAATTGGTTAGAATTGCACCCCAAGTACAACTCAAAGTACTAATGTTATTGGTTTAAAAGCATGAGATAAGAATCATTTCAGTATCATGACTTGGGAAAAAAAATTTCCCATGGCTTGGGCAGTACGCACAGGTGCAGATTGTCCAGGCCCCAGGACAAACTCCACAGGCGCAGCTCGATGCTGAGCTACACCTGTGAGTTCATCCTGCAGCCAGGGAGAATTGCACTGGTGCAACCCAGATACTGGGCTGTGTCTGCACAGTTCGCCCCACAGACAGGGCAAACTACACAGGTGCAGCTCAGTAGCTGGGCCATGCTTGCGCAGTCCACCCAGCTGTAGGGTGAATGGACCAGGGCGGGGCTGAGCACACACAGGGCTCCTGCTTCCAGTCCAGGGCACAGTGCTAGCATGGCCAGGTGGGCAAGGCGCCGCAGACCAGTACTGGGCCGTGGATGGGGGGTGAGGACTCCTGATGTAAAGAACAATAGGGTAACAAATTTGAATAATGTGCTTCTTCA
The DNA here is from genome assembly GCA_030015325.1 of Cryptoblepharus egeriae. Lineage (NCBI taxonomy): Eukaryota > Metazoa > Chordata > Lepidosauria > Squamata > Scincidae > Cryptoblepharus > Cryptoblepharus egeriae. Next base: position 45,004,102 of record JAREYC010000006.1, read on the forward strand.
GACCCTATAGATACAGATTACAAATCACCACAGACCTTTATAGTCAGCATCTTATTTAACCTAAGAAATAGAAAAAATACCATTCTGTTTCTTCTAGCTTAGGAGAATTAAAATTTTGGTAACAGGATCAGGAGACCCTAAATCCCTGTTCTACAACACAATTTGAGACTCTACAAATTTATATCTAAACTTTAAATACCCTGAATCTAAACACATGTATTTGAAAGCCAACTTACTTACTGAACTGTATTAAAAGTACCTAAGATCACAACCTAAACTGACTGACAAATACTTTGGCTTGAGTCCAGGCTGTTGGTGTAACTGAACTCTGTGTTCTGGACAGATTGAAAAAACAAAGTCAAGACTCACCCATTACTAGCTTTTGTTGTCCATTGCTGGTTAGTTCCAAAAGAATTATAACAAGGCAACATTTCAACATGATCTTTTCCTCCAACTTCACTGACAAAGATGTTCCACTTTAGAATGTCACAGCAAATTCAGGTAGTGACTAGAAAACAAAAGAAACTGAATGTTAGGAAGGTAGATGACAGACATAGTCACAAAGGAATTTATGAAACCCTCCCAAGGAAAGGGAAGTTCTCTTTGCGCCAACTCTGCAAAAACTGGTTAGACAACTTACCACATGCAAGCCTCCTGACTGGAGACAACCAGCTTATTGACCTCACTGTAAAGATGTCAGGACAAATTTAGATTTCTCTGAAGTGCTTTTACAATGCCTCAGGGAGGGTTTCAAGTTAAAGTCAAAAACACCCGCCTTTTAGTTTGGAATGCCTTAACTTGTAAATAATTTAGATATAGGACAGCAGGCAAGGGAAAGCATGTTTAAACTGAGCATACATTCTTGTGAATGGATGATTTACAGACCTTGTGCCTGGGCATGGGGAGAAGGAGGAAGGAGACTGCTGAAAACACAAACCAAAATTCCAGACCCAACAGCTTTAGTTTTAACACACAAAAAGTAAACAAAGAGTTGCTGCAACACATTGTTCAAGACATCATAAAAGGCAAACTATTTATTTGAGGTATAACTAGTTCAGCAGGAATTATTTTGTTTCCTCCCTTTCTTTTAATGTTAAAAATTTTGCTTCTTTTCTTAAAAACTTTAGGTATTACATGTTGTTTACCTACAATGCAAAGCAAGTGGCCATGGATGAGCAGGTTCATATGATTAGTAAGTTTTATAATTTGAAAATATTTCAAAACATTAACTGACCACAAACTCATCAAACTTGGCACTGGATGTCTGTGATGTCAGATAAGGGTTACGGGGCTTGAACTCAGAGCCTTCTGCATGCAAAGTATTTTCTACAGCCATTTCCTGATGTTTCAAAGTTATTCTGTTGAAATAAATTGTTTCTATATGTTACTTTCTGCTCTGGGTCTTCCATGGCAGGTAAACTAAAACTCTAAATTCATAAGCACACTCCAGGAAATTAACTGAACAAAATAACAATATCAAGTTTCAAGTTCCCCCCCCCCAAAGAATCTTGAGCTCACCCAGAGGTTAAGACAGGTTTCTGAATCATAAGAATGCCACTGACAAACAAGCTGCACAACAGTCTGTCCATCTTTCCCAATTTTCATTGGCAATGTACAACCAGAAAGGAATATTGGATACATTCTATTGTGTAGTCTCATTTCAAACCACAATTGCTAGACCCTACATCCTGGCAGGTACCTGAACATACTGATAGTATGCCCTATAACGTGCCCCAGAAACTTCACATTCTTTGTGGGACTTTAACCCTATTTAATAAACTTGCTTTATTTTAACTGCCTGGTCTCCGTTTATTCAGGAGAGAGACGGTTTTCCAGGCTTCTCAGACAATCCATCTTCACTACTGATCAGCTCTTAAAACCCTTAAGGCCCCAACCGGGTCCATTGGATCCGATTGGAAGTTTGTGTTGTGTTTTTTTACTGGAATTTATTATTTTTACTTGACAAGACTTTCTGACTTTTTTACTGCTAATGAAACAGTTACAGATCCAAAAGCATAAGTTTTTGAATTTACAGTTTTTCTGTAAATTCCAATTTATAAATATCATCCTAGGCTGGGTCCATTAGACCCATATTGCCTTTTACTGGTATCTTTGGTTTCTTCTCTTTCTTATGTGAAAACTTCAGGGCAATAAACCCCATGCTAAGACCGTCCTTTTGGTTGTTGTGGGAAATCTTCAGGGCAATAAAACCCATGCTGAGAACCTCTAAATGTTTTTTGTTTGTTGTGGAAAAACCAGTCATTCCAACCAGTCTAATGGACCCATGCCATCTTACGTGTTAAAAAAACATGGGATCCTAAGGGACCTTTCTCCAAAGAGATCTGGAAGCTCTCCATGAAACTGTGAAAAGGGTTTACCCAAGATAGTCTCCTGATTGGCTTTACTTGGCCTTGTAATGCTGCAGGAAACCACTGTCCCAGTATCAAAATAAGACAAGACGTTTCCTAGATGCTGTGCACTGAAACTGTCCATCTATTACCACCACGGTAGTTCCAGCCAGGCAAACTACAAGATGGAAGATTTTTCTGGCAAGCTAGACTCCACTGTTGTGCATTTATTCCCGGGTTTTCTCGCCGTTGAAAAAATTTTTGTTTTTAGAGCCTGACATTTGCCACTTCCTTCTGTTGGCATTTGTCAAAGGCAAAAAAGCGTTTAAAAATCTGCAAAGGTACACACAGGAAAGAAGAGAGTTTCTGTTTAGGTCTAAAGGCAGTTAAGCAGTTAAGCAGTTAGGGACAGTTCAGAACTGTCAGTTGAGTGATTGTGGCTGCTACACTGCTGCTCTTGAAGAGATTAAAATGAAGATTTCCCCTCTTATGTACAATCAGTCCTTTCCTGTCGAATGTTTTTTGACAGTTCTTCGAAACAATGGATACCAACAGCCATTCAGTGCAATAGCCTTGCAGTCACTCAAGGACCTCTCCATCATCTCACACATGCAGGGTGACCATCTTTCATAACCTCAAAAGAGGATACAATCCCTCCAAAACATAGGACGCCCAAGATAAATGTAGGACATTGCAAAATAAAAGCTGAAAACACACACATAAATATTGCTATCATGCAGTTAATTTAAACACTATGGCTGCAATCCTAAGTGCACTTTCTTGGGAGTAAGACCCACTGAACACATGGGGCTTACTTCTGAGTACACATGGATAGGACTGTGCATTAGATTTCTTATTATCATATGTAAAACTAATTTATTACATATTAATTAATATTATTATACGATTTTAATAATATTTTACATATTATATGTAAAACTAATTTATTACATGTTATTTAATAATTCCAAGAAGGCTTCAGGGGGTATGAGATTCAAGGAAAAAGAGAACAATGGATTTTTTTTTCCAGGACACAAGGCTTAAGAAGAGAATGTGTCCTGGGAAAAGAGGACATGTGGTCACCCTGGACAAGGAAGATCTTTTCCAGGACACATGGCTAAAAAAAAGGACATGTCCTAGAAAAGGAGAACACATGTCAGGGTGAACATATAGAATGGAGGACAAAGTGCCTCTACCTTGAAGCACTGCAAAGAAGAGGGAATTGAGGCAGCTGTTGCTTTTTAAATACATCTATGCTGAGCTAAACCTGCCACTCTGTTCTCCTTTCTGTTTGGTGACACTGTTTATGTCTAGTCCTCCAAGCCTTCCAGGAGATCGAGGATGCAGGCTAGACAGGACTGTTACCCTCTCTATGGTCAGAGTGAGATTCCTAGAAGGGCGGAAGTTCCGTCCCAAAATAGCGTCCGGAGGGCAACGCGTCCCGCGATATCTTGGTTCCGCCGTGAGGAAAACCTGAAAGCCCTTCTGGCCGGGCACAGCCAGGCCGGGTCCGCTTGATGAGGCGGGCTCGGAGTACTGCTGGGCATGGCAGGCAGCCTGACGGTGGTCCCGCGACATGGAGGCGCACCTGAGGCGGGCGAGGCTCCGGGTGGCCGTCCGCGGGTCTCCGCCGCCACCTCCTGGGAGTGTCGGGCGGGCCTGGGCAGCGTCCTCCGACTCCTCCCTGAGGGGGACCTCGGAGCACGGGAGCTTCTGCGGCCGCCACAGAACGGGTGAGGGAACCACCCAGACAGCCGTTGACGGGGGGCGCCGTAGGGGTCTTCAAAGGGGGGGCCGTTGGGCTCGTGGACAGGTCACTGCGCATGCGCGTGCTCAAGGACTGTTCAGGGTCACGTGGGGAAGGTGCAAGCTGGGCTGTGATTGGCTGCAATGCTGATGACGTCACTCAGGTGAGCATCCTTGGCAGGTGTCACTTGGAGCCCTTGTCAAGGTGAAGAAGGCCACACTTCCCTGGGAGTATGCCCCATGGACAGCAATGGGATTGAGCTCAGAGTAGACCTGCCCAGGACTGGGCTCTGAGGCTGCCTCCTCTCCACACTTCCCTGGGAGTAAGCCCCATGGACTGCAATGGGACTGAGCTCAGAGTAGACCTGCCCAGGACTGGGCTCTGAGGCTGCCTCCCTCTCCGCACTTCCCTGGGAGTAAGCCCCATGGACTGCAATGGGACTGAGCTCAGAGTAGACCTGCCCAGGACTGGGCTCAGAGGCTGCCTCCTCTCCACACTTCCCTGGGAGTAAGCCCCATGGACTGCAATGGGACTGAGCTCAGAGTAGACCTGCCCAGGACTGGGCTCTGAGGCTGCCTCCCTCTCCGCACTTCCCTGGGAGTAAGCCCCATGGACTGCAATGGGACTGACTTCAGAGTAGACATGCCTAGTATTGAGCTCTGAAGCTGCATTCCTGTCTCTTCCCTGGGAGTAAACCCAATGGACTAGAATGAGACTGACTTCTAAGTAGACAACCATAGGCTTGGACTTTGTCTACAATTCTATTCAGACGCTCCTGGAAGTAATCTCCAACATGATTAATAAGCAAAATACAGTGGCGCCTTGTATAAGAAACTTAATTTGTTCCGGAAGCAAGTTTGTTATACAAAGCGGATTTTCCCATAGGAAATAATGGAAATTTAGACAATTTGTTCCAGAACACAAAAATATTCATATTAAAATATTAACTGTATGTAAAAATTATGACGAAACACTGTAAACAAATTCAAAACACTATAATACAATACAAACCACAATTACATAATAAAACACTGTAATATTCTGTACAGTAAAAAAGAAAAGAAAAACCTTTACAGCCAAGGATGACTAATTTTCACTAAAAGAGTCATTGGTGTCTTTTGGAGCATCTTTAACCAGGAACCTCTCTGTGTGTGAGATTATCTATGCAAACTAGGTAGGCAGTCTGCAACAGCAGAGGGGCAAGATCCTATCCTGTCTACTCAGAATCAAGCCCCATTGAATCCACTGGGGCTTATTCACAGGAGAGAGTGTAGTTTGCAGCCTGACTCCGTTTGCAAGAAGAGCCACAGCAGGGGGCAAGATCCTATGCTATCTACTCTTATTCACAGGAGAGAGTGTAGGTTGCAGCCTGACTCCAAGTTTGCAAGAAGAGCCACAGCGGGGGGCAAGATCCTATGCTATCTACTCAGAACCAGGCCCCGTTGAATCCACTGGGGCTTACTCACAGGAAAGTGTGGATGCAAAAGTGGGACTTAGGCTGCAATCCTAAAGACACTTTCCTGGGAGTAAGACCCATTGAACACAATGGGGCTTCCAAGTAGACATAGTTAGGATTGAGGTCTTACTCACAGGAAAGTGGGGTGGAGTGGGGTCCAGGCAAGGAGGGAGTTTCCTTGGGGGGAAGGGGTTTCTTTTGAGGAGGACCACAGGGAGGATTCAGGAGGGGGCTCCTTCCTATCTGATGGTACCTGCTGCAGGGGCTCGGCTGTCTGACTGTTTTGAGGAAGCAGACTTGCTGGGGAAGCTCAGAAATCCAGACTCAAGTCCTTCTCTAGGACTTGCTGGGGAGATGCTGTGCCTGTGCTCCCTCTGCTGGCCTGTTTCACTGGTACAGCAGGCAGGAGGAGAAGTTCCTCCTTAGCCACCCAATCCAGCCAATGCTGACAGGAGGAGAGGGAGCCCAGCCAGTGGGGATTCACTATTCAAAGCACATTCATTCAACGAAGCGGAATCCAGGGAATTTCAATTTGTTATTCAGAGCATTTGTTATACAAGGCATTTGTTTTGCGAGGTCCCACTGTATAGGTATTCTTATAGGTATGCAATGTTTTAAGAGGTGAGAGCAGATCAGACGGGGGAATTACACTGTGAATTTAAATATAACTAGAAAATTGTTTATATAATAATCCTTGAATTATCACTGGTATTAAGTGCATAGTTTTCAGTGACATTATTTTCTCTTCTATTCTAGTGAAAATGTTGTATTGCTGGAAGGACGATTAAACAATGACAACACAGCACCATGTTTACTGTATTTGCACTGTGATCCCCATGTATTTGATGAAATCATTGGTCTTGGCATTGTAAGTGAGGCACGAAACATGGAGGTTTATATAGGAGACGAATACTATGCAACTAGGAGAGGAGAGAAAATCTCCACTGTACAAAATGATGGGTCAGTAGCTTTGTCTTTGTTTGTTTTTAGTTGATTAAATTGAACTATGAATTTACAATGGTATATTGCAGCCTTGCAAATAAGCCTATACAAATTTTCTGCAACCATTTTTTGGCAGAAAAAAACCATTTTTTCTGATTGAAAAAGAAAAGACCCTGAATGGCCTGAAAAGAGCCAAACACATTTTGTTTGCAAAAGCTGTCCTTATTTGTTCACTTAAAGGGAATTTTTTTAACCACTCGTCTGGTATATTAAACTTCACATACTGAGATAAACAAAGGCTGCAATCTTAAAGACACTTTCTTTGGAGAAAACCCATTGAACACAATGGGGCTTTCTTTTGAATAGACAGGATGGTGCTCAAAACCTACTTTTGTTCACTTTGGTTATTTCTAATGAGGATAATTACTAACACCACTTCTCAAATAATGTTTAAAAGGCAGAGGAAACCCTGGTATGTTTGACAAATTACTGTATACATGTATCTGAATGGGAAATTTTTTAATTTTCAAAGGTGATAGATCATTTTGAAAACTGAGAATTGCCTCTAGGACTTAAAATAAATGTTAATGAACAGAAGAGTTGGATTCTGATTAAATGTTTATGTGTTGCTAAGCATTTTGTGTAAATGTCACTTGTGTTTTGGTCTGTCCATTGGTGCTATCATGTCATTTAATAACCATTCCACCAAACTTGCAGGCAGACCCAAAGCAATTTCTTGGTCTATTTGAAAGCACTCCTCTTATAAGAAGAGGCTATGAATTGGATCCCAAATATGAATTGGATCTTTTTCAATGGAGACATAAGAGACAGAGCGAATGAAACACAAGTATTGTACTTGGGCTTTCTGTGAACTGGTTCTATGCACACCAGAGCTTTTCACTTTTCATCACAGTCCCTTGGCTGTTCCTCCTTGGAGGGCTCTCCAAGGCAGGATGTGACATGCTAAGATGAGATTTAGCTGGGAAGTTAAATAGATGCTTTCCATGTGCACGCAGGTTTATTTGGATTCCAGCAAAGTGACATATTGCTCCGAATATATTTCACTCCTGCTTTCTCCAAACTCCAGAACATTCACGTTGTTGAAATTGCAAAAGTTTAGGGTGCACTACACATTAGAAAAATGTAAGCAGTGTCTGGAAAAACAGACTGTACCTCTTTCTTGTGCTGTAGTGCTTTTATAAAAAGCTATTATGTTTATATCATTAACATTGAATTTTCATGTCTTTTTTCTTTTTTTCTTTTTTTAGTAAAAATGACCAGGTTCCATTATACAAAAAGTACCTGAAATTGGAGCGCTCCACAGCTTCTTGTAAAATTAAGGTAATAAGTTACAAAAACGGTGTCCAAGCAATTTTCAAAAGAAGGTTCTGACCAAAGTACAGTCCAGTTTCTAGGTCCGGGCTCAAGTTTAAATACTGTTGATTTTCAACAAGTGTGCCATGGCACACTGATGTGCCACGGATAGTCCTCAGATGTGCTGCAGGAATTTGGGGATTGACATTCATTAATAGGAAAATTGGGGGATTAGAACAGTCTGGTGTGCCTTGTCAATGGTAGCAACAACTATGGTGTGCCTTGACAATTTCAGTTCCTTGTTAAGTGTGCCGTGAGATTAAAAAGGTTGAAAATCACTGACTTAAGGAAATAAATTTTACTCCATTCTATGGAAGATAACTTTTTTCAATAAGATTTGTCTTTCGCCAAATTAATTAAAACAAGAGATATTTTAAGTTAAACCAAGAATAACTGCAGTAAAGTGCAGCTAGCTATATAGTGCAAATAAACCATGCCACAGAGAAAAGTAGATAGTCTTCAGAACCACCAGCACGGCCTGACATGCTCTATTGTAACAGCTGTTCGCTGGTGGTTTGCATTTTTTTTAGATTATGAGACCTTTTGGGACAGGGACAGTGAAATCCTAACCTCTGGTTATGCTGGCATAAGTCCCAGCCCATGTCCCTGGTGGCCCAGAAGTGTTGCATAAGTGCCATAAGGTGCATCTGCCCCTATTAGGCCAGTGCACAGACATGCGCTGGCTTTCTCACTCCACAGTGGGAATAGAAAGATGGGTGACATGTGCTAGTCTAAATTGGTTAGGATTGCACTAGGAGTCATTTAATTATCTGACTTGCATTTAAACCAATTTGTGAAACCTTTTTGTTGAAAAACGGAATATAATTACTGTTACGTAATAATAATGCATGACATGTATGACACAAAAATGTATGTGGTGCTGGGAAATAATTTTATCAGTTTTTTTTATTATAATAGGGTATTCTTTTTCCCCACTAGTTACTATCCATCAGTGAAAAACAAAGAGTACTCATCAGTAAAATCATAATAGAATTGAAATCAGCTTGTTCAAGATCTGGACCAGAACTACCTGCACTAGGATCAGGAATAGATTTAGACAAAGTGCAAACTATAATGGAATCTATGGGATCAAAATTATCACCTGGGGCTCAACAGCTTCTAGATATGGTTCGCACTCAACAGAAGGTGAGTTGTCATTTATAAAACACAAGTGAAATCTTTGTTCTGATGAGTGCGTTGGAAGGCTTTAACAGAACACAGTACACATCTATGCACTGGCCTAACCGCCCTAGAAGTGGTGCAGAAGTGCCAGCATATGTTGGCACTTGTGTCGGGACTTATGTTGGCACTTGTGTTGGCCTAACCAAGGGTTAGGATTGTGCTGTGAATCAGCCCCATTGCAGTTAACAGAAATGATTGTTATTATTCCTGTGTGCCTTACTCAGAAGCAAGTCTGAGAGCCCAAACCTAATTCCTGATTAGGCCAGCACAAGTCCTATTCTGGCCTGGGGTTATTGCAATAGTGCCATAAAACCTAGGATCTGTGCACAGACATGCGCCAGTCTCCCCACACCACAGCGGGTATAGGAAGATCCATGAATTGTGTAACTAGTTTAGGATTGTGCCCTGATTGTGTTTGATGGGTTTTATTCCCAGGTGATTGTGCATAGATATCACGATACCTATGTACCGTGATAAGATCCTGGACCATTGTAGACAATCAGAAAAATAAAATGAAAAATGGCAGTATTATGCATTCTCTAATTCCCCAACTGTTCCCCTTTCCTTTGTCTTAATATCTATTTCACTTTGGGTGATATTGCTCTTCTGTCTCTTTTATTTATTCATATTTTCCTATTTTCTGTGTTTTCTATACACATATATTCAGGTTGATTTTCTTCATTTATTATCTATATTCTGTGTTATATATAACTTTATTCTCTAAATTTTAAATTACTGAAATAGTCAACCAAGGTTAACAAAGGCCACATGAACTGGGAGTTTTGGAGTTCAGGAGAAGATAGCTTAGTGAACAGGTACTGGGCTAGTGATTTACAATTTGAGGGATGCTATAAACAGCAAAAGAAATGTTAATCAACTTAGTTTGTTGAAGTTGAGCAAATCCAAAGGTATGGCCTATATCCTAAAGTGAAATGAAGCCCCTTGCTCCAGAGCAGTTAAGATGACTTTCCATAAGATAACACTAGAGGGTGACGTAACTACGTGGACCTGTAACTGCTATGGATTTTGCCCTATGTTTAACAATTGTTAAATGCCTTGAGCGTCCTTTTAGGATGTAAAAGGCAGGATATAAATCAAATAAATAAATAAATAACAGATTGATGTCTCTCTACCATTTGCTTCCATCAGAATGGCCTTCCTTTAGGAGGCAAACTGCAAAATATTTTGGGCAGACAAGGATTTGTGTTTGGAAACAATCATACCATTGATGGATTGTACAAGACTGTTAATTTTGGAAGGCTAGACAATTTACCCAGTGTATCTGCACCACTTACATCTGGTTTGGCAACTGGAACTGTTCAAGGAGACTTAAAAGCATACTCTGATACGAACAAGAAAGTACCTAGTTCAGAGAATATTTCTGAGCTTCCAGGACTTCAGACTCCACAGCACAATCTTGTACTGCCTCAGAAAGACTTTAAAAATTTGGTGTCATCATTTCTACAAGAGCAAGCAAATGAAAACCCCAATACCACAAATTCCTCACTGCTGCTTCCATTTCTTCAAACTGTATGTGGTCAAGTAAACAGTCTACGAATAGATGAAAAGAACAAACACTACAAGAACAATTCTGCACCTGAGGATGGTGAGATTCAAACTGTTGGGTGAGTTTTTGACTGATCAGTGCAGAAACATATCCCTGTAGTTGTGTCAACTAGAATGTCCGTGCAAGGTAAATATTTTTTTCTTCCTTTCAGTAGCCTGGTCAACAATGGGTCTTCTCAATTTCACATTAGATAAATAACTGGCATAAGACCAAGGAAAGGAAGGGCAGCAAAAGAGGGGTTAACATCTCCACTCATTCTTGCTTTTGGGATCCTCTCCATCCCCACCCTGAAACACCTACAAACTACCCAACATGTCTTTCCCTTGGCTTGGATGAATGGACATCCAAATGGACATCTATTGCCAAATATTTGTGCTGTTGAGTTTTATATGGTACTTGCATGCCACCATATTAGTTTGATGTCAGTGGACTCTTACAGCTTCTATACATTAATTGATAATATTGTTGCTGAAAGGTGAATATTTGTAAGTTGGGTGTTGCATTGTTTATTGCATAGAAGCATATAGCTTGTGTAATGTTTGATCTTAGAAAATATTGAAACTTTAGGGGATCATTGCCTGCATTTTTAAACTCATGCTGCTTAATTTGTTTGTAGAGCTTGTTTAAAAAAACAACGTAGCATCTTTTGCTATTTTTTTCTGCAGTGTGGAGCAACAGCCTATTTGCCTGTACTTAGAAAAGATAATCTCAAAAAACATGGAACAGATGGAAAAGAGACTAATGGACTACATTGATCTGCGCATGAAAAAACTTCAGGAACATCTTGATACTAGAATTGCTGCAATAGTGGATTTGGCTCAAAATTCCAAAAATGTTTCTTGAGAACATGGTCCAAAAGAAGAACAATAAATGACAAAAGATAGACAATAAAACAGAAGATCTGGGCATACGTGTTGTCCTAGGGCAAGTATTTATTTAGCAAGCTTTTTCAAAACTTTATGGTTCTGAACTTGTAAGTTTGTAAATCGTCAGTATTTGTACATGTTTACAGTCATTTTTCCCTGGTACTGTACACTTATGCTAGTGTTTGTATATCGGTAACTTTAGGGAAGAAAAGAGATTCCAAACATAAGAAACTCCAATTTTTGTACATCTATTCATAACTTATTTATTCATAACATTTCACAAAAATTACTGTTCTGAATGTTTGCCAACCTCATATTGAAGTATGGGAGATTTCAATCTAAATAAAGTTATACACAGCTTTAATATCTTAAAATTAATTGGTTTCATTTATTTATGTTTAGAGAAGTGGCTTTCTAAAAAGGCAGAAATATTAGATTGTGTAGAGCAGAGAGAATGAGCACAATCCTAACCATGTCTACTCAAAAGTAAGCCACATTGTGTTCAATGGATCTTACTCCCAGGAAAGTGTCTTTAGGATTGCAGCCAATGTCAGATTCAGTGACTATTTGATTTATCCTCCATGTAACATTACTTAACAGTTCTGCTGACGTCTGCCCCATTTCTTTCTGTTTACTCATCTCTTATACTAAATGTGCAATATGCCAGATAAGTTTACAATCTTGTTCTAGAAAGAGTATTATTTATTGAGTGATCTGAGCTTCAGAATACTGCAGCAAGAACCAACAGGGTTTCTGTTAGCATATGAAGCTTAGTTCCTTTGTTCTTTGTCACATAGAAACTGGATACAAACTGAGTCATTCCTCCATACACATAGCAGTGAAGTCTTTCTTTGTAGTTTTGGACCATATGTTTAATTTTAATTAAACCTGGTAATATGATGTTCACAATTTTTCTGCAATACAGGTTCTGTGTACTTTATTTGAAATCAGAAAATTTTACAGCCCAATACTAATCTGCAGCGGCACAGCCTGCTCTATATGAAACACAGTTGAGAAGCAGAACTGGAGTAAAGGGATATTTTTTCTCTTTACCTGGAGTAATGCTCCAGCCTACCCAGTGAGGCTACTTGGATTTGCTCTATGTTTTTGCTAATGCAAATCAGTCAGATCATCCCTGTGTAGTAAATTTAGGCTTGGGAGAGATGATAGAATATGGCAGAGGCTTCTGTTGATCCCCCTGCTGGGCCTGATCTACACTTTCCCATTCTGCCTTTCACAAGCCTTCATGTAACTCATCATTTTCCTTGCCTCTACCACTGACAGGAGGCCCTTCCAGGCTCCCGAGTAGTTGCTTTATGGCATATTTGCATCATTCTAAGCTGCTAAAGAGAGATTCATGAAAACACAATTTCCAGTACAACTTTTACATAAACGTAAGGTCCAAACTACAGGTTCCCCCATCTGCTAGTGTTCCATTCCAGAACATCCCATGGACAAAAACATCCGTGTATAAAGAAAGCAATGGAAAAATAGGTTTAAAAACCCACTTCCAGGTTTCTTCCTCCATTATTGCACCTAATTGAATAAGGTAGTGTCTCAGTATCTGCAGGGATTTTATTCTGGGACTGAAAAATGAAATGATTGCTTGCATGACTTCCTCTCTACAAGTGCAGAAAAGTAATTTTTAAAACTGATTTGCAGTGGCCATTCATGTTGAGTCAAATCTGCATATAAAAAAATATGTGTATAACAAGGTTGGACCTATATAACATTTAACTGGAGTTTGCTATTAATAATCCTAGAGCCTCTGGTATCTGTACTCTGACTGTCGATTGACAAGATGTTTTGCTGCCAGTCCAACTATGAGGAGGGCGTTTGCAACCAGCACCACAAATGTAAGGGTATACAGGCCCTTGACTTGGAGATTCTGGCTTTCCTCTGAATGAACTTGAATGGAAGAATCTGAAAATAGAAAAAAGAAGCAATTTTTAAAAATTATATGTAAACGGAGTGTAAAAATGTCCCCATTACGTACAATTCACTTAACACAGTGCTAATTCGGCTTGTAACCACCAATTTACATTTTAAAAAATATTGATGTTAAACATATCCCATTCACTTTAATTAGCTTGTTAGGAGCATGTAGAGGAGGAGGTGCATGAGTTACTTGCAGCTGAACCAGTGAACCAATTCAGTGGTTCTATCTCATTTTTATAGTCTTAACAAATGGATTACTACAGGTTTTTCACTCTAAATCAATAGGCAGGGAAATCTGCAGGTATTCACCCATCCTAGGAAATATAAGGCAGTCTGCTTATGCTGTACATACCTGAGCGCTCCTCAGATTTGTGATCACTCTTTAAGTGGAGAGGTCCCACTATAGCATCCCCTTTCCATTTATAGGAAGAAATCTCTCTCTTGGACCGAGACCGACAGCCTTCATTACAGCGAGAACTAGAATCCATACTATCACAAATGAAAACTTCACAGTGGAGATAAACAGTTGGAAGATGCCGCAGGAATCTGAAGGAACTGAACCTGAATCTTCCAAAATGTTCACGGACTGGATAAGCCACATAAGTGTCATCTTTGGGGCAGCTGTAATAGAATTGCCATTTTGACTCAGTGTTATTAGTAACCTGGTTCTTACCTAGAGGTTCAAAAATGCAATATTTTACAGTGGAGGAAATGTATAAAATAAATGAATGGGTTTTCAATGAGCAGAGTAGTTCTAGTGATACTAGAGCCAACTTTCCATATATCCTCTTGAGAACGTATAGGTTTGAAGCTGGTGGAATTGCTCAAGAACAGGGTCACAATGACATGCTTTTCTGATTCGAGTTATGAAACTTCTTCATGCAGTTCAACAGAACAAGAAATAAAACAACATAGGTTACTTTTTCCATTGTTAAGACTTGGGCCTTAAAATTCCACTTTCTGATTTCAAATTTTAGTTACCTTAGAATTAATATTTTTAAATAATAGCAACATTTAACAGCATCCTATATCATGTCTGCTCACAAAGCCTATTTGTACAGTACAGGATCGCAGCCTGATAATTTTTTTCAACATTGTTGCAACTGGAAGTTAATCTGCAGAAATTATCGGTCTTAGAGCATGAGCCTATGCATGTCTTCTCAGAAGAAAGTTCCATTATAGTTAGTAGGGCTTGCTCCCTTGTAAGTGTGGGATAGAATTATAGCTGTTAACATGTATAGATGACTGTATAACCCAAAATGAAGAAATGAAATGTATCAGGATAAGTGTGATTAGGAGACAGTAGATTAGGAGACAGAGACTGCAATCCTAAAGACACTTTCCTGGGAATAAGATCCATTGAACAAGATAGGGCTTACTTTTGAGTAAACATGGTTAGGATTGCACCCAAATAGGTATCTGGATAGAAAGGCTGAATGAATGAAGTTACATTTAAATGATTGCCTGTATTAACCCACTAATCATAACCTCTAAAATATGGTTTATCATAATTACACCCTTAGCTCTCAATATTAGGAATATATGTAAATCTCACTACATTCAGGTTATCAAATCCTTGTCTCCAACCTTGGGTCTCTGTAACAAATTTACGCATACTCTTTTTCTCAGGCCAAGTTCAGTTTGTGTTTTAATCAAAATAAACTGCAAAAAATCAAACCCAAGTCACAGCAGAATTTATTTAACCCAAAACATTTGCAGTACGATACATGCCTGTTTTTTCCATAATTGATCCACATTTTTTCCCTTTCTAGTCCATTTTTATGGAGACACCTTTCACACAGAGTAATGCTACAATCCTATGCACACTTTCCTGGCATAAGCTCCAAGATACACAATGAGTCTTACTTGTGAGTAACCATGCATAGAATCATGCTGTTTTTGCTTCTTTCGTCTGACCCACATTTCCATGTCTTTTGGCACGTTGGACCCTCTGGCCCTGAGAATGAATGAACTTTCTTCCTATCTCTCTTTCAAATCTCTCCTAAAAACAACTTCTACAACAAGCTTTTCTTCAACCATCCTATTCTTGCCTTGACTTAGGGCACAGTCCAGAGTAACTACTGGGAGTCCTTGCTCCTGTTTAAGAACAATTTGCTGTGGATTGCAGTATGAATTTCCCATAGGTTTTCATTAAATGGTGCAGTAACTACGGGTACACCATTAGCTCCCGTAGTTACTCTGGATTGTAGGGTTAGACTGTCAAATCACTATCCCAGTTACATTCTCAGTGCCTGATCCCTCTTCTCTGTTGCATTTTACCAACTACATTAGCGTTAAATCAAAACAATTTTGAACAGTCTATTTACTCACCCATTTCTGACTAAATCATACTTTGGTGAGTCCACAGCAGGGTTTGGTGAGGCTGTGCAGGTATCCACAAACACGGCCAAATTGATATCACTGGAATACAGAGTGACTTGTGCATAGAGAGTTTGGTTCAGGTCTACTTCGTATGGAGACTCTAATACTGGGTTTGAGAATGAATCGGAATCATAGAAGGACATGCTGAGGTTGAAGGAACCCAGAGAAGATGTGGTATCCGTGTAGTTATTATCTGTCACATACATGACTTCTAAAGTTGAATTGTTTTCCATTATGCATATGACATTAATCTCCACATGTTTGAGGCGGGTAATTACTTCTCCAGTTGGAGAGGCAGTGATGATGTTGCTGTAAGTAATGCGGTGTTCTTCGTCCTTTGTAAGGGAAGAACAACACTTGTAATGCTATCATGAAAGCCCCCTTTTTGAAGAACGTTAATTGTTACAACAACACAGAGTCAGAATTTGCTTGTGCTTTCAAATCCTATCAATTTAGGCAAGAAGCAGCAACAAAATCATAGGCCAGTGTTATTTAGGCTGCAATCCTAAAAGCACGTTCCTGAGAGTAAGACCCTTTGAACAGAATGGGGCTTACTTTTGAGTAGACATGTTTAGAATTGGGCTCTTAGACATGTTTGGTACATTATTAAGGAAGGGCCCAGGCTTTTGGTTCAGACTCTTTTATCATTTCTCAGATAAAAAAAAAGTAAGAAAATTTCCTGAAAGTCTGTATCTGAAAATCCTGGGGCGGAGGGGACGACTCACTCTGCAGTCACCACATTTTAAATGTGAAGGAGGATTTTATCACAATGAAAACTCCTTTGTGATCTGAAAGTTCACGATAGATACATGCAGTTTGAAAAAGTGCATATTTGCTGTGTGTGCTAAAATCTGTAGGCTTTTTAAAACAGTCCACATAGGTATATTGTAACTCTGAACTCGGGGATTTATTTTTGAGAAAACAAGCAAGGGACATATTCCTCTTTGCACTCTGGCAAAGTCCCTTTCAATCATCTGGATTCACAATGATTTCGGAAATAAATCACAATTTGGTGGATTGTAGTCTATTCTTGAAGATACAGCTTAAAGTTCAACAACAGAGTTTGTATAACAAGGGAAGGGAAACCGGTCCTTTCCTTGTGTCCCAACTTATATTCCCCGCATGTTTTCACAGTATCTGCTATATACTTATTTCTATCAACAAATCTGATTCTAACTGTGCTAATCAATTCATCCATGTGAAAAAGCATGAAAAAGTAGAGATAAGGTGAGAATTAGATTGGCTAGAATTAGACTGGATGCGAATATCAGTGCAGATTCGGCTTGGGATCAGTCCTTGACCAGCTCTGCCATGGCAACAATTAAGGATATTCCCTTGCTAACTGGGCAAGAGGCACTCTTTCAAGTGGGTGCTCCTATTTTATTTAGCAGGGGGAGAGTAACTGGCCCTCACCACCCCAACAATGTCTGTTCCAGTGGCTTCTGTTGGTATTTTTTGCATTTTAGATTGTGAGCCCTTTGAGGGCAGGACTCATTAGCTATTAATTAGCTATTAATTTTTTTCATTTTCTTTGTAAACCACTTTGTGAACTTTATAGTTGAAAAGTGGTATATAAATACTGTAGATAGTTAGATAGATAGGGACTGTGGGTGGCGCAAGTGGCTAAGACACTGTGCTTGTTAACCAGCAGGCCAGGGTTCGAGACCCAGGTCGGCCCCACAAGACAGGGTGAGCTCCTGTCCTTAGCCCAGCTCTGCGACGCCAGTGGAGCCAATCGTATCAGCTCTGCCTTTCCATTGGACTAATTCAGTGGCGTGGAGAGGGGGGATTTGCTGCTTGGGTAACAGCAAATCCTCCATAACAATCTAACCCAGGCTTTCGTGCTTCGCATGCAGCGTATGCAGCGCCGAGCACGATACCATAGTCTTTCAAGACTGACAGAGGCCTGCTTTTTTTTTAGATAGTTAGATATTCTATTAAGAGGTGATGCTGAATAGGCTCATGTCCAAAAGTGCAGCCTAGGTTGTCCTAGAATATCCTAGGTCATCCTAGGCCGCCTTCCATATCCTCCCTTTATGAAGAAAGTCAGGGTATAAATCGAATACAAAAAAGTAAATAAATATGTTAAACAGACAGGACCCAAGATGGGAAGCCATTCTTAGGCATGTGACAGAAAGGTTCTTATTTTTACCGTTTTTTTCAATGTTCCGCAGCTATTGAGTGGAAAAGTAAATGTCACCGGATTTAATGAAGTAGGTTTGCAAGTTGGATCATTGAGTACTAGATCATTCTCATCATAGCCAAGTGCATCCAAATAGGATTTGCTGAGAATTACCGACATCATGTCTGAAGAACAACTCAGGGAAGCTGATGTTAAAAAAAACACATTCGCAAATAGCAGACATATATGTAGCACAAAAGCCATACATGATAATAATAATCTTAAAATAATAACCTATAAAATAATTATTTTTATACTACCAACTCATTAAGAGACAACAAAATAATCGCTAAGATTTCAATGCAGTGTCAAAACTAGTTGGTTGACCAAAGATAAGCAAATACTTTTCTTGATCATCTGTGAAATAGAAAAAGGGCTGTATACTGTATAGAAATAGCCTAGATACATACAATTCAAAGAAGACTGATGTGCTTCATGTATTCAAACTATTAAAAGTATATAGTTAAAATCTACAATAAGTAAATAGGCAAACTCTGGAAAAATTTCAGCCTTATAAAATGGTTTCTCCATGGCTTTTATATATATATATATATATATATATATATATATATATAAAGATACTTAGTTTTTATCTACATAGGTTATTTGCCTTTCACCTTTCCTTCCCCCCTTTTGCACCTTTCCTTTCCTGCACATCTGGGTCTTGCTCAGCTCAGTTTCTGAGAAATCTCTCATAGAACCTTCCCTATAGACCTTGCACTCCATTGTCAAGAGCTGCTTAAACCTCAGGAGCGACTTTTGAGGAAGCTGCAGTAGTGAGGAAGTGGGGAAAATGGCTTGGACTGCCTCAGTCTTTATACCAGAGCCACTTTGGATGCCATCTAAGTGGATTGGATAGGGCCAGATCATGCCCTTGGAATTTGCCTTATTTTGTCCACGAATGCTTTATCCTCTGCCCCATTTGTGCTCCATTTGTCCACTCCGTTTTATCTTCTGCCAAATTTGGTCTGCATGGAAAGGTCTATCCTTGCTCTCCTATAATTGTATTATAAGGCATTTGCATTATAAGGAATTTGTATGTAATACAATTGTATGGATGTAAACAGCTATTGAATTGCTATATATAATTTTTATGTATTTGACCTTTGGCAATTCAATAGCTGTTCACACTCATACTTACAAATTACTTAAACATTTTATCCTGGCACAATAAATCAGATAATAAAGAAAAAAGCATTAACAAGCTTCATCAAAAGTGCAGACTGCAATGGCGTTGCTGAATTGTCGATTGTAACAATTAATTGAATGAGATCAGCTAAGCCACAATCCTGCAAAACAATGTACATGCTTGGGAGAGAAAAGCCTGTAAAGTAGGTGGTATCTCTGAAAACTTTATTTAAGGCTGCTCATGCACCTGGAAGGCAAGCTTGTCTATGTAAAAATGCAGCTTGGTTGTTCAGCTTTGGCTACAGAAGGAATGACCACCCCTAGCTATGAGTGACATTTCCATCCTAGTGTGCATCACTTTGCAGAACTGGTGAATGTCAGGAAGGGCTGAGGCCAGATTCTCTATGTCCTTCATATCTTACAGAAGATGAAATAAAGTATATTCTTCTCTAGGTCGGTACAAACTCAGCTGAAAAGTCTTTCATCTTTTCTATGCATTATTCATCTGTCTTTCAACGTACAGATATATAATACTGAAAACACAGAATCATAGAGTTGGAAGGGACCCAGTAGGTCATCTAGTCCAACAACATGCCTTTAGCAGGAAATCCTCCTAAAGCATCTCTGACAGGTGCTCATCAAACCTCTGCTTGAAGATCCCCAGTGAGGGGGAGTCCACCACCTCCCTTGGCAATCTGTTCCACTGCCGAACCACCCTAACACCAGTGAATTTAGACTTACTGTTAGGTTCTGGTGCAGGTAGTGGTACACTTGTATAGCGAGCAGAGAAGCCCCGGTATGAATTGGCATAGTCTGTAGATAGCACAACCGTCATCATATTGGAAGAAGACTGAAAAGTTGGGGTAATACGTCCACACACTTGTTGGATTAAACCTGAGTCAGTTGTTGCACCATCATAGATTGCAAGAAAATCAAACCTGCATTTTTCATCCATCTCTAAGCTGCAGATGGAGAGAAAAGAATCATTTCAGGGTGTGTGTGTGTGTTTCATGGTCAAGACTATGCAGCTTCTCCAAGCTAAATATTTTTATCTCAAAAAGGACTCAAAACAGCTGCTTATGTAATAGACTTCTGTGAGTCCAGCTAAATACATGATTTTCTTTTATTTGAACAGATGAACCTCTTCCATATCACAAACCGCTTAGGAAGGGCCTTGGCACTTGTGAAGTAATTTGATAAAATTGAATCTGAGGAAAAAGAAATCTTGAGCACACAGTACTTGCTTTATATATATTTGGATCCAGGCCAGGGTCTCGGCAAAAGCACATTAATCAAAGGAATATTAAACCCTAGCAGGAGCTACTTCAGCTATGATAAACACATACTCCAATAGAGGCAAACGTCTTATTTGTTAGATCCAGAAATCTAAGGATCACAGTGATCTAGTTATGTCAACATGTTATTGATTTCAATAAGAGGAAGTTATGCTCGTAGCAAAATACATGAACTGACCATCAGCTTTGTGCCCTGCTCGTTTGTGATTAGTACCCTCTCTGGTCACTGCTGGAAATCCCCTGCTGAAGTAGATTGCACAACAAGCCATGCTTTATGCAGGTGGAGTAGAGCATAAACCCTTTATCCTATTTACTTTCCAAAATACCTAGCCATGCCCACCACTCCCTGCATTTTGGAACACGATAGTAAAAATTCCAGTTTAAACAAATAACTTATATAAAATATTCTAGTTTGTGAACTTCACTATTACAATTGCACAGTTACTAATGCAAATACTAATGCAATACTTTTAATACTAATAATAATACAAATACTAATGCAAATACTTGAAATGCAAAACAATACTTTAAATGCAAAACTTACTTACAAAATTTCACTGAAAGTTAAATTGATCTTGGAATTTGTTTCCGTTTTTATGTGCCAGATGCAATATAAGAATTCAGGGTGAAAATTTGGATAGTTGGGGCTGGTGAATGATCCATTTGAGCCTGTTAGATAACCTCCACAGTTTTGAGGGCTAGCTTTAAAATACAAGAATGGGTTGCACATTTTTAAAAAGACATTTCAAAGTACAAAAATAGTAACAGAATCAATAGGTTTCTTAAACATTCACTTGCTCCTTCTCTTCCATCATGCGCCAGGCAACTGGTACAGCCAGCTGGAAGCCATATCTACATTCAAAGCACATGTTTCATAAATCTAAATCTGCAACTTCTGTAGCTGATTTGACAAGACCATTATCATTACCATTTTTATCACATAATCATTTTTTCAGGCTGGATAATAATAATTCTATTAATGTAAATTTATTCAAATTTGAAATTCAAATCCATTTTTTTCTTTCCTGGCCCCCCCAAAGTATCAGGGAGATAATCTGTCCCCCCTGCCAAAACATTTAGACACCCCTAGGGTAGAAAGAAAATTTATTGGCTCTTGTGGCACCACAAAGCAGAATTGGAGTGTGAAAGTAATTAGTTAGATGTGGAATAAGGAGTTAGTAGAAAGGAGTTAGTAAGGCTGTGGGTGGCGCAAGTGGTTAAGACACTGTGCCTGTTAACCAGTAGGCTAGGGTTCGAGACCCGGGTCCCCACAAGATAGGGTGAGCTCATGTCCTTAGCCCAGCTCTGTGACGCAGCTGGAACCAATTGTATCGACTCTGCCATTCCATTGGACTATTTCAGTGGTATGGAGAGAGGGAATTTGCTGCTTGGGTAACAGCCTATCCTCCTTATCAATCTACCCAGGCCTTCATGCTTCGCATGCAGTGTTGAGCACGATACCATAGTCTTTCGAGACTGATGGATGCCAATACAGTAAGGAGATGAAAAGTGATGTGGTGAAAATGCGTAACACCTATAGTTGTTTTATTACTAATTCATCAGGTTACAAATGTATTTTAACTTTTAATTCTAGCACCTTAAAAAATTAGTAGAAGAGATTCTGATTAGCTTTCAAGTAATGGCTCATAAAACTGTCACTCTTTCCTGAAGGATATTTGTTTCATGGTGATTTACCTGACTCTGGGTCAATGAAGTAATAAAACGCAAAGACTTCACGGGTGAAAGCTGTGGAGTCTGTTGATAAACGGAATGATAAGGTGTTGGAGGAAGAGTGAAATACTGGAACAGAGTCATGGGTGTTGCATATGCGCCCCAAGAGAGGTGCACTAGATGAAAGACCATCATATATTTCAATATTTTCTCTGTTACAGGTAGATGTGGGATTAAATCTAGGAAGAAAAAGAACACATTGTTTATGCTATCATAGCAAAGGCTCCAAATAGCATTTATAAATCCTATCCATTCCACACACTATCTAATCAACACACTGATGCAACAGTGCCAAACTGGAAACCACTTCATCCTATGGGGGGGCGGGAGTTGCAGAGATCTCCTATGGGAAACAAGTAGGATTAGGCTGTTACAGTCCAATCCTTACTAATTCCCCACGGGGCAAAGCAGCATAACCAGCACAGGCTCTGTAGCATCCTTTGGAGGATTTTGACTGCTAGATGTTTCCTCAGGATAAGGGTTCATTTAGCGCAGCGTTTCTCAAAGTGGGGGTCAGGACCCATTTTGGGGTTGCCTAGAGCTTTCCTAGGGGTTGCCCAAAGACCTCTGGTGCAGGGGGCCAGGTCAGGCTTGCCAGACCTCCAGCTGTAGCTGTGCACGCACTGGGACTGACTGACAGCCTCAGGGCCCAATCCTATGCATGCCTACTCTGAAATAAATCCCATTGTGTTCAATGTGTGCAGAGAACACACATTTCATTTGTAAACATGAAAATACATCCTGCGTATCGGATATTTACATTACAATTCATTATAGTAGCAAAATTACAGTTATAAAGTAGCAATGAAATTAATTTTATGGTCGGGGTCCCCACAACATGAAGAACTTATAAAGGGGTCACGGCGTTAGGAAGATTGAGAACCACTGATTTAGCGGGTAAGTCCCCACAGTAGCAATCGGTCAACTCAGGTAGCAGTCTACATTGATCCATGGAGGCAGATCAGGCCTGTGAAGGCAGCAAGGATTCAGTGTTCACTGGTATCACTGATCCTGTCATCCCCACAGGTCAGATCCCCTCAAGCCCACCGTATTCCTCATCTTTCCCCATTCCTGGCCTTCCCCCACTCTTTTTCTGAACTTACCTGGTCTGGCAGATGTCCTCAGCACACATGTGAGCTCATAGCTCCGTTGCAAAGCACTTGAAATTCGGCTACAATCCTAAAGATTCTTTCCTGGGAGTAAGACCCACTGAACTCATTGGGGCTTACTTTTCAGTAGACATGGTTAAGATTGTGCTCTGTGGCACTTTTGCAACATCACACACATCACTGTCATCTCATTCTCATCTTTTCTTGAGAATTGATTACAGATATCTACTTTATTACTTTCTGATCTGCTGTCCACAACTATTAAAAATACTTACTGAAAATATGAGAAGATGAGCCTGATGGTTTGATTCACAGATCTCTCTATTTGCCAGGTACAGTTTTGATTTTCATTAACTGAAATTGGCAGTGCTTTATAGGTGTCTGTCAGTCTTTTACCACAATTAGTGTCCTCTATTTTTAGAAAATCAACAGACATTGGTTACTTTTTGCTTCTTCTAAAAGACACATTCACAAGTGTGCAGTTCAATCCTATATAATACATGTGTTCTCAGACATGAGCTCAATGGGGCTTATACTCAGGTAAGTGTATAATGCAGGCAGAATTAATGAAATTGCTACTTCTTAGCAAAATCTGAAGACTGATGAGGCCATATGTGAATATATAGCTGTTACAATACAAATTAGTATTTTAAAACTATTTTAAAAACTCATCCATACTATAGACTTGTATTAATAGAAAATGTAAGCAAAACAGTTGGAATCAAGCAACTCAGATTGAGCAACTTAGGGCAAAATCCAGAGTAACAACAGGGAGTCCTTGCTCCAGTGTAAGAACAACTTACTCCAGATTCCAATATGAATTTCTCATAGGTTTTCACTAGATGATGCAGTAACTACTGGTGCACGTAAAATCTCTTATGTGCTCCCGTAGTTACTCTAGATTTGTGGGTCACTCTCTTAAACCTGTTTACTCACAAGTAAGAACTTACTTCCTGATAAGAGTGTTCAGGACAAACAGCATTAGCATGTTGAATTTCTGACATGCAATTTTAACTCATGTCCCACTGAACATGCCCCAGTCCCATTGAACTTAATAAAACTTAAGAGAGTTTTGATGCCACATTCACTTTACTTGATCTGACCTGTCCCGTTGCTTTCATTTTATTTATTCTAGGCCAGGGGTTGGCATTACCATTTGTTCTGAAGTTGCACAGACTGAAGGAATATATGTTATACAATTAAACTACTAAAGCAAACACAGTTTAAGAACAATTGCATGTTAACCCATCTCTACACTTTCAGTTTTCCATACCTTGAAGTTCTATCAGTTTATTGTCAGGCAAACAAAAAGTCAAACCAAGGAAAAGTGTGCAGAGAAGTATCCATTGTTGGAATGCTGTCATTTTGGAGAAAGTAGAGAGCTAGATTTTCCGGCTCTTTATCACTCCACTCAATATATTTATAACCCAGACCACAGAGACCCATTACAGTAATCTTCACAGATTTTTTTTCCGGTGCTTTGAACCTAAATAGAAGATACAACTGAGAAAGTCACAGGTGTTGCACTTGATGTTAAACAAGCAGTCCACTCACTCAAAATCCCCAAACTTTAGAAATGCTGGCCTTGGCAGATTCAGGTCTACAGATTTTGAATACCCAATGTGCAGTGGCAGTGAAGAAAGCAAATTCCAGGACTGTGGTCATTAGAAAAGGATTGAAAATAAAATGGCAAAAAATATAATGCCATTGTACAAATTGATGGTGAGGCCACATTTGGAGTGCTCTGTCCAGTTCTAGTCACCACATCTCAAAAAGGATACAGAGGAAATGAAGAGGGAGGAGAGCAACTCAGTGGAAAGCAACTAAAATGATTGATGGTCTGGGACACCTTCCGTATGAGGAAAGGCTACAGCGTTTTGAGCTCTGCAATCTAGAAAAGAGGTGCTTGAGAGGAGACATGACTGAGATGTACAAAATTATGAGATTGATAGTGTGGGTAGGGAGATGTTCTTTTCCCTTTCATATAACACCAGAACTAGGGGACATCCACTAAAATTGAATGTTAGACAAAGTAAAATATTTCTTTACCCAGTTGGACTATGGAACTCCCTGCCACAGGATGTGCTGAGTGTATCTAGCCTCAATGTCTTTAAGAAGAGATTGGACAAATTCCTAGAAGAAAGGACCATCACAGCTTACAAGTCATGAGGAGTGTCCATAGATGTGGATAATCTCAAAATGTCAGATGCATGGGGCACCTGGATGCAGGTGTCTTATGTGCTCTATGAGGCATCTGGTGGGCTGCTGGGTGATACAAGCAGATGAGCCTTTCGCTGATCCAGTGGAGGCTTTTTTTAAATTCTTATTAATTTTATAGCCGGAGAAACAAAAAAATCCATCAAGATCAAGCACTGATGCACAAATGATCTGGAACCTGGATAGCAAAAGATCCACAGTCCACCTTTTCCTATATGAAACTGTCTATCCGCTGAGATCATCATCTGCTGATCAGTTGAGAGCTTCCTATTCATAATGAAGCCCATATATCCATAAAGGATACTTGGAATCAGGGGTCACTGGCATAGAACCAACACCTAGGATGATGCAGTTGACACTTATTTCCTACCATCCCATCAGTTATCAGGAAAACAGTTATTATTGATAATTACTATTTACATAGCATTTGCAAACTACTAAGCTCTATATATGAGGTGAAATACAAGGATGCCTTACAGGCTTCAAAAAGGGTTATACAATTTAAGGATGTGGAAGACTGGAAACGGTCTCTGCATGTCAGTGCTTAATATAGAAGGTGTACTATTTGTGTAATTGTTTTCTCTTGACATGTGCCACCTCCATTTTGTGAAGAGTATGTAGTACCATGTTCTGTGGCCACTGACACTAGCAAGTAGTCACAAGTGGAACTAGGTCTACAAACATTTCAGCATCTGCCCCACCCCTATTACACAGACTGGGGGAGAAGTAAAATATCATCAACATGACAAAAATGAGGGTGGTAATTTGATAAATAGCAAAGAACGTAAAATCGGACTTAACAAATGTACACAAAAGTTGAGCCAGTGGCATAGCTAATGGTAATGTAACCTGGTGTCAAGTTCAAAATTAGGCTCTGGAAGTGACATCACACCCAGGCTTGTAAAGAAGTGAAAATGGTGCAAATCTGTCTCCCAATAGTTCTCCACTCACTTGCTGTGTCACCTTCTCCCAGCTTCCCCTTATATTAGCACTTATTGGTTCCCAGTTGTATCACATAATTAAGAAAATCCAGTTTTTGTTACATAATGCAGTTCTGGTTATTTGTGTATATTATCTGTCTAAAGTTTCTGATAGAATAGAGAATTTTGATGAAGTTTGTTTCACTCAGGGTGACCATATGACCAGAAAAACCCGTATTTGTCCGGATTTTTAGCCTCCTGTCTGGGTGTCCTACATTTTGGCTTCAATTGTCCTACATTTTGGCTTCATTTTGAAAGTTCGTGATAGTGCACAGTATCCCATCATGCCATATGTCATTGGATTCGTATTGAAGAGCAGAATCCAGTGCAAAAATCAGTTTGGAGATATCTCCTTCCTATCAAAAGTTATGGTCAAAAAACCGAAAAACAAAAAATAAACTTTTGGCAAATTTTTTAAAGCGGGTAGGAATTTTGGCCTGGGATTAGGAATTTTGGCCCTGGGGTTCAGGAATTTTGGCCCTGGGGTTCAGGAATAATCTGGTCACCCTGGTTTTACTGCATTCTTCATTAAATTCCACATGGTATATAACATGATGGTATTATTAAGCATACCAAAGTTTTCACAATTTTGGCCATCACACTCAGGTTGTTGCCCTGCTAAAGCTTATTGCCAAGTGCAATTGCTACCCCCTGCACCTCTGTACCCATGCCACTGAATTGAGCAATATCTAGAACGAGAAGCAGGTTCCGTTTTAAAAGTAATTTCTTATTGTTTAGTGGTCTGCACAATCCTATGGCAAGGATAATTAATGATTACCATACTTAACCATTTTTTCCTCATTTATCTTTGGAATAGGGAAGATGACACTTCTTTTCTTTATACTCTTATTTGTCATAGCTATCTGTGCAAACAGTAATACTAAAGGTATCAAGACTGGCATTCAGCCTAAAAAAGTGTACCGCAGGCAGAGAGCAGCATTCCATTTCTTCCTCAGTCTCACCTTTCCATTACCAGAATCTGATATCTTTTGAAATACTGTATACTGTTGTATTGCCTGATATCAAGATTAATTAGAAATACTGTATATATAGAAGGGAGATGCTGGAGGTGTGGAGAGTTTTACTGAAATCTGTTGAAGATGTGATATAATTAAGAAATACTGGAAAGTTGCGCTGTTATTTATTACATATTTCGGGATATAAAACCCCAGAAAATCCAATGCAGGTAATAGGAATTTATGAGTGGATGATTTTGAAATAATCTCTAATCCAACCTCTTCAAGCAGCTAAAATGTCGCCAGCAACTGGAAAAGTCTCTTCCAGTGCTGCTTTCAGCATGCTTGATATGATATATGATAATTTGCAACCAAGACAAAGTTTCAAATTCAAAGATAAGGTAGAAAGAATAAATTGGTATAGAGATGTCTACATTTGCCCTGTTCTGAAATGCTAAATATCAGAACAACTTTTTTCCCAATGCACCTTTTCCTAAAATGTACTGTTTTTAAATGTTGGAAATTATATTATATAGATATAAACTTATCAAATCTATCTACATAAATGCCTTAACCTGAGTGTAGTGGTGTCTGCATCTTCTGAACTACATTCTGTGTCAGTCAAGCAGGATGAATCGAGGGAACTGTCAACATGCCAACTGTCAACTATCAACATTCCAGCCACCATTGAAAACATGGGTAGTCTTCATATGTAGTCTTCATAGAAAACATATGTAGTCTTCATCAGCCAATGAACCACAGAATCACAGATGTGAAATTACTCAAGCCCATAGTAAGTGAATGTTTGACGCAAATAGTTTTCTGATTAGAAAGTTACATGCAGCTGTGTAAACATGGGCAGTGCCATGGGAAAATTGGAACTCTTCTTGCAGTCTTAATTCATCCTGTTAATCTATTAACAATTATAAGATTGTGACTGTTTAACATGGAGCTGTTTAAACAAGGCCAGTAACAGTGTCCTCAGTACTTAGTTCTTTGAATTTTGCTTCTCAGGGTGACCTTGACATGATAATGATATAAAAGTACATGTAGGGCTGTGTTAAATTATGCTTCCATGACCATACCTCAGAAAGGCAGAATTCGGGCTACAACATTTGTATCATTTTAAAACAAAAGAAAGAAACATTTTACATTAAAATTTAGTTGGTTTCTAGTCACTTTTAATAAAAATGTCCAATAAGCATCTGAGAATACACCCTTTGGGCAGCCCAATCCTATGTAATTCCCTGTGCAATTATGCAGTTGCACCAATAGGTAAGAAGCATTGTAGTACATGGGGGAGTTTCAGCCCTAGATAACTATTTCTCCATGGTTTTTATGAGTCCCCAATAGATGAATAAATTCTGCAATTCTAGGAACATTTTTTCTCTATGGGCAAAATCCAGAGTAACTACGGGGAGTCCTTGCTCTGGTGTAAGAACAATTTACTCTGGATTGCAATCTAAATTTGCACTAGGTGGTGCGTGAGTATGGGTGCACATAAAGTCTCTTACGTGCTCCTGTAGTTACTCTGAATTTGGGGGTAAGTGAGTGAAGCTAGTTAACAACGTAACCAGTTCTTTCATACAGTGAAAATGTGTTCTGAATGCTCAAGAATATGGTAAGAACTGCCATTGGCCTTATCAGTGCACCTTCACGATGTATTAAATCTTCAGATGGACTCATTTAGAAGTAAATATTAACCACGTGACCAGTGTTTTTTTCTAGAAAGAAAGGTGGGAGTATTCACCATGAAGATGTTATAATTTTGGAGGTACTAACCATGAAAAGGATTTATTTGTAATCATAGGCATGTCTACTTGGTGGGCCATCAAAGTGCCAATACTCACCATAGAAGTGCAGTACTCACTCAGAGGTGCAGGTACTCAGTACCAGGGAGTACCCTCTCAAAAAGACCCCTGCTTGTGACAATAAAGGATGGAAGTTCCATTGTGGTAAAAATGAGAAAGTGATCTCAATATATTTAGATACTCATGACTCAAACAAAGCTTTTCCAGCTAGCTTTATTTTGTTTACTCATTAAGCCAATGAACCATGATGACGTACACCAAAGGTTTTTATGGATCTTTCATATTGAATCAAAGTATACAAGATTAAAGAAATGACAGGCCCAGAAAAAAGCAGGTATTCAGTAGTTGAACTGCTAACGTGGAATTTTGCACATGGATGAATATTAACTGCTGTTAAGTCAATCATGGAAAAAATGCCATAAATGCATTTTTTTAATCAATAGTTTCATGGTAGTTGGTGAAAATTTGTAGAAGTTGCTATGTTCCAGCTGCAAGAGTTTATTTCCTTAAACTACTCAAGTTTAAATGGCCCAATAACTTGGAGATGTTCCACACCAGAGCTTGACACTTCTCTCTTACCCCTTGATTGGCAGCCTCTGTAGCATTCAGATGCATAGTTATGAATGTTACACACCACTATTTTGCACTGCAGGTAAACTGCTGGGTGGCCAGTGAAACACTGGAGGGGTTTAATTTTGAGCTGAGTGACCCAACGGTTTTGTGTGAAAGAACTCACACAAGTACGATCCCGTATACACCTGAAAGAAAATCGAGAAAATGAATTATTTCATTATATAGTAATTGCACATGAAGAAGAAACCATAGCTGCATTACAGTACATCACTGAAGACAATATTTTTAATATGTCCATGCCTTTTGTACAGTTCCAAAATAAATTAACTCTTTACAGAGAACCTGTTCAGGAAAGCTGCAAAATTGGCTCCGGGAACTATAAATGGCTTTTCCCTTCTTGCAATCTCAATGATACAAAAAATAAAATGCATTTGTAGATCTATGATTTATTTTACCATTCAGGTCACAGCAGAGTTTCAAACTGTGAGCCTTGGCTCCGAGGAGCTGTGAAATCCTGGTAAGTGAGCTACTGCATCCTTGTGAAAAATGCTCTGCCTTATACAGTGTATAGGACTGTAGTCCTAATGGGGAGCTTCAGCCAATGGTCCAGTAGGAAAAGGGAACAATCTGTCAAAAATGTCTGGCGACAACTGGAGGATAGCATTCCTGCCTAGGAACTGCAAATGCTGTTTACTTAGGGTGCAATCCTGATAGGCCAGAGACAATGGCTAAGCTAGCCTATGATCGGTCAAATCCAGATTTGACAGGCCAAATGCACAAGGCCAGGAGGCCTCTAGGCTGACAGGCCAAATCCACAAGGATAGGAGGAGGCATCGAGGCATCTAACTGGTGCTAGGCAGCAGAACAAGGGCTGTGGGCATTGTGCCATATCCTGAGATGGGCTGTTATGCCACATCCTGAGGTTGAGAGGCAGGAGTGATGCTTAGGCCAGCCTAAGACTTTGAACTTTTGCTTCCATTTTTACTCTGGCTTATCATGGACTCCTATTGATCGACTCAGATTTATGCCTGCTCCTCAGAGTCGCAGTGTGGATTCAAAGGAGCTGTGAGGGGGCATGTCTGCCCTGGAAACAGGCTCTGGATATGGGCCTAACTGAACTGTTCTAGGCCATGCTCAACATGCTCTCAATATACACCTGCCGAGCTGCCTAGGCAGGCACTGCTAGGCCAATACAGGTACATCTGCCTTGGGCCAGTCTAAGTGGACTTACGCTAGCCTAGGCCTTTTCTGGTGCAGTTAGGCCAGCCTATTTGACATTTGTAATGGCAGATCAAAATGATCAGCAGGAGAGGTGTTGACAGTGCTTCCCTTGTTTCGACAGCTGTTTGACAGCTGAGAATGGGGCTCACACCTGAACATCCTTGGGAATAATGGGCTTTAAAAGGAGCCTGAAGGAGGGTGTGAATCACACCTATTGTTGATTAGGACTGATGAGAGACTTTCAAGGAATAAAAGCAGTGTTAGGACTATGGGGGTGTGTGTGGAGATGTTGTACACCAGACCTTTGCTGGACGCTGTTGTGAAGGACCTTGATGCAGCTTTGGACTTTGTGCTGTGGACATTCATTGCTGAAGATATGTAGACTTCTTGGGGGGAATACTGCTCTGGAGAAGAGCTACTGTATTACTGTAGGAATCTTTATGTTATGGTGTCTGTGTAAATAAACTGTAAACTGTTAAAGGAGTTTTCATTTCTTTGCACACTGTGGCCATTTCTGGAGTAAAGGAGGGTATTAATTGACTGGAAGTGGACCTTTAAAGGGATAAATGGGGAAAAAGGAAATTTGGATGGGACAGTATTAGTGCCAGATAGGCTGGTCTAAGTGCCCAAGGCTGCAAGCCTTACTTCCAGTTATTCTGGCTAAGTCCTGGCATGAGTCCTGTGCCGAGGGTGTCACAAAACTGCTCCATTTCTGCATGTGGGAGTTAGGCCAATGCACAAGCATACATCAACCTCCCCACACCACCTCAGGAAGATATGCTGGTGAGCTAGGCTGCCCTAAACTGGTTAGAATTGAGCCCTTTGTCTCTATGAGACATAGAAATAATGATTGTGGGGAGCCAACTTGAGAAAGATAGTGGTGACTATCACTATCAGGATGAAAGGACAGTAAGAGTTCCACTATCTAAAACAGCAACATGAGCAGTGCCTGGTATACCACAGCACATGTGAAAATAATGATTTAAGGAATGATTTTTTCTTCCTTACCCACTCTCCAATATGATCTTTACATTACTTCTGAAGTCATAAGGATTAGGAGAAGCCAGACAGGTGTGTAGGAATAACATCATGTTTCGATTATAGCTGTGGACAGTCACCCTGATTTCTACGTCCTCATCAAGGCTTGTGAAGGTTGGCAAGTTGTCAATTGAGCGCAAAAAGGATGACGAGTCAAAGAACTGAAACTGAATCTTCAACTGTCCATTTTGCTGTTGGGTCTTTCCTGAGATTTCTGATTCCTTTACGCTGTGAGTTATTTCTTCTTTTGTCCTTGAATTCATTGTGCAATTGAAGTCAAATGCAGGGTTTATTGTTCTTCGGTCCCCAAAGTTGCTAACAGTGTTGAAATAGCTCTCAATCCACCTATTATTGTACTGTAGAATCAGACATAGGGGAAATACAGTAATTTTTTTAAAATAGCAAACTAACTAAGCTGCAACCCTAGACCAACTTACTTCTGAGTAAAACCCTGATATCCACCTAAGAGATCCACCAGCATATGATCAACATAGGATTGGGCCTTTAAGGCTCAATTCCATCTCCAAGATATGCCAACATACCCACACTTATGACAATACAGTTCAGTCCCACCAGGGTAGAAATCCTATTAACAGAGACACCACAGTGCTTGACAATGTTGGGCAATGCTGTGCTGTCATCACTTTATGACACCTTTGTGACGTCCAGAGCCAGAGGCACGGACTTGCCTCTGGTTCCTGGCCCGATAGGCAAGAGATGGCCTGGCATCCTGGGTGGTGGAGGTAGTGAGTGCCTCACCAAAAAATAATTATTCCTGAATGATACTAATTACTTGGATCCATCTCAGTGGTGCTATTTTACCAACTATTTCAATTACATTTTCTGGATCCTTTCAAGATTGCATCCAGACAGCCTGCCACAAATGCAAGCCACTTTGATTAGTTTTTTGCTCCAAAAAGAAAGCAGAAAGTAGATTGTCTGCTTCCTTTGCATGGTTTTCCCAAACCAGGAAGTACAGGACTTCCGCTTTATGTAATGTGTGAATGAATGTGTAATGTGTGAATGAATGTGCTCTTTTGTTAAGTTTTTTCCAGGGCTAAAAAAGGGCATGTCCTGAGAAAAAGAGGACCATACTTCATAAAAAATCACATGTAACGCTCCACTGTGCGACTGGAGCAAACCAAGAAGTGCCCAATACCCTGTTCTATATTAATTGTCCTTCTTTTCCTTGTGTGCAGGCGGCAGGTAGTCTTCTGGTATTTAAACACAATTTCCTGGAAGTAGGCCCAATGGAATACAATAGGGCTCACTTCTGAGTCGACATGCTTAGGACTGCACTGTATATATAATAAATTATAAGTAATAGCTTTAAATTTAATAACAAGCAATATAATGTTTAAATTAGCTACATGAAAGCAGTATATATGTGTGTGGTTTTAGCTTTATTTTGTCACATCCTACATTTTTCTTGGGTGTCCTACATTTGGGGGGCCTTGTTCTCTTTTGTGCTTATGACATATGGTAACTCTGATCCTAGACAGAAGGGGATTGATTGATTGACTACTTTGCTTGTCCAAGGATCAAACTATAAAAAATAGTATATTACTGAAATGTTTATTCTCTATCATGCTGATATATGGTTCACATGCACTCTTTCTCACCTCTCGTCTTGTCCCACATTTGTCATATGGTATATGGAATATGATACGGTCACTTTCAATTACAGGCCTACAGGATTGGTCATTCAAGTGCAAACTGTTCCAGGAAGTGAAGCCTTTGTTTATCAGATATGATTTCATAATAGTTGCATACATGTATTCCAACAAACATGCAAGTGTTACTGGGCAAGGGAGGGAAAAAGCATTGTCAGGAAATTTGAACAAAGGATCTAAATTGGAATATCATAAAAGTTGTGTATATATTCATCAGTTATAAGAATCATCCTCATTGTACATTAGTTTTTTCATGATGCATTTCAAGTTAAGTCCATTTGTGAGGAGTCATTTCATAATTTTGATTATATTGGGCTGCAGACCTGGTCTAAATCAAACCAACATCCAATGCAGTGCCTACATTTTCCAATTCCTTGTGGGCTTTGGTGCATGTACATACACGCCACCCCCTCACCATCACTGCTACCTCCTGCAACTGCTACTTCTAAGGTTGCTGCAAAGAGCAGGATCCTCTAATTCAGCCTATTTTGAAAAATGCCAGATGCAATTTGATGCTGGTAGGAGGATGTGGAGGCCACTGAGCTCTTTGCCTGCTTGCTGTCTTTAAGGACCTACTTTTTCCAGCCCCACTAATCTTAAGCAGTAAGTAGGCTGATGAAAGAAAGTTGTGGAAGACAATTACTGCCTCAGTATCTCAATTCTAGTCAAACTTACTGACGTTGGCAGCAGGCCAATATAGCTAGGTGGGCAGCAGTGGTGGAGACCAGACAGTGGTGGAGACCAGACAGTGCAAAGTTATAGTAATGCCCCCTCAAGCCACCATTTGAAGTGGTCGAATGGGTGGATGGTTTGGTTTTACTGTCTATGCTTTCCAAAGGGGGTATGTGGTGGTTTGATAACCCGATATAACTAAATTGTGCTGATGCAGCGGTAGCAGCATGTCTTCCATAGGGAATTTCTAACTGCTGGAGGTCTTTCTGTGGTAAGGGACTAGTATTCCGCCAGTGCAGCTTTTACATAAGCTTTGAATGTAGAAGAACAAAAGAGCATGTAATCCTAAACAATTAGGCCAGCACAAACTTACCTGTCTCAGAAAGGGAAGCCCAGGACATGTCTGTGCACTGGCCTAAACACCCCCCAGGAGTGGCACAGAAGTGCCATCCAGCAGTTTTGCAACACCCAAGGCCAGCATGGGATTTGTACCAGGACTTGTGCTGGCCTAACTAGAGATTAGGATTGCATTGGGAGCAAATGAGGGCCAACTGTAAGTATTCAAATTCCCAAGTCAGAATCAATAATGGATTCTCCATGCTTGATGTGTGTAATCCAGGTGAGTTCTTGCCATAGACATTCTGATATTTAAACAAGAGATCACAAAGTAATGAGTTCTTGGAGCAGGGAGGTCAATGTATGTGGACACTAAAATGATAGTTTATAATGCATTAATTAAAAATAGAAAACAACAAAAATTACCTTCCTCTCCAGTTTCATCATCTTGCGGAACTATTAAAGAAAGATAATAGAAGATCACACTGAATGAGTATCTTATGTCTCATTTAAACATTTAAAGTGTTTAAATTCACTTCCGGCTGTGACATCACTTCTAGGGCAACATTTTGAGCTTTGCACCGGGCTACATGATCATTAGGTATGCCACTGAGGCTTTACAGCACAAGAACTACCTGCAAATTATCATAATAACATGACTATTAATGATTTGTATGTCACACAAATTTCACACAGTTATTACCAGTTGTTGTGGGCAGCTTCGTGGTAGGTTGCGGAGGTTGGGCTGTTAAAAAAGTAAATGAAATTACTTCCTGATTTTAAAAAAAGTATAAATGTCACAATAGTATTACAACACACATGCTATCTGCACATATATAATATATAAGAAAAATCCTCAAAGAGAATCTCCCCCCACAAACAATTAATTTATTATATTATTATTATAGTGAACCTGATTTTGAATAAACATGCATGGCATTGTGCTGTAACAGATTAGCCATATAACAAAACAAAAT
Source organism: Cryptoblepharus egeriae (assembly GCA_030015325.1). Lineage (NCBI taxonomy): Eukaryota > Metazoa > Chordata > Lepidosauria > Squamata > Scincidae > Cryptoblepharus > Cryptoblepharus egeriae. The sequence goes on from JAREYC010000006.1 coordinate 45,039,803, forward strand.
TACCTGAGCAGGTTACACCAGCGTCTTCTCTATGGCGGCAGTTGTGTATTCCCCACCCTCTGTGGGTGCACTGAGCCAAGGTACGTTCATTCCCATTGCACTGCAAATCATCTAAAACAATAGGTCCTGAACCTTGTCCAAAATATGCATCCCCAAAAACTGAAACAGCCTGTCCACATCCAAGTTGTCTGCATGCAACATGTGCATCCTTCATGTCCCATTCATCATCACAGACAGTTCCCCATTTTCCTTTGTGAAACACTTCAATCCGTCCCTGGCACCTGTGTCTTCCATTGACCAGCTGCAAAGCCCCTTCTGGAAAAATAAAAGAAAATCCCTGACTGCCATTGGTAAAATGAATTCCATATTGTGTACCCATCAACTATGTTTAAATGCTGCTAGTATTACACATGTAAGAGCATTTATGGGCAGAGCAATATCTTAAGTGTGATTCCCAAAACATATGCTGCCTATAGTCTATAGAGTTAATGTGTTTAGGTAACAATGGTATATCCATTGTCATGCTGAAATTGTTCCTAAGCCAATACCATGTAAGCAAGTGTAATGTAAGATCCAGATGATCAAGCAGGAGATGTGGTGTTGACAGTGTTTCCCCTGTTTTGGAAGCTGTTTGACAGCTTTGTGGAGATCGGGGTTAATGGGCTTTGACAGCTGCGGATAGGGCTCAAACCTGAACATCACTGGGTTTCTGGACTTTAAAGGACACTGCAGGATGGTGTTCTTTGAGAAACTGCACACTGGGACTCTTCCTCCCAGACCTCTGCTGGACTGAGACTTTGCCTGCAGAAACTCTGCTGAACTGTGAAGGACCGTGGAGCAGCTGTGAACTTTGTGCTGTGGACCTTCATTTTTAGAGATAAGTAAGTTCTTGGGGAAAGGCATTGTTCTGGAAAAGAGCTACTACATTATTAGGAAGTTTGTGTTTTGCCTATAATAACAACAAATGCTGTTAAGCTGATAAAGGAGTTGGGTTTTAATTTTTTTGCACACTGTGACCATTGTTGGAGTAAGGGAGGGTATTAATTGACCAAAGTGGGCATTAAAAGGGATTGGACAAGTTAAATTGGTACCAGAGATGAGAGTCACAAGCTGGTTCCAGGGAAAGGGAAATTTGGATGGGACAAATTGTGATCAGGACTGGGGTTATAAGCTGGTACCAGGGAAAGGGAAATTTGGATGGAACAGCAAGAATAGCCAGAAGAGATCATTTGGGATTTGGATTAAGAAGAACGCAACTAATTGCTGGAATTGCTGAGCAAGTAGAAATATCCTAACTAGAGTGCAATTTCCAGAGATATTTGCACTCAGTTTTCCAGTGAAAGCAACAAAAGATTTGCCATTTGCCCACCAGACAGTAGGCAACCTACGTACTATTTGCATTTATGAGCTAATGATTGGCAACTCTTGTACTGTATAGGAAACACAGAGCACAATCCTAACTATCTACTCAAAAGAAAGCCAGGAAAAATGTCTTTAGAGAAGTGTCTTTAGAATTGCAGCCATATTCTAAAATGTTTAAATATTGAAAAACCTAGTTTATAATTATTTTTACAGAAGCGAGATGCCACTTACCAGTAGGAGGAGGAGGTTCCTGGTTTAGCTCTTTTGGGGGGTGGGGGTAGGGAAGAACAAAAAGTAAAGATAAGGATAGTGTATAGTTATTTCACTGACATGAGAATTTTTGACTGAATTTACATGGTTTATGAAATGCCAATAACAATAAATATCATAATTAATATCAAAATCAGTTCATTCCTTCTGTTGCTTTTGGGTGTCAAAATTTAGATTGTAAGCTGTTCTAGGCAGGGACTTGTCTCACATTTTTCATGAAGCACCATGTGCTTGGATTATACAGAAAATACACAGAACATTAATTAAAAGGAAATTTAGATTTCAATGCCATGTTCCCTTAAAATGGAAGAAAAAGACTAAAATTGATATTGCGATAAATCTGGTTTCTGTTCCATTAGCATAATTTTGTTTACATAATCCTGTAAGTGGAACTGTTGGAAGAGCAACAGCATGCAAGATAGGATGTAGATATGTATGTATTCATCCTGGGCAATAGGTGGAATCAAAGGCAGGGGGATGCAAAAGATAGATAAGAATTTGTCTATAGGAAAATTTACTGTATGTTCAATTAAGGTTCTTTCTACATCAATCACTTAAACTCTAACAGATTCAGCAGTCCAAGCATACCTGAGCAGACAACACCAGCATCTTCACTCCGGACACAATTGTGTATTCCCCAGCCTCTGTGGGTACACTGGTCCAAAGTACGTTCACTCCCAGTGCAGAATACATCATCCATAAAAATAATGCTTGGGCCTGGGCCAAAGTGAGCATTTCCTGGGGCTGAACTTGGTTCTCCACATTTAAGTTGATGGCACACAACACGTGCATCATTCATGTCCCATGCATCGTCACAGACTGTCCCCCATCTTCCATTGTGAAACACTTCAACCCGTCCCTCACAACTGTGTCTTCCATTGACAAGCCGCACAGTCCCTTCTTGGAAAGGAAAAAGAAAAGCATTGAGTGTCCTTGGTAAAGCAAATTCTGTACAGTGTACCCAGCATATACAAAAGTTGCAGGTGCCTCCCATAGCCACATGCAGCACTACAAAACACGTCTCCATTTAGGATTCCAAATAGCAAATTTGAAATCTGAAAAGAAATTAGCTAATTCTTAAGATCCTCTACACAGAGTATACACTAGCTCTGTCTGGTCCAACTGGATGCTGCAGTGGCATGCAAGCATTAAAAATAAAAAATAAAAAAATCATAGGATGCTATCCCCAAGTAAGTGAACAAATGTTTCCTTACCTGGATATCTGAGAATGCAGCCCTGCTTCTCCTTGTAAGACATAGCATATGCTTCAAAATCATGGTTGCATTGGTAGCAGTTGCATTGGTAGTGGAGGAAAAGGATAAAACTGGACCCTCAGCATGAAATAGTGGACTCAATTTAGGACAGGGGTTCCCAAAGTGGTGGGTCACCAATCATTGGTAACCAAAACTGAATAATTTCCCCTTAAGGAGAATTGCCTAGTACTGTAATTGGAGTAATGATGGCATTACAGCAATTGCTGCGCCATGGGCTTCTCCCTTACATGGGTGTTGCGCTGGCCTCAAGTAGGATTTGGGAGGCCCACAGCCTCTTCTGTGGTTCTCTGCAATGTTTGAAATTGCTCCATTTTAGGATCAGAGTGCACTTTGGGTTTCCATTCAAAAACTGGCAGTGCACTCCAATCCAAAAAAGGAGCAATTTCAAACATCAGGGAGGCTCACAGAGGGGACTGCAGGCCTCTCGAACCCTCACTGAGGTCAGCATACCCCTCAGGTAATGGGAAATGAGAAAAGCCCTGGGCTTCCATGCTGCCATAATCACTGCAGTGCCATGGGATTATCAAAACCCCAAGTCTCATTCCTGCAACAAATTACTTGCAGTCCCAAAGTCCAAGTCCAAGTAGGACTTTGGAAACTGCTGATCTAGAGATTAGGGATAAAATCCCACTCTTTAACAGTGTCAGTATGCCATCCTCAAAACAAGACTTACTGTGAGTAGCACAATTACAAAGATATGGACTGGAAGACAAAGATATGTTGCACAGGATGGGTATTTCTGGGTATTCTTTACTCAATATTTCAAGTGAAAGCCAGCAAAACATGGAAATCGCACAGCTTACCCTCCCTGCATTTGGGGGCTTCTGATTGAAAACTGCTGTATAAGAAAGATATCCATAATTTAGTGTTGTAAGCATATTATAAGGTGAAAAGCTCTCACTTACCAGTGGGAAAAGCAGCTTTCTGATGTATTTCTTTTGGGGGAAAAAAGGACAAATAAATACTGTAGTTTCCATGAATGCTTTGTTTGATTGTTTCTTTAAGATGTAAGAATATGGATTAAAATTAATATTGCAATCAATATGAGTTCTGCTTCAATAAAACTGGCAGTTTGTTTTAACGTTGTTGCCTTTCCAGAATACCCGTCAGATACAATGGAGATTGTCACCTATTTGTTAGCCCCCATAGGAAGAATTCACATCAAAAATAAAAATACAAAATTTAATAGTATTATGATGATCTGCCACTTACCAGTGGGAGAAGGAGTTTCCAGTGGTGGCACTTTTTGGGGGGGAAGAAAGAAGGGATGGATTAAATAAATAAATAAATAAATAAATACTGTGCTGTATTGTACTGTACTGTGGTTCCACTGTTTGACTACTGGCTATATGGCTTTATTTGCCGTATGCATTTAGTAATTGCTAAAATCACAATTTTTTTGGGTGGGGGGAATAATACCATCATTTTATATATCATTCAATGCGTAATTTATAGCAGAATTCAATGAAACAAACTGCACTAATATATCTCTATTTTAGCAAAATTTAACCAAAAAAGCCTGTGGGACAAGGTGATGATGCATTGCCATGATTACCACCCCGGGTCTTGCCATGCTCACTGCACGGGAAGAGATCCATCATGGGGATGACACACTAGCCTCGCACAATGGGTGATGCAAATCCTAATGATGCCACTGCATACTATGTCTGTTTCCAAAAGGGTTTCCTTCCCAACGAGTTGCCTTGGCCTTCAAATCAATGACTCTGAAAATGTTTATTCAAATAAATGTTTATCTTCTATATATATAAAACTGAAAAGTCACTGAGTGATTGACTCACTCATTGATTCCCAGTCAAAACCGCTAGGCCTGGAAGTGTGAAATTTGGGGAGGGTGTTCCTTCCGTGATGGAGGCACCCACTAAGAACCAGTTTTCAGAAATTCCAACCGGAAGGGGGTGAAAAGGGGCACAACACATTTTCCTCCTTAAACTTCATATTGAAGAATCCCTGACTGATGGACGTTCTGCCCCAACCCCTGGATCTAGAAGTATGACATTTGGGGAGGGTGTTCCTTCTGCGATGTATGCACTCACCAAGAACCAATGTTAAAAAATTTAACCCTTAAGGGGGTGAAAAGGGGCTCATCGTGTTTTTGTCCTATACTTAACATTGAAGACTGACTGATCAACATCCAGCCAATTTGTGCCTGGTGCCTGTTGCACTGGGAGGAAGGATGCATGTGGGGGAAATGTGCATTTGGGGATGGTGGGCATGGGGAGTGTTGGCATGGGGGTGTTGCGCATTGGGGATGGTGCTCATGGGAGGGCGTTGCACGTGGGGGATTCTTGCATGTGGGGGGTTGTTGCATGTAGGGGGGTTGATGCACATGGGTGGGTTATGTGCATGGGGAGGTATGCAAGGGGGTGTATGTGTGTGTATATATATAACTTAACTGTACTGATCTACATAGTGAGTTACAAAAGAATATGAGTTAAACAACAACAGTATCAATGATTTCTATTTCATACAAATGTTAATTATTACCAGTTGTAGTGGGCAGCTTTGTGGTAGGTTGAAGATAAAATGCTGTTCAAAAAAAATGTAAATGAAATTACTTCCGGTTTTAAATATAAATGCTGTAAAAATATTATAGTATATCACAAGTTGAATGCCATCTGCATATATTTTAAACTAGATATTGGTAAATTTCTACATGGGAAATTCATTTTACAATACCTGCATACTCACAACTAGAACTTAGGGTGAAATCCAGAGTAACTACGGGGAGTCCTTGCTCTGGAGTAAGAACAAGTTACTTTGGATAGCAATATGAATTTCCCATAGGTTTTCACTAGGTGGTGCAGTAACTACAGGTACACGTAATGTCTCCTGTGTGCTCCCATAGTTACTCTGGATTGTGCCCTTAGTGCCATATTAAGGTGAGATGCACGTCATCAGGTATACATTTTCCATTAGCAATATATTTTGCTCAGTTTATTATTTTTCCCCTGATATATATGCATTGTGATAAATCAGAAAGCTCTAATTTAAATACAAGATCAATATGTCCCTGAGATGTCTTCTCTGGCTCTGATTGTAGTGTAAGCCCTAACATAAATTAATGATGATTACTTTCGTTATTCTATATCTTTCAGTCTATTCACAAACATTGCTTTCAAGGACTTGGGAAGTCCTAATCAGATTGGATGGAGAATATCTCAAAGATCACCTTTCCAGATATGTTTGGGATTAATCTCAAATTGTCCAAAATTAAAGATTCAAGGATGGGTATATTTATACTATCCCTTGCTAAAATTACCCCCAAATCCAGAGTAACTACGGGAGCACGTAAGAAACATACATGCATCTGTAGTTACTGTACCACCCAGTGAAAACCTAAGGGAAATTCATATTGGTATCCAGAGTAAATTGTTCTTACACCGGAGCAAGAACTCCCTGTAATTACTCTAGATTTTGCCTTTAGTCTCTATAAAAAGTACTGACTGAACCACATTCTAAATAATACCTATGGTATCTGATAACACCTAAAGAACCATTTAGATTCTAAGGTTGCAGTCCTTTGGAAGGGATTTATAAGATCTTTAAGTCAAACCCCCTACTCATGCAGACAGTTCTCAGCTATAATAACCTCAATAGATGGGTTCTGAGTGTCTGCTAAAGATCTCCAATAATGGACCATTTGCCATATTCTTATCTAAGCAGACAAGGTTACTACCAAGCTGTTCATAGTGTGAGTGTTGATAGAATACTTAACAAGGAGCAAACCCCATGAAGATAGCACCACCTACTTCTGAGTAAATGCATAGCATTGTGCTGTAACAGATTAGTCATATAACAAAACAAAAATACCTGAGCAGATTATGCCAGCATCTTCTCTATGGAGGCAGTTGTGTATTCCCCAACCTCTGTGGGAGCACTGAGCCAAGATATGTTCATTCCCACGGCAAGCTACATCATCCAGAAAAATAGGGCCTAGGCCCTGACCAAACTGTGCATTTCCTGGTGCAAAGACAGCCTCTCCACATCCAAGTTGCCTGCATACAACATGTGCGTCCTCCATTTCCCAAGCATCATCACACACTGTCCCCCATGCACCATTGTGAAATACTTCAATCCGTCCTTCACATCTGTGTCTTCCATTGACAAGGCGTACATCCCCTTCTTAGAAAATCAAAAGAAAAGCACTGATTATCATTTATAAATCAAATTCTACACAGTGTTATCACATTAATTTATATTATGCTGATGTCTCCTGTAGGCACAGGAAGTTCTCCAAAAAGAACTTTTCTATGGAGAATTTCACACAGCAAATATCACACATCAAGAGCTATGACCTAATTCATCAGCTCCTCTGCACATAGATTTTGCACATCAGCTCTGTATGGCTCAGCAGGACACTGAGGTGGCAAGCAAGCATTACACATATAAGAACCAATTCATGGACAGAAAAGTCTTTACATGTGATTTCCAAAACACATGGTGCTAAAGGCTATATATTTAAAATCTTTAGGTAGCAATGATGTAGTCATTGTCATGTAAAAGATGATGTACGTAAAATTATTCCTATTCAAAAACTGCCAAAAGAGTCAATCTGAGTTTTGTATTAAGAACTCAACTGACTAAACAAATAGAAATATCCTAATCACACAAGTCAGAATGCATCTTTTTGACATGTGCAGACACCTATAGAAAGGAATTCTATAATAATTCTAAAATTCTAAAATGATTGGGCAACCCCAATCCAGCATGGGAGAACTGTGTGATGACACATCAAGGCAACACATCTCCACACCCTTTCCTTCTTCACCTTGAAAACCAACTGGTACTTGTGCTGACTGTTGTATTTCGTGGTGTGAAAGGGAACATTCTTCCCCCATTTGGACTTCTAGTTTGTTTAAATACATCTGAGGCTGCAATCCAGGGAGAACAGCCTCATTGTCTAAAATGGGACTTCCTTCTGAGTAGGTGTGCTGGGACTGTGCTCTAAGTTATCCAGGACTAGAGCTAGATTGGGTTCAGTTATTCCCAACATGACACTCTGGCCCCAATCTGGATATATAGGGAACAGGTCTTTCATTGCATATTTCACAACGCCACTGTTGAGTGGCCACAACAGAAGACCTACTGTAAGCAACACAGTGACAGTGAGATGGACTGGAAAACAAAGTAATGTATAGAATAATTATTTCCAAGCATTCTACATTCAGTTTCCCATGAAAGCAGCAAAACATTGTCACTTGCAGATCACACTCGATGCAGCTTGCACACCTCCTGCATTTATGGGCTACAGTTGGCATTTCTTGTGGAAAAGCATATTCTACAATGGCTAAATACTGAAAGCCATACCCTACAATCCAGAGTAACTATGGGAGCACGTAAGAGACATTGACGTCGACGTAGTTATGGCACAATCTAGTGAAAACCTATCGGAAATTCATATTGCGATCCAGAGTAAATTGTTCTTACACCGGAGCAAGGACTCCCCGTAGTTACTGTGGATTGTGCCCATAGGCTGCAATCCTAACCCATAGTTAGGCTAGCATAAGCCCTAGTACAAGTCCCAGGCTGGCCTGGGGGTGAAACAGAAGTGCTGTAAGATACTTCTGTGCCACTCCTCGGGGAGGATTAGGTCAGTGCACAGACATGCGCTTGCCTTCCTACATCACCCTGGGAATGGAAAGACCAATGAGTTCTGCCAGCCTGGGTTAGGATTGCACCAATAGTTTATTAGTATTATTATGGAGATGCAATACTACTTACCAGTGGGAGGCGGAGGTTCCTGATTTGGTTCTTGGAGGGAAAAAAGGAGAAAGAAATACTGTGGTTTCCATTGACCATTGCTTTAAGATGCAATTGTCAATTTATAAACAAGGATTATAAATAATATTGCAAACAATCTGATTATTGCTTCAGTAAGAGTGGAATTTTGGTGGTAACAACTAGGCTTTGTGAGTTCACCAAATATAATATTTTCTCATCTTCACACCCCATTGGGATCAATTCCACATCAAAAAGATAAAGATAATTAAATGACATGACATATAATGGAGTTGCTAAAAAATGCAAGCAGTAACCCACTGTGGGCACAGGGCTAAAGTTGCCACAACACACACTTGTCCAAGGTCAATCTCAAGGGTCAGCAGACCTTGGGAATGCCGTGAGATACGGGTTCCACATGGACAATGGAATTGGCTGAAATCACTAAATCCTTCCTTATGCGAGTAAAAGTGTTGCACTGGGCACTTGACAAAAAAGAGGGAATATGAATTCTTGAACGAAGGAACAAACAAATGAATGAACAATTTAGGAATATACCCCATATGCTACATTCCATGCTAACTGGGCAAAAGGCACTTACCATTCCTGGAGGTGATCTCTAGGATTCCCCTCCCCTCACTCCAGCAAGATATAGCTCATGATCCAGCATTACAGCTGAATTGGCAGGAGAAAAAAAAGGTTGGATCAGTCTTTTAGACTGTAGCAGATTTATCATTGAGCAGTATAAGGGTACCTGAACAGACCACACCAGCATCTTCACTCCGGACACAATTATGTATTCCCCAGCCTCTGTGGGAGCACTGGTCCAAAGTACGTTCATTCCCCCTGCAGGATACTTCATCCATAAAAATTAAGCCTGAGCCTGGACCAAAACGAGCATTTCCTGGGGCTGAACGTGGTTCTCCACATCTAAGTTGACTGCACACAACATGTGCATCATTCATGTCCCACGCATCGTCACAGACTGTCCCCCATCTTCCATTGTGAAACACTTCAACCCGTCCTTCACATCTGTGACTTCCATTGACAAGCTGCACAGACCCTTCTTGGAAAGACAAAAAAAGCATTGTTTGCCATTGATAAATTCTCCAGAAGCTAGATCTTGTTGACTTTTATATTTGTCCTCAAGGAACTTTCTCTGTAACAGATTCATACCCAGAACAAGGGTTCTGCATTATATTATGGGAAAGATGAGATGGCCCTTACCGCTTGGAGATGTAGTTGTTCTGACAAAGGATGGTTCTTGCAGAAATGAGGAAAAAAAGAAGAGTAAGAGAAACTTTACTATAAATATATTTTCACTTCACTCAAAACTGAGCAGTGCATTGTTTAAAGTTGTTTCATTATGGTAGAAGGAATTAAACAGAAGTGTTTTGCTGGCCATCTAAAATATATCTGGATAATCAATAGTCAAATCTAAATTGAATCCACATTTTCCCACCACAATCCTAACTATGTCTACTCAGAACTAGCCCTACAATCCTGAGTAACTACGGGTGCACGTAAGAGACTTTACATGCACCCGTAGTTACTGCACCACCTAGTGAAAACCTATGGGAAATTCATATTGCAATCCAGAGCAAATTGTTCTTACACCGGAGCAAGGACGCCCCGTAGTTACTCAGGATTGCACCCTAAGTCCCATTTTTTTCATTGGGTCTTAGTCCTAGGAAAGTGTCTTTAGGATTGCAGCCTAAAGTTACCTAAGAATGTACTTGGCAAGCCCAATTCTATTCCTAGTGCTGCTGCCAAATGGTGACTGCTTGGGCTGCTAGACATGAGATGTGAAAACCTCCAAGTCAGGCTTTGTAGCCTGACACAAAGAATTTGTCAGAAGGAGTTCTGCCAGTCTCCCCTCCCCTTCCTGGGCCATTCACTCTCCTACATTCTCCCTGCATGGATACAGTTCTTCATCCCAAAAGTCCTTATCACTGCTGGGAACTCCTACTTTACTGCAGGTAGCATCCACCCGGCCCTGGGCCAGTGCTCCATTCTCACACAGTGCCATAAATGTATTCTATGGCACATTTATGACACCCCACACTGGCACTGGAGGTACACAGTCCCTTATACACTGACAAGGAAATAGGTGGCTGAAATTGATTTATCTAGGCAGCAGCTGTATGGAGGTCTCTGAAAAACACTTCTGTATTCACATTTGAAAAGCTCTTAGATTATGAGTTAGCCTTTTTGCATGCATTTTTTTGCATGTATTTTTGCATGCCTTGGCCTTTTTACACCCTATGTTCTTTGCTCAGGAGGAGACAACAGTTGTATAGAAGCATAAGTGTCAGTTAATGGCTTAAGAAAATCCCTGCATCCTGGTGCAGTCCTAACCTAGGCTGGCACAACTTATCGGACTTCCCTTTCCTTTGGTGATATATGGAGGCAAGCACATGTTTGTGCACTGGCCTAACCCTCCCCCAGGAGTAGCGCAGAAATGTCTTATGGTCTCCTAGGTTAGCACAAGACTTATGCCAGGGCTTTGGCTAGCTTAACTGGTGTAGCCTAAAACAATTACAGTACATTAAGGAGAAAACGAGATGATTCTTACTGGCGGAAGAAGATAACTTCAGAGTTGTTTCTTGAAAAGATGGTGGTGGGGGGAGAGAGAAATTAAGCAATTAATAGAATTTCACTGAATTCAAAATTGTGCCTTGAAGCAATATATATTTTAATTTAATATGTAGCAGAATATGCTTCCTCTGCACCTAGAAAAATGATTTCCAATAATAGAAGTTATAGCAGTTTATTATAATTCAGTAGCACTACAATCAAGAAGTGAGAGAATTCTGTGTAAATCAGCAGTAATCAAAGAAGATCAGAACTCTGTAATTGACTGCAATGGAGGATACTAATGGCATGTTTGCCTCTCTTGCAGCTGTCCTCTCACCTTCCACTCCATGTTGGAGGTATACACAAGACTGAGGATGGTGCTTTCACTGTTAAACATCTATTTCTGACTGAACACAGTCAGGAGGCTGTCAAAGAATGTTATTTCTCTATAAATGGTTAACTACTTAATGTATTACTTGTTTGATCTACTTACCTGCAGGAGTTGGATGTTTGGTGCTTAACAGAGGAACTAGAAATATAAAATATTGAAAAACAAATGCAGCATTACATTAAAAAAGAGATTTAAATACAATATTACACTTTCTAGAAATTACCTATATGCTACTGATATATACAAATTATGAGCATATGAAGGAAGATTCAATTATTTAAAATATTTAATCTAATGGCCCAATCACTGGTCTGCACACACAATGCAAGCTTTTGCTGCATCCTATAATATACTGAGTTATGGCCCGATTCTTCCCCAAACCTCTGTCAGTGTAACAAATGTGGTGGTGGAGGCTGGTTTCTGGCAGTCACAAAGCAGGTTCCATTGAAGAATGTAGCAGCACTGCTGGCTGAGAAGCTGGAAATGCTTCCCATGTGATGGAAGATAGTTGAAAGTCCACCAGCTCAGGTATGCTGGCCCAGAGGGGTTGATGAAGGGATTTGTGGAGGAGGTTGAACGAGGTGGGGATGGGTGGAACAGGTGATTGGGGGGAGGGCAGACTGGGCCCAGGAGGGAAGTGTGTGCAGCAGTGTTGCACACCAAAACTTAGCCCCCTTCTCTAATCTGCTTTCAACGATCAACAAAAACTTGCAGAAGTGATTGAGCTAGTACAGGTGTGAACTGACCTTGTGAATTGACCAGTGGATGTCACAATACATCAACATACTATAATGACAGAATTGGGCTGTTTAACTTACACACATCCTTGAGCTACTCACCTGCAGTAGTTGCATGTTTGGTGCTTGATGCAGGAACTATATATACAAAATAAATATTGAAAAATAAATGTACAATTATACTGAAGAAAGATATTACTAAATACTATTTGTAACATTGGTTACAAATAGTATTTAGAATTACGGTATGTCACAGTGGGTGAAATCATTACCAATTTAGCCAGCATAACTCACCCATCTCCCTATTCCTGAAGTGGAAAGGAGAGGCTGGCAAATATCTATCACTGACCTTACCCTCAGGAGTAGTGCAGGTGTGCCATATGGCACTTTCGTGACATTTCCAGTCCAGCATAGGACTTGTGCTGGGACTTGTGCCAGCCTAACCAGAGGTTAGGATTGTGCTGATAGTCTATACCTAAAGTCTGATAAATCATACCAACCTGGTGGCTTTGAGGTTGTATTTCCTACAGGAGCTGAGAAAAAGAAGAAAAGAAAATAGACAGAGAGATTGTTGTATTAGCTAAAAGCCATCGCAATCATTCAAATTCAAAATACAAGCACAGTTAAAAACACATACAGATGAAATAAATGCAAGAGTGATCTCTAAAAGGCAAGGGGGTGCAATGGGATGACTTTAGCCAATTTTTCCAGAGCCCTGCTGGTCGAGGGTATCTGACCAGTTCTGATTATTTCACCTTCTTCCTTTAACAACTCGTGCCACAACACACACCATTACCAAGATCCCATTACTATCTGTACCAGTTTTTAAAGTGTTTAGAAAGTGGTAGCAAGGGAAAGAGGGAGGGAAAGGTGGCCTGTGACAGCTGCATGCTGCATAGTCAGATGTCAACTCATATCTGCCACTATCTGTTAAACCTTTCCTCATCATGACTTTTAAAAAAAACACTGTTGGGAGCTATCCAAAATCAGAGTTTTTCCAGTGCACATGCGTGAACAACGTTGGATGCTGCAGAGTGTGCATGCACGTTGTTGGGAGCTGGCGTGGGCAGAGCATCTGCTCTGGATGCTCCCTGAAATTCTCTTCCCTGATATTGATGACTTCCAATTCAGGGGGGCTAAAGACAGTGGTGGGCTATTGAACTTATGACCCCTTGTCATCATTCCACTCTGGCAACAAAACATGCATAAGCAATAGCAGAATTTGTCACAACTTCAAAGCATTGATTCTAGTTTTTCCAATGTGGAGTGTTCTAGAAACAAATGGTCTTTCAATAATAAGTGGGTAAAACTGATCATTTGGAAAAGAATGCAAAAAGTACTGCTTACTTGTTGAAACAGGATTCTCTGTGGTAGATGGAAGGAACTCTGAGAGAGAGAGAGAGAGAGAGAGAGAGAGAGAGAGAGATGGTATAGTTTTTAACATATATAAAGAATAATTTCTATATTTGTCTAAGAGGTCTGGACGATATCTGAATCAGAGTACACAGAGTACACATGGAAAATAAGTGGCGTACCTGAGCAGATAACGCTGGCATCTTCCTTGTGGGCACAGTTGCTGACTCCCCAGCCATTGTGGGAGCACTCTTCAATGGAGGATTCATTTCCCTTGCATCCTACGTTATCCAGATGGATGCCACCAGTGCCTTGACCAAAGGCAGCCTCACCAGGAGCTGAGATGACTTCCCCACACTGAAGTGCTCTGCACACAACCTGGGCATCTGTGGAGTCCCAGTCATCATCACAGACGGTGCCCCAGGTCCCATTGTGAAAGACTTCAAGCCGGCCCTCACATCTGTTCTTTCCATTCACCAGTCTGAGGGATGAAGCTGTGGGTGTTGTCCCTGGTGAGGAAGATGCTATAAGAGTTGAGGAAAATTTTAACCAACACATGTCTTTAGAGATAACATGCAATAATGTCTCTTGCTAGGAAAGGATAGGAAGTCAGAGAATTCAAATATCTAGGACTCACCAGTTGTAGCAGTGTTCACTGTAGAGGGTGGAAGATGTTCTAGTTTTTAAAAAAAGAAAAAGAAAAATGTCAGCACCCATTAGTAGATACTTATATATTGTGGATGGCCAAGGATAATTAGATAATTAATTATCTGATTTTCTCTATAAAAATCTATATAAAAAACCTGAATAGTCACTTACTGACTCACTCATTCACTGACTGACTCACTGACTGACTCATCAATGACCAGCCAAAATTGTCAGACCTAGAAGCATGAAATTTGGGTTGGATGTTCCTTCCATGATGGAGGCACCTACTAAGAACCAGTTTTCGGAAATTCCAATTGGAAAGGGATTAAAAGGGGTACAACGCATTTTCCTTCTTATATTTTCAATTGAAGAATCCCTGACTGATTGATGCTGTGCCCCAATCCCTGGATATAGAAGAATGAAATTTGGAGGAGCATATTCCTTATGTGACAGGAGCAACCACAAGAACCAATTTCAATAAATTTAACACCTAAGGGGCTGAAAACAGGTGCATTTTCGGCCTATACTTAACATTGCAGAATAATCAACACCCAGGCCCAAATCCTGCACTTGCCCACTAGGAGGGATGATCACATGAGTGTGAAGTGATAGACTGGGGAGGGGGGCTGTTGCAGGTGGATATTGCAAGGATGTGTGTTGTGCATGGGGGTGTGGCAGATGGAGGTATTGCACATAGCCACTTGTCATGCATGGGGGGTGTTGTGTAATGCAGAGAATAGCACATAGGGAACCTTTACTCCCACAACGGGGGTATATTTTACTAGTGATAAATAAGTGCTATAAGTACACTTTACCTGTTGAAATAGGATTCTCTGTGGTAGATGGAAGAAACTCTGAGAGAGAGAGAGAGAGAGAGATGGTATAGTTTTTAACATATGTAAAGAATAATTTCCATATTTGTCTTAGAGGTCTGGACGAAATCCGAATTCAGGTACAGTACCTACCTGAGCAGATAACGCTGGCATCTTCCTTGTGGGCACAGTTGCTGACTCCCCAGCCATTGTGGGAGCACTCTTCAATGGAGGATTCATTTCCCTTGCATCCTACGTTATCCAGATGGATGCCACCAGTGCCTTGACCAAAGGCAGCCTCACCAGGAGCTGAGATGACTTCCCCACACTGAAGTGCTCTGCACACAACCTGGGCGTCTGTGGAGTCCCAGTCATCATCACAGACGGTGCCCCAGGTCCCACTGTGAAAGACTTCAAGCCGGCCCTCACATCTGTTCTTTCCATTCACCAGTCTGAGGGATGAAGTTGTGGGTGTTGTCCCTGGTGAGGAAGATGCTGTAAGAGTTGAGGAAGATTTTAACCAACACATGTCTTTAGAGATAACATGCAATAATGTCTCTAGCTAGGAAAGGATAGGAAGTCAGAGAATTCAAATATCTAGGACTCACCAGTTGTAGCAGAGTTCACTGTAGAGGGTGGAAGATGTTCTAATTAAAAAAAAACAGGAAGGGAAGAAAAAACTCAGGACACAATTCTAGATTTTTATAACCTGTTGGTTCGCATTTGTGTCAGTTGGCTTTTTTAGACTTAATACATGCACACACAGACACATACATATATGAATGCCTGCATACACAAACACTCTATCTGGCATATCAAAGAAAGAAAAATTTATCCTATTAGAACATATATGCTTCTCTTCGCCAAGGACATAAGAACTTATAAAACAAAAATTTAAATAGGATATACTATAGAGGGGCAAAGAATATTTAGCTATTTAATCGTCTGATTTTCTCTGTAAAATCTTTTGTGAAATTATTTGTTGAAAGTTTTATATATATATATATATATATATATATATATATATATATATATATATATATATATATATATATATATATAGTTAACAACTACAAGTACTACAGCAGTACCTCTCTTAACAAGCGCCTCACATAACAATTATAAATTTCCAAGAAATCTTGCTTCTCATTACAAGTTCTGCCTCACTTAACAAGCAAGTGCACTATGGGCACGTGTTCTATGCAGCCCTGATTATCTGTGTGGAGGCCCTTTAAAAGTGCTGCCAGCCAGTGTTGTGGCCTCTAATTGCCCTCAACTTGGGGGCAGTTGCCTGGAGGTGCCAGAGGCAGCTGCCCCAAACTACCCCCAAGTTCCCCCATTGGCCACCTTGAACCTCCAGCAGCAGCCTCCCAGGAAAGTGTCTTTGATTGCAGCCTCCTAACCATGTCTACTCAGAAGTAAGCCGCATTGTGTTCAATGGGGCTTACTCCCAGGAAAGTGTCTTTGATTGCAGCCTCTTAACCATGTCTACCCAGAAGTAAGCCCCATTGTGTTAAATGGGGCTTACTCCCAAGAAAGTGTGTTTAGGATTGCAGCCTAAGTAGACTTCATAGGATCATGCACATTGAATTCATGGTTTGAATTCAAGTACAGTGTTTTGTCATCATTTTTACATACAGTTAATATTGTTATATGAATATTTTGGGGGTTGTGGAACCTATCGTCTACGTTTCCATTATTTCCAAAGGGAAAATCTGCTTCACTTAAAGAGCATTTCACTTAAAGAGCTTGCCTCTGGAACAAATTAAGCCCTTTTTGTGAGGCACCACTGTACTTCTACAACTATGACAACAATGCTCTTTTCCCTACAGAACAAGACCCGATATTTCTCCCTCATGATAAAAGAACTTTGGATCCTTTCAGGACATATATTGACAGTAGATTGAGGCCAGACTAAAAGGTATCCTTCTTTCCTAGTTCTTTCATAATTCATGGAATTTGCACCCACCAGATATGAACGCAATCCCAGACTTTTAGCCTTAAAGGGTGTAAGAAATTAAGCTATCGTCTCCGATAAATTAATATAATGAATGACTTCCCTGTTATTGATAACTTCCAATCCTACAGTGCTAAAGATAGTGGTTGGATGTTGACCTTATTTCCCACCTCCCATCATATTTCCAGATATCTTTGTGAAAAATTACTGTAGGTACAACCTTTAGCAAAATTTGTCATAACTTCTAAGCATTGACTCCACAGAGTGGAATGTTATAGACACAATTGGTGCACTAGCAGAAAAGTCTTTAAATAAGGGTGTAAAATTAGTCTTTTGGAAAAGAATGCAAAAAGTACTGCTTACTTGTTGAAACAGGACTCTCTGTGGTAGATGGAAGGAACTCTGAGAGAGAGAGAGAGAGAGAGATGGTATAGTTTTTAACATGAATATATAAAGAATAATATAAAGAATATTATATAAATAATATAATAATATAATATAAAATAATATAAATATAAAAATATTCTTTATATATAACATATATATATATATAAAGAATAATTTTCATATTTGTCTTAGAGGTCTGGACGAAATCTGAATTCAGGTACAGTACCTACCTGAGCAGATAATGCTGGCATCTTCCTTGTGGGCACAGTTGCTGACTCCCCAGCCATTGTGGGAGCACTCTTCAATGGAGGATTCATTTCCCTTGCATCCTACGTTATCCAGATGGATGCCACCAGTGCCTTGACCAAAGGCAGCCTCACCAGGAGCTGAGATGACTTCCCCACACTGAAGTGCTCTGCACACAACCTGGGCGTCTGTGGAGTCCCAGTCATCATCACAGACGGTGCCCCAGGTCCCACTGTGAAAGACTTCAAGCCGGCCCTCACATCTGTTCTTTCCATTCACCAGTCTGAGGGATGAAGCTGTGGGTGTTGTCCCTGGTGAGGAAGATGCTGTAAGAGTTGAGGAAGATTTTAACCAACACATGTCTTTAGAGATAACATGCAATAATGTCTCTTGCTAGGAAAGGATTGGAAGTCAGAGAATTCAAATATCTAGGACTCACCAGTTGTAGCAGAGTTCACTGTAGAGGGTGGAAGATGTTCTAATTAAAAAAAAACAGGAAGGGAAGAAAAAACTCAGGACACAATTCTAGATTTTTATAACCTGTTGGTTCGCATTTGTGTCAGTTGGCTTTTTTAGACTTAATACATACACACACAGACACATACATATATGAACGCCTGCATACACAAACACTCTATCTGGCATATCAAAGAAAGAAAAATTTATCCTATTAGAACATATATGCTTCTCTTCGCCAAGGGCATAATAACTTATAGAAACAAAAATTTAAACAGGATATACTGTAGAGGGGCAAAGGGGCTATTTAGATATAGGATATACTATAGCAATTGGAAATACTATAGAGGGGCAAAGGGGCTATACAGAGGGGCAATTTAATTGTCTGATTTTCCCTGTAAAATCTTTTGTGAAATTTTTTTTTTGTGGTGCCTCACATAAAGAGCTTAATTCGTTCTGGAGGCATGCTCTTTAAGTGAAATGCTCTTTAAGTAAAGTAGATTTTCCCATAGGAAATAATGGAAACTCAGACAATTAGTTCCACAACCCCAAAAATATTCATATAAAATATTAACTGTATGTTAAAATGATGACAAAACATTGTAATTGAATTCAAAACATGCATTAATGTGCATGTTCCTATGAAGTCTACTTAGGCTGAAATCCTAAAGACACTTTCCTGGGAATAAGGATGATGGAGGTTCAAGGTGGCCAATGAGGGCACTTAGGGGCAGCTGCCTCTGGCACCACCAGGCAACTGCCCCTAAATTGGGGCAGTTAGAAGCAGCAGCGCTGGCCAGTGGCCTTTTAAAGAGCCTCCGTGCGGAACATCAGGACTGCATAGCACGTGTGCCCATAGCACACATGCTTATTAAGTGAAGCAGAACTCATTATGTGAAGCAAAATTTATTGGAAATTTATACTTGTTATGTGAAACGATTGTTATTTGAGACTCTTGTTATGGAAGGTACCACTGTACTTCTGCCACTATGACAACAATGCTCTCCTCCCTACAGAACAAGACCCAATATTTCTCCCTCATGATAAAAGAACTTTGGATCCTTTTTGAAATATACTGGCAGTATATTGAGGCCAGACTAAAAGGCATCCTTCTTTCCTAGTTCTTTCATAATTCATGGAATTTGCACCCACCGGATATGAATGCAATCCCAGACTTTTAGCCTTAAAGGGTGTAAGAAATTAAGCTATCATCTCAGATAAATTAATATTATTGATGACTTCCCTGTTACTGATAACTTCCAATCCTACAGTGCTAAAGATAGTGGTTGGATATTGACCTTATTTCCTACCTCCTGTCACATTTCCAAATATCGCTGGGAAAAAATACTGTATGTACAACCTATAGCAAAATTTGTCATAACTTCTAAGCATTGACACCAGTGTGGAGTGTTCTAGACACAATTAGTACACTAGCACATAAGTCTTTAAATAAGAGTGTAAAATTTATCATTTGGAAAAAAATGCGAAAAGTATGGCTTACTTGTTGAAACAGGATTCTCTGTGGTAGATGGAAGGAACTCTGAGAGAGAGAGAGAGAGAGAGAGAGAGAGAGAGAGAGAGAGAGAGAGAGAGATGGTATACTTCTTAACATGTATAAAGAATAATTTTCATATTTGTCTAAGAGGTCTGGACGATATCTGAATCAGAGTACACAGAGTACACATGGAAAATAAGTGGCATACCTGAACAGATGACACTGGCATCTTCCTTGTGGCCACAGTTGCTGACTCCCCAGCCATTGTGGGAGCACTCTTCAATGGAGGATTCATTTCCCTTGCATCCTACGTTATCCAGATGGATGCCACCAGTGCCTTGACCAAAGGCAGCCTCACCAGGAGCTGAGATGACTTCCCCACACTGAAGTGCTCTGCACACAACCTGGGCATCTGTGGAGTCCCAGTCATCATCACAGACGGTGCCCCAGGTCCCATTGTGAAAGACTTCAAGCCGGCCCTCACATCTGTTCTTTCCATTCACCAGTCTGAGGGATGAAGCTGTGGGTGTTGTCCCTGGTGAGGAAGATGCTGTAAGAGTTGAGGAAGATTTTAACCAACACATGTCTTTAGAGATAACATGCAATAATGTCTCTTGCTAGGAAAGGATTGGAAGTCAGAGAATTCAAATATCTAGGACTCACCAGTTGTAGCAGTGTTCACTGTAGAGGGTGGAAGATGTTCTAATTAAAAAAAAAACAGGAAGGGAAGAAAAAACTCAGGACACAATTCTAGATTTTTATAACCTGTTGGTTCGCATTTGTGTCAGTTGGCTTTTTTAGACTTAATACATGCACACACAGACACATACATATATGAATGCCTGCATACACAAACACTCTATCTGGCATATCAAAGAAAGAAAAATTTATCCTATTAGAACATATATGCTTCTCTTCGCCAAGGGCATAATAACTTATGAAACAAAAATTTAAATAGGATATACTATAGAGGGGCAAAGAATATTTAGCTATTTAATTGTCTGATTTTCTCTGTAAAATCTTTTGTGAAATTATTTGTTGAAAAGTTAACAACTACAAGTACTACAGCAGTACCTCTCTTAACAAGCGCCTCACATAACAAGTATAAATTTCCAAGAAATCTTGCTTCTCATTACAAATTCTGCCTCACTTAACAAGCAAGTGCACTATGGGCACGTGTTCTATGCAGCCCTGATTATCTGTGTGGAGGCCCTTTAAAAGTGCTGCCAGCCAGTGTTGTGGCCTCTAACTGCCCTCAACTTGGGGGCAGTTGCCTGGAGGTGCCAGAGGCAGCTGCCCCAAACTACCCCCAAGTTCCCCCATTGGCCACCTTGAACCTCCAGCAGCAGCCTCCCAGGAAAGTGTCTTTGATTGCAGCCTCCTAACCATGTCTACTCAGGAGTAAGCCGCATTGTGTTCAATGGGGCTTACCCCCAGGAAAGTGTCTTTGATTGCAGCCTCCTAATCATGTCTACCCAGAAGTAAGCCCCATTGTGTTAAATGGGGCTTACTCCCAAGAAAGTGTATTTAGGATTGCAGCCTAAGTAGACTTCATAGGATCATGCACATTGAATTCATGGTTTGAATTTAAGTACAGTGTTTTGTCATCATTTTTACATACAGTTAATATTGTTATATGAATATTTTGGGGGTTGTGGAACCTATCATCTACGTTTCCATTATTTCCAGTGGAAAAATCTGCTTCACTTAAAGAGCATTTCACTTAAAGAGCTTGCCTCTGGAACAAATTAAGCCCTTTTTGTGAGGCACCACTGTACTTCTACAACTATGACAACAATGCTCTTTTCCCTACAGAACAAGACCCAATATTTCTCCCTCATGATAAAAGAACTTTGGATCCTTTCAGGACATATATTGACAGTAGATTGAGGCCAGACTAAAAGGTATCCTTCTTTCCTAGTTCTTTCATAATTCATGGAATTTGCACCCACCAGATATGAACGCAATCCCAGACTTTAGCCTTAAAGGGTGTAAGAAATTAAGCTATCGTCTCCGATAAATTAATATAATGAATGACTTCCCTGTTATTGATAACTTCCAATCCTACAGTGCTAAAGATAGTGGTTGGATGTTGACCTTATTTCCCACCTCCCATCATATTTCCAGATATCTTTGTGAAAAATTACTGTAGGTACAACCTTTAGCAAAATTTGTCATAACTTCAAAGCATTGACTCAACAGAGTGGAATGTTATAGACACAATTGGTGCACTAGCAGAAAAGTCTTTAAATAAGGGTGTAAAATTAGTCTTTTGGAAAAGAATGTAAAAAGTACTGCTTACTTGTTGAAACAGGACTCTCTGTGGTAGATGGAAGGAACTCTGAGAGAGAGAGAGAGAGAGAGATGGTATAGTTTTTAACATGAATATATAAAGAATAATATAAAGAATATTATATAAATAATATAATAATATAATATAAAATAATATAAATATAAAACTATTCTTTATATATAACATATATATATATATATAAAGAATAATTTCCATATTTGTCTTAGAGGTCTGGACGAAATCTGAATTCAGGTACAGTACCTACCTGAGCAGATAACGCTGGCATCTTCCTTGTGGGCACAGTTGCTGACTCCCCAGCCATTGTGGGAGCACTCTTCAATGGAGGATTCATTTCCCTTGCATCCTACGTTATCCAGATGGATGCCACCAGTGCCTTGACCAAAGGCAGCCTCACCAGGAGCTGAGATGACTTCCCCACACTGAAGTGCTCTGCACACAACCTGGGCGTCTGTGGTGTCCCAGTCATCATCACAGACGGTGCCCCAGGTCCCACTGTGAAAGACTTCAAGCCGGCCCTCACATCTGTTCTTTCCATTCACCAGTCTGAGGGATGAAGTTGTGGGTGTTGTCCCTGGTGAGGAAGATGCTGTAAGAGTTGAGGAAGATTTTAACCAACACATGTCTTTAGAGATAACATGTAATAACGTCTCTTGCTAGGAAGGGATAGGAAGTCAGAGAATTCAAATATCTAGGACTCACCAGTTGTAGCAGAGTTCACTGTAGAGGGTGGAAGATGTTCTAATTAAAAAAAAACAGGAAGGGAAGAAAAAACTCAGGACACAATTCTAGATTTTTATAACCTGTTGGTTCGCATTTGTGTCAGTTGGCTTTTTTAGACTTAATACATACACACACAGACACATACATATATGAATGCCTACATACACAAACACTCTATCTGGCATATCAAAGAAAGAAAAATTTATCCTATTAGAACATATATGCTTCTCTTCGCCAAGGGCATAATAACTTATAGAAACAAAAATTTAAACAGGATATACTGTAGAGGGGCAAAGGGGCTATTTAGATATAGGATATACTATAGCAATTGGAAATACTATAGAGGGGCAAAGGGGCTATACAGAGGGGCAATTTAATTGTCTGATTTTCCCTGTAAAATCTTTTGTGAAATTTTTTTTTTGTGGTGCCTCACATAAAGAGCTTAATTCGTTCAGGAGGCATGCTCTTTAAGTGAAATGCTCTTTAAGTAAAGTAGATTTTCCCATAGGAAATAATGGAAACTCAGACAATTAGTTCCACAACCCCAAAAATATTCATATAAAATATTAACTGTATGTTAAAATGATGACAAAACATTGTAATTGAATTCAAAACATGCATTAATGTGCATGTTCCTATGAAGTCTACTTAGGCTGAAATCCTAAAGACACTTTCCTGGGAATAAGCACCATTTAACCCAATGGGGCTTACTTCTGGGTAGACATGGTTAGGATGCTGCAATCAAAGACACTTTCCTGGGAGTGAGCCCCATTTAACACAATGGGGCTTACTTCTGATTAGGCATGGTTAGGAGGCTGCAATCAAAGACACTTTCCTGGGAGGCTTACCTGGGCTGATGATGGAGGTTCAAGGTGGCCAATGAGGGCACTTAGGGGCAGCTGCCTCTGGCACCACCAGGCAACTGCCCCTAAATTGGGGCAGTTAGAAGCAGCAGCGCTGGCCAGTGGCCTTTTAAAGAGCCTCCGTGCGGAACATCAGGACTGCATAGCACGTGTGCCCATAGCACACATGCTTATTAAGTGAAGCAGAACTCGTTATGTGAAGCAAAATTTATTGGAAATTTATACTTGTTATGTGAAACGATTGTTATTTGAGACTCTTGTTATGGAAGGTACCACTGTACTTCTGCAACTATAACAACAATGCTCTTCTCCCTACAGAACAAGACCCAATATTTCTCCCTCATGATAAAAGAACTTTGGATCCTTTTTGAAATATACTGGCAGTATATTGAGGCCAGACTAAAAGGTATCCTTCTTTCCTAGTTCTTTCATAATTCATGGAATTTGCACCCACCGGATATGAATGCAATCCCAGACTTTTAGCCTTAAAGGGTGTAAGAAATTAAGCTATCATCTCAGATAAATTAATATTATTGATGACTTCCCTGTTACTGATAACTTCCAATCCTACAGTGCTAAAGATAGTGGTTGGATATTGACCTTATTTCCTACCTCCCGTCATATTTCCAAATATCGCTGGGAAAAAATACTGTATGTACAACCTATAGCAAAATTTGTCATAACTTCTAAGCATTGATACCCGTGTGGAGTGTTCTAGACACAATTAGTACACTAGCACATAAGTCTTTAAATAAGAGTGTAAAATTTATCATTTGGAAAAGAATGCAAAAAGTACGGCTTACTTGTTGAAACAGGATTCTCTGTGGTAGATGGAAGGAACTCTGAGAGAGAGAGAGAGAGAGAGAGAGAGAGAGAGAGAGAGAGGGAGAGAGAGAGATGGTATACTTCTTAACATGTATAAAGAATAATTTTCATATTTGTCTAAGAGGTCTGGACGATATCTGAATCAGAGTACACAGAGTACACATGGAAAATAAGTGGCATACCTGAACAGATGACACTGGCATCTTCCTTGTGGGCACAGTTGCTGACTCCCCAGCCATTGTGGGAGCACTCTTCAATGGAGGATTCATTTCCCTTGCATCCTACATTATCCAGATGGACGCCACCAGTGCCTTGACCAAAGGCAGCCTCACCAGGAGCTGAGATGACTTCCCCACACTGAAGTGCTCTGCACACAACCTGGGCATCTGTGGAGTCCCAGTCATCATCACAGACGGTGCCCCAGGTCCCACTGTGAAAGACTTCAAGCCGGCCCTCACATCTGTTCTTTCCATTCACCAGTCTGAGGGATGAAGTTGTGGGTGTTGTCCCTGGTGAGGAAGATGCTGTAAGAGTTGAGGAAGAATTTAACCAACACATGTCTTTAGAGATAACATGCAATAATGTCTCTTGCTAGGAAAGGATAGGAAGTCAGAGAATTCAAATATCTAGGTCTCACCAGTTGTAGCAGTGTTCACTGTAGAGGGTGGAAGATGTTCTAATTAAAAAAAACAGGAAAGAAAGAAAAAACTCAGGACACAATTCTAGATTTTTATAACCTGTTGGTTCGCATTTGTGTCAGTTGGCTTTTTTAGACTTAATACATGCACACACAGACACATACATATATGAATGCCTGCATACACAAACACTCTATCTGGCATATCAAAGAAAGAAAAATTTATCCTATTAGAACATATATGGTTCTCTTCGCCAAGGGCATAATAACTTATAGAAACAAAAATTTAAATAGGATATACTATAGAGGGGCAAAGAATATTTAGCTATTTAATTGTCTGATTTTCTCTGTAAAATCTTTTGTGAAATTATTTGTTGAAAAGTTATATATATATATATATATATATATATATATATATATATATATATATATATATATATATATATATATATATATATATATATATAGTTAACAACTACAAGTACTACAGCAGTACCTCTCTTAACAAGCGCCTCACATAACAAGTATAAATTTCCAAGAAATCTTGCTTCTCATTACAAATTCTGCCTCACTTAACAAGCAAGTGCACTATGGGCACGTGTTCTATGCAGCCCTGATTATCTGTGTGGAGGCCCTTTAAAAGTGCTGCCAGCCAGTGTTGTGGCCTCTAATTGCCCTCAACTTGGGGGCAGTTGCCTGGAGGTGCCAGAGGCAGCTGCCCCAAACTACCCCCAAGTTCCCCCATTGGCCACCTTGAACCTCCAGCAGCAGCCTCCCAGGAAAGTGTCTTTGATTGCATCCTCCTAACCATGTCTACTCAAAAGTAAGCCGCATTGTGTTCAATGGGGCTTACTCCCAGGAAAGTGTCTTTGATTGCAGCCTCCTAATCATGTCTACGCAGATGTAAGCCCCATTGTGTTAAATGGGGCTTACTCCCAAGAAAGTGTATTTAGGATTGCAGCCTAAGTAGACTTCATAGGATCATGCACATTGAATTCATGGTTTGAATTTAAGTACAGTGTTTTGTCATCATTTTTACATACAGTTAATATTGTTATATGAATATTTTGGGGGTTGTGGAACCTATCGTCTACGTTTCCATTATTTCCAGTGGGAAAATCTGCTTCACTTAAAGAGCATTTCACTTAAAGAGCTTGCCTCTGGAACAAATTAAGCCCTTTTTGTGAGGCACCACTGTACTTCTACAACTATGACAACAATGCTCTTTTCCCTACAGAACAAGACCCGATATTTCTCCCTCATGATAAAAGAACTTTGGATCCTTTCAGGACATATATTGACAGTAGATTGAGGCCAGACTAAAAGGTATCCTTCTTTCCTAGTTCTTTCATAATTCATGGAATTTGCACCCACCAGATATGAACGCAATCCCAGACTTTTAGCCTTAAAGGGTGTAAGAAATTAAGCTATCGTCTCCGATAAATTAATATAATGAATGACTTCCCTGTTATTGATAACTTCCAATCCTACAGTGCTAAAGATAGTGGTTGGATGTTGACCTTATTTCCCACCTCCCATCATATTTCCAGATATCTTTGTGAAAAATTACTGTAGGTACAACCTTTAGCAAAATTTGTCATAACTTCTAAGCATTGACTCCACAGAGTGGAATGTTATAGACACAATTGGTGCACTAGCAGAAAAGTCTTTAAATAAGGGTGTAAAATTAGTCTTTTGGAAAAGAATGCAAAAAGTACTGCTTACTTGTTGAAACAGGACTCTCTGTGGTAGATGGAAGGAACTCTGAGAGAGAGAGAGAGAGAGAGAGAGAGAGAGAGAGAGATGGTATAGTTTTTAACATGAATATATAAAGAATAATATAAAGAATATTATATAAATAATATAATAATATAATATAAAATAATATAAATATAAAAATATTCTTTATATATAACATATATATATATATATAAAGAATAATTTCCATATTTGTCTTAGAGGTCTGGACGAAATCTGAATTCAGGTACAGTACCTACCTGAGCAGATAACGCTGGCATCTTCCTTGTGGCCACAGTTGCTGACACCCCAGCCATTGTGGGAGCACTCTTCAATGGAGGATTCATTTCCCTTGCATCCTACGTTATCCAGATGGATGCCACCAGTGCCTTGACCAAAGGCAGCCTCACCAGGAGCTGAGATGACTTCCCCACACTGAAGTGCTCTGCACACAACCTGGGCGTCTGTGGAGTCCCAGTCATCATCACAGACGGTGCCCCAGGTCCCACTGTGAAAGACTTCAAGCCGGCCCTCACATCTGTTCTTTCCATTCACCAGTCTGAGGGATGAAGTTGTGGGTGTTGTCCCTGGTGAGGAAGATGCTGTAAGAGTTGAGGAAGATTTTAACCAACACATGTCTTTAGAGATAACATGCAATAATGTCTCTTGCTAGGAAAGGATAGGAAGTCAGAGAATTCAAATATCTAGGACTCACCAGTTGTAGCAGTGTTCACTGTAGAGGGTGGAAGATGTTCTAATTTTGAAAAAAGGAAAGGAAGAAAAAAGTCAGAACCCATTAGTAGATTTTTATATATTGTAGATGGGCAAGGATATTTAGACAATTAATTTTATGATTTTCTTTATAAAAATCTCTATATGTAAAACTGAAAAGTGACTTACTGACTCACTCACTCATTCACTGACTGACTGACTCATCAACACCTAGCCAAAACTGCCAGACCCAGAAGCATGAAATTTGGGAAGGGTATTGCTTCATTGATTGAGGTACCCACTAAGAAACAGATTTCATAAACTCCAACCAGAAGGAGTGAAAAGGGAAGCATGAAATTCAGGGGAGCATATTCTTTATGTAACAGGAGAAGCCACCAAGAACCTATTTCTAGAAATTTAACCCCTATTGGGATGAAAACAGGTGCAACACATTTTCAGCCTACACTTAACATTGAAGACTTTCATCTTATACTTAACACTGTAGACTGATCAACACCCAGACCAAAATCCTGCTCTTGCCCAGTAGGAGGGATATTCACAGTAGCGTGGGGTGTTGTAATGGGGGGGGGGGAATATTGCCGGCAGATGTTGTTGCGGGTGTGTGTTGTGCATGGGGGATGTTGCAGACTGGGGTGTTGCAGATGAGGTTGATGTGCATGGGGGGTTGACGTGCATGGGGGTGTTGTGCATGGGGGTGTTGCACAATGGGGGGATAGCAGGTGGGGGTCTTCACCCCCACAACGTGGGCACATTTTGCTAGTGATATATAATTGTTATATGTACATCTTACCTGTTGAAACAGGATTCTCTGTGGTAGATAGAAGAAACTCTTAGGGGGAGAGAGAGAGAGAGAGTTCTTAACATGTATAAAGAATAATTTCCATATTTGTCTAAAATGTCTGGACGATATGTGAATTAGAGTACAGTGGTGCCTCACATAACAAGTTTAATTTGTTCCAGAAGCATGCTCGTTATGTGCAGCGCTCTTTATGTGAAGCAGATTTTCCCATAGGAAATAATGGAAACTCAGATGATTGGTTCCACAACCCAAAAAATATTCATATAAAAATATTAACTCTATGTAAAAATGATGACAAAACACTGGAATTGAAGTCTACACTTTCCTGGGAGTAAGACCCATTTAACACTATGGGGCTTACTTCTGGGTAGACATGGTTAGGAGGCTGTAATCAAAGACACTTTCCTGGGAGGCTTACCTGAGGCTTACCTGCTGGAGGTTCAAGGTGGGCGGTGGGGGCACTTGGGGGCCATTAGGGGCAGCTGCCTCTGTCACCCTCAGGCAACTGCCCCCAAGTTGGGAGCAGTTAGAGACAGCAGCGCTGGCCTCCTTTTAAACAGCCTCCACTTGGAGCGTCAGGGCTGCATAGCACGCGTCCCCATTAAAAGCGAGAGGGGGTTTGTTATGTGAAGCAGATTTGTTATGTGAAGCAGGATTTCTTGGAAATTTAGACTTTTTATGTGGAACATACTTTGTGTGGCTCTTGTTATGAGAGATATCACTGTACATGGAAAATAAGTGGAGTACCTGAGCAGATAATGCTGGCATCTTCCTTGTGGCCACAGTTGCTTACTCCCCAGCCATTATGGGAGCACTCTTCAATGGAGGATTCATTTCCTTTGCACTCTACATTATCCAGATGGATGACATCAGTGCCTTGACCAAAGGCAGCCTCACCAGGAGCTGAGATGACTTCCCCACACTGAAGTGCTCTGCACACAACCTGGGCGTCTGTGGTGTCCCAGTCATCATCACAGACGGTGCCCCAGGTCCCATTGTGAAACACTTCAAGCCGACCCTCACATCTGTTCTTTCCATTCACCAGTCTGATGGGTGTTGTCCCCAGTGAGTAAGATTCTGTAAAAGTTGGAGAAGATTCTAACCAACACATGTCCATAGAGATACTGTGTAGTAATGTCTCTTGCTAAGATAGGATTGGAAGTCTGAGAATTCAAATAACTTGGATTCATTGTAGCAGTGCTCATAGTAGAGGGTGAAAAATATTCTAGTTGTAAAAGAACAACAATAAATAGGAAGGGAAGAAAAGTCTCAGAACACAATATTACATATTTTCACCTGTTGGCTCACATTTGTGTAGGTTAGCTTTTTCAGACTTAACATACCTACCTACACCTGCATACATTCATGTGTGCACACGGGTCTTATGTGAAGATCTATGCTTTTCCCCATAGAGAGAATATCAGCAGTAAAGTTTTAATTGGTTAAATAGTATGGTGGAAAAGTATATTTAGCATGTATTTAGTTGTTTTTCTCTGTAAACTGATTTGTGTACATTTCTGTTGACAAGTGTTAAATAAATATTCTTAACAACGAGAACAGCAACCACCACTACTGTAGCAGGGATGTAACAATAAGGGTCTGCAAAATACATCTCCAGCCAAAGGGTTAAAGCATGTGAAAGATCCATGCTGTCAACTTAGCAAAATTGGAACATACAAAGGCACACAAGATTTTGTACTTGGGTACAAACGAAGCAAAGAAACTGTACAAACTGATATCAAGGAGTGTTTATAAAACATACCACTTTGTACGTCAATTAAGATTCATCATAAGAACATACACTCGCTATCTCTCTTATTGTTTAAACCTGTACTATACAGTGTAATGTAGCAATATAGTCATGTAGCAATGTACTGTACTCTACACCATGCTATACACCATATTCTGCATCATGATGCAAAGCATCATGCTTTGCATCATAATTGTACCTCATACCCTGCATCATACTTTGCATCATATTGATCTGGTACACAATCTTTTACTGAATAAAAGCTGGGCAAGTTTCTCACATCAGGATGTAATAGGATCCAAGACGATCGTCATATAGAATCCTCAGATCCAGGCGGATCCAATCCAATCGGGATCCAATGGAGCTTCCGGCCTCAAACTGACTGATGCTGTCTCAGTGTCTTGCTTGCTGCCTATCCACCTCCTCTCCATGAAAATTTCTCAATAAATTTCACCACCACAATTTTTATTTCCTATGGATCATGGCCCAGTGTTATTCTCCCTGCATGCTAGAACATCAGATCACCCAAGGACATAATTTGGCAGTAGATTGAGTACAGGCCAAAGGTGTCCTTCACTTCATTCTTGTGTACGCTATTGTATTTGATGCCAAATTTTATATGAGTACAATCTTTGACTTGGGGCCCTAAAGTGATTAGAATTCTTAATGTGTTATTGTCCCAACACATACCTGGTGAATTTCAGTCCAAGTGGACCCAAGCACAGGTAGGCTGTTGACTTAATGCCTTGCTTACCATTTTCAGATCCCTTTGGAAACAAATATGCACAAGTTCTGACCTAGCATATCTCCTCATAACATCTAACCATATGTATAAAAAAGTTAGTAGAATCAAACTAACACAAGTCTCAGTGATTTTCAACCACTGTGCCTTGGCACACTCATGTGCTGCAGATGGTCAGCGTGTGTGCCATGTGACTATAGGGAGGGCAATAGTAGAGCAATTAGTAGGGCAATAAATGGTAAAAAATTGGATTGTGATTATCTATTTGTAGGCAATAAATGGATTTGAACCTCCTATCATAAGCATAGTGTGTCTTGTCAATGTGCGATGAGATGAAAAAGGTTTAAAATCACTGCTCTAGAGATACTATGTTATTATGAACCCAATCCAATGCATGTCTACTCAGAAGTAAGTCCCACTGTTTTTAATGTGGCTTACTCCCAGAACAGCGTGTATAGGATTACAGCTTAAGTCTCTTGCTATAAAAGAAGATACTGTCAAAGTTGGTGAAGATTCTAACCAACACATGAGATTAGAGATCGTTTGTAATTATCAGCATAATCCTATCTTGAGTCCAGTGCAAGTTTGGCTGTTGATCAGACCAAGGCAAGGGGGAACATTTCCGCTTTCCTTGAGGAGAACCACAGCAGTCTCAGTGAGACAAGTGCATAATTCCAATTAGCCAGGAACTGCCCCAGGCTATCTGGGAAAGAGGATAGGATTCTACGTAAGTGTTGGATCATGGCCCTGCCTCCTGCTCCCCAAATGCATGTCCACTCCCTACATCCACACCTGTCCAGATCCGTGCTTGGCCAATGTGTAGACCCCTTTCATCACCACCACAGAGTCTTGAGATGGCCATAGCAGGACAGTACACACCACACACTTCCATACACAGGTGCAGCTAAGTCTAAAGAGGTGCAAACTTGCTTTATGGCACATTTTCACCTCTTCCAGGGACATGCAAGATCTATAATCCTCCAAAGCTGAAGGAGCTAAGAGTGTTCTGAGGCCCAGGGAGACTGCACACACCTCCTATCTCTGTGTGTGAAGTGCTTATGAACTGGTTTGAAGATCACTCCCTCTCCCTGTGTGTGAAAGTGTTTATGAAAGGGTCTGAATTAAGTTCCATCTCTAATATATCCATTTATATAAATTTATTCAAATCAAATTTGAAATGTAAATTAATTTTTTTTCCAGCTCCTGACACAGTGTCTGAAAGATGACGAGGCCTGCCTGCCAAAATGTTTGTGCACCCCTATGTAAGCGGATCTGGATTATATTTAAATTTGGAGAACATTGAAAATAAGTGGAAGTACCTGAGCAGACGACACTGGCATCTTCCCTGTGACCACAGTCATTGATTTCCCAACCATTATGGGGGCATTCCTGAAGGGAAGCTTCATTCCCCTTGCACTTGACATTATCCAGGAAGATGTACTCGATACCTCGACCAAAGGCGGCACCACCTGGAGCTAAGATGGCTTCCCCACACTGAAGTGCTCTGCACACAACCTGGGCATCATTGAGATCCCAGTCATCATCACAGACGGTTCCCCAGGTCCCATTGTGAAAAACTTCAAGCCGGCCTTCACATCCGTTCTTTCCGTTCACCAGTCTGATGGATGAAGCTCCTGGTGTTAACCCTGAGGAAGAAGATGCTGTGAAAGTCGAGGAAGATTGTAACCAACACATATTTCAAGAGGTACCATGTAATAATGTTTCTTGCCAGGAAAGGGGAAGTCAGAAAATTCAAATATCTAGGACTCACCAGCTGTAGTCGTGTTTTCGATAGAAGGTGGAAGAGTCACTAATTTTAAAATACAGAAAAAGAAATAAGTTGCAGGAGTGTATTCTATTTTCCAAGGTTATTTCTTCACATCTGTGTCAATTATCTCATATATATAAGGTTTACAAAATTACGATGGCTGCAATCCTAAAGACACTTTCCTGGGAGTAAGACCCAGTAAACACAATGGGGTTTACTTTTGAGTAGACATGTTTTGAATTGTGTTCTTCATTGCACTTTTTGCCATTGTTATATGGGCTATCCAACTTACTATTTGTGCTTTTTGAAGAACTATGAGCACCATCCTATCCATGTGTACTCAGTCTCATTGTGTTCAGGGGGTCTTACTCCCAGGAAAGTGTTGCAGCCTTTATAATTTATATTCTTCTCTACCACAGAGAGGACCACCTCTTTACTTTGTATGACATCACTTATCTAGGCTTTAAAAGCTGATCCAATAATGATCAAATGAGTCTCTTTCAAATTTTAATTCTGTGTCTTAGACTTGCCTTTGATGTCTATGCTCAAATTTCTGCCAGCTCCAAAACAACTTCCGAAAAAGGGGGAAAAGTCTTAAACATATTTTACTTCTGCTGTGTATCATAAATAAGGCACAAATTGTCACTGAATTAAAACATACCAACATGTAAATAGATACATACCAGATATAATGGGTGTTTCTGTGGTGGCTGGAGGAGCTGAAATGCATAAAAGTAGAACAAAGCTTATTTTAATGTCAGTCTTGAGAAGTTCTCCAATATGTAATTTCTAGTACTGTAATGGCATCATCGAAGGAAACTACCAATGAAAAGTTTTGTAGAGAACCTGACAAGAACTTGGTTTCTCACTTTATGTCTTTACAAAAGAAAATCTGAACTAGTCAGTACAGTTCACTCCATTTTAACTGATATTTGGCCTATATTTTTGTCTTGACTTTCTACAATCAAACATCACCTTATCTGAGGCGATGCAGCTCTCTTCCCCTTTACTTGCATTTATGTAAAATTTGGAGGAATTACAAGCAATATCTATTAAGAATTCTAAAGAACAGGATTTCTAAATAGCTAAAAAAAATTACACATTATGTTCAAGCCAGTGATGGGATTCAAAGAAATTAACAACTGGGTTCTATGTCCATCTGGCAGCCACTTTTAAATGGCTATTTTTAAACTTTATATGTCCTATCTCTCATTAACAGCCGGTTTTATAGAGTAGGTGCGAACCTGCTGGAGTCCACCACTGGTACAAGCACTGCACAATACTTTACATTGTCTTTTTAAAAATTTTAAAAATGATCACTGTTGCTGTTCATATTTAAGATCCAAACTTCAATTACTGAGAAATAAATTATCTATATTCAGTTTATGTCATGCCAGCAAAATTTATCCACGTTGCAGGAGTAAAATTTCAAGAATGTTTGTGTGCCTGACACACCCTTAGTCCCCCCTCCTGTGCAACACTTCACTGTGCAACATCCCCATGCAACATACACCTCAGTGCAACACACATCCCTTTGCAACACCCCTATGCAACATACATCCCCATGCAATATCCCGTCTTTCAACACACCCCTTCTATGCAGCACAAACCCTCTGTTTAACACAACCCTTCTGTGCACCATCCTCCTTCAGTCGTGGGCACCTCTGCCTGGCATATGCAGGGGTTGGGGCTCATTTTGTCAGTTTTCAGTAATACATTGCACCCTTTTCACTTTCTTAGGCATTAAATTTCTAGAAATTGGTTCTTAATAGTTCTCACTTAAAGAATAAACTCCCCAAATTTCAGGCTTCAACCACCTGGAAGGGGTTGAAATTTTCAACCCCTTCCAGGGGTTGTGGCAGAGTGACCATCAGTCAGCAATTCTTCAATGTAAAGTATAGGAACAAAAATGCATTGTGTCCCTTTTCACGCCCTTCCAGTTTGAATTTCCCCAAAACTGGTTCTTAGTGGGTGCTACAATCACAGAAGAAACGTCCTCCCCAAATTTCACACTTCTAGGTCCAGCAGTTTTGGCTGGGCATTGATGAGTCAGTGAGTGAGTGAGTCAGCCAGTGAGTCTTCAGTTTTATATAGAGAGATTAATTTTATATTAGATTTATAAAAATATTGACAGACTACAGGTCTGGAAGGTCATAACAGACAATATCTTGCTGATGAAAACTACAAGAGTTTTGCTATGGTATGCTCACATAACCAGGAACACAAAATACTGGAAACATAAAATACTATATTAACAGCACAATCCTAACTCTTGATTAGGCCTGCACAAGTTCCAGCACAAGTCCTGTGCTATCCTGGGAGTGTCACAAAAGTGCCATAAGGCACATCTGCACCACTTCCAGGGGGTTGGGAAGTTACGCCAGTGAACAGACGTGCTGGCCTCTCTGCGCCTCCTCAGGAATGGGAAGATGGGTGAGTTGTGCTGGCCTAAATTGGTTAGGATTGCACCCTAAGTGTCTGGAAATCAGCACAATAGATTACCTGAGCAGATAACGCCAGCATCTTCCTTATGATTACAGTCACTTATACCCAATCCTTGGTGAGAGCACTCTGCCAGAGAGGATTCATTCCCGATGCACTGTACTTGATCTAGGAGGATCTTGCCAGAACCCTGACCAAATCCAGCCTCTTTTACAGCTGTAATAATGTTTCCGCATCCCAGTTGTCTGCACACAACTTGGCCATCATCCGAGTCCCACTCATCGTCACAGACTGTTCCCCAGCTTCCTTCAAAATAAACTTCAACACGGCCTTCGCAGCTGTTTTTTCCATTGGCAAGTCTCAGTCCTATTTCTGGAAATGCAAACAAGTAACACTTCGCTATTAATTTTTTTCCAGAGGAATCTTTTCCAGTTTAAAAAGTTAATGCAATTAAGAGATTCATTAAATTTTTTTGCAAATGTATCCTACCCTCTACATCCCCTTTCTTCCTCTGCTGTTTCACTTTTGCTGATTTTTTAATTGTAAACCCCTTGGGATACGGAGCTAAGCACATTCTTAAGCCTTTATTGTGCCTTTCTTTGGTGGCTGTGGGTGCAAGCAGTTAAGATACTGTGCCTGTTAACCAGCAGGCCAGGGTCAGCCCCACAAGACAGAGAGAGCTCCTGTCCTTAGCCCAGCTCTGCGATGCAGCTGGATCCAATCGTATTGGCTCTGCCTTTCAATTGGACTATTTCAGTGGTGTGGAGAAGGGGGATTTGCTGCTTGGGTAACAGCCTATCTTCCATAACAATCTAAACCAGGCTTTCGTGCTTCGCATGCAACATATGCAGCGCAGAGCACAATACCATAGTCTTTCAAGACTGACGGAGACCTGCTTTTGCTAAGCCAATTCCAAATCAATCAATCAGGCAATAAATCACTAATATATACTGCTTTTCAGTGAAAAGTTCATAAAGCAGTTTACCGAGAAAATGAAATGGATATGGCTCCCTGTCCCAAAAGGGCTCACAATCTAAAAGAAGCAAAAAAGAATATGAGCAGAAGTCTCTCTAAAAGACATTGCTGGGGTGAAGAGGGCTAGTTAGTCTTCCCTTGCAAAATAAAAGAGGTACACTCACTTGAAAGAGTGCTTCTTGCCCAGTTAGCAAGGGTTAAGAATGAATAAACTGTTTCAGCTTAAATGTTTCTGAAAAGGACTTGGGGTGGACGTTCAGTGTGAATACAAGATGGAGAAGTTTCAAAATGACACTGAGAAGCACAGTGATTTTCAACCAGTGTACCATGGCACACTGGTTTGCTGTAAATGGTCCACAGGTGTGCCATGGAGGTTTGGAAAATTTATTTATTAGATATCATTTATTAATAGGATCATTAAGGGATTTGAACCCTTCGCCAGCAGCATGGTGTGCCTTATCAATTTCTAAAGGACTGATGGTGTGCCTTGACAATTATAGTGCCTTGTCTCTGTGCCATGAATTGGAAAAGGTTGAAAATCATAGGTCTAACACATAGGTCTAACATAGGTCTAACACATTTGTCTAAAAAATGTAAACCAATCCTAATAGAGGAGGTGGGGGAGTTGAGCTCAGAGAACTTTGCCTCCTACTTAGGAATTTAAGAGCCCTGTCCAGCCTTGCTAGCCTTTTCGACCATCTAGATCACCATTGATCCATTAAACAGGCAAATTGATTTAGGGCAGGCTCCATGAAGCTAGCACATCTGACACCCCCCCAAAAAATCCCGTGCTTGGATTTGTCCCAAATTTTGTATTTTGTCTAGATCTAGTTTTCTTCATCCACTACAATGCCAAATATATGTCACCATACCATGCTCAGAGGAAGGACTTGTTGTCTTTAATCGTTCTGTGATTGAAAGAGTTGTGGTTGGTACTTCCACTGTAGATACTGCTTTATTCTTGGTTACTGCAGAGATGGTTGCAAGCACTTCCTGTGTTGTGGTCTTTAGTGCTGTAGGATATGTGGAAGCTGTCAGGAAACAGGAATGAAAATGATTTTGAGTTATATTAAAAATAGTTGGAGTTGACTAGATTGGTTTTTATTTCCATCCCAATCTACTATACCCAGAAAAATGTCCCCTTATCACTGGCCACAATGGACAAATCCTAAAACACAAATGGCTTCATCACATCCAAAGTACCCTCACACAGCAACTGCACCCCTTTCATCACAGATATCAACACAAAAACTCTTCCCCATTTTCTATCAAAATAAACTTCAACCCTTCCATGCAACAAACAAATGAACAAGATGTCTTTTAAAGAAACACAAAGGAAGAATAAAGAATTATGAGGTAGAAGGAAGTGAAGTACTGTATTTACTCAAATACGATGCGCCATTGATTCTAATGTGCACCCTATACCTATAATCAAAATACTGTATTTACTCAATTCTAATTAACATTGAGTCTAATGCACACCCTGATTTTGGAGACTGAATTCAGCTGGAAAAGGTGAGTATTATATTTGAGTAAATACAGTATTTCAAGTGGCTGCAGGAAAAATTTATTCCATGCACAGGTAACTTGTTGATGCTCAATTATTAAGTTTGACTTAACATGTACTGCAGTACATGCACACCAGGCCATGCTATTTTACACTATGATCGCAATCCTAACCCCCAGTTATGCCGGAATAAGCCTCAGCCTGTGCTGGCCTGGGGGTGTCAAAAAGTGCTGTAAAGCATTTCTGCAGCACTCCTGGGGGAGGGTTAAACCAGTGTACAGAAATGATGCACTTGCCTCCCTATATCACCATGGAGAAAGAAAAACCAATGCTAGCGAAATTATGCCAGCCAAGGTTGGGATTGCACCCTAAATGAATAGTCCGGTACTGCCAGTATGAGTTGTTATCATTACAGTATTTTCTAGTATATCATACCTTCACGCATAGTAGTAGGAGGTCCTTTGGTAGACACAGCCTCTGTAACTGGGGGTGAAGTACTGGTTTCTGGAAATGTCACAAATAATTTTTTAAAAATGAAATTCTCTATATAAAACTCCATATAAAACTGACTCACTCACTGACTCATCAATGTCTCACCAAAACCACTACAACTAGAACTGTGAAATTTGGGAAGGGTGTTCCTTCTGTGATGGTGGCACCCAGTAAGAACCAGTTTTCAGAAATTCCAACCAGAAAGGGGTGAAAAGGGGCACAACACATTTTCCTCCCTATACTTTACATTGAAGAGTCCCTGTGCCCCAATCCCTGGGCGTAGAAGCATGAAATTCAGGGAAGGTGTTTCTTCCATGACATCAACAC
The DNA here is from genome assembly GCA_030015325.1 of Cryptoblepharus egeriae. NCBI lineage: Eukaryota > Metazoa > Chordata > Lepidosauria > Squamata > Scincidae > Cryptoblepharus > Cryptoblepharus egeriae. The sequence continues at coordinate 45,078,137 of JAREYC010000006.1, forward strand.
CCACCAAGAATAGACGTTGAGAAATTCACCCTTAAGGGACTCAAAAGGGGTGCAACATGTTTTTGTTTAACATGAAGACTGACTGATTTGGTGCCCAGTGCCTGATGCACTGGGAGGGAGGGTCCGCATGGGGGGATGTTGTACATCAATGGGGGTTGATGCGCTTGGGGTTTGATGTGTATGGAGTTGATGAGCATAGGGGGTTGAAGCACATGGGATTTTGATGCGCATGGTGGACTGATGTGCATGGGGGATGTTATGCATAGGAGACAATGTGCATTGGATGTTGATGTGCTTGGGGGGGTTGATGCGCATAGGAGGGTTGATGCACAGCTGGGGTTGATGGCAGGGGAATGGTGTGAATGGGGGTTGGTGCACATGGGGGGTTGATGCACAGATGAGGTTGATGCTCAGGTAGGGTTGCTACACAAGGGGGGATGGTGTGCATGGGGGGACATTGCACACTGGGGGACATTGCACATGGGGAATTGATGCGCATGGGAAGTTGATGCATACAGGGAGCTGATGCGCATGGGGGGGATGATAAGCAATGGAAGATGATGCAAAATGTATGTATGGGGATGGCACATGGGGGGTATTTTACTCCTGCAACAAGGGTATGTTTCGCTAGTTATTCAATAAAACACCAGAGTTTGTCTTAAATAAGAGATGGGCAGCCCAATCCCATCTTGCTGGTGCTCAGTTATTAAGCTTGACATAACATGTACTGCAGCACACCAGGCCATGCTATTTTATACTACGATTGCAATCCTAACCCCCAGCTATGCCGGAATAAGCCTCAGCCTGTGCTGGCCTGGGGGTGTCAAAAAGTGTTGTAAAGCATTTCTGCAGCACTCCTGGGGGAGGTTTAGGCCAGTGTACAGAAATGATGCACTTGCCTCCCTACATCGCCACAGGGAAAGGAAGACCAATGCCAGCAAAGTTGTGCCAGTCAAGGTTAGGACTGCACCCTAAATGAATAGTCCGGTACTGCCAGTATGAGTATATGCCATTACAGTATTTTCTAGTATATCATACCTTCACGCATAGTAGTAGGAGGTCCTTTGGTAGACACAGCTTCTGTAATTGGGAGTGAAGTACTGGTTTCTGGAAATGTCACAAATAATTTTTAAAAAATGAACTAGTCTTATACAGTGGTGAGATTCAAATAACTTAACAACAGGTTATGTGTCCTAATAATCTAAATTAACAACGGGTTCCATGTCCCATTAGTTACCAGTTCTCAGAACCAGGCACTCATTAGCAAAGGAGTCTATCAAACCTGTGAGAACCCACAGAAGCCCACCACTGGTCTTATAATATATATATAACTGAAAAGTCACTGACTGACTGACTGACTCACTCACTCATCAATACCGTGCCAAAACCACTACAACTAGAAGCGTGAAATTTGGGGAGCGTGTCCATTCCATGATGGAGACACCATCTATGAGGGTTTTTGGAAATTCCAACTAGAAGGGGATGAAAAGGGGCACAATGTGTTTTCCTCCCTATACTCGCACTGAGAATCTCTGGCTGAGGGATGCTCTGCCCCAACCCCTGGACGTAGAAGTGTGAAATTTGGGGAAGGTGTTCTTATGTGATATCAACACTCACCAAGAAATTCATTCTTAAGGGGCTGAAAGGGGGTGCAATGTGTTTTTGTCGTATACTTAATATTAAAGACTGACTGATCAATGCCTGGTGCCTGATACACTGGGAGGTTGAGTTCGCATGGAGTATGATGCCCATGGGGGTTGGTGCACATGGATTTTGATGCACATGGGTGACTGATGTGCATGGTGGGTGTTACGCATGGGAGATGATGCACAGGAGATGTTGATACGCATGGGGGCTTATGTGCATGGGTAATGCACATGGTAGTAATGAGGTGCAATAGAGGATGATGCACAATGGGGGATGGCACACAATTGGGGTGGGGTATTTTACTTGTGGAATGAGGGTATGTTTTGCTAGTTATTCAGTAAAATGCCTGAGTTTGTTTTAAATAAGAGGTGGACAGCCCAGTCTAAGCTGCCTATGGCACAAGGAGTAACACGGTACCAAAATGGCGGCTGTGGTATCCTAAGCTGCTGCAGGCTACCACCAGTGGTTCACTGGGAGAAGAGACTTTCTCAAGTGAAGGAAGTAGCTACTCAATTCTGTGGCAACTCTGAAGCTGGCACAAAATCATGGGCCCATGTACCACTAGAAGGCACCAGACGGACGTTCAGGATTTAACAGAGCTGAACTCTGCTGTCCCAGCCCCTTTTTGCCCTGCTGCACCTTCTCCCTGCTTTGTCCCTGCTTCTTCACACCCTGGAATGCCTTCTCCCTGCATCTCCCATTCATTGCTCTGCAGCCCAGAGGTTGAGGCAACCACTTATTGGTGGAGGATCAGTCCAGAACTGGTGCTAGCACAGCACCTGTTGGTGCTGATACACTGCTGGCACTGGAATGAAAATAATGACAATGAAGAAGTAAATACAAAAGAAACTGCAAGGCTTTCAGGAATGAATGATATCATGGGAACGTTCCACAAGTATATAATTGGAATTCCACTTATTGTGAATCTACAAAGGATCATTCTAAACTATGAATAGATTTTTAATATGGTCTGAGAGGGACTTACCTGTTGGTGGAGAAGTTGGTAATCCAGCATCTATTAAAACAGAAATCAAAATTATTACATTTGTGGTTAATGGATTGTTTCCCTATGTAAATAATGCTGCCGGCATATTGGATTTTTACGCAAACCCTTCTTGTTGAACATACCGTACTGAGATCTTTTGCTCGCTCATATCTCAGAGACAGAAATGATCCCATAGAATTTAGCTGGGTTTGTAGTTTCCTAACAGATATCTTTATTAACAAAATCATACAAAAATTTTGCATTACACAGAATAATAACATTTTCCTAGCATTTTTAATGTCTCTACATTGTCATGCTGTCAATTATGAACAGCTAACAACTTATTTGTCACAAGACAGTGGTTGTCAACTGTTTGGAATCAGTGGACCACTGAGAAAAAAATGGAACTGGGGCCTCCAAGCTGAATTTTAACAAGGGGTACAATGTTTCTTTTGGGTACATTCCCAAAGGGGGAGGGGTGAAACAGAGTGGGAAAGGATGGGAATTGGGGTGGGTAGCCAATGAATCAGGACAGTGGGAGAGTTGCCACAGCAGGAAGAGTCTTTGGAGCCCTGCTATCTGATTTTAATATGGAGCCAGGTCTACCTGCCCACATAGTGTCAGTAGCTAGAAACAGTAATACTGTACAGGAAAACCAAACACACTCATGTCTGTATAAATTTTTAATATAGAAAATCTTTGAAGAAAATTCAGTCATCATAATTAGGCTCATGCAGAAATGGACAATATCCTCTGTGTACCAAAATATATTACTGCAACAGCTGCAATTCCACAGTTGTGTCCTTTATACACTACTTAATGGTAAGCAGATCCACAAGCCAAAGAGCTACTGCAGCAACCCAGTTTCCTCCCAGTGTTCAAGAATTTCACTCATCCCAGGAGATTGTAGGTTACAGCTTTTGTTGCTGTCTAAAGTTCATTCTGCTGGCTAAAATTCATTCATGTCTCTTGTGATCCATGGATGGTCCACTAGACATTATCAAAGGCTTCATTAGAAGTGATTAAAGTTCCTGTGACTTTATGGACCACTTCTCCAGATCTCATGGACCATCTGTGGTTCCCGGACAGTTTGGGAACAGTTGCACAGTTTGGGAACCAGTGCACTAATTCACACTAATTCTTCTCAAGGTCTCACGGACCACCTGTGTACACTAGACAAAACTGATTCTAGATTAGCCCATCAGAAACACTCCAGTTTCAGATGTACTAAGGCATCTATACAGTGTGAACCCAAAGTAGGTGGACAGTAATGAACACAAACCCTATTCCACCTACTGCCCAGCTACTTTTGGTTCACTCCGTACATTATTTCATCACTCTAATGACTACCTAGATGATATTTACTTTATTGTAATATCTAACATTTATAATTTGAGAAGAGTTAAATCCATGGTATTGATCTTACCTGGCTGCGTTTTAAGAAAAACCCCACAAAGCATTCTGACCCACAAACCTCTTGATTATCCAAATTCATTTGTTTTGCCAAAATAATCCCATTCTAATTGCATTTCTGTTTGTTCAGTTGTGGTCCAACTATTTTGACAACCCCCTACAAACTAGTGATGCCTTACATAACAAATTTAATTCATTCTGGAGGCATGTTTGTTACGTGAAACGTTCTTTACATGAAGTGGATTTTCCCATAGGAAATAATGGAATCTCAGACGATTGGTTCCACAACCCCAAAAATATTCATATAAAAATATTAACTGAATGTAAAAATGATGACAGAACACTGGGATTGAATTCAAAACATGCATTCAGTGTGCATGATCTTATGAAGTCTACTTAGGCTGCAGTCCTAAAGACACTTTCCTGGGAATAAGACCCATTTAACACAATGGGGCTTACTTCTGGGTAGACATGGTTAGGAGGCTGCAATCCAAGACACCTTCAAAGTGTCTCCCCACTTTCTCCTTCTCTCCATCCTGAGCCTCTCTCTCCCCTGCTCCCTTCTGGCTAGCCCTGAGCTGCTTCCCTCTTCTCCACTGCTCTTCTCTCCCTCTGCCCAGCAGACACCTGGCCACAGGAGGAACAGCACAGAAGTGTTGCTTTCACTATAGGCAGGTGCTCTAGGCAGCCCTGACGCTTTTTAAACAGGCTGCCAGCCAGCGTGTCTGCCCCAAATGCCAACAAATGTGTTCTTTACATGGAGCACAGTTTGTTACGTGAAGCAGAATCCTAGAGAAATTTTTGTTTGTTACGTGAAACATACTTTATATGAGGTATTCTTTACGCGAGGCGCCACTGTACTTGGATAAATGAGGTTGTACTATTTATTCAGATAGGTGCTTTGTTTGAAGGCATTTTGATTGCAATATCATAGTCAATACATCAGAGATTTGTTTGCAGTTCCTTTGAAAGTAAAGGAAGAGAAGTTACCTGAACAGAGGACGCTGACATCTTCATTGTGACCACAGTCACTGACATACCACTCAGCATGAGAACAGTCCCACAGATAGTCTTCACTTCCTGTGCAGTTCACATCATCCAGTCCTATGTCTCCTGATCCAGGGCCAAAATAAGACCAACCAAACACAGTTTTTCCTTCTCCGCACCCAAGCTGTCTGCACACTACATGTGCATTGTTCATAGTAAAGTGGTCATCACAAACTGTCCCCCATGCTCCTTCATGCCAAACTTCTACTCTTCCAACACACCTGTCCCAGCCATTCACCAGTCGCAAATCCTGTGCACCTTTCAAAAGCACAAATGAAAAGGTAGTAATTAAAAAAAATACCAGATATATATTTAATTTTAATTCTAAGAGAAATTGAAGATGTGATACACTCTATGCGATTGTAAAGCCTCTGAAGAGTATAAATTATAGAAAGAGGTGGATGCATACAATCAGTATGAGTCTGAAGTGCTATCATGCTTCATTGATGATTTTTTGTGCATTTACTTTCAGTTATTATGAGTTCCAAGAAAAATCCCATTTTCAAAGTCATTACACAAGTACCCCTCCCAGTGATGGGATTCAAAGAAATTAACAAACAGTTTTATGCCCATCTGGCAGCCACTTTTAAATGGCTGTTTTAAAACTTTATATGCCCTATCTCTTGTTAACAACTGGTTCTATAGAGTAGGTGTGAACCTGCTGGAGCCCACCACAGACCCCACCCGTATCCCCAAGACATAAAGCAGTACCTGATTCATGTAGAAAAGCAGAATGTAAGAGAATCCAAAATAAGAGAACCTGGGCACACATTTTTCAGGTAGATTTCAGCTAATCTAAAGAGATGGGAAGTCTCAGAATTTATATGGAATCTAATCTGTACCGGAAAACATGTGCAGTGCAATTTGATCTTTCTTCTAGGACTCCCAAATCTTTGTCCAGGAAGTCCAAGATATTTTCATTTCTTAATCCATATCCTTGGAAATAGACAGTTACTGATGATTATTGCTCTGGAAATGTTAGTGGGAGGGTCAGCTTCAAACCTTCAAGAAACTCCTTTTGTAATCACACAGAATGCCATGTGAGGCAACTGATCCAGGAAATGCTATTTTTCAGAAGTAATGGAATAACTTCCTTTTAGTCTGCTTTTCAAATACCTGTTTTTGAAATAACAAACCATTATGCTTGAAAACAGTCTGCTTTTGAAATACCAAACCATTATCCTTGAAAATAGAGTATACTGTTTTTTATACTTGCAGGATCATTGCTAAAGACTACAGCTAGACTACGAATCTCCCCATAATCACCCTCTGGTTTTAGCTAGTAGCTCAGGCAACTCCCTTCTACTTTAGAGGATATAGTATTTTTAAGATAAAGAAAGTTACTGAATTTAAATATTAATGTAACCAACTTTCTGTGCATATATTTTGGAATGCTTATAGCTGTAGTCATGTAGTAGTATTATAGCCATACAGTACATTCCACTTCTTCTACATGGTCCTCTTGATTTTCAACTTTTCAGAAAGCTCTTTGTGCGGCCAAACTGTTTTCCTTAGGCATCTCTCAACTTTCTTCTGATGCAGGTTGACTAGATGTCATAACTACAAAAGAGAAGAAGCCCCCACCCTCCTGAAATGTAGGATACAAAAGAGAAATGTAGCACATGACAAAATAAAAGCTAAAAACATATATGTTATTTTCATGTGTCATATAAATTGCTTTCATGCAGTTAAACTTTCCCCTTACCCCAAAAAGTGCTGCAATAGACTCAGTGGGTATACTTGGAGTTGTGCCACTGATTTTGGCAGGGGTAAGGAGAAAGTTTAACTGTGTGAAAGTTTAACTGCATCTGGACTGCCACAGGCTGCCTGGGAAAAGGACTTGGATCCAGCATAACTACCAGGTCCCAGCCCTGCCACCCTCTCCCTGCCCACTGCCACCAAAATCGGCCAGTGCCATTTACCCTTTCCTCTCGACCCAAGGCAGTGTGGGAAAACCGATGCATGTCTGTGCACTGGCTGATCTCTCCCATGAATGACAGGAGAATGACAGGAGAATGCTTTACAGCACATTGTACATTGGCACAATTCTCCTGGCCAGGGATGGGTTTTGATTTGCCCCTATTCTTCTCTGTCACATGTTTCTATGCACCTACTTCTTCCACTGGACCTCTTGTTCCTCAAATTCTTATTCCATTGGACTTCTTGTTCCCTATATGGCTATCGGTCTTTGTGGAGAGTCTATCTTTACTAAGAATTCTTCATCCATACTAATGAGTCTTATGGCTGAATCCTAACAAGGGCTTATTTATAACTAGTGATCTGGTTCCATATGCTGTCACAAAACTTGACACACCATACAGAGCAGATTTGTGGATGGAGAAAGAACCATGGTACTGATAAGTCAGTGCAAATAGGCTGAATGGAAACAGACTATGGGAAAAGAAGGTTGGGCCTGGAAGTGGGTGTCACTGATACCCGAGCATTCTTTCCAATCTTGATCTGCCTTCCTGGGTCCACTTGGATTTTTGCCAGCTAAATAACTGGTACAGGTTTGAGTAGACCCAGTGTGGCAGCAAGTGCTTATCTTAAGGCAAGGGAACAAATATTCCCTTATCCCTGAGAAATCTTTGAGGCACCAAAATTCCCCCATTGGATGTAGCACAAACACCTTTGCAGCCCAATCCAGAGCAACTAATCTGTCCACATAAGAGCCCTTAGGTTGCCCTATCTAACACTACGTTGGAGCAACTGCAAGATGCTCCAGCCCAGCTACTCTGAAGGAGGCTTAGGGCAGAGCAAGGCAAGATAGGGTGCCCTAAGAGAGGTGGACCTGCTCTGCCCTAACTGGGGCAGCCCAAGCAGCTCAGGAGAGGCAAGTTGAGGGCATGTTTAGTATTGCCTAGGGCAGAGCAGTTACTCTGTATCCAAAGCCTGTTTCCAAGGCAGAAATGCCCTCTTCCAGCCCTCAAGAGTTATACCACCTCAGGAGCAGGTATAGTAATGAGTAGACCCATAGGGGTCCATGATAAGGCCCGAGTAAGAATGGCAGTGCTGACCAAAAATCTGAGTTCTTGGCCAGCCTAGCTGCAACCCCTTCCTCTCAACCTCAGGATATGGAACAAACTACGGCTGCCCACAAACCTCAGGATACAGCAGGCCACTCCAAGAAGCCCCTTGTATTCACTGTAGAATGTACTGGCATCTCATCAGGGACTCCTTATAAGGCAGGCACCCAGTGGCGTCACCAGACTAGTGCGGCTGGTGTGGGCTGCATTGGGGATGCGCTCCGTATGGGGTGATGTGCCAGAGGAGTTTGACTGTCCTTTGGCAGGCCCTGGGCGTCAACACACCCATTCAGGCCTGCTCCAAGGCGGAGAATCAGCCAGAAGCTGACACTTGTCTGAGGAGCTGGCCTGAACCGCCATCTGAGATGCACTGCGCAGAAACACACTGAGCATGCCAAACAGCTTCAGAGGAGACTTCCTTACAGTAGAGAAAGTCCGCGCCTCTGCACAGCCATTCGGCCTCACTCAGGAGGCGGAGCGGCAGCCGAATGGCTTCAGAAAGAGTACTGCACAGGCACCAACTCTGACGCCTGCACAGTCTCCCCCGAAGCCAAAAGGCTTCAGAAAAGTACTGCGCAGGTGTCAGAGATGGTGCCTGCGCAGTACTCTTTCTGAAGCCAGTTGGCTTCAGAAACAGCTGCGCAGGCGCCAACTTTGGTGACTGTGTAGTCCAGGTTGGGGGGGGGGCGCATCCCAGGGATGACACACAGACTTCCGCACCAGGTGATGTGCAGAGTCATGTCACCACTGTAAGCACCACAGCTGTTCCTTGTTCAGTGTGATCTGAGGGGTGTCTCCTCAGGAGCAAGTCTTCCCCTCGTGTCAATTACTTAGCATGCTCTGGAGCAGTTAAGGCAGCCCAGGCTTCCTGACTCTCTGGATTCAGCATAACTTTCTGCTCTGGATACAGAATAGTTAGGAGAGTGCAGTTAGGTCAGAGCAGGCTGAATTTGCTCTGGATTGCAGCCTTGGTGCAGCTGCATCACTGCACAAGGAGTTAGGTAGGACTGGGTGTTATTGTGAGATAGGACTTAAGTTCTATCATCTCCTTTAGCAGCAAGACTAACAGTCCAGTCTTTTCCTTAACCAGGCTCCATCAGCCTGGAGCCAGAATTCATTTTTCAGTGAAAAATTTTTATGGCAAAAAAAGAAAAGAAAAAAAGAAGACAAAGAACAGTCAATAATGGAGATTCTGGCATTTTGTGTAGCAATTAAACTCCCTATTAAAAACAAAGATCATTCATCATTAATCCAATTATAATAGACATATTATTTATATTGGAAAAAGTTGGAAGGAGCACAGGTGACATTAAGGTTGACCTTTGTGGTCTTGGCATGATTATTTAAATATTTCTGGTAATAATACCTCTTTGCAAAACATCTATCAAATGTCTTTATGAAACAAAGACATCTTGGTTATAGTTGATTGGCATATGTGTCTCCATGTGTGTTTTGTTCAGTGTAGGAAGCCCTGAGAACAACCTGCCCTTCCTTCCTTCCTTTCTCATGCTTTCTTTTATTTCAACACTGTTAAAACATATTTAATTCATTTCATGAATGGAACAAAAATGTCCTTACGTATTACCAGTGCTTTTTTTCTAGAAATAAATGTGGGGGTATTCACCATGAAGATGTTATTTGTAATCATAGGCATGGTGGACCAGAGAGGTGCCAGTACTCACTCAAAGGTGCTGTTATTCAGTACCAGTGAGTACCCCCTCAAAAAGACCCATGGGTATTACCTTGCTCTTCGGGATAGGTTCCTCGACTGGCATTGACATATGAGAAATAGGCAACCGAACATCTCTTTTTTATAATGCCTGTAGCAAATTAGATGGGAAGAATATATAATCAGAAAGCTGGAGTTGCATTGAGGCTGTGAGACTAATCCAATGCCTGATTATTTAGAAATAAGTTCAGTTATAGTTAACAGAGCTTACTTGCAGGAAAGTGTGAATAGAACTGCTGCCTAAGAGAGAATGGGAGAAGGGAATTTTGAACCAACAATTTGGAAGGCCTACAATTTCCAAATGCCTACAGATGCATATTTGTGGAGCAGTGTACACAGATTATATTTAGGTATCATATAGCGAACACTATCGCATCTTATCTTTCACGACTAACAATCTTGAAAATTGACCTCAGTCATTCACCGAAACCAGGAAGAAGGAATTCTTTTTCTTTTACATTCCTTCTTGATGGGGGGTGGATGGGTGGGATTGAAGGTCTATCACATGAGAACCAATCTCACATCAATAATTGTGTTACATATTCTTCAGCACTTGCAATAAATGCTTGTGGGATGCAGAAGTCTTTACATTGGGACAGCAAAGCTCATGGTAGTATTTCACATGGAAGTATTACACATTGTGTCATAAGGTGGAGTAATGGAATGAAATACGCAGTTGGTAGGTTAGGTGCAATCCTAACGTAGGCTGGCACAACTCATCCATCTTCCTACTCTCATGGTGATGTATAGAGACAAGTGCATGTTTGTGCACTGACCTGACCCTCCCCCAGGAGAGGCACAGAAGTGTTTTTTGTGACACTCCCACACCAGCTTGAGACTTGTGCTGGGGCTTATGCCAGCCTAACTGGGGCTAGGATTACAGCCTTAAGCATTAAAATCTTGGTCAATGCACTTTGCCGAACAGCTTGTGGAGATAATGTAAACACTATATGAAATGTAGTTCCAAGTAGACATGAGTACAGGTACATTTATGCTATAAGAGACTGACCTTAAATGAACTGTGCTCTAAGGGTAGCAGATGTCAGCATTTTCAGCCTATAAAATCATTTGGGTTTGGATTGCTTCTTTGCCCTATGAAAGCACAGATTATTTCCAGATCTAGTGACTTGTAGTACTTGTTTTCATTTGTTACCCCACACAGTCTGTTCTTTCACACCAGTACCATTATTTGACATTGTAAACACTTGGTATTTTAGATCAGGAGTGTCCAAGATTTTTTGGAATGCAGTCCACATTAGATTTTTTTAAGGTGTTTAGTGGGCCACACAGAAAAAAAGTATATTTAAAGAAATACCCTGCTGTGTGCCGTTCTTAACATTAAATTCTAAATTAGATATAAGTGAAGAAAATTTGTTAACATACCAAGAACATATAAATTTTTCAGTTTTGCCTCAGAATTACGGTACTGAGGTGCCTTTCAGCTCCTTTTTGCCTTTCCTTGCTCCTTCCTACTGAGTGACAAGAGGCTGCCTCCATATATCTATACCACCAGCTTTATGCCCAGACAGCGTTCAACTTGGGTTGTTGCCAATGTTTTGAACTCTCTGTTATTTTGCATTGTCTTTTGAATTGGGGATGCCATTTTCTACATTGCAAAATTCCTTGGGAAGTCTCAGTTGCTCCCATTCTTAGAAGCAGGCAGGCGAGGCAAGCCCATGCCTTTGCTCCCAGCTTTGAGATGTGGGGACAGATGAGGGATTCCAATAGTGGAGGACAAATCAGTCAAAGGACAATCCACCTCTGTGGGTCTGCACTGCAGACCATAGTTTGGAAACTTGTGTTTGGTATGTATCAAGTTTAAATGTCCATCAGATGGCACTGTTCGGCAGTAAAAAAAAAGAATTTACTATGCGTGGGAATCAACAACATTAAAACTTTGAAAAAACTTTCCTTTTTTGGAGTGTGTGTGACTGTGTGTGTGTGTGCGCACACATGTGGGTAGGTGTGTAGGTGTGGGGAATTTACTGAACAAGGGTTTAAACAAAACCCTTAAAATATAAAGGCTGCAATCCTAATCTCCAGTTAGGCTGGCCAAAGTCCCAGCATAAGTCTTGTGTTGACCTGGGAGTGTCACAAAAGTGCCTTAAGATGAGGTTTGCCATAATTCTCTTCCACAAATGCGGGACAGGACCACCTGTCAAACTTGGGACAGTGAACATAATCCCCCAAAACTGGGACAGTCCCCATTCCCCGGGGCATCCTGCACAAGACACTTCTGCACCGCTCCTGGGAAAAGAGTTAGGTCAGAACACAGACATGCACTTGCCTCCCTACATCACCACAGAAATAGGAAGACTGATGAGTTCTTCCAGCCTAAGATTGCACCTTATGTGTCTTAGCAGGGCACAGAGCCACTATGTGGAGATTTAAGGCATTCACATTGCAGTCCTCTACGTACCTACTCAGGAATAAGTCACAAGGTGAATGCTTCAAATTCAGCAGTTAACTGGGTTAAATATTCCAACCTCAGTCACTATATTTTTTCTTGATTAACATATGAACATACTGTCTGTCTTTTTGTGGAGGAAAAGTCCATCACGGGTTACAAGCCATGGGAGTTTTATGCAACCTCCTGCTTTTAGATGTAGGCTACTTCAGAATGTCAAATGCAGGGGAGGGGACCAGGATGTAGGTCTCTTGTTGTCCAATATACTCTCTGAGGCATTTTGTGGGCCACTGTGAGATACAGGAAGCTGGAGTAGATGGGCCATTGGTCTGATTCAGCATAACTCTTATGTATTTTTGCACCTACTATTTACAATTTGTAAATTTGATTTGGCTTTTAGTAACAGAGGCTTAAGAGTGTTAGAAAAATACCTTTATTGAAGCATTCCAAACAGTGGGACCCAATTCATATGCTACCACAGTAGTGTGGGAGTTGCCTCTGTCTCCCTTTAGAAACCAGCCTCCTCTCCTCTGAGGAACATTCACCTGGGATAGAGCCATTTCATCTCCCTCTCAGTACAGCTTTCACCATCACTGTGATACTGCTGGAGTGAGATGAGGGGCACTGAAGTTTCATCTGAATATAATAAATTCTGTACACAGATTGTACAGGTGTAAACTAATTATATGCAATTTATTTATATTCTATTTTGAATGAAAGTGAATGTGGTTGGCTCTTTATATTAAAAGATAAACATCCCTTAAGTAGCTGTTAATGGCTTAAAGGCAGCCTGCTTACTATGGCAATATGGCAGGCAATTAAGCTAGCCTATGGGCAAAATCCAGAGTAATTACGAGGAGTCCTTGCTCCGGTGTAAGAGCAATTTACTCTAGATTGCAATATGAATTTCCCATAGGTTTTCACTAGGTGGTGCAGTAGCTATGGATGCACATAATGTCTCTTACAAGCTCCTGTAGTTACTCTGGATTGTAGGGTTAGAAAAGTTCAAAAAGGGGTCTGTTTCTTTCCATTTCAGCCAGAAGGCAGATCTTCTCTCTTTCCCTAAATGATAATCACTTCTGAATTGCCTCTGATCCAAATCTCAGCCACCTGAAAGGGAACTTGATTCATCTTGATGCCTTGTTACCATTGTAACTAATTGCCTTAGTATAAAGGCAATTAGAACTGGTTCGAAACCACTTAACTGGCCTAAATGAATTCAAGTCATTTGGACTGGATGAGCTGCATCCTCGAGTTCTTAAGGAACTGGCAGATGTCCTTGCAGAGCCTCTGTCGATCATCTTTGAGAAATCCTTGAGGAGTGGAGAAGTGCCACTGGACTGGAAGAGGGCAAATGTAGTCCCAATCTTTAAGAAGGGGAAAAAGGAAGACCCGGGAAATTATAGACCAGTCAGTTTGACTTCAATCCCGGGCAAGATATTAGAGCAAATCATAAAACACACAATTTGTGCACATCTAGACAAGTACTCGGTGATCAAAACAACCCAGCATGGATTTACTAAGAATAAATCTTGCCAGACAAATCTGATCTCCTTTTTTGATTGGGTTACGAGCTTACTGGACAGTGGCAATGCTGTGGATGTCATTTATCTTGACTTCAGCAAAGCATTTGACAAAGTCCCACGTGACATTTTAATTAGGAAGTTGGAAAAATATGGGCTAGACAAGGCAATTGTTAGGTGGATCTGCAACTGGCTCGATGGCCGCACTCAAAGGGTTTTAGTAAATGGTTCTGTGTCAACCTGGAGGTCAGTTTCAAGTGGGGTACCCCAAGGCTCTGTCTTGGGACCGGTTCTCTTTAACATTTTCATTAATGACTTGGAGGAAGGGATACGGGGGAGCCTGATCAAATTTGCAGATGACACCAAACTGGGAGGAGTAGCAAACACATCAGAAGATAGGAGAAACCTCCAGGAGGATCTGGATAAACTGGAATCCTGGGCTGTAACAAACAGAATGAATTTCAACAGGGAGAAGTGCAAGGTTCTGCACTTAGGCAATAAAAACCAAAAACATAGGTATAAAATGGGGGATACTTGGCTTGGCAGCACAACATGTGAGCGGGATCTTGGAGTCGCCGTGGATCATAAGCTGAACATGAGTCAGCAGTGTGATGTGTCTGCAAAGAAGGCAAATGCCATTTTAGGTTGCATTAAGAGGACAGTAGCTTCCAAGTCACGAGAAGTTATAGTTCCTCTTTATTCAGCATTGGTCAGACCTCACCTTGAGTACTGTGTTCAGTTCTGGGCACCTCACTTTAAGAAAGATGCAGCCAAACTGGAGCAAGTCCAGAGGAGAGCGACAAGAATGATCAGTGGGATGGAAGGGAAGCCCTACGAGGAAAGGTTGGGGGAACTTGGGATGTTCAGCCTGGAGAAGAGGAGGCTGAGAGGAGACATGATTGCCCTCTTCAGATACCTGAAGGGCTGTCATAGGGAGGAAGGGGCCAATTTGTTCATAGCTGCTTCTGAAAGCAGAACTAGAACCAATGGGTACAAACTGCAAGAAAGGAGATTCCGGCTGGAAATCCGGAAAAAATTCCTGACGGTGAGGGCGGTTCGGCAGTGGAACAGATTGCCAAGGGAGGTGGTGGACTCTCCCTCACTGGGGATCTTCAAGCAGAGGCTCGATGAGCACCTGTTGGAGATGCTCTAGGGGGAATTCCTGCTGCAGGCAGGGGGTTGGACTAGATGAACTACTAGGTCCCTTCCAACTCTATGATTCTATGAAAATGAAAATAGGTAATCATGGAGGTTCCTGGAACCAAATGTAAAGAATGGAGAGGTTCAACTTGTAATTGTCTTATTCCTACTAGACAATTTATGAAGTAAATATAATATTGTTTTTACTGTTTTTAACAAATATTTTTAGTCTGCATGTTTTTATTCAATTTAATTGTATTTTAATTATATTTTAATGGTGTTTTAATCTTTATTTGTGATCTATTTTAATGATGTTTTATTCCCTGATGTCAGCCGCCTTGAGCTCCCTCTTGCAGGGGAGGAAAGGTGGGATATAAATTAATTAATTAAATAAATAATACCTTTTCCCCCCAATGTGAAATAATTCTTGTTTTCATTTTCCTTCCTATTTGGTGTATATTTAAATTGATCTATAAATAAATGTTAAGAACATACAACATGATTGTTAAATGTTGTATGAAAGTGAAGTGCACTGTTTTAACTAAATTTACTCAACCATTTTTGAAAGGGATTTTTTAGGATGGGACTGTTAATTTGAAATACACCATTATTTCTTTCATAGATCTAACAAACAGGTCAAAGTTTGTTGTCCCTTAGAAATACACTTTGCTTCTTTTTTCTGTACCTTGGATAGGCAGAAGTTCAGTTCCAGAAAATAAAAGAATAGCACAATTATACCATCACATTTATCTTTATTTGGATGTATGTACAGTAGTTTTCTGAACAATGTGTTTGTGACAGAGCTCCAACAGGCCGTGTTTATTTTCTGGATTGTGAAACAGCTTCATAATGAGCATAAAATCCTTTATTTGTGAAGATGGCATCACTTTCGAAGTGCACACGCATTCTGTTGGCACGGGAAAAGAGCACAATGCCTGCCCCAGAACAGATCTCCTTCAGGTTAGATGGACGTTGTGGTAGATTTGGGTAGACTGTGACGACATCATAATTACATGTTCCACTTTTTACTTCTAGTCTGAAAAATGAATATTTGGCAGTTAACGCATACATCAAGTTTGACAGCCTTCCTACATGCTCAGCTGTTTCTATTGGAAATTCCCTTGAGTTATTAAATTGATTCATAAACCTTCAATGAGAGTCTTAGGAATTGCACAGTTTGGCATTTTTATTTCATTTCAGATACCTATCTAAATTTAAATCCAGATTCATGCCTTAGCACCTGTAGTAGAAATGTTGCAGAAATTTGCTGCGTCTGGATTCCTTGTTTGGTTGGGTTTATTTTCTGCTGGTACTTGCCTTATTTCAATATATTTGGTGGATCGTGCCCAATGGTAGGTCCCTGGCAGCAGGGATTTGCTACTGCTCTATAGCAGCAGCTTTTTGTCTCTGACATCCCAGGTGTAAAAGGCTTTTTAATTCTATGGGTGTAATAGGTCCACAGGAATTGGCCATAAAAAAGCTTACAATAGTGTGATTCCCAACTATAACAATTTTGATATAACTTATGATATAACTTATATAACAACTTTCTCAGAAATAATTTTTGCACATTTGATTTTTCCTGAACAGGAAAATCCCTCCCAAACCCCCCAAAAACCTACCACACTGAGGTTAAATATCTAATCTATGTATGAGAAGCAAAATAAAGAAGAGGTGTTGATATATTTTGTATAACTGTATTAAATATTCCTAATGATTACTCACTGGATATCGGTAATTAAATATTCCTAATGATTACTCACTGGATGTCTGTAAATGTGAGCTTTATGCGCAAATTACGTTCTACATGTATTTCCCAAATACATTCTGCATCATTTGGGTAGTTATCTGGATAGTATGGACTGGCGATTGAGCCAGAGGCATTTGTGAGCAAGCCACCACATGTATAATTCTCCTCTAGAAAAAAATATGTGAACATCATTCACGTTAGATTTAATATATTTATTAATGATAACATTATAGTAATAATGAACACACTTCATTGCGTAGAAACAGGGCAAAATAACATATTGCTTTTTGTTCAAATCCCATCATTATTGATCCCCATATATATTTTTCTTTTAAAAATATGCTACAAAAGGAACTGATCTGGATTTGAACTATGGTTGCAGGAAGACTGGGAGAAGGCATCACTCTTTATCTGTACTACCTGTCACTAAGATCTGGATCGCTAAGATCGCTTTCCTTGCTATTGAGCTGGCGCAGAATCAAGGAGGTCCAGGTTTCATGGCATGGGAACGAGGGTTACTGTATGACAGCACAGCCTTTCACTGTCTCTACCACCTTCCTGGGCCTGCTCCTCACTTCCCTCACCCTCTTCTTTCTGCAACCATCTCTACCCTCCCCCAACTCAAAAAGACCTGCTTTAGGGCAAAATCCAGAGTAACTACAGGGAGTCCTTGCTCTGGTGTAAGAACAACTTACTCTGTATTCCAATATGAATTTCCCATAGCTTTTCACTAGGTAGTGCAGTAACTACGGGTGCACAGAAAGTCTCTTACCTGCTTCCGTAGTTACTCTGGATTTGGGGGTTAGACAGCTGTTCTGTTGGCAGTACAACTTAACACTCGGAGCCCTCACCATTCATTTTCTGGCACAATGGCCCTGCACCAACTGATGCTGACTTTATACATATACTTATTAAAAATCAAAGTTACCTGTCATCCTGGGCAGTGGTGGAATTATAAAATAAGCTCCTATCAGACAAAGACAAAGAAAGTGAGACAGTTTTAACTGGCAAGCAGAATTTAACGAAATAAATTAATTACAAACATACTAATTGTGTTTTTGTGTTTTAGATAAACAAATTACATTATATACATTTAAATCACAAAGTAAACCTTCTGCAATCATCCTGGCACAGGGATTTTAAAAGCAAACTGTATTTTTAATGCAAAACTACAGATGTTACAGATGAATTGCATGTATCACTTCCAATGTACTAGCTGTTATTTTGTAGATTGGGATCCAGTCCCGTTCTCTTTCTTTCACTTTTCTTGTACGCTATTCCACACACAAGTGTTGGCACAATGGCCAGTGTGGCAGTAATCCACCATGTCATCCCAGGGTAGTTTTGGAATACAAATGGAGGTCTACTCTTGCTCTGCACTTTTGGAAGGACTAGGCATGTCTAAAAGTGCACATAAGGGAAAGACTGACAAACTATTGTCAGTAGAAACCATAAATACCAGGCAAAATATCTTCTGTGTGTAATGTTTCCTTTATATTATGTTTTAAATATAGTAGATATGTTATGTGGAAAAATAATAGTTATGTTGAATCTAAATTTTTTTCTTACACTATCCTTTGCCATTGTCAAGTCTCCCTTTCAAATATTCATTTGGTTATGCAGAATTGCTTTTTCAGTATTGCTTTTCCACATAAGCAGTTGATACGTGTGCTGCATGTACTGCTGAAGCTGTATGTGACAATGAGCAGGATTTAATAATATTCTATGAGGTGTAGGTACCCTAACTCAGTGGTGGGATTCAAATAAGTTAACAACAGGTTCTATATCCTAATAACCTAAATTAATAACAGGTTCTATGTCCATAGAACAATAGGTTCTATGATTCATTAGTAACCAGTTCTCAGAACCAGGCACTCATTACCAAAGGGTTCTATAGAACCTGTGAGAACCCCCTGAAGCCCACCACTGCCCCAACTCAGAGCCTTCCTTGTCCTTCACCATGTTTCCAGCATTTCTGCACCTGCTAATTTCAACTTCAATTAAAAGAAAGCTTCTACTAGCATTCCTTTATTATACAAACAGAGTTTTATTTCCACAGACGCACAATACAGGACAATACTTATACAGAGGGGTCCTATGCAAGCATCAGAGCCTTAGGCTGCAATCCAGAGCAAATTCAGCCTGCTCTGACCTAACTGCACTCTCCTAACTATTCTGTATCCAGAGCAGAAAGTTATGCTGAATCCAGAGAGTCAGGAAGCCTGGGCTGCCCTAACTGCTCCAGAGCATGCTAAGTAATTGACACAAGGGGAAGACTTGCTCCTGAGGAGACACCCCTCATCACACTGAACAAGGAATAGCTGTGGTGCCTACAGTGGTGACATGACTCTGCACATCACCTGGTGCGGAAATCTGTGCGTCATCCCTGGGATGCGCGCCCCCCCCCCCCAACCTGGACTGCACAGTCACTAAAGTTGGCGCCTGCGCAGTTGTTTCTGAAGCCAACTGGCTTCAGAAAGAGTACTGCGCAGGCACCATCTCTGACACCTGCGCAGTACTTTTCTGAAGCCTTTTGGCTTCGGGGGAGACTGTGCAGGCGTCAGAGTTGGTGCCTGTGCAGTACTCTTTCTGAAGCCATTCGGCTGCCGCTCCGCCTCCTGAGTGAGGCCGAATGGCTGTGCAGAGGCGCGGACTTTCTCTGCTCTAAGGAAGTCTCCTCTGAAGCTGTTCGGCATGCTCAGTGTGTTTCTGCACAGTGCACTTCAGATGGCCGTTCAGGCCAGCTCCTCAGACAAGTGTCAACTTCTGGCTGATTCTCCGCCTTGGAGCAGGCCTGAATGGGGGTGCTGACGCCCGGGGCCTGCCAAAGGACAGTCAAACTCCTCTGGCACATCACCCCATACGGAGCGCATCACCCAATGCGGCCCACACCAGCTGCACCAGTCTGGTGATGCCACTGGGTGCCTGCCTTATAAGGAGTCCCTGATGAGATGCCAGTACATTCTACAGTGAATACAAGAGGCTTCTTGGAGTGGCCTGCTGTATCCTGAGGTTTGTGGGCAGCCGTAGTTTGTTCCATATCCTGAGGTTGAGAGGCAGGGTTTGCAGCTAGGCTGGCCAAGAACTCAGATTTTTGGTCAGCACTGCCATTCTTACTCGGGCCTTATCATGGACCCCTATGGGTCTACTCATTACTATACATGCTCCTGAGGTGGTATAACTCTGAGAGCTGGAAGAGGGCATTTCTGCCTTGGAAACAGGCTTTGGATACAGAGTAACTGCTCTGCCCTAGGCAATGCTAAACATGCCCTCAACTTGCCTCTCCTGAGCTGCTTAGGCTGCCCCAGTTAGGGCAGAGCAGGTCCACCTCTCTTAGGGCACCCTATCTTGCCTTGCTCTGCCCTAAGCCTCCTTCAGAGTAACTGGGCTGGAGCATCTTGCAGTTGCTCCAACCTAGTGTTAGATAGGGCAACCTAAGGGCTCTTATGTGGGCAGATTAGTTGCTCTGGATTGGGCTGCTAGTGCTTGAGAAATTATTATTAGACTTTAGCAATATATGTACTGTATATAGTTCTCATTTCTAGCAATGGTCTTGGATGGCCCTGAGCATATGATGAGAACGTCTTCATGCCACAAATGCTTTTGAGTTGACATCTGGTGTACTAAAATGGCTTGCAAGATAAGTAGTAGATATTTAACAAGCGCCAATGCATAGTTACCTGAGCAGCTAACACCAGCATCCTTTCGGTGACCACAATTATGCACATACCAGCCTCTGTGGGAACACTCCCATAGATAGGACTCATTTCCCTGGCATTGCACTTGATCGAGCAGTATACTGCCTTCCTCCTGACCAAAATAGGCATTTCCCAGAGCAGCAATTGCAAATCCACATCCCAACTGCCTGCAGACAACCTGTGCATCATCCATATCCCAGGAATGGTCACAAACTGAACCAACGGTGTCTTTATAAAAAAGTCTCACACGGCCTTCACATTTGTTTCTTCCATCAGCCAATCTCAGTTTCATTTCTTTAAAGAAAAAAAGAAACGTCAACTAGAGGCAGAGGGGGTGGGCCAGAACACGACCCACTGGTAGAGCTCATCTCCACCAGAACCTAAGAACATAGGAAGAGCCTCCACCAGATTAGGCCAATGGCCCATCTAGTCCAGCTTCCTCTATCACACAGCAGCCCACCAGATGCATCACAGAGCACACAAGACACCTGCATCCAGGTATCCGCCACACCTGCCATTTTGAGGTTGTCCACATCTACACACACACACACAGACACACACACACCATAGCTTGTGATGGTTCTTTCCTCTAGAAATTTGTCCAATCCCTTCTTCCAAGTCGTTGAGGCTAGATGCCATCACCACATCTGGAGTCCCACCAGATCCTGAGTCTCACAGGCCAATACAGGACTTTCCTAGTCTGAGCTGGTCCAAGAGTCACCACAGATTTAAGTAACCCATAGCAGGGCTACTTCTCTTACCCAAGGAAGGGACAAAAAAAGGCCGTGTTGGAAGATGTGGCAATCATTTTTGGTATTGTGGCAGCCCCACACTACAGGCAGCTCAGGATTGCAGCATAGCAATGCTGCTGCACTAGATCAGCTTCCTTTGTATCCTGCAGGTCAGAATTCAGCATGTGCCACCATTGTGAACTCCATCCCCTCCCAGAAACCTAGCTGCCACCTGTCTGTCTGTCTGTCTGTCTGGCATAAATGCCAATCAGCCAATTAGGAGGGGCACAAACCTAGTGTGGTCCATCCATTTGGTTGAATGCTATCACCTCCTCACCACCTCATCAGGCCATATTAGGTTTTATACATCCCTTCATCCAGGAAGCCTAAGTGTGCAGGAATTTTGTCTCTTTTTGTACCCAATAGTAACTCTGTCCAAGGTTACTCAGGACTTATGTCAGTTTAGTGGCAGTGTAGAAGTTCAATCTGACTCTCCCATAAGAAGATCTCCCAGCATCCAAGAAATGTGCCAAATGCTGCCACCACTCTCTTCTGCCAATGACAGCATTTGCTCCTCCACCTATTCCTTCCAGCTCCTCCACACTCCACAGCCCTATTTCCCTCTTCCTTTAAAATCCAGAGAGGAAGAGCAGAGAGAGATGGACAAATGTTAGTGGTGGGCACCTTGGCATACTACAACCTGATGCAACTGCTTCACTTAGCCCTGTTCACTTCCAGCCCAACCACTATGCTACACTGTCTCTTGAAAAGCCAGAATAATATACCTTTATCTGACATGATAAAGGCCATTAATCTTTATAAGTTAGTGGAAAATAACTTTTTCCTGGGTTGCAACATTCCAGTAAGAAAATGATGAACCTTAGGTCCAACTTTATAAAAAGTGGGAAGCTTCAATAGCTTTCATAGCTGTTAGAAGATGAATAGCTTTACCCCTGTTGATGATCTACTGGTTGAACCTCATTGTCCACCACATTTGGTTCCAGGAACCTTCTTGGATAAAATTTTCACATTATAAAAAATCCATTGTATACAAGGCAAGCAATGAATCAATATGAATCTATTTTTCTTTCTTGGGACTTAACCACAACTTAACCACAACTTCATTTCAGCTCAGATGCCCCTTACAAAGCATTTCAGAAGCGATCACTTAGTATTGATGTGATAATCACATGGGGAATGGAGATGAACCCTATACGAAGCCTTTCTCAAGCAAGCTTAATTGCCTGCGATATTACCATCGTAGGTAGGGTGCTTTTAAACTGTTAAAGGCTACTTAAGGACATTTTTATCTTTTTATTTTAATAAAATAAATTATTTTAGATTGTGAGCCCTTTTGGGACAGGCACCCATTAGCTATTAATTAGCTATTATTTTTTTTCATTTTCTTGTAAACCGCTTTGTGAACTTTTCAGTTGAAAAGCGGTATATAAATACTGTAGATAGATAGATAGATAGATAGATAGATAGATAGATAGATAGATAGATAGATAGATAGATAGACAGACAGACAGACAGATATAGATAGATAGATAGATAGATAGATAGATAGATAGATAGATAGATAGATAGATAGATAGATAGATAGATAATTTAAAAAGCCTTCCTCATTCCTATTGAGACAAAATCACTGATAAATAAAAAACTGATCATTTGGAAATAAAGAAAATAAAGAGAATACCTGCTCCATCTAAATATCCTATACTTAATTGTAGTAGAAAGATCCAGATCACTTTTGAACCCATCTTTGACAAGAGCTTCATTGTGTCTGATGTTATACAGTACTCAATTTATACACGTAAGAATAAGTGCATGAAATTTGAACTTTTGTTTCCAGGAAGAAGTCAAGACAAGGGAATATTCTTGACTACTTCTTTGTGTTTGTACCAAGAACTTTGTTTGACAGAGATATATTCATAGGAATTGCATATTGCAGTTGTTTTGACATTCATTGATCTGCATAGCAAAATAGTACTAGAATGTTTCCTCAAGGTTCTTACAGAAGGCAAATTAATGCCAAGAAGTGCCTCAGTGGTTGCATCACACATTTGCACACTGAACTTTCTTGTGGATGAGAGCACAGATGAATGCTGGACTATTAACATTTAATGAAAGTAAGGTCTGGCTTTTGGTAGAGTATATAATGTAGACTAAAAGCTTAAATTGTTTTTTTCTTTCTGCACTCAGAAAGTGCTATCAAGCTTAAGAAGCAGACAAGTAGAAGTAAGTTCACTGTGTTCAGTAAGACTCATGTAAGTTTTAATCCTAACTTATCAGAAACTCTAGATATAAATTAATAAGCTGAATTCTAACTAGATAAATTCAAAATTAGAGGATGGAGTCAGGCAAACTGGGCAGTCACTTTGTATAAGTTTTATATCTTTTTTACCATTCAAAGAATGTGTTTGTGAGGTCACAAAAAACACAACACTCTGAAAACTTGCAACAGAGAATAAATTGAAAGCAAAAGTTCACTGAATTTGACAGTGGCGCAAGCGGTTAAGACGCTGTGCCTGTTAACCAGGCCAGGGTTCGAGACCCAGGTCGGCCCCACAAGACAGGGTGAGCTCCTGTCTTCGGCCCAGCTCTGTGATACAGCTGGATCCAATCGTATTGGCTCTGCCTTTCCATTGGACTAATTCAGTGGCGTGAAGAGGGGGGATTTGCTGCTTGGGTAACAGCATATCCTCCCTAACAATCCAACCCAGGTTTTCATGCTTTGCATGCAGCATATGCAGCGCCAAGCACGATACCATAGTCTTTCAAGACCGACGGAGGTCTGCTTTAGTTATTTATTAATGCCATTATTTTGTTCTAATATATATAATAAAATTCATTCAACTGTAAAACAATGTTTGCAGTTTTTTATCCCACCCAGGCCTCACTACAACATAACCCTCAAATTCCCCTTAGTTAACCAGTGACAGAAAAAGAGGTCATCTGGAATTATTCCTGCATCCAGCAGTTTAAAATAATTATCAAGAATGGATACTGATGATGTAACAACTGAAAACAGGCATTTTGTTTAAGTAATTAGCTGCTTACTTGTTATCGGGTCAATCCACAAGCATGTTAAAAAAGAAGTAGTATAATTTAAAATCAGTTTCATCTAAATGTTTTGCATTGGATTAAACTGGTTTAAAATAAAGATCAAAAAAGCAGGTACCAACCTAGAAGCCCCAAACTGATAATTCTGGATCAATTCAGTTGAGCGTTTTAAAGGCTATTCTATCTTTGTCCTCACCAAGATTTCAATAAGCCGCTGCAACCTTAATATCTTAAAGAAGGTTATCATGTTGATTTTAATGTGTAGACTGTCGGGCCCCTGAGTTGTATCCTAAATTTCCATTCTCTCAACTTTTAATATGCATTGAGTAAGGTAAGTCTGGATAAAATAAAAATATGGATTGGGTAAATAAAAACAGTCACCTTCAGAAAATGTATGCTATAGTTACAGTTTATTTTTCTTTATTCTTTGATTAGGATAGCAGTGTATAGATTTCAATGGGTTTGGTGGTAATGCCTTCTTCTCAATTTCCTGTTCAGATGAAGATCAGATAAAACTAAGAACATGGCTGATAAGAAAAAGTGGACTGGGTGCTTCCTCTCTTTTGGATTTGCACTTTAACCATCTGTGTAAAAAGAAAAGAAGATTTGGAATAATTGTTCAAGTCTAGACAAATGTTTTTTGGTATTGTAACCGTCCGATTCTGAGTTGCCTGCAGTTGCAGGATTCCCGCAATGCCAGGTTGCCTGTTTTTACTCAGGGGAACAGAATGGAGAAACAGAGAGAGAAAGTTGATGCAGGAAAGCAGTTGAAACACCCTACATAGAGGCTTTGGATTCAGAATGGACAAGACTCCTTCCCTCCCCCAGCCCTGCTTTCCACTTGCCCTCTCTCCACCCTGACACACTTCCTTCCTGCTTCCTCACATGACCTCTCAGCTTTAAACTGATTAAAAGTTTTTCTTTAAAAATCTTGCCACTCCCAGGGTGACCATATGACTGGAAATTTCCAGATTTGTCTTCTTTTTTGGTCTTTTGTCCAGGTGTTCTCCAAAGCGCTTCAATGTCTTCCATTTTGGCTTCAATTTGGAACTTTGCAATGGTGTTCAGTACCCCATCATATAATGTCATATGTTGTTGGATTTTTACTGAAGAGCAGAATCCAAGGCAAAAATCAGTTTTGAAATATCTACTTCCTATCAAAAGTTATGGCTAAAAAACTAAAACTAAAAAATATGCATTGAGCTCTATGAGAAAGTGAAAGTGCCCAATATTGTGGTTTTACTCATGAGTAGGCAAATGTGCTATCGCCCACCAGAAAGGCCAGGCTGAGAGGAATCCAAGACCTTGGCCACAATCCAGAGTAACTACAGGAGCACGTAAGAGACATTACGTGCACCCATAGTTACTGCACCACCTAGTGATAACCTATGGGAAATTCATATTGCAATCCAAAGTAACTTGTTCTTACACCGGAGCAAGGACTTTGTTACTTGGTAGTTACTTTGTAGTTACTCTGGATTTCACCCATAGCCCTTCTTTTGAGGCTTGGGTACCTGGTCACCCTGCATACCACTGACCTGTGGATTGGCGGAAAACGGATGCTCCGCCAGCAGATTTTGTTAAGGACCAAACTACATGTTGAGTAAATGAATTGTTTGGCCCTGTGTGTGTTTCTGTTAAGTTAAGAAGAGCAGGGGTCAGAATCTCTTCATGGTGTGGAGAGAGGAAATAGTTAACCTTTTTCAATAACCTGTTGTCCTAAGAAAATCTGTATGATGCTGTTAGCACATGATGTTTCCTTCCTGGCTAATAATTTCAGAAGCATGAATATATTAAGGACAGTGGCTTGGATGGAAAAGATTAAATAAAGCAGCCCCTCACATGCTGTGGTCTGATCCCAAGGCACTATTGCAAAATATACTGGTGATTAAGATGCATGTAACACAATTTCTGTTTAAGAGCTGCAATTTGCAACCTTCCTAACTGCACAATCCAGAGTAACTGAGGTAGCTCTTAAGAGACATTTACATTGATGTAGTTAAGGCGCCACCTAGTGGAAACCTATGGGAAATTCATAGAGCAATCCAGAGAAAATATTTCTTATGTCAACATACAAGCTCCCATAGTTACTCTGGATTGTGTAGTTAGGCTATTAATTATTTAGTTTAAGAAGGCTTCAAACCAATTAATACTTTATCTTACCATAGGGAAGCATTTTTTTCTAGCATTGCCTCCATATACCTTCTGAATACTATACCCAGTCAGACTTACCATTTCTTCTTGCACTTGTTGAGGTTCATGGACCTGCAAGAAAAAATTCAGATATATCTATTTCAAGCCCTGTCACTCTAGAATTAACACAACCCCAGGCCTTTCATCCAATCTGCATTTCTGATTGCGTTCAGAAATGTTCAATCTGCATTTAATAGTGTTCATAAAACATTTGTTTTATTTTCAGGCCATTTCATCAGACAGATTTTGTGATTGTTGTGATACTGTAAGAGACAACAGAAGCATCATCAGC
The DNA here is from genome assembly GCA_030015325.1 of Cryptoblepharus egeriae. Lineage (NCBI taxonomy): Eukaryota > Metazoa > Chordata > Lepidosauria > Squamata > Scincidae > Cryptoblepharus > Cryptoblepharus egeriae. Next base: position 45,104,784 of record JAREYC010000006.1, read on the forward strand.
CTATCTGGCTGGGGCTGTTGGACCATCACTAGGGCAATAATAAATGTATCTAATACATAAGTGAGACAGATTCATTTACATTTGTTATCACACTGCTATTTGATGCTAAATCAAGAGCAGGTACAGTTCAGTTAGAACAGTAAGGCTGAGACATAAAAGATCCAGATTCAATTGCCCCTCAGCCATGATTGTTCCTAGGTGACCTTGGGCCAGCCTCTCAGTCTCAACTACCTCCCAGGGTTGTTGTGAGGACAAAAGAATAAAGCTTACTAAGCCACCTTGGGCATTTGCTTTAGCATGGGAAAAGTGGTGTATGAATGAGGCTGCAATTCTCTGCATCCCTACTGAGATTGGGATCCTTGCAGACCAACAGGATAGGTTGGCATGATATAAGCATGTGGAAAAAGTAGAGGGGAAAGAAATCATAGGACGTACGAGAACAGACGACACCAGCATCTTCATGATGACCACAGTTGTGTGTACCCCAGCCTCTGTGACCACAGTGCCACAAGTATTCTTCACTTCCGGAGCAGTTCACATCATCCAAGAGAATCCTGCCAGTGCCTTGCCCAAAATATGCACTTCCTGGGGCACGGACAGCCCGGCCGCATCCAAGCTGTCTGCACACAACTTGGGCATCATTGAGATCCCAGGAATCATCACAAACAGTCCCCCAGGATCCATCATAAAAGACTTGAACAAGACCCTCACAGGAGTTTGTTCCATTCACCAGCCTCAGAGCTTGAAAAACAAAGAGGACAATTTAGTGCATATTTGCCAGGTATTGTTTGGTGATATACATCAACATTTCCTTATAATAATGAGAAAAAGTGAAAAATACCTGTTTCACAGCAATCCATCATCTTCTCCAACGCAGAAACATGTGTTCCTTTCTTTTTCATTTGGCTCAAAGAATGTTTACACTACGTGTCTCAACTCAAGTCAATAAATGTATCATCAAGATGTTCAAAATGCCCACAACTGTATGCAGTCCATTACCTGTCTTGTTTCTGCCCATTATCTGCTTTACATGTGATTGAACAGGGTTTGAAATTAAAGAGTGAATCCAGACACAGAAAACAAAATATCACAAATCAGACTTACCATTTCTTCCTGGATTTGTTGGTATTCCTGGAAAAAAAATTCAAATACATTTATTTCAGACTCCATCACTCCAAAACCAACCCAACCCCAGGCCTTTCACCCAATCAGTATTTCTGAAATTTTTATTAATGTTCCTAAAACATATGTTTGCATTTTCAGGACATTTCCATCAGCCTGTTTTTGTGATTGTTTGAAACTGTAAGTGACAACTGAGGCTACATCTGCCTTTCTGGCTGGGGCTGTTGGACCACAACTGAGGCATTAAAAAACCTTTCTTATACAAAGATTCAGCTACAATTTAATTGTAAACCTGCAGCTGGTGCTAAATTGAGACACAGGATAGTTGTTGATGCAATCCTAACCAATTTTTAAGCTCCAGCAAAAGGGCAGTGCAACTAAAAAGTAGGGAAACAAACATTTCCTCATCCTTGAGGAGGCCTCCAACCTTAGAATGCAGCACACACACCTACTTCAACCTATCCCTACAATCCAGAGTAACTACGGGAGCACGTAAGAGACATTACGTGTACCCGTAGTTACTGCACCATCTAATGAAAACCTATGGGAAATTCATACTGCAATCCACAGCAAATTGTTCTTACACCAGAGCAAGGACTCCCCGTAGTTACTCTGGATTGTGCCCTTGGAATGCAGCACATGCACCTCTGACATAGCTATGCCAGTGCTAGAAAGTTGGTAAGGATTGTGCCCTATGAGCTGAAAGATTCAGATTCAAAACCCCCTCAGTCATGATTCATTTTGAGTGACCTTGGCCAGTGATCCTCTCAGCCTCAGCTACCTCACAAGTTTGTTATAAGGACAAAAGGAGAAAAGCTTTCTAAGCCACGGGCATATGCTTTAGCATGGGGAAAGTGGGATATCAATTTATAAATTTATTGTGGCAATCAAAATTATATAATGACAATGATTATGTACAATAATGACAGTGTTGATTATATGGGATGAGTAAAAACACTTGAAAACTTTTACTAATATTTAGAGAGATTGAATTTTATTTCCTGCTGAGTTTAGGATCAACAAGATAGGACCAACAAAACAGGTTTGCATGATAAAAGCATATGGAAAAAGAAGACGGAAAGAAAGCATGGGACGTACGAGAACAGACGACACCAGCATCTTCATGATGACCACAGTTGTGTGTACCCCAGCCTCTGTGACCACAGTGCCACAAGTATTCTTCACTTCCGGAGCAGTTCACATCATCCAAGAGAATCCTGCCAGTGCCTTGCCCAAAATATGCACTTCCTGGGGCACGGACAGCCCGGCCGCATCCAAGCTGTCTGCACACAACTTGGGCATCATTGAGATCCCAGGAATCATCACAAACAGTACCCCAGGATCCATCATAAAAGACTTGAACAAGACCCTCACAGGAGTTTGTTCCATTCACCAGACTCAGAGCTTGAGAAACAAAGAAGACAATTTAGTGCACATTTGCCAGGTATTGTTTGGTGACATATATCAACATTTTCTTTATAGAATGAGAATTGTGGACAATTTTTATTTTGTGACAATCCACCAATTTCCCTAATGCAGGAATATGTGGTCCTCCCTTTTTTCATTTGGCTCCAAGAATTTTTACACTACCATACCTCTAGCTAATACATGCATGCATTACTAACATGTCCAAGATGCCCACAATGTAGGGACTTCATGGCATTCCTGTTCCTAGCAATTATCCTCTCTACTTTACTTGTGATTGAACAGGGTTTGAAATTAAGGAGAGAACCCAGACATAAGAGACATATGGATAATATTATACCAAATCAGAATTACCACTTCTTCCTGGATTTGTTGATGTTCCAGGAGCTGCAAGAAAAAATTCAGATAATTTCAGATTCTGTCACTCTAGAACCAAAACAGCCCCTGGCCTTTCACCCAATTAGCATTTCTGAAATTTTTATTAGTATTCATAAAACATATGTTTGCATTTTCAGGCCATTTCATCAGCCTCTTTTTGTGATTGTTTTGAAACTGTAAGAGACAACTGAAGTTACATCAGCCTGACTAGCTGGGGCTCTTGGACCACAACTGAGGCATTAAGAAAAACTATTAGCCAGGATTGGGACAGAAGTTTCTTACTGAACTTTTGTGACACCCCCAGGACAGCACAAAAGTTATTATGGGGCCGGCCTTACTGTTGGTTAGGATTGTAGATTTTGTGACCTTTGGCATTGGCTTTAGCATAGTAAAAGCAGGATATAAAGCCACTCAATCAATTCTGTGTAACACAATAGGCTTGCATACTGAGATCCACCAAATAAATCTGGACCCCATATTGAGCACAAGAGGAGAGTTAACTGATGTGGCAAATATGCTAACTTTTCTGTTGAAAAAACTGATATGCTGACAACCATCCTAGATTTGCTTATTGGGCGATGCAACAGAGAGGTTGATTTGCTTCCTGGCTTACCTATACTATATTGTCTGTAAATTTGTTTGTCATGTATGCCAGAAAAGGATGTTATAAAAGTTCTTATGCTATCTAGACTATTGTCCACCACCAATTAATCAGGCATGGGGCACTGCAACATTGACAATTACATGGAAGAGTACAAACATTTAAAACTTTATACTGTTATTCAGATAACTTAAAATTCTGATCTGCATCCCTACTGAGATTGGGAACCTTGCAGACCAACAGGAGAGGTTTGCAGGATAAAAGTATATGGAAAAAGTAGAGGGGAAAGAAATCATAGGACGTACGAGAACAGACGACACCAGCATCTTCATGATGACCACAGTTATGTGTACCCCAGCCTCTGTGACCACAGTGCCACAAATATTCTTCACTCCCGGTGCAGGTCACATCATCCAAGAGAATCCTGCCAGTGCCTTGCCCAAAATATGCACTTCCTGGGGCACGGACAGCCCGGCCGCATCCAAGCTGTCTGCACACAACTTGGGCATCATTGAGATCCCAGGAATAATCACAAACAGTCCCCCAGGATCCATCATAAAAGACTTGAACAAGACCCTCACAGGAGTTTGTTCCATTCACCAGCCTCAGAGCTTGAGAAACAAAGAAGACAATTTAGTGCACATTTGCCAGGTATTGTTTGGTGACATATATCAACATTTTCTTTATAGAATGAGAATTGTGGACAATTTTTATTTTGTGACAATCCACCAATTTCCCTAATGCAGGAATATGTGGTCCTCCCTTTTTTCATTTGGCTCCAAGAATTTTTACACTACCATACCTCTAGCTAATACATGCATGCATTACTAACATGTCCAAGATGCCCACAATGTATGGACTTCATGGCATTCCTGTTCCTAGCAATTATCCTCTCTACTTTACTTGTGATTGAACAGGGTTTGAAATTAAGGAGAGAACCCAGACATAAGAGACATATGGATAATATTATACCAAATCAGAATTACCACTTCTTCCTGGATTTGTTGATGTTCCAGGAGCTGCAAGAAAAAAAATTCAGATAATTTCAGTCACTCTGGAATCAAAACTGCCCCTGGTCTTTCACCCAATCAACATTTCTAAAAATTTTAGCTAGTGTTCATAAAATATATGTTTGTGTTTTCGGGCCATTTCTTTAAAACTATAAGGGACAACTGAAGTTTTATAAGCCTGTCTGTAGCTGTTAATGTAAGAACATAACAGCCTCAACTGGATCAGGCCAAAGGCCCATTTAGTCCCACTTACTGTATCACACAGCAGCCCACCAGATGCTTCAGTGACCACATAAGACATCTGCATCCAGGTGCCTTCCCCTTATAATACATAAGTTAGAAAGATTCATCTATAGTATTGTTGTCATATTGCATCTAACGCCAAATTCATTGTAGCTAATTCTTTAGCCATCTAGATGAAGCTCTGTCAAAGTCAACTGGACCCCAAATTGAGGAAAAGGGAGAGTTTACTGATATGGGAAAAACCTGTTTCTTTTAACGGTCACATCTTTTGACAAAAGTAATATGATGGCAACAATCCTGCATCAGGTTTTTGAGCTGCCTAACCAAGAAGTTGATTTGCTTCCTGGCTAAGCTATTGTTCATAATCTGTAGATTTTGTTGTCATGTATGCCAGAGAAGAATTCTCTTCTACCTAGACCAGAGGTCAGAAACCTATGGCACACATGCCAAACTTGGCACCTGAGCCAATTTTCACTGGCATGTAGACCCCATCCCCAGTCTCTGCTCAGTGAGGAGAGGCTGGGGAGCTGCATTGCCACTTGGGATCCTGGGTAGCGCATGGGGTCTTCTTCTCTCTGGGGAGGAGAGAGGTTCTGCCCAGAGAGAGGCGGACCTTGGCTTGTGCAGGTGTGCATGTGCATTATATAATTTTAGAATCATGTTGGCATGCAGAATAACATTGTATTATAGATTGGCACAACACCACTGAAAGGTTGCTGACCTAGCCTATGGCCAACCAGTAACAGTAACATAATGCTTGCAAATAATAAAATGGAAAGAATTGAAGGGGCTGTCAGTGTGGGCACCTCTACTCGGAAGTCAGTCCCACTAACTTCATGGGCTGAAAACTTTCAAGAAATCACAAAATAAATTGCTGCCTAGATATACCAATGTCACTAAAATAAATTAAGAGTGAAGATCAGTGTCCAATTAAAATTCTGCAGAGATCAATTGCTGATATATGAAAAAGTCACCTTAATCTTACAAAGGCTTGTAATTATATCTAATTATTCAAACCTACGTGATTTATTAATTGTCTCCCCAAGGTTCTTAATCAAGATGCACCTTTTAATTGATGGCTTAACATTGGGTGGGGCAGAAGGAATGCCACTGTTCATCCCAGCAGAGCATCTTTCTAAGTGTTCCTTTCCTAGTGTGTCCTTCATGACCTTCTCAGATTATGAAGTTCTTTAAAAGAAGCCGTTTTTTGTCTTTCCTCTCTCAATAGCTTTATGGCTAACTTCTTGAAAACCAGAATAGTTATATAATGAATTCAGTTGAGGAGATACAGTAAGCAGGTACAGTGGTGCCTCACATAAAGAGCTTAATTTGTTCCAGAGGTATGTTCTTTAAGTGAAACACTCTTTAAATGAAGCAGATTTTCACAAAGGAAATAATGGAAACTCAGACAATTGGTTCCAAAATATTCCAACCCCCAAAATATTCATATAAAAATATTAACTGGATGAAAAAAATGAGGACAAAACACTGGAACTGAATTCAAAACATGCATTCAATGTGCATGATCCTATGAAGTCTACTTAGGCTGCAGTCCTAAAGACACTTAGGACTTTAACACAATGGGGCTTACTTCTGGGTAGACATGGTTAGGAGGTTGCAATCAAAGACACTTTCCTGGGAGGCTTACCTGGGCTGCTGCTGGAGGTTCAAGGTGGTCGGTGGGGGTACTTGGGGGCAGTTAGGGGCAGCTGCCTCTGGCACCCCCAGCAACTGCCCCCAAGTTGGGGGCATTTAGAGGCAGCAGCGTTGGCCGGCAGCCCTTTAAAAGAGCCTCTGTGCGGAGTGTCAGGGCTGCATAGCACGCGTGCCCATAGCACACTTGCTTGTTAAGTGAAATGGAACTTGTTATGTGAAGCAAGTTTTCTTGGAAATTTTTGCTTGTTATGTGAAACGCTTGTTAAGCGAGGTACCGCTCTACTGGAAAAAAAGAAAGCAACACTTCTTTTTTGGTTGAAAAGCACTATTCAGAAATCTGAACAATTACTATAGAATGAATTAACATGTAGGTGAATCAAACAGGAATGTGACACATACAAGAAAGAAAAATGTTAGCTATGCATATTGTGCTTAACAATTCAAATATTATGTGAACATATTCCAATTTTCATTCTTCATTTTCCAATTTAAAACTTGAACAGACCTGTGCATGAGAAGCAGAAAATATGAATGAGAAAACTATCCCCCTCTCCCCTTACCTGTAGCTGAGAGCAGCATCCAAAATAAAATCACAGTGTGATCCATCTTGGATTACAATGTCAGATGAGTTAAAGTATTCTTCAGGTTTGATACATCTGAAATATATAGCTGCAGGAATTGAAATGTGATCCATCCTTTTTCATCAGTCCAGGAGTAAAGGAAGCCCTTTCAAGTTGCCGGTTTATGCTCACTAAATGATGCCAACAGTACAGATCAACGTATCAATTTAAAGTTCCTTATCTATTAATATAAGTCTCTGTGTTGTGCAAACACTCAAATACAAAGCTCAGTATTTGCCCTCTCAATCTATGGGATGGTTTCCAAAAGGAAATGAGCCAGAAGATCTGTAGAAGTCCCATCAAATGTATAGTAACGAATAGGTAACTTCCTCAATTTTCTCTTTGATCCATAGGCTGAATCATGCTGGGAGTATCTGGAGAAGGATACGACAGCATGCAAACGGAGTTGTGCATGGCAGGTGATAGAATCATAACACTGTTCCTGTGTTTTAAGGAAATATCATATTTGCACCCATCTAGGCACCCAGCAAAATGCATTTGAGATTTTAGAAAGTATTTACTAGAATCCATAGAAAGGAGAAGCTGTGTGATCCAGAGTGCTTAGCTCTTGATACATGGTATGCTGTTTTGAAACTGAGACGAAATTTCAAAAATAGTCCATATTGCATGGGTTTTTGCTGTTCAAAGGGAACAAAAGGCCTGCTTAGTCTGATTTGATATAGTTCATTGACTCCTAGCCATACTTATCCACCATTCATCAGTATTAAATATGTTCTGACTGTTTATAGAACATACAACAGCTGATGCACTGGGAGGGAGGGTGCACAGAGGATGATGATGCACATAGGGGGTTGGTGCACATGGGGGATGATACACAGTGGGGGTGTTGATCAGTGGTGGGCTCCAGCTGCTTTGCACCTACTCTATAGAACCGGTTATTAGTGAGAGATAGGACATATAAAGTTTAAAAATAGCCATTTAAAAGTGGCTGTCAGATGGGCATAGAACCGGTTGTTAATTTCTTTGAATCCCATCACTGGTGTTGATGCTCATGGGGGTGGGTAAACATTCAGGGTAGTGCTGCATGGGGGGTGGTTCGGGGGTTGGTGCGCATGTGGGGTTGATGCACATGGGGGTATTGCGCATGGGGGTTGATGCACAGTAGGGGGATGGCGTATGGGGGAATTTTACTCCCACAACGTGAGTATTTTTTCACTAGTATAACGTATAATTTATTCTTGTTCTTGACAAGTGAGTAGTCATGTAATAAAGCAGGCTTGCAGCACTAGCATTTTTAGTTACCAAATACATTTTCTTAAGGTGGCTTCCAGCAGAATAGTAGAAAGCAGGGGACCTGGATGATCGAGAGGCTGTAGGCTAACAGAAATATTCTCAAATCAGGCAATTATTCAGCAAAGGCCTTCAGCAGGCAGAGGGATGGGCCATAAAAGTTATCCCCATAAGAGTTATCCCCATAAAGGTGGCACCATCTTGTCAGCACTGAACACATATTGGGATGCCATGGAAAGAAGTTAAGCCTCCATTTGTTGCCTTACATGAAAATGTGGATAGTGTTGGATGCATGCCAGGATTTTTTCCTGACGTTACATTAAGCATCCTGACGAACTCAAGAAATAGATAAAAGGGCCAGCTGGCATGTAGGGCAGATCAAAGACTGCTTCCTTGTTTTCCAAACGGCTTTCTCCCCCTTCCTGTATCCTTTAAACCAGTGGTCTTCAAAGTGAGAGTTGGGACTACCTTGGGGGTTGTGAAGTCAGGTCAGGTGGGTTGCAAGAGGATGGGACCCACCATCTTGGAATCTGGCACTGGGCTTTCCTGAGAGTAAGTCTCATTGAATACAATGGGACTTATTTCCAAATAGACATATAGGAGCATCCCTGTAAGTTTGATAGGGAGTCCTGGACAGATTTTTAAATTTGAAAGGGGGTCCCAGGCTGAAATGCTTTAATACCACTGCTTTAAACAATCTATGATGCAATGTCCTCTTGGAAACCTAATGTGTTGATGCGCATGGGGGATGATTCACAGTGGGGGTGTTGATGCCCATGGGGGATGGTCACATAGGGGGTGGTGTGCAAAGGGGTGTGCTGCACATGGGTGCGCATGGGGGATGGTGCACATGGGGAATGATACACAGTGGGGGTGTTGATGTGCATGGGAGATGGTGCGCATGGGGAATGATACACAGTGGGGGGTGTTGATGTGCATGGGGGAATGGTGCAAATAGGGGCAGTGGTGGGATTCAAATAAATTAACAACAGGTTCTATGTCCTAATAACCTAACAGGTTCTATGTCCCGTTAGTAACCAGTTCTCTATGTCCCGTTAGAACCAGGCGCTCATTAGCAAAGGGTTCTATAGAACCTGTAAGAACCCCCTGAAGCCCACCACTGCATGGGAGGGTGGTGTGCATGAAGGTTGATGCGTATGGGGGATGATACATGAGGAGGTGTTGATACACATGGGGTGTTGATGCGCATTGGGGTGGTGCACATGGGGATGTGGTGCACATGTTGCATCCTAGAGGAAAAGTCTGTCAGGTAAGGGAACATTTGTTCTCTTGCCTGAGATAAGCCTTTGCTACCTTGCCAAGTCTAACTTGGATTTGCACTAGTTGGTACACATTTGAATGGATCCAGGAAATAAAATTGAAGAAAGGAGGGTAGATTATGCCCAGCCTCAATCACCCCCTTGCATTGTACCCCTTGCACTGATTTACCAGCATTGGGGATCATTGCAAGGCTGGTAGTCTGTGGCCACCTGTAGCAGTGGACTGAATGTATAAAATGGTGTGTCACATTTCAAAGTGACAAGATGCCTTCTATATAGCCCAGGGTTTCTCACAACACAGCAAAAGATGGAACAATTTCCGTGCTCTGAATATAATACTTAAAGGAATTCAAAGCCAAACAAGGATGGGAAAGCTATTTCTCTGTGCTTATTCTCTGTACATGGCCTCGGTCAGTCTTGGAAGACTATGGTATCATGCTTGGCGCTGCATACGCTGCATGTGAAGCACGAAAGCCTGGGTTGGATTGTTATGGAGGATAGGCTGTTACACAAGCAGCAAATCCCCCCCTCTCCATGCCACTGAATTAGTCCAATGGAAAGGCAGAGCCAATACGATTGGATCCAGCTGGAGTCACAGAGCTGGGCTAAGGACAGGAGCTCACCCTGTCTTGTGGAGCCGACCCAGGTCTTGAACCCTGGCCTGCTGGTTAACAGACACAGCGTCTTAACCTCTTGCGCCACCCACAGCCCTTACCTGCATGAATTGGATCAATATTAGCCAACTACGCCTAGTGCACATGCTTCTGTTCGTATTTTCTAAAATGATTCCTGGCAGATTCAACAGGCCTATATTAAAGCACATACACACTCATGCTATACTAATCACCATACCTCTCTTTTGGTTTGACAGTCTTTATATGGCATGTTGAATATAATACATATAATATAATATGGTGTAATCTTTGGTCTGCAATGGTTAGACAATGTCACTGAGGCAATGAACATGAATTTGGACAGACTTTGGAAGCTAGTGGAGGATAGGGTGGCCTGGTGTGCTGCAGTCCATGGGACCACAGAGTCGAACATGAACTTAAAAATTAAAAAACAACAATGGGTCAGTCAACCTAATATCCCATGAAAAGTAGCCATCTGAGCCACTTTTAGTTAGTGGCCAGTTTTGCTGAACCAAGCAGCCTGTAGGGATTCCTGCTGGGTCTCCTGCTTACCTCAAGATATCTGCCTTAACCTAACAAATTAACCTGACAGATATGTTTTTACCATTTAGATAACCTGTGTTTGTGACTTCATGAAAAACATAAAACTCTGAAAATTTGTAATGAAGCAGAAGTTTAATTGCAAATTAATTAAAAGCAAAATACAGGTATACAAAATGTGACAGTGTGGTTATTGTTGAAGGTCTCTTGTTCTAATATACACATCCTAAAATCTTAAAACAATGTTTGCATTCTTATATCCCTCCATATCTTTGGGCCTTATTTCAATTTAGTCCTCAAATCTCTTTTACTTTGCCAGCCGCTGTGATCGAAAAAGTGGTCATCTGAAATTATTCCCATTTTCCAGCAGTTTAAAAGAATTATACAGAATGGAAAATGATGGTATAACAACAGATTATGGGAGATCCTAAGCATGTCTATTCAGAAGTTAGTCCCATTGTGTTCTATGGGACTTACTCTCAGGAAAGTGTGTGCCTTCATTAATGCAAGATGTGTCTGTTAAGTAGTCAGTTGCTTACTTGCTATTGGATCAATTCACAAGCATGTTAAAAAGGAAATACAATGTTCTAAGACCAGTTTTGTCCAGTTAAGTTGGCTTCAGTTAAACTAGTTTTAAATGATGATCTAAAAAGCATCGACCAATAAAGAAGCCAGATTACTCTGGATCAGCTTCCTTGAGTTTTATAAAGTACACCTCTATATTTGTTCTCAACAAGATTTCAGTAAGTCACTGCAGTTTACCTTAATATTTTAGAACAGCTTATTACCGGTATATTGATTTTAATTTGTAGATCATAGGGACCCTGAGTTGTATCCTAGTTTTCCATTCTCTCAACTTCTAATATGCATTGGATAAAATAAATCTATTTTCAGTGCACTGAGGCTTCCCCCCCCTCCTGTTTCCATTTGACTGTCTTCTTTCTTGTTCCCTTCTGCCACAACCTACTGTTATTTGTATGTGTGTGCTGATATGGTGGATTCAGAATCAGGTTTTTTTAAAAAGAAGAAAACTTCAGAAATGTATGCTATAGCTACAGATTGTGATTTCATGTGAGGCATGCGTAATGAAATTCTCTGGACAGGTTGGTTTCAATAGATTTGGTGGTAATGCGTTCTTCTCCAGTTCCTGCTCAGAAGAAGACCAGATCGCTTCTTTTTTTTCAGACTTGCACTTTAACCAGCTCTGTAAAAAAGAAAAGAAAACAACAGTTTTCAATAATTTGTTCAAGTCTACATAAATTTACTCTAAGGTAAACTTCATGTTAAGCAAATGCTTAGTATGGCCTTATGTGTGTTTTTGTAAGTTAAAAAGCAGTTATGGAGGTGTTATTGATTGATTGAATTCATTTCATTTCATTTCTATCCCGCCTTTCTCTGCAAGTGGACCTAAGGAGGCTAAAAAATAATAAATAAAAGCACATAACAACAATTCAAATATTTAAAACATTCAAACGTATCAAAAACACTTCAACATATTCAAAAAACACCCTGGCACAACCCACTGGTTGTGACTAACTCACTGACTCACCAATGCCCAGCCGAAACCACTGGGCCTAGAAGCATGAAATTTGGAGAGGGTTTTCTTCCATGATGGAGGCACCCACTTAGAACTAGTTTTCAGAAATTCCCACTGGAAGGGGGAAAAGGGGCACTTTGTTTTCCTCCCTATTCTTTCCAATGAAGAAAGGATGCTCTGCCCCAATCCTTGGACCCAGATGCATGAAATTTGGGGAGGGTGTTCCTTCCATGAAACACCCACCAAGAACCGATTCCTAGTGGTTCTCAACACCTAACAAGCTGAAAAGGGGTGCAATGCATTTTCAGCCTATACTTAACATTGAAGACTGATCAATACCCACCCCAAATCCTGCACCTGCCCAGTAGCGGTGCCAATGGTTGTTGGAGGGTGTGGCACAAGGGGGATTGTTGCGCATAGGGGGTTCATGCACATTGGGGGTTCATTTGCATGGGGGTGTTCAGTGTTGCGCAATGGGGGGATGGCATATGGGGTTTTTGTTTCTTTACTCCTGAAACTCGGGTCCTTTTTGGTAGTAGGTTATAAATATACTTAATTGCCAAAACTTCTTCCAGAGACTCTCCTGAAAATGCTACTTCTTGACATTTCAAGAGATAGAATTCTTCAGATTTCCTTCAGATAATCTAATGCTGTGAAATTAATGTGAAGTTTGTAAGCACAGATGTAGTGTAAGAGCCAAACAACCTATTCCATGGAATATGTAATTTGGCCTGGTATTCTTGCCACATAGTAGTGTAAGCACAGAAGGGCACAATACTACATTTTGCAAGGCATGTCAATGCACTATATAAACTTCCTCTCCCCACTCACCTTTGGAGCCATTCCTGGTAGTGAGAGCAAAGCACTTAACTCTTCACTTAACTCTTGCCACCAGGAATGGCTCTGACAGGGATGTGGAGGAGCAGTTTACATGGCACAATGTTTTACAAAAATTAGTGTTGTGCCCTTCTGTATGCCATATCTGCAAGATCAGGTAAAGCAGTGGCAGGGATGAAGTTGATCAAGAAAAGGAATAGTAACTGCAACTTACCCTGTTTTTTGGCATCATCTTCTTTTTGAAGTTTCAGTGGACCCACAACAACTTCCACCTTGTCCTGGAGTTTGTATGTGTCTCTTTTCCCTCTACTTAGACACCCTCGGTAGCATCGGGATGAGTTATCATATGCCTGACAAACTATCAGCTTGAAATGCAAGTAAACTTCATTGTGTTTATTAATAAACTTAAAGGCCCTGAACGTGAAGCGAATTGTGTTGATTGTTGGTGAGTACATTGATCTATAAGTAAGATCTCGCACACATCTGAAAAGAAATCACAGTTGCGTTAGGAAGGGTTAGGTGCTTCAGTGTTGGTAAGGCAAACTTCACACAGCATACTGAAAGGCATAATTTAATGAGGCTGTAGCTCTGGTTATAATCCATGAGGTAGTGTACAAATGGGGAGGCAAGGAGTCCTTTGCATGGGGTCCCTTGAAGGGTAAAACCACTGGTGACCAAAATGGCTAAAGTTGTTGTTTTTAAGAATCATAGCATCATATTATAACATTTGATGCATAGCAGAATTGAATGAAAAGACAGCAGAATTGAATGAAAAAATCTCAATTCCATCAAAAGTTATGGTCAAAAAACTAAAAACTAAAAATGCAACTGTCTTATGTAACAAAAAACATATTCCCTTATCTCAAAACAGGTAAATAAAATGGGCGGCGCAATCCTAACTTGTGCTGGAACAGGCAGGCTTTCCTAGCTTGCACTGTATTCAGTGCAACTTTAGGGATTGTTGCTAGACTTTCCTGAGGAAGAGGAGGCTTTTCCCCTTCCCTGTGGTAGGGCTGCTTCAGCCCTAGAGGGTGCATTCAGGCCACCTCCAGCAAAATGTCATTTGACAAGACTCTGTGTGAGAGTAAAGAAGGAAATTTATTTTATTATTTTCACCAGTGCCTCTTTACGCAGTTAGTAGGAGTAATTTTATTAGAATACACAGAAATGAAATCTGACTCATCTTATAAATTCCATGGTGTCTCGTAATAGCACTTAATTGGTTCCTAGAACAACCAGTCTCCTAGAACAATACCACTTTTTGTTTCAAGAGGCAGTTGTGTTTAATTTTCCATAGCACTTGATAGAATATACCAGTAAATATTTCAGTATGATTTGTTTAATTGAATTCTGCATTAACGTACTTTCCCAATTATATAACATGATAGTATTAGTCACAATTTCCCAGTTTTCCATTATTCTGGCCTCAGAATCAAATGCAGCTTGTTGCCCCCAAATGCTTGGCACTGGGGGCAATTGAACCTTAGTTTCCCCTTTTTTTGTATGCCACTGGCACAGACACAGCGAGAAAGAGACCACAACAAAAAACAGTGCCAGGGAGGCTGATGCTGTATGCAACAGGGTGGGCATGACCTAATAGATCAAATAAGGTAAATAAGGTGAAGTATGGTAAGATAAAAGAGGCAAGTAACATAAAGTTCTTATCCTACTTCACAGCACCATGATGTCCTATGAATCTACTTGGACATACTCTAGCCCTTTAGTTGGTACAAGTATAAGTGGCCTGAGCAAGTGTTACACAAGGTTGTGCTGGATGCATCGATCACCAGCAGTGTCATTGCTATAGGTGTATCTGCCTGCTTCCACCCACCCTGTTCTGACCATCCCTTACTCATGCTGCCAGCTTATCTTCACTGGGAGATGCAGTCCATTGCTAAGCCACCAGAACTGCTTCCATTTACAGTGGCAGTTCTAAAATGGCTACTGTGGGTGCACTAACTTCCACAAGCCAATTCACAACAGTGGAAGGCTATTCCGCTGTTGTTAATCCCTTTGCATGATAGTGAACTTTGCCAGATAAGGATCTTGTGATTAGGATTTGAATTTTCTTAATTAAGAGTCGATGGGTACAATCCAGAGTAACTACTGGACCTTTTACACCGACATAGTTATGGTGCCACCTATGGGAAACCTATGGGAAATGCACAGAACAATCCAGCATAAGTGCCTATTATGTCTTGCTGTAGTTACTCTGCATTGTAGGGTATATCCTGCTGGATTGTAGGGTATATACACAACTGAGGTGGCCCACACAAAGAAATTCTTGAAATCTTCTATCACAGAACTCTTCTATGACAAAAATAGGAAATAAGAAATCTTTTTATTCATCTCTACTTACCCACTTCTGATTATGTCATAGGACAAGGATGTGAAGTTATTAGCATATGGAGATGCTACACATGTGTCTAAGAACAGTACCAGGTTTGGATCAGAAGTGTTGAGAGTAGCTTGGATGTATAAATCCTGATTAAGCGTAACAAAATATGGAGAGCTGTAAACTTTGTGGTTGAAATTTTCTGATTGATAGAATGCAAGATCTATATTGTAACTGCCATACTGAACTGCAGTCAAATCAACAGAGTTTTGGGCAACAAATGCAGTGTCTACTATGGTTTCCTCATTCATTACACACACAACAAAAAACTGGAAGTTTTTCTTTCTTGTAATGATATATCCAGAGACAGATGTTTTAATTATGTTGGAATAGGTCATAGCGGTGTTATTCGTCTGCTAAAGAATAGAAAAATAGTACATGTTAATCAGCTATTATACATAAAATCACATTTACTACTGTACTTAACTTTTTCAGACTGTACTAATCTTTCAGTATTATGGTTATTGAACACTGATTATGGCTGGTGCTGACATATCTCAGAAATGTAATTAAGTTGGGGGAAAGAGTCAAGGTATATGATAGAGCAGTGGTCCTCAACCTTTTTGGCCCCAGGGACTAGTTCTGTGGGGAAAAAATTTCCAGGGACTAGCCCATGGGTGGGGGGAGAGTCCTGCCTGTGGCGACCTGGAGGGAGGGCTTCTCCACCTAGAGCACAGCACAGCTGCCTCCAGCTGTAAATCCCATTATAATAAATAGAGCTATTGCTAGGTTACTGTGGGTAGGATTGCAGGTGAGAGCCCAACGTCTCAATGCCTGTCTACTCAGAGCAGGGATTTTCAACCCTTTTCCATGCTGGATGCACTGAAAATGCATAAAGCCATCCTAGTCACTCTTATTGGAGAGTAAGGCTCATTGACTAGAATCAGACTTATTTCTGAATATACAAGCATTTGATTGGGCTTTGAGGCTGCAATCCTGTTCACACTTTCCTGGGAATAAGCTCCACTGATTACAGTGGGACTTACTACTGAGTAAACAGGCATAGGATTGGTCTCTGAGGCTGCAATCCTCCGACAGAGCCCTCCTGCTGTGAGGAGGGAAAGAGGCACTTATAATCAGTGGTGGTCCCCAGCAGGTTCGCACCTACTCTATAGAACCGGTTCTTAACAAGAGATAGGACATATAAAGTTTAAAAATAGCCATTTAAAAGTGGCTGCCAGATGGACAGAGAACTGGTTCTTAATTTCTTTGAAGCCCATCACTGCTTATAATCCTCTTGTGGACCGGTCAAGGACTGGCAAGGATCACCCGTGCTACCCAGTCCGGGGGTTGAGAAACCCTATGATAGAGTACAGGTGTAACCTAATTATCTGCATTTTATTTTTCAGCAATTTTGTCTCAACATAAATGAGGTTGGCTTTTTAAATTAAAAGATAAACATCCTTTAAGCAGCAGTTAATGGCTGAAAAGCAGCATGCTTACTATGGCAACAGTGGCAAGCAAGTAAGTTTGCCTGTTAAAGATTTCATAGTGTTCATTTTGATTTCTGTTTCAGCTGGGAGGGAGGGAGACCCTTTCCTTCCCCCATGTGATAAACATATGAATACAAAGTTCCACAAATACATGTTCCACCAGCGGAAGGAGGAGAATGTTAATTGAATATCAGTTCTTCTTGTAAGTGCAGTATGGCTGCCTATGTATCCAATAGTGGCCACTCTTTCCACCTTTTAAGTGGGCAGCAAGAGGGGCTAGGGCAGGCAGTGTGAGAGGTATATTTTTAGAGTGGGGGGACAAGGAGGCAGAACAAGAAGGAAGGAAGCAGAATTAGTAGCATTCACATATTGCTGGAACCTGTTCCCCTCTGCACACACACTGGGATGCACTACACACTCCATTGGTGTATTGGCATGTGTGTGTGTTTGTGTGTGTGTGTTTATGTAGGATTTGCTGCTCAGTTGCAATCTTGAGTTGATAGCTGTTGACTCAAAAGTAAGCCCCATTGTATTCAATGGATCTCACTCCCAGGAAAGTGTGTTTAGGATTGCAGCCCTCAATAAACATGATGGATTAAATTCTGAGTAATTGCTAAGTAAAAGCCTGAATGTATTGTTGCATCAAATGTAATGAAAACATGAGTTCTTACCCGTCTTTCTGTCCCACAACCACTGTATGGAATATGGAAGATAACATAATATGGTGTAATCTGAGGTGCACAGAAAGAATCTGAAGTATTCAGATACAGATCTCCAGCACGGTAGCCCAATGACCGGAGGTAAGATGTACTAATGTGTACATCCATGTATCTTCCAGTACATGATACCACTGAAGGACAGAAGTACAAGACCTTGGTTAAACTGAGTACTGAAAATTAATCTGAATAGTTTTTCATTTTAGATTATGAGCCCTTTTGGGACAGAGACGCATTAGCAGTTTTTTTCATTTTCTTTGTATACCACTTTGTGAACTTTTTAGTTAAAAAGTGGTAAATAAATATTGTAGACAGACAATTTTTGTTATTGACATTGTTCATTGTGTCCTGAATAACTGACTGTTAGCATATTAATCACACCCAAATTCTGCCATCTGAGCGGCATCTTTCACTTTGGCCAGTAGTAGGACCAGCCTAGAAAGAGAGTAACTAGAGGAGTACAAATGGTAAGTAGTGCAAGCTACCTAAAGTGAATATAAGCAGCCATTCCAACTCATCCTTGGAGCCATCAGGCAGAAACAACAATCTTGCTGCCCACTTGTTCAGTGGCTGTTGATCAAAGGTCACCTTGGAGCACCAAGCTGCCTGCAGGCTTTGATCAACACCAGTCATCTGGGTGTTTGGAAACCCAGCTGATCAGTGGCAATTTAAAAAGATAACAAGAACACATCCTACGTACATAGGGACCCAGAGCTAAAAGTGGCTTTGAGTCCTGTTACAAGTTTTGAAGGATGCAACTAAAAACTGAGTGATGGATTCCTGATGGAACTTAGAACTGCATCTACTTGGAACTGCATCGATGATTTCACTGACAGAAGTCTGAGTGATCCTAAGAAGACAAACTGAGGCCTTAAAAGGGGACATGATACTGATGGCACCACGGCCATTGATACCACCACTTTGCAGCCTTCATTCTGCTCTCCTATTCAGTACCCATAGCTTTCCTGTTCCTCCCTCTTCTTGTCCCATTCTTTCTCCTCCCTGCTTCTTCCTATTGCCCACAACAGTACCACTGGGGGGCACTGAGGGTCAGCTTGCAGGCCACAACAGGTAGTTAATACTAGATGGCACTGTAACTGTGTTGACGCATGTTGACCTTGCATCAGAGGATCACTTCACGTAACTGCTCTTGATTTGGGGGTTAGGCAAGCATCCCAGCCTCTACTTCCTTTGTGTATGTGAAAATCATAAAGCACAACTATCCAAAGCTGAACTATCCAAAACACTAGTTCTTGATGCTTAACGGAAACATAGGATTGTACTAAAATAACAGAATTAAGGCTACAACGCCATGTTGAAACATGCAAGCTTCGCTTTCAAGCTTAGCTAGTAATACAAAGCATTGCTTGCATTATTTCAGAAGAATTTTTTGACACAAGAGCACAAAATGAATACTTGAAATAGAAAGGTATGTGTATATGTGCTCACCAGAAGATGAAGGAAATGAGGAGTATTCAGCATAAAAACCTTTACGTGTTACACTGTGGTCAGTGCGAAACTGTACTGTCAGGACATTTGATGCGGAGAAAAATGTTTGGGAGCCACCTGAACAAAAACTTTCAAGGAGACGTGAATTGAGGTCACCATCATAGACCCTGACTTGATCACAGCAACATTCTGTACTGGAATAAAACAAGGGACACACAAACAGTTGAAAGCAGGAAATTAGAAATTATTCTATTAACAGTAATGAACAATTGGGTGACTATGATAGTAAATGCAGAATAAGAGTCATACAATGTGATGTTTTCAATAAATTGCATGTTTGTAGAATAAAAAAATTCAGATATGTAACCCTAAATTTCTTTACTCTTTGGGAAATATGGGTGATTTCTCCTTTTTATTTTGGGACATTTGTATCTAGAGAAGGAATACAAATATGGAGACTGCTTTTTTCAAATCATCCGATGCAATATCATACATCACATTCAAAAAGGTCCAGTTATAGGTGAGAAATCAATTTTCTCTATAACTTATCAGGAAATAACTCACATGTCAATCTGCCGAGACCTTCTTGTCATCTTTGCCTTCAGTTCTAAACCTGACAGCTATCTGTGTGATATTTTTTGGTCATGCTGTCTCCTCTGATGACTTTGTTCACCTGGTGCCTTTGCATTTTTTTGCCACCAGGTATTTTCCTAGACCTTTTAATATCTTTAAACATATACTCTCTCAAGTAAACATATGTAGGATATCAGCTTTGTAGCACAATTCTATGAATTCTATGGTAGGATCCTATGTGGATCCCATTACAACACCAGAAATCATTATTACTAATGTAATAAAAAGGCTGCTGATGAAGAATGCAGTGTTCTGTTCTGTGAACACTGCCATTGGACTCCACCATGCTTGCCAAGTCTGCAGTGGGGAGAGATGAGCAGGGACTGGGTGGATTGGGGATAAATCTAAGGGCGAAGGAAAGAGAAGAGAAATAGGGTTAGAGAGGTGTCATGTATATCACACCCTCTCATGCATGCTGCAGACTGCTGTGCTAGGAGCCAAATGTATATGGACAGCAAGCTAAGAAGGAAGCTTTTTTGAGCAAGCTTCATGGAGCTTGAGAAAAAGTATGAATCAGCAGCAAAAGGGAGCAAAAAACTCCAGTTTGCGTTGCGTCCCCACCATGGCAGATATTCGGCAGGTTCCTTTGGATGTTCCACTGACAGGTTACTGCAGATGTCATAAGAAAGGGAAACCATTATGCTTCCCAAATATAACAGTAAAAGACTGCATGTTTTTATATACCACACATTCAGTTCCAAATTTTTTTTCACACCTCTTCACTGAGATGAGCCACACGGCCTTGTAAAGTTACTCCTTTTTGTACTTACTCAATATCTGTAAATGTGAGGTTGATTTGGAAATTGTTCCATGTGCGTATAACCCATATGCAGTCTAGATTATTTTCATAGTTTGCAGGATATTGAGGGCTTTGGAATGAGCCTGTTGGAAATGTGAGCTCACCACCACAAGAAGAATTTCCTATGAAGTGAAAGATGGTAAAATCAAACAGACAAGGGTGTCTTATACATCCACATGCCCAACAGTCAAGTAACCTCCAGTCATCCCAGCTCCAAACAAGGGCTTTATCCATTCACATGACCTATGCAAATAATCATGTTTATTTATGTTTAGCTAAAAGCCATTACAAAAACATACATAGATAAAATTCTATATAAAAGATGAGAGCCAAAACACATTAAATAGTAACATGAATCAGACAACAGGCTTATTAGGCCCACCAGCTACATCGGGAGGTGGGGTGGGGGGAGGATCGCCACATGAAGAGGAGATCCTTGAGGATGGCTTGAGATTGTCTCTAGAAGAGTGAGTGGAGCCAGGACTGGGCTAAGTAAATTAGAAGTCCCCTGAAAACATCTTCCTAATGGATTAATCAGCACTGGGTTGAAAGTCTTCTGGTAGGTCGACATCAACTGAGATTGGGTGCTGGGAGCTAGGTGCAGAGTTAGAGCTGTCATCCAGGAATATGGCTGGATCAGCATCTTACTGGACATTGCTCTAAAAGCTGGATGCTGCCATGCACTGTGGTGCAGGCTTAGGTTGGGAAGGATCATCCTGACAGGTTGGAGCTGTCATGCATCCCACTAGGGGTTCCTGGTGTATCTCAGCTTGAATAGAAGGTTGGCGAGGAATTTTAATTGAAGGTAGATCTTTTTCCAGGGGAGCTTGTGTGTCCTGATTTGTTTGACTCTGGGGGACATCCATAATAGGCATGCCCCCAAATCCAGAGTAACTACAGGAGCACGTAAGAGACTTTATGTGCACCTGTAGTTACTTCACCACCTGGTGAAAACCTATGAGAAATTTATATTGGAATCCAGAGTAAGCTGTTCTTACACTGGAGCAAGGACTCTCCATAGTTACTCTGGATTTTGCCCATTATTTACTCCATGTTTTCCAGCCTTTCTATGGTCTTTGTTCTTAAGAGCTATCCTAAGAACAAAGAACATTGAGAGCTATCCTACTCAAAATCACCCCAAAAAAACCCCACAAAACCACTTTTTATCTCATTAGGATTAACCATAAAAGGCCTCATGCCCCATGCTCCCAGCTTACCACCCTGAAGTAGCCCTTCATGGACATAGATCTAGGGGCTTTCCTTGTTTAGATGTGGAAGGAAAGGTTAGAGGAGCAAGGAAAAGTTTCCTTGGTTAGAGTACCATTCCACTCCAGGGTTCCACATGGCCAACTTGGCACCACTCACATTGCCTGTGGTTGGCACTTTCTCCCTGTGTTGTTCTCACAAGGTTATCTTTAATGATGGGAGAGATGGTCACCCAGTAGAGGTGTGGCAACTGCCATAGAGAAGGATGAGGAGAAGAATGGGAACAGAAGTCCACCTCTCCCAGATACATGAATGGGCTGGGGGGCGCATAAGTAGCACTGGCCAAGATGCCTTTTTCCAGGGTTAGAAAGGAAAGAGTCAGGCAGTTGACATCTGTGTAGGGAAGGCCCAGGCTAGAGGAAGGTGAGTCAAATAAAGAAAGTTCAATGATGAGTACCATGTGATATAATTCTTGAACACAATGGGGCTTCCTTCTGAGTAAACGTGGTTAGGATTGTGCTGTCTATTGATAAAGTGATTTTTAAAATATTAAAATATTAATATCTAATTATTTGTATTAATACTTATAATAATTAATTAAATAATTAATTGAATAATTTTGGGAAGGTCAACAAATTTGTGGGCCTTGGTGTACCAAATGACCTAGGTACACCACTGATGGAGCGGATACTGTCTCAGTTGGAGGGCCTGAGTGACTAAGAAGCTACAGAAATTTACAATTACATGGTAGTCAATGTGGTGAATTTAACTGGTCATCCTTACCATGGCTAGAGGTGTTGGGTCCTTGCCAAAAAGAAAGAAGCAGAAAAAGTAAGAAAGGAATTACCATATGTCAAATTTTCTTTGAACTGGTGAAGTGTAATATGCAGCAGATGTTACTTACCAGGAGAAGTGGGATTTATGCCTGTTGAGGGTTCTTACAAAAAAAAGAGAAACAGGAATCAGAACAAAATTCCAGTAAATCCTGTTTATGCTGCACTTACAAATGGAGTTTGTTTTGATCACGTGGTTTAATACATTGGATAAACATTTCAAGTAAAATTAATATTGTTTGTTGAAAATAGGGATAGCCCAAGAGCTCCTAACATTTCAGATGACATGCCAATTGCTACCCTCCCATATATGATAATGTCCGCCTCTGTTCTTCCTGCTCTCCAACCATATACCACCTCCCATCTCTCTTTTTCTTCTCTGCCTCTCTCATGCTTTTCCTGTCCAGTGAAAGAAGGAGGAACATTGGAGGAAGGTAGGCAGAGAGAAGTGAGTTCCCCACTCATGCCCCATTGCAAATGATCTGACACAATCATTTTTATTGGCCTCATGGAATGGCTGGCCTTGATTCTCCACAGCATTCTCCACAGGAGAGAATATGTGCAATGTAGT
This sequence comes from Cryptoblepharus egeriae, assembly GCA_030015325.1. NCBI lineage: Eukaryota > Metazoa > Chordata > Lepidosauria > Squamata > Scincidae > Cryptoblepharus > Cryptoblepharus egeriae. The sequence goes on from JAREYC010000006.1 coordinate 45,127,954, forward strand.
CTTTATGCTCCATTTATTCTCCATTAGAAATAATGAAACATGAATATGGTTTAAAAATCATATAGAACAAGAAATCTGGACTGAAATTCTCAAGGTGATGTAGAATAATTTCGCTCTGGCATTAATAATACTTGCAGCCCAGTCCTATGTAACTCAGATGCAGTTGCAATGAAGTTCATAGAATCATAGAGTTGGAAGGGACCCAGTGGATCATCTAGTCCAAACCCCTGCCGGTAGCAGGAAATCCTTGTCTTGTGGGGACCAGGTATTGAACCCTGGCCTGCTGGTTAACAGGCACAGTGTCTTAACCACTTGCGCCACCAGAGGATGCCTTAAGTTCTAAGAGAACAAATGTTCCCTTACTTTGAGGGGGCCTCCATGTCAGTCCCCCCTGTAGTATGTGTTATGTGTTATGTTGGCATTGCTACACCAAAACTATAATGTTGGATATGACTGGGCCCTTAGTTTCCATAAAATGAACGATAATGCATATGCAAAATCCACATTAGGTAAGGATCCACAACTGATTTAATAAGAATGCAGTCCTAACCAATTTAGCCTAGCCTAACTCAGCTGGCATATCTTCCCATAGTGGTGTGGGGAGGTCAGTGTATGGCTGTGCACTGGCCTAACTTCCCTCTACCCCCAGGAGTGGGGCAGAAATTCCCAATAGCTACCATTTACACCCATTACACTCTTGAATTTCTGCATACAGTAAAAGAACCATTCGATAGTGTGTATGTATATGTCTCATTAAATTCAGTGGTATTTGTTGACACACCATTGTACACTAAATTACAGTGGTGGCATTAATGTCAATGACATTAAACAATCACAATATACTGATTTCAAACATGAAAACCATTTGTTGAGGCAGAGGCTTGGCAAACAGTATAAATGGTCACTAAATGTAAGTACAAAAGGGAACATCCAATTACCTGGTGTAGAAATAGCAGCTTGATGTAGAAGTGGAGTTGAAAAGCAAGAGAACACATTAGTATACTTTTCCCTTGAATATATAAGTTAGTTACATACAAGTGTGTGTTAAGTAATGTTGGTAATCAACCTGGGCCAATTCCCTGCAAATAACTCAATATGCAGATTAAAGATTAGCTGCAGAAGATTTTAATTCTTGACTTACGCCACCTTAATGAAAGGTGTTGTAATTATACCTAGTCATTCAAAAGAACAGGATCTACACGGCTTTCCGTCAGTAGCCTAAGTCAGTGATTTTCAATCAGTGTGCTGTGACACATTGATGTGCTGTGGATAGTACTCAGGTGTGCCGCAGAAATTTGGGGAGAGTCATTAATTAATAGGAAAATTGGGGGATTTGAACAGTCTAGTGTACCTTGTCAATGGTAAAAACAACTGACAATATCAGTGCCTTGTTAATATGCCGTGAGATGACAAAGGTTGAAAACAACTGGCCTAAGTGATTAGTGTACAACCAATATTCTTAAGGCAAGACACACCTTTTAAATGCTGGCTTAACACTGGACAGGGTAAGGGAGACTGTTCAGGGACTATCTTTGCAGGTATGATGTTAGTGGGTTGGTTCTGGTTTTTTTCTTTTGTTATGTTTTGGGATTTTTTAAGATTATGAGCTCCTTTGAAAGAGGAAGTCATATTTTTTGTCACTCAACTCTTTCTTAAGTCAATTGATCAGTGAAATTTTTGTCCTTGAAAAATACTGTTTAAGTCTGGCACCCAGAAGTGGACTCAGGCCAGCCTATCTGGCACTTGGGTTGCCTAATGCCAGATAGGCCTGCCTAGTGGCACAGAAAAGGTACTACAGCTGTTTCTTATTCCGAGTGATCAGAGGCTTGTCTCCTCGGGTGCAAGCCCTTTCCAGGTGCCACTGACCTGGTCCTCAGCAGCAGTTAGGCCAGTATTAGAGGCCTCCTAGCCCTATGAATTTGACATGTCAGCTCATGATATGGCCTACTTAGGGCAGCTTAGCTGTGCCATTCTCTCTGGCCTAAAGTCAGGATTGCACCCTAAATGAATTAAATACAGGTGAATGAGTAAGCAGGTGTAGAAACAAGGAAAGAAAAAAAATTTGTTTTCAGAATGGTCAACAGCTTAAAAGTAAGAGTACAAATGCTTACATCTTTCTATTGTTATTTAGATAGGTTATAATTCTGAATTTGGGATCTTGCAGGAAAAACAGGAGAGGTTTGCACAATAAATTACAACATGAAAGAGAAGAAGGAGGAAAAAGCGTTGAACACACCGGAGCAGATGACACCAGCATCTTCATTGTGGCCACAATTATGGTGACCCCAGCCATTGTGGGGACACTGCCACAAGTATTCCTCATTCCCTGTGCACATCACATCATCCAAGAGAATTCTGTGGACGCCTTGCCCAAAAAATGCACTTATTGTGGCTGCTCTAGCTGAACCGCATCCAAGCTGTCTGCATACAACTTCGGCATCACTGAGTCCCCAGGAATCATCACAAATGGTACCCCAAGATCCACCATGAAAGATTTCAACACGGCCCTCACAACGGTTCCTTCCATTCACCAACCGCAGTGCTTGAAAGTCAAAGACAACAATTTATTGCATATTTACCAGATATTGCTTAGTGATATACTTCAACATTTTCATTCAAGAATGATTAAGAGTGAAAAATTCCTGTTTTCAGGAATCCAGTGACTTCTCTAATGTAGGAAGATGTGTTCCTCCCTTTATACTTTTGCTTCAAGAAACTTTACACTACATATCATACCACTACCCATTACACACGTCACTAGCATGTCCAAAATGTCAATTAATTGTATGAACTCTGTAGTGTGTTCTGCTCTTGCCCAATATTCACTCTACTTTACATGGGAGAGAACAGAGGGAATATGAGAGAGTACAGAGAAAGAGAGGGTGCAGACACAAAGAAACGCATGCATAATATGACACCGAGTTAGAATTACCATTTATTCCTGCAGATGTTGATGATGATTCTGGTGCTTCTGAAGCTGAAAAATAAATTCAGATAAATTTATTACAAACTCTTTCACCATGGAACCAACACAACCTGAGGCCTTTCACCAAATCACTATTTCACAAATTTTAACTCGAGTTTATAAAACACATGTTTGCATTTTCAGGCCATTCCATTGGCTTGAATTTGTGATTATTCCACATAAGAAACAACTGATGCATCATGAACCTGTCAAACCATCACTGAAGATGCAGTCCCAACCAGCACACCAGAAGTGGGGCAGAAGTGCCTTACAGCAATTTAGTGACACCCCTAGATCAAAACAGGACTTGTGCCAGGACTTGTGCTGGTCTAACCAGGGCTTAGTATTGTCCTATCAATCTTGAACATGGTATTAACGCGGCCACCACCCTTAACTAGTTATTGCTAGTTTTGCTGCAATACTAGCAGCAAAACTAGTGGGTCTTTCTGCATTTCCTTTTCAGAAATATAAAAATACAAAAACTGTCTTACATGACCTCTTATTCTCAGGTTCAATTTTTCCAAAAAGTTATGTAATAGTAACAAATGAAAACTCTAGTGAAGGAAAACTAGTCAATTTTACTTTCAATTTATTTAATTTTTTAATTTTATTTTCTACCCCTCCTTTTCTGTGCCAATGCAAATGCCCCAGGTGGCTTAGAAAGGTTTAGTTCCTTGCCCTTGCTGTTCTCACAACAGCCTTGTGAGGTAGGTGAAGCTGACAGTGAGTGGCCCAAGATCATCCATGAAGCTTCACGGCAAAGGAGGGATTTGAACATGGACCTTCCAGGTGTCAGTCCAACTCGCTAACCAGTCCTGGCTCTTAAATTAATTTATGTGCTCTGATACATAGTCAAAGGTGTTCCTTACCAGTGGCAGTGGGTTCTGTGATGATTGTGGTTTCATGCAATAAAGAAAGAAGAAAATAATAAGAAAGTATTCTGTAATGAATAACAGTTTCATTGAAATCAAAACAGTTCTGAGTTTGAAGAGCAGGATGTTAATTTCCAGAATGTAATTAATTAATCAACCAATTAATTAATTAAAACTATATAAAAATTTTATAATTTTATAAAACAAATTTAATAAAATATCAGACTTGTCTTTTATGACTTTTTATTTTTAGACCTTTACTCTGCCCTCTCTAGTAAAGATTATGCCTATGGTAGCCACAACAGAACTTACTGGAAGACAGGTGAATCAGAAAATCAAAAAAGTGAATCAGAAAAGTGTTTATTAAAGATAGAAAAGAACAACTAATTACCTTGTGTAGAAAGATTTATCCCAGCATCTAAAGAAAAGAAAACATTCCTAAATTTTTCTCCTTAATATATTAATCAGTCACATTCATTAGAATTTTGATGCAATATTATACCTGGCACTAAGTTCAGAATAGTCAAACGTATAGCCAAACAATATACAGACAAGGAACAACATGACCCAGCAAAGATATACATTCTGGTTCAGTAGCACTGAATCTATCCAAATTTCCAGTCACTAACAGCCCTGAAAAAAAGGAACAATCCTTGAGGAGGCCTCTGTGACTGTACTCTCTCTGGTGGCTGCAGCACATATCTGTTGGCGTAGCTGGAAAATTGGATTGGATGGGGTTGTTACTTGTGAATCAGAGACCAAGAGCACAATCCAGAAGTGCACATGGGTAACCCTATCTATCACTGGGATGACCAACTGCAAGATGGGCCACCCTAGTTACTCTGGAAAAGGTTTGGGGCAGCCTAAGGCAACATAGGCTGCCCCAAGAAGGTGGATCTGGGCTGCCCTAGCTGGGGCAGCCTAGGCAGTTCAGGAAAGGCATGTTGAGAGTAGGTTTAACAGGGCAATTACTCTATATCCAGAGCCTGTTTGCAGAGCAGAAATTCCCTCTTCCAGCAACTCAGAGGTATACCACCTCAGGGGCAGATATAGTAATGAGTATACCCATAGGGGTCCATGATAAGGCCGAGTAAGAATGGCAGTGATGACCAAAAATCTGAGTTCTTGTGCAACCCCTGCCTCTCATCTTCAGGATATGGCACAACTACAGCAGCCCACTAACCTGTGGGTACAGAAGCCCCTAATATTCACTGTAGACTGTACTGGCATCTCATCAGGGACTCCTTATCAGGCAGGCACGATAGCTGTTCCTTGTTCAGTGTGATCTGAGGGGGGTCTTCTCAGGAGCAAGCCCTTCCCAGGTGTCACTGACTTGGTGCCTACTTAGTATACTCTGGAGAAGCTAGGGCATCCCAGGCTTCCTGACTCTTTGGATGCAGCACAACCTTCTGCTCTGGATTCAGAGTAGTTGGTGCAGCCCAGCTGGGGCATGCCTCACTGCCCTAACTCTGCATTGTACCCCAAGTCCATTCATGTCTATTGAGATGGTCAGTGGGACATGATTGCAAGGAAGCACAGGATTTCAGCCTGACTATACCAATTTCTCTGCAATAAGTTCAACATGCTATTTTAGGTCCAATCCTATTCCCTGCTAGCCCACAGAATGCAGCCCCATTTACACAGCATAAATTGCATGCAATGGCAGGAGGCAACCAGTGGGTGTAGGAGAAAGAATTAAAATCCTTGTTACTTATCTCCCTGCATTGAACAGTTCCCCTTGGAACTACACTTATTTAGCTGTACTTGAATTTACGGTAAATTATATTTCAGTTCAACAATTACTTTGATAAAATACAAATTTTGTTATGTGCAAATAGCTTTAGATACCTATCCATAAATTACCATATAGTATATATTCAACACAAAAAATAGCAACAATTTGTTGTTGAGAAAAGACATCTGGAATACAATACCTTCAATAGCTTAGGGCCTCATCAAACCTAAGTCCGGTCCTGGCCCAAAGCCTTAACTGCTGGTGGCCACTGTGCATGTCAACATGTCAGTCCAGGACTTACTGAGGCAGATCACAAGATCTATCACCATAAGCCACAGATAAGACTGGACTGTTAATCTCCTGGACTGTTAATTCTGCAGAGTGTAGATTCCTGGTTTTCAAATACACCAAATTTATCTTATAAAAATTTAGAATTATTTCTAATAATTTAATATCTAACAATTTGAAAAAGAAAACAAAGTCTGCATGACTTCACACCAGCAGCCTAAGTTGTTTGTGAACTGTACCATTTATGTCCAACTAACATTCCTAAAGAAAGTTAAGTGACAACTTTCTTAATATATGGCAGGGGAAATCATCTCTCCTTATTTATCCCAGTGTAACATATGTCCTGATTGTTTTTTTTCTTGGTATGTCCTTCATATCCCTTTTAACATTTGAGCCTCTTTCACATAAGGAATAATTTTATATCAATCATTTCTTTCCTATGTTTGTCAAACCTTTGTAATAATATTTTTGGAAAAGAACTGTATAGATATTCTGAACAATTACAGTATAATGAGTTTAATGCAGGTGAGTCAGTAAAATAGTGAAGAAAAAGAACACTGGTTTTCAGGATAATTGTCAATTACTAAGATATGTTCTATTGTTATTCAGTTGTTATAATTCTGATGGGCATTCCTACAGGTTTCAGAATTACTGCAGGAGTAACAGGATAGGTTTTGTTATAAAGGAAAGCTTGATAGATTAATAAAACTTGGACATACCAGAACAGATGACACCAGCATCTTCATAATGACGACAGTTATGTGAACCCCAGCCTCTGTGTGGGCACTGCCACAAGTATTCTTCATACCCAGTGCACATCACATCATCCAAGAAAAAGGGGTCTGAGCCTTGTCCAAAATGTGCATTTCCTGGGGCACTTGTGGCCCAGCCACATCCAAGCTGTCTGCACACAACTTCAGCATCATTGATGTCCCAGGAATCATCACAAACTGTCCCCCAGTATCTCCCATCATAGAGTTCAACACGGCCTTCACAACGGTTCCTACCATTCACCAGTCTTAGTCCTTGAAAGACAAAGAAGACAACATACACCATCTCCCAAAAACACACAGTAAGTGTTAATGAATGAACATTCTCATTCAAGAATGAAAGAAGCAAAATTGCCATTTTGTAGGAAACCATCTACTTCCAAAGAGCAGGTTTGTGTGCTCTTCCCTTTTATAATTTGGCTTCGTGTGAAATCAAGAATGATATTTTGCCATATTGATATGAAACCTCTGAGAAATATACACAGAACAATAAATGTCACCAAGCAGTGACGTCCGTGACGTCTAATTTCATCTGTCCTTCCACTACGTTCATCAATGTACTTATGATTATTTTTCTTTTATACAGGTGTAACCTAATTATATGAGATTTATTAATATGAGATTTTTGTCCAAAAGCAAATGAGGTTGGCTTTTTAAATTGAAAGATAAACATCCCTTAAGGAGAAGTTAATGGCTTATAGACAGCCTGCTTACTATGGCAACATGGTAGGCAATTAAGCTTTTCTTTGAAAGGTTCACAAAGCGGGTCAACTTTGATTTCAGGTTACAGCTGCGAGGCAGACTCGCTTCCTTCCTCCGTGGGATGATCACTTCTGAATTGTCTCTGAGCTGAAACTCAGCCATTTTAGGCCACTTGGAAGAGAACTTGAGTCATCTTTATTCATTGCCTGCCTTGCTATCATGGTAACTAATTGCCCTTGCATAATGCAAAAATAGGTAATCATGGAGGCTCCTGGAACCAAATGGGTTCCTGTAATCTTATACCAAGTCAGAATTACCATAGATGCCTTCTGCTGTTGTTGATAGTGCTCCTGTTGTATATGATGGCGCTGATGTTGGAGTTTCTTGCAAAAAAAAAAAAAAAACCAGATTCAGAGAAATTTATTTCAAACTATGTTGCTACAAAACCAAAACAACCGTAGACTTTTCACCAATTCAGCTTTTCAAAATTTTGAACTAGAATTCGGAAAACACCTTTATATATTTTCAGGCCGTTTTTTCCAGATCTGATTTGCAGTGATTTTGAAAAGATAAGATGCAATTGGAGCATTATCAGCCTGTCTGGTGGGCAGCACAATCCTAACTTGCACTGGAACAGGTAGGCCAGCACAAGTTTGGGGCTTTTGCTAACTTTCACAGGGAAAGCTGCAGCAACTCCAATGGTTCCGCACCACCCAGGGGAGCATGTAATTCTTCTACAGAAATACAACAATAACTTGACATTATGTCAAAAGTCGTAGCTAGAGAAAGCTGCTATGTGTTCCCCTGAAGACCTCTGATTTACTTGACTGAATACAACTGGAACTGTGTTCCAGTCACATCCAGAGGATGTTCTGAGGGTCAGGGAGGCAGCACACAGTCTATAAACACCACTTGCTGGTTTTCTTTAAAAAAAAACTGAAGTAACTTTTTGTACTTTCTGAAGTCTTTAGAAGGCTTTCTGAAGGTCAGTGAAACCTTCCTAGCTCTCACAACACATTTCCTGTGATGTCCTGGTTCTGAGATAGTTATTCCTGTGTATTTAAGTAAGCTGCTTGTGAGGTGGTGGAATGGGAGTCCATTTAAATGTGTGCTTTTTTCTGTGGTATATACTGGAGGAATCCTAGCTATCTGAGCTTATTCACTCATTTATTCATTCATCTAAGTTCCATCTCTATGTATTTATTTAAATTTTATATTTAAAATTTTTCCTGGCCCTTCACACCATGTGGCTCTCAACACTGGATACAGTCCTCTGGCCAAAACCAGAAACCCCTTATATAGGAGGAGACCCCTTCTATAGTAGGATAGTAGTAGGTGCATGAAACTGGAGCTTTATATGCTGTGTACAAGCCCCTACACCTACAAAAACACATAGTAAATGAGACATATGGATATGCACTCTGTGGTATGTGAAAGTAACTCTGCTCTTGCCCAAAATCCATAATACGTCACAAGTGTGAACAGGACATATATTTCTGGATGGAGTTTAGATAAGGAAAATATTTACACTGTTATTTCTTACCATATCCAGGATCTGATGGTGATGATAGTAGTTCTGCTGATGTTGTAGCTGGAGAAAATAGTTCAGAAAAGTTTATTTCAAACTCTGCCACCAGAACAAAACTGTAGGCCTGACACCAAATCAGCGTTTCACCATTTTTGATCAGTATTCAGAAAACACATATGGTATTACTGTTTTCAGGTCTAATTTGCATGATTTTGAAAACATATGTTTGTGGGACAGATAGACCACCATGGAGCTTTTCAGGTCTTCTACTCCTTTATGAAGGTGTCTCCTGCCAATCCAGGATCTTCTTCAAAAAGTCCCTGAACTAGTTATTCACCGTTTCCTTACAGGGGCTCTGACGCAAAAATATAAAACTGACCTGTATGATATTTTACTCTCAGGATTGACTCCCAACCATTACTCCCACAGTATTCTGTCTACTGTACAATAGCCCTTATGAAGACAGGTGGAGAAGCAAGTTGTGGTTTGAAAATATTTGGTACCAGTTGAAGTGGACATGAGGGGAAAATGAGATGAGGTTTCATATGCTTAAAAAAGGCAAAGAAAAATATGTAATAAGTTATAACTTCTAAGACAAAACACTGCACTGAAGAGCAGTTTGTAACTGAGTTACGATGAAATTTGTATTTGCACTCCAACAGCTCATTCCTCACAGTAATCACTGAAACATTAAAAAAAGCAGGTCTCTGTCAGTCTTGGAAGACTATGGTATCATGCTCTGTGCTGCATATGCTGCATGCGAAGCACGAAAGCCTGGGTTGGATTTTTATGGAGGAGAGGCTGTTACCCAAGCAGCAAATCCCCCCTCTCCACGCCACTGAATTAGTCCAATGGAAAGGCAGAGCCAATACGATTGGATCCAGCTGGCGTCGCAGAGCTGGGCTAAGGACAGGAGCTCACCCTGTCTTGTGGGGCCGACCCGGGTCTCGAACCCTGGCCTGCTGGTTAACAGGCACAGTGTCTTAGCCACTTGCGCCACCCACAGCATTACTGAAACATTAACTGCCCTCTGAAAAGAAGGAGGAAGAAATGATACACCAAAGCAAAGGAGAATAATCTCCTACACCTTCTGCATTTTCTTTGAAATATGAAATCCTCATATTCTTTAGAGGCTGAAATCTCTGGACAATGTTTCTAACACTTATTTAATGTTAACAGATTCTAATAGTTTCTAACATGTATTTAATAATATAATTTTCCCCTAAGAATTTTGTTTCTCTTTAGTCACTTCTGAGGATTCAGAAGAAGGCAGGTGGAAAGTGTCACACACTTCAAATATAGAACTCATTCAGAACCAAAGCTGCAGGAAATTACACAGTACACTACTTTAATAACTATCAACGGTGGCTATTTGATTCTGGTATCATGTGCAATATCCGCACTACACCCACTTCTTATAATAATAGTGGAGGCAGGAATATCCAACAGCAATTGGCATATTAATTCCATTACGATAAATGGTGCAATCCCAAGATTTCAGGTTGGCATAACTCACATGGCATATTTTCCTATGCTGGTGTGGGGAGATTGGTGTAGGCCAGTGCACTGGCCTATCCCCCCCAGGGGTGGGGCAAAAATGTTTTATGCCACTTTTGTGACATGTGAGTCTCGGATCTGCACAGGATGTATGCTGGAGTTTATGCCAGCCTATGTGGAGGTTAGGATTGCATCCAAAGTGACTTCTATAAACAATGTAAGATCAAAATTAGTGATCTAAAGTAGCTATAAATCAAGTGCTTGATGCATCTATAAATGCAAACACATTTTCTGGAGGCTAACATGAAAATGTAAGATTTTATAACTACTGTGTTTATTTTATAAATAATGGGAGGATATTAAGCTTCTGAGGCAAAACTCTGCTAGAATAGATTATGATTAGCTTTGCTGTGGTACCATTAAAAAAAGGCAGTGAGAATACCATGAGGTCTATTTGATAAACATAGAGAATAACAACCAATTACCTTGTGTAGACATATATGCCACCGCGTCTTAAAGTAGAAAAGAAAAAAAATTAGTCAATTTACATTCGTAAATTAAGTAAACCTTTAGTAAACCTCTAGCATCATTAACATAATGGCTAACCCTACACTCCAGAGTAACTACAGGAAGACATAAGAGGCACTTACTCTGGATTGCTCTATGCATTTCCCATTTATTTGTTGCATTTATTTGAATCTTGATGCAATATTGTATCTGACACTAAGCTCAACATAGCCAAATGTACATAACAGCCAAACTAAATATAGTCAGCAGACAAGATAACACAGAGATCATGTGCTCTTACTCATGAATCCAACAGTCTAAAAGAAAGTAGCATCATTTACATAACGGCTAACCCTACAATCCAGAGTAACTATGGGAAGATGTAAGAGGCACTTACTCTGAATTGCTCTACGCATTACCCATAAGTTTCCCATAGGTTGCATCATAACTACATCAGTGTAAAAGGTCCCATAGTTACTCAGGATTGTAGCCTTGTGTAATATTTAGCAGGAGGAAGCCACTGTCCTTACTTATTCCAGCACAGCACATGTACCAATGGCCATTTGTCCTTTACGTCTTGGAGCCTCTATGGAGCAGGCAAGCATTTTATATCAATTATTTCCTTCCAAGGTGCAGTGGTTCCAAAATTGTGAGTTGTGGCTCCCTGGGGAGGTATAGACAACACCTAGGGATCTATGGAACCCTTGTGATAAACCTGCCAGATTTTAGTCCTAATGGAAAGCCACAGCCAGAAGGAAGAGAGATGTCAATCAAATAAGTTTTGAAACCACTTTTTGTGTCAATAGCTTTGCCATCATTTTGGTTGAAAAGCACTATTTAAATATTATGAATAATTATAATGAATTATATGCCGGTGAATCAGAAAGCGGGCATAGGAGGAAGGAAAAGAACACTGGTTTTCAGTATAATTCTCTATTATAAAAGCAGATTCTATTGGTATTCAAATATCATTCTTATAGGCATCCCTAAAGAGTTCAGAATTGTTGTAGGAGCAACATGAGAGGTTTTCAAAATATTGTAAATGACTACTTGAAAATAAGCCTGGGACACACCGGAACAGATGACACCAGCATCTTCACGATAATTACAGTTGTGTACACCCCAGCCTCTATGTGGGCACTGCCACAAATATTCTTCTGTCCCTGTGCACATCACATCATCAAAGAACATAGGACCATAGCTGTAGCCAAAATGAGAATTTCCTGGGGCGCTGATGGCCGAACCACATCCAAGCTGTCTGCACACAACATCAGCATCAGCGAGGTCCCAGGCGTCATCACAAATGCTCCCCCAGTATCCTCCATCATAGATTTCAACACGGCCCTCACAACGGTTCCTTCCATTCACTAGTCTCAGATCTTAAAAGACAAAGAAAACAATTCATTGCATATTTATCATGTATTGTATGGTGGCATACATCAACATTCTCATTCACAAACAAGGGAAAACTGCTATTTTGCAGGAAACTACCATCTCCTCTAAAGCAGAAACATATGTTCCTCACTATAACATTTGGCATCAAGTGTGTGGCCAAGAATGTTTTCATCTAGCATGTTGACATGAGATCTCTGATCCTCATCTAGCACAATTTTAACCAGTTTAGACCAGCAACGTGACCAGATTTTTCTGGATTTGTCCTCTTTTTAGCCTTCTGTCTGTCCTCCAAAAGAGCTTCCTTGTCCTCCATTTTGGCTTCATTTTAGAACTTTGGAATGGTGTGCAGTACCCCATCATACCATGTCATGTGTGGTTGGATTTCTATTGGAGAGCAGAATCCAATGAAAAAATTGGTTTTAAAATATCTCCTTCCTATCAAAAGTTATGACCAAAAAATTAAAAAACAAAAATATGCATTGAGCTCTATGGGAAAGTGAATGCGCCCAATATTGCGGCTTTACTTGTGAGTAGGCAAGTGTGCCATTGTCTGCTGGAAAGGCCCTGTTGAGAGGTTCTACATTTGAGGTTCAGGCATCTGGTCACCCTGAGCAAAACTCATCAGTTCCTGTGATGGCATGAGGAAGCTGGCACATGTCTGGGCATTGGTCTAACCCTCACCCATCAAGCGTGGCAAAGAATGCCTTATGGCACTTTTGCAACACCCCCAGGCCAGCACAGGACTTGTAGTGTGACATGTGCAGTCCTAACCACAGGTTAGGATTGTGCATAATGGCACAGGAAATGTGGAACAGTGAGGTCCATGACCACTGACAGCTGATATCCCTCCCTCCTCACTCAATGAATAACATAAAATATAACATGGCTAGATATTACACAGAAAACATGAATAATATTATAATTTTCTTAGCATTATTCCCGCCTCTGGCAGGGTCCGCTTAGATGATGGATGCGACATAGAAAAATCTGGCTGGCCTGTCGCAGGGGTTTGTCGCCAGGATGTTGCTTCACCCAGTTCTTGGACCGTTGACCTGCCAGTCTTCAATCAAGAAGATTAAAGGCACAGCGCCTTTAACCACAGAGCCATAAGGGGTCCCCTTGAATAATATATTGTCAGAATTACCATAAGCGGCCATACTTGATGCTTCTGAAAGCAAAAAATTCAAAATGTTTATTGCAAACTCTGTCACCATAGAACTAAAACACCATCACCAAATCTTATACCACCATCATCAAAACATTTATGCCAAGTCAATATTACCATATATTCTTCCTGTTGTTGATTCTGTTGTTGTTTCCAATTCTACAAGCAAAAAATTCAAAAAGTTTATTTTCAGCTCTGTCACCATAGAACTAAAATGACACCAAACCTTTCACCAAATCAGCATTACTCATTTTTTATGCAGTACTCAGAATCTCATGTTTGTATTTCTCAGGCCAATTTCAGACCAGTTTTGTTATGATTTTGAAAACTGAGTACTGAAAATTAATCTGAATAGTTTTTCATTTTAGATGATGAGCCCTTTTGGGACAGAGACACATTAGCAGTTTTTTTCATTTTCTTTGTATACCACTTTGTGAACTTTTTAGTTAAAAAGTGGTAAATAAATATTGTAGACAGACAATTTTTGTTATTGACATTGTTCATTGTGTCTTGAATAACTGACTGTTAGCATATTAATCACACCCAAATTCTGCCATCTGAGCGGCATCTTTCACTTTGGCCAGTAGTAGGACCAGCCTAGAAAGAGAGTAACTAGAGGAGTACAAATGGTAAGTAGTGCAAGCTACCTAAAGTGAATATAAGCAGCCATTCCAACTCATCCTTGGAGCCATCAGGCAGAAACAACAATCTTGCTGCCCACTTGTTCAGTGGCTGTTGATCAAAGGTCACCTTGGAGCACCAAGCTGCCTGCAGGCTTTGATCAACACCAGTCATCTGGGTGTTTGGAAACCCAGCTGATCAGTGGCAATTTAAAAAGATAACAAGAACACATCCTACGTACATAGGGACCCAGAGCTAAAAGTGGCTTTGAGTCCTGTTACAAGTTTTGAAGGATGCAACTAAAAACTGAGTGATGGATTCCTGATGGAACTTAGAACTGCATCTACTTGGAACTGCATCGATGATTTCACTGACAGAAGTCTGAGTGATCCTAAGAAGACAAACTGAGGCCTTAAAAGGGGACATGATACTGATGGCACCACGGCCATTGATACCACCACTTTGCAGCCTTCATTCTGCTCTCCTATTCAGTACCCATAGCTTTCCTGTTCCTCCCTCTTCTTGTCCCATTCTTTCTCCTCCCTGCTTCTTCCTATTGCCCACAACAGTACCACTGGGGGGCACTGAGGGTCAGCTTGCAGGCCACAACAGGTAGTTAATACTAGATGGCACTGTAACTGTGCTGACGCATGTTGACCTTGCATCAGAGGATCACTTCACGTAACTGCTCTTGATTTGGGGGTTAGGCAAGCATCCCAGCCTCTACTTCCTTTGTGTATGTGAAAATCATAAAGCACAACTATCCAAAGCTGAACTATCCAAAACACTAGTTCTTGATGCTTAACAGAAACATAGGATTGTACTAAAATAACAGAATTAAGGCTACAACGCCATGTTAAAACATGCAAGCTTCGCTTTCAAGCTTAGCTAGTAATACAAAGCATTGCTTGCATTATTTCAGAAGAATTTTTTGACACAAGAGCACAAAATGAATACTTGAAATAGAAAGGTATGTGTATATGTGCTCACCAGAAGATGAAGGAAATGAGGAGTATTCAGCATAAAAACCTTTACGTGTTACACTGTGGTCAGTGCGAAACTGTACTGTCAGGACATTTGATGCGGAGAAAATTGTTTGGGAGCCACCTGAACAAAAACTTTCAAGGAGACGTGAACTGAGGTCACCATCATAGACCCTGACTTGATCACAGCAACATTCTGTACTGGAATAAAACAAGGGACACACAAACAGTTGAAAGCAGGAAATTAGAAATTATTCTATTAACAGTAATGAACAATTGGGTGACTATGATAGTAAATGCAGAATAAGAGTCATACAATGTGATGTTTTCAATAAATTGCATGTTTGTAGAATAAAAAAATTCAGATATGTAAGCCTAAATTTCTTTACTCTTTGGGAAATATGGGTGATTTCTCCTTTTTATTTTGGGACATTTGTATCTAGAGAAGGAATACAAATATGGAGACTGCTTTTTTCAAATCATCCGATGCAAGATCATACATCACATTCTAAAAGGTCCAGTTATAGGTGAGAAATCAATTTTCTCTATAACTTATCAGGAAATAACTCACATGTCAATCTGCCGAGACCTTCTTGTCATCTTTGCCTTCAGTTCTAAACCTGACAGCTATCTGTGTGATATTTTTTGGTCATGCTGTCTCCTCTGATGACTTTGTTCACCTGGTGCCTTTGCATTTTTTTGCCACCAGGTATTTTCCTAGACCTTTTAATATCTTTAAACATATACTCTCTCAAGTAAACATATGTAGGATATCAGCTTTGTAGCACAATTCTATGAATTCTATGGTAGGATCCTATGTGGATCCCATTACAACACCAGAAATCATTATTACTAATGTAATAAAAAGGCTGCTGATGAAGAATGCAGTGTTCTGTTCTGTGAACACTGCCATTGGACTCCACCATGCTTGCCAAGTCTGCAGTGGGGAGAGATGAGCAGGGACTGGGTGGATTGGGGATAAATCTAAGGGCGAAGGAAAGAGAAGAGAAATAGGGTTAGAGAGGTGTCATGTATATCACACCCTCTCTTGCATGCTGCAGACTGCTGTGCTAGGAGCCAAATGTATATGGACAGCAAGCTAAGAAGGAAGCTTTTTTGAGCAAGCTTCATGGAGCTTGAGAAAAAGTATGAATCAGCAGCAAAAGGGAGCAAAAAACTCCAGTTTGCGTTGCGTCCCCACCATGACAGATATTCGGCAGGTTCCTTTGGATGTTCCACTGACAGGTTACTGCAGATGTCATAAGAAAGGGACAAATATGCAGATAACAACCATTATGCTTCCCAAGTATAACAGTAAAAGACTGCATGTTTTTATATACCACACATTCAGTTCCAAAATTTTTTTCACACCTCTTCACTGAGATGAGCCACACGGCCTTGTAAAGTTACTCCTTTTTGTACTTACTCAATATCTGTAAATGTGAGGTTGATTTGGAAATTGTTCCATGTGCGTATAACCCATATGCAGTCTAGATTATTTCCATAGTTTGCAGGATATTGAGGGCTTTGGAATGAGCCTGTTGGAAATGTGAGCTCACCACCACAAGAAGAATTTCCTATGAAGTGAAAGATGGTAAAATCAAACAGACAAGGGTGTCTTATACATCCACATGCCCAACAGTCAAGTAACCTCCAGTCATCCCAGCTCCAAACAAGGGCTTTAT
Organism: Cryptoblepharus egeriae; assembly: GCA_030015325.1. Lineage (NCBI taxonomy): Eukaryota > Metazoa > Chordata > Lepidosauria > Squamata > Scincidae > Cryptoblepharus > Cryptoblepharus egeriae. The sequence continues at coordinate 45,144,667 of JAREYC010000006.1, forward strand.
CCATTCACATGACCTATGCAAATAATCATGTTTATTTATGTTTAGCTAAAAGCCATTACAAAAACATACATAGATAAAATTCTATATAAAAGTTGAGAGCCAAAACACATTAAATAGTAACATGAATCAGACAACAGGCTTATTAGGCCCACCAGCTACATCGGGAGGTGGGGTGGGGGGAGGATCGCCACATGAAGAGGAGATCCTTGGGGATGGCTTGAGATTGTCTCTAGAAGAGTGAGTGGAGCCAGGACTGGGCTAAGTAAATTAGAAGTCCCCTGAAAACATCTTCCTAATGGATTAATCAGCACTGGGTTGAAAGTCTTCTGGTAGGTCGACATCAACTGAGATTGGGTGCTGGGAGCTAGGTGCAGAGTTAGAGCTGTCATCCAGGAATATGGCTGGATCAGCATCTTACTGGACATTGCTCTAAAAGCTGGATGCTGCCATGCACTGTGGTGCAGGCTTAGGTTGGGAAGGATCATCCTGACAGGTTGGAGCTGTCATGCATCCCACTAGGGGTTCCTGGTGTATCTCAGCTTGAATAGAAGGTTGGCGAGGAATTTTAATTGAAGATAGATCTTTTTCCAGGGGAGCTTGTGTGTCCTGATTGACTCTGGGGGACATCTATAATAGGCATGCCCCCAAATCCAGAGTAACTACAGGAGCACGTAAGAGACTTTACGTGCACCTGTAGTTACTGCACCACCTGGTGAAAACCTATGAGAAATTTATATTGGAATCCAGAGTAAGCTGTTCTTACACTGGAGCAAGGACTCTCCATAGTTACTCTGGATTTTGCCCATTATTTACTCTCGTGTTTTCCAGCCTTTCTATGGTCTTTGTTCTTAATTTGAGAGCTATCCTACTCAAAATCACCCCACAAAACCACTTTTTATCTCATTAGGATTAACCATAAAAGGCCTCATGCCCCATGCTTCCAGCTTACCACCCTGAAGTAGCCCTTCATGGACAGAGATCTAGGGGCTTTCCTTGTTTAGATGTGGAAGGAAAGGTTAGAGGAGCAAGGAAAAGTTTCCTTGGTTAGAGTACCATTCCACTCCAGGGTTCCACATGGCCAACTTGGCACCACTCACATTGCCTGTGGTTGGCACTTTCTCCCTGTGTTGTTCTCACAAGGTTATCTTTAATGATGGGAGAGATGGTCACCCAGTAGAGGTGTGGCAACTGCCATAGAGAAGGATGAGGAGAAGAATGGGAACAGAAGTCCACCTCTCCCAGATACATGAATGGGCTGGGGGGCGCATAAGTAGCACTGGCCAAGATGCCTTTTTCCAGGGTTAGAAAGGAAAGAGTCAGGCAGTTGACATCTGTGTAGGGAAGGCCCAGGCTAGAGGAAGGTGAGTCAAATAAAGAAAGTTCAGTGATGAGTACCATGTGATATAATTCTTGAACACAATGGGGCTTCCTTCTGAGTAAACATGGTTAGGATTGTGCTGTCTATTGATAAAGTGATTTTTAAAATATTAAAATATTAATATCTAATTATTTGTATTAATACTTATAATAATTAATTAAATAATTAATTGAATAATTTTGGGAAGGTCAACAAATTTGTGGGCCTTGGTGTACCAAATGACCTAGGTACACCACTGATGGAGCGGATACTGTCTCAGTTGGAGGGCCTGAGTGACTAAGAAGCTACAGAAATTTACAATTACATGGTAGTCAATGTGGTGAATTTAACTGGTCATCCTTACCATGGCTAGAGGTGTTGGGTCCTTGCCAAAAAGAAAGAAGCAGAAAAAGTAAGAAAGGAATTACCATATGTCAAATTTTCTTTGAACTGGTGAAGTGTAATATGCAGCAGATGTTACTTACCAGGAGAAGTGGGATTTATGCCTGTTGAGGGTTCTTACAAAAAAAAGAGAAACAGGAATCAGAACAAAATTCCAGTAAATCCTGTTTATGCTGCACTTACAAATGGAGTTTGTTTTGATCACGTGGTTTAATACATTGGATAAACATTTCAAGTAATATTAATACTGTTTGTTGAAAATAGGGATAGCCCAAGAGCTCCTAACATTTCAGATGACATGCCAATTGCTACCCTCCCACATATGATAATGTCCGCCTCTGTTCTTCCTGCTCTCCAACCATATACCACCTCCCATCTCTCTTTTTCTTCTCTGCCTCTCACATGCTTTTCCTGTCCAGTGAAAGAAGGAGGAACATTGGAGGAAGGTAGGCAGAGAGAAGTGAGTTCCCCACTCATGCCCCATTGCAAATGATCTGACACAATCATTTTTATCGGCCTCATGGAATGGCTGGCCTTGATTCTCCACAGCATTCTCCACAGGAGGGAATATGTGCAATGTAGTCTTTATGCTCCATTTATTCTCCATTAGAAATAATGAAACATGAATATGGTTTAAAAATCATATAGAACAAGAAATCTGGACTGAAATTCTCAAGGTGATGTAGAATAATTTCGCTCTGGCATTAATAATACTTGCAGCCCAGTCCTATGTAACTCAGATGCAGTTGCAATGAAGTTCATAGAATCATAGAGTTGGAAGGGACCCAGTGGATCATCTAGTCCAAACCCCTGCCGGTAGCAGGAAATCCTTGTCTTGTGGGGACCAGGTATTGAACCCTGGCCTGCTGGTTAACAGGCACAGTGTCTTAACCACTTGCGCCACCAGAGGATGCCTTAAGTTCTAAGAGAACAAATGTTCCCTTACTTTGAGGGGGCCTCCATGTCAGTCCCCCCTGTAGTATGTGTTATGTGTTATGTTGGCATTGCTACACCAAAACTATAATGTTGGATATGACTGGGCCCTTAGTTTCCATAAAATGAACGGTAATGCATATGCAAAATCCACATTAGGTAAGGATCCACAACTGATTTAATAAGAATGCAATCCTAACCAATTTAGCCTAGCCTAACTCAGCTGGCATATCTTCCCATAGTGGTGTGGGGAGGTCAGTGTATGGCTGGGCACTGGCCTAACTTCCCTCTACCCCCAGGAGTGGGGCAGAAATTCCCAATAGCTACCATTTACACCCATTACACTCTTGAATTTCTGCATACAGTAAAAGAACCATTCGATAGTGTGTATGTATATGCCTCATTAAATTCAGTGGCATTTGTTGACACACCATTGTACACTAAATTACAGTGGTGGCATTAATGTCAATGACATTAAACAATCACAACATACTGATTTCAAACATGAAAACCATTTGTTGAGGCAGAGGCTTGGCAAACAGTATAAATGATCACTAAATGTAAGTGCAAAAGGGAACATCCAATTACCTGGTGTAGAAATAGCAGCTTGATGTAGGAGTTGAAAAGGAAGAGAACACATTAGTATACTTTTCCCTTGAATATATAAGTTAGTTACATACAAGTGTGTGTTAAGTAATGTTGGTAATCAACCTGGGCCAATTCCCTGCAAATAACTCAATATGCAGATTAAAGATTAGCTGCAGAAGATTTTAATTTTTGACTTACGCCACCTTAATGAAAGGTGTTGTAATTATACCTAGTCATTCAAAAGAACAGGATCTACACGGCTTTCCGTCAGTAGCCTAAGTCAGTGATTTTCAACCAGTGTGCTGTGACACATTGATGTGCTGTGGATAGTACTCAGGTGTGCTGCAGAAATTTGGGGAGAGTCATTAATTAATAGGAAAACTGGGGGATTTGAACAGTCTAGTGTACCTTGTCAATGGTAAAAACAACTGACAATATCAGTGCCTTGTTAATATGCCGTGAGATGACAAAGGTTGAAAACAACTGGCCTAAGTGATTAGTGTACAACCAATATTCTTAAGGCAAGACACACCTTTTAAATGCTGGCTTAACACTGGACAGGGTAAGGGAGACTGTTCAGGGACTATCTTTGCAGGTATGATGTTAGTGGGTTGGTTCTGGTTTTTTTGTTTTGTTATGTTTTGGGATTTTTTAAGATTATGAGCTCCTTTGAAAGAGGAAGTCATATTTTTTGTCACTCAACTCTTTCTTAAGTCAATTGATCAGTGAAATTTTTGTCCTTGAAAAATACTGTTTAAGTCTGGCACCCAGAAGTGGACTCAGGCCAGCCTATCTGGCACTTGGGTTGCCTAATGCCAGATAGGCCTGCCTAGTGGCACAGAAAAGGTACTACAGCTGTTTCTTATTCCGAGTGATCAGAGGCTTGTCTCCTCGGGTGCAAGCCCTTTCCAGGTGCCACTGACCTGGTCCTCAGCAGCAGTTAGGCCAGCATTAGAGGCCTCCTAGCCCTATGAATTTGACATGTCAGCTCATGATATGGCCTACTTAGGCCAGCTTAGCTGTGCCATTCTCTCTGGCCTAAAGTCAGGATTGCACCCTAAATGAATTAAATACAGGTGAATGAGTAAGCAGGTGTAGAAACAAGGAAAGAAAAAAAATTTGTTTTCAGAATGGTCAACAGCTAAAAAGTAAGAGTACAAATGCTTACATCTTTCTATTGTTATTTAGATAGGTTATAATTCTGAATTTGGGATCTTGCAGGAAAAACAGGAGAGGTTTGCACAATAAATTACAACATGAAAGAGAAGAAGGAGGAAAAAGCGTTGAACACACCGGAGCAGATGACACCAGCATCTTCATTGTGGCCACAATTATGGTGACCCCAGCCATTGTGGGGACACTGCCACAAGTATTCCTCATTCCCTGCGCACATCACATCATCCAAGAGAATTCTGTGGACGCCTTGCCCAAAAAATGCACTTATTGTGGCTGCTCTAGCTGAACCGCATCCAAGCTGTCTGCATACAACTTCGGCATCACTGAGTCCCCAGGAATCATCACAAATGGTACCCCAAGATCCACCATGAAAGATTTCAACACGGCCCTCACAACTGTTCCTTCCATTCACCAACCGCAGTGCTTGAAAGTCAAAGACAACAATTTATTGCATATTTACCAGATATTGCTTAGTGATATACTTCAACATTTTCATTCAAGAATGATTAAGAGTGAAAAATTCCTGTTTTCAGGAATCCAGTGACTTCTCTAATGTAGGAAGATGTGTTCCTCCCTTTATACTTTTGCTTCAAGAAACTTTACACTACATATCATACCACTACCCACTACACATGTCACTAGCATGTCCAAAATGTCAATTAACTGTATGAACTCTGTAGTGTGTTCTGCTCTTGCCCAATATTCACTCTACTTTACATGGGAGAGAACAGAGGGAATATGAGAGAGAACAGAGAAAGAGAGGGTGCAGACACAAAGAAACACATGCATAATATGACACCGAGTTAGAATTACCATTTATTCCTGCAGATGTTGATGATGATTCTGGTGCTTCTGAAGCTGAAAAATAAATTCAGATAAATTTATTACAAACTCTTTCACCATGGAACCAACACAACCTGAGGCCTTTCACCAAATCACTATTTCACAAATTTTAACTCGAGTTTATAAAACACATGTTTGCATTTTCAGGCCATTCCATTGGCTTGAATTTGTGATCATTCCACATAAGAAACAACTGATGCATCATGAACCTGTCAAACCATCACTGAAGATGCAGTCCCAACCAGCACACCAGAAGTGGGGCAGAAGTGCCTTACAGCAATTTAGTGACACCCCTAGATCAAAACAGGACTTGTGCCAGGACTTGTGCTGGTCTAACCAGGGCTTAGTATTGTCCTATCAATCTTGAACATGGTATTAACGCGGCCACCACCCTTAACTAGTTATTGCTAGTTTTGCTGCAATACTAGCAGCAAAACTAGTGGGTCTTTCTGCATTTCCTTTTCAGAAATATAAAAATACAAAAACTGTCTTACATGACCTCTTATTCTCAGGTTCAATTTTTCCAAAAAGTTATGTAATAGTAACAAATGAAAACTCTAGTGAAGGAAAACTAGTCAATTTTACTTTCAATTTATTTAATTTTTTAATTTTATTTTCTACCCCTCCTTTTCTGTGCCAATGCAAATGCCCCAGGTGGCTTAGAAAGGTTTAGTTCCTTGCCCTTGCTGTTCTCACAACAGCCTTGTGAGGTAGCCTTGTGAGTGGCCCAAGATCATCCATGAAGCTTCACGGCAAAGGAGGGATTTGAACATGGACCTTCCAGGTGTCAGTCCAACTCGCTAACCAGTCCTGGCTCTTAAATTAATTTATGTGCTCTGATACATAGTCAAAGGTGTTCCTTACCAGTGGCAGTGGGTTCTGTGATGATTGTGGTTTCATGCAATAAAGAAAGAAGAAAATAATAAGAAAGTATTCTGTAATGAATAACAGTTTCATTGAAATCAAAACAGTTCTGAGTTTGAAGAGCAGGATGTTAATTTCCAGAATGTAATTAATTAATCAACCAATTAATTAATTAAAACTATATAAAAATTTTATAATTTTATAAAACAAATTTAATAAAATATCAGACTTGTCTTTTATGACTTTTTATTTTTAGACCTTTACTCTGCCCTCTCTAGTAAAGATTATGCCTATGGTAGCCACAACAGAACTTACTGGAAGACAGGTGAATCAGAAAATCAAAAAAGTGAATCAGAAAAGTGTTTATTAAAGATAGAAAAGAACAACTAATTACCTTGTGTAGAAAGATTTATCCCAGCATCTAAAGAAAAGAAAACATTCCTAAATTTTTCTCCTTAATATATTGATCAGTCACATTCATTAGAATTTTGATGCAATATTATACCTGGTACTAAGTTCAGAGTAGTCAAACGTATAGCCAAACAATATACAGACAAGGAACAACATGACCCAGCAAAGATATACATTCTGGTTCAGTAGCACTGAATCTATCCAAATTTCCAGTCACTAACAGCCCTGAAAAAAAGGAACAATCCTTGAGGAGGCCTCTGTGACTGTACTCTCTCTGGTGGCTGCAGCACATATCTGTTGGCATAGCTGGAAAATTGGATTGGATTGGGTTGTTACTTGTGAATCAGAGACCAAGAGCACAATCCAGAAGTGCACATGGGTAACCCTATCTATCACTGGGATGACCAACTGCAAGATGGGCCACCCTAGTTACTCTGGAAAAGGTTTGGGGCAGCCTAAGGCAACATAGGCTGCCCCAAGAAGGTGGATCTGGGCTGCCCTAGCTGGGGCAGCCTAGCTGGGGCAGCCTAGGCAGTTCAGGAAAGGCATGTTGAGAGTAGGTTTAACAGGGCAATTACTCTATATCCAGAGCCTGTTTGCAGAGCAGAAATTCCCTCTTCCAGCAACTCAGAGGTATACCACCTCAGGGGCAGATATAGTAATGAGTATACCCATAGGGGTCCATGATAAGGCCGAGTAAGAATGGCAGTGATGACCAAAAATCTGAGTTCTTGTGCAGCCCCTGCCTCTCATCTTCAGGATATGGCACAACTACAGCAGCCCACTAACCTGTGGGTACAGAAGCCCCTTATATTCACTGTAGGCTGTACTGGCATCTCATCAGGGACTCCTTATCAGGCAGGCACGATAGCTGTTCCTTGTTCAGTGTGATCTGAGGGGGGTCTTCTCAGGAGCAAGCCCTTCCCAGGTGTCACTGACTTGGTGCCTACTTAGTATACTCTGGAGAAGCTAGGGCATCCCAGGCTTCCTGACTCTTTGGATGCAGCATAACCTTCTGCTCTGGATTCAGAGTAGTTGGGGCAGCCCAGCTGGGGCATGCATCACTGCCCTAACTCTGCATTGTACCCCAAGTCCATTCATGTCTATTGAGATGGTCAGTGGGACATGGTTGCAAGTAAGCACAGGATTTCAGCCTGACTATACCAATTTCTCTGCAATAAGTTCAACATGCTATTTTAGGTCCAATCCTATTCCCTGCTAGCCCACAGAATGCAGCCCCATTTACACAGCATAAATTGCATGCAATGGCAGGAGGCAACCAGTGGGTGTAGGAGAAAGAATTAAAATCCTTGTTACTTATCTCCCTGCATTGAACAGGTCCCCTTGGAACTACACTTATTTAGCTGTACTTGAATTTACGGTAAATTATATTTCAGTTCAACAATTACTTTGATAAAATACAAATTTTGTTATGTGCAAATAGCTTTAGATACCTATCCATAAATTACCGTATAGTATATATTCAACACAAAAAATAGCAACAATTTGTTGTTGAGAAAAGACATCTGGAATACAATACCTTCAATAGCTTAGGGCCTCATCAAACCTAAGTCCGGTCCTGGCCCAAAGCCTTAACTGCTGGTGGCCACTGTGCATGTCAGCATGTCAGTCCAGGACTTACTGAGGCAGATCACAAGATCTATCACCATAAGCCACAGATAAGACTGGACTGTTAATCTCCTGGACTGTTAATTCTGCAGAGTGTAGATTCCTGGTTTTCAAACACACCAGATTTATCTTATAAAAATTTAGAATTATTTCTAATAATTTAATATCTAACAATTTGAAAAAGAAAACAAAGTCTGCATGACTTCACACCAGCAGCCTAAGTTGTTTGTGAACTGTACCATTTATGTCCAACTAACATTCCTAAAGAAAGTTAAGTGACAACTTTCTTAATATATGGCAGGGGAAATCATCTCTCCTTATTTATCCCAGTGTAACATATGTCCTGATTGTTTTTTTTTCTTGGTATGTCCTTCATATCCCTTTTAACATTTGAGCCTCTTTCACATAAGGAATAATTTTATATCAATCATTTCTTTCCTATGTTTGTCATACCTTTGTAATAATATTTTTGGAAAAGAACTGTATAGATATTCTGAACAATTACAGTATAATGAGTTTAATGCAGGTGAGTCAGTAAAATAGTGAAGAAAAAGAACACTGGTTTTCAGGATAATTGTCAATTACTAAGATATGTTCTATTGTTATTCAGTTGTTATAATTCTGATGGGCATTCCTACAGGTTTCAGAATTACTGCAGGAGTAACAGGATAGGTTTTGTTATAAAGGAAAGCTTGATAGATTAATAAAACTTGGACATACCAGAACAGATGACACCAGCATCTTCATAATGACGACAGTTATGTGAACCCCAGCCTCTGTGTGGGCACTGCCACAAGTATTCTTCATACCCAGTGCACATCACATCATCCAAGAAAAAGGGGTCTGAGCCTTGTCCAAAATGTGCATTTCCTGGGGCACTTGTGGCCCAGCCACATCCAAGCTGTCTGCACACAACTTCAGCATCATTGATGTCCCAGGAATCATCACAAACTGTCCCCCAGTATCTCCCATCATAGAGTTCAACACGGCCTTCACAACGGTTCCTACCATTCACCAGTCTTAGTCCTTGAAAGACAAAGAAGACAACATACACCATCTCCCAAAAACACAGAGTAAGTGTTAATGAATGAACATTCTCATTCAAGAATGAAAGAAGCAAAATTGCCATTTTGTAGGAAACCATCTACTTCCAAAAAGCAGGTTTGTGTGCTCTTCCCTTTTATAATTTGGCTTCAAGTGTGAAATCAAGAATGATATCTTGCCATATTGATATGAAACCTCTGAGAAATATCCACAGAACAATAAATGTCACCAAGCAGTGACGTCCGTGACGTCTAATTTCATCTGTCCTTCCACTACGTTCATCAATGTACTTATGATTATTTTTCTTTTATACAGGTGTAACCTAATTATATGAGATTTATTAATATGAGATTTTTGTCCAAAAGCAAATGAGGTTGGCTTTTTAAATTGAAAGATAAACATCCCTTAAGGAGAAGTTAATGGCTTATAGACAGCCTGCTTACTATGGCAACATGGTAGGCAATTAAGCTTTTCTTTGAAAGGTTCACAAAGCGGGTCAACTTTGATTTCAGGTTACAGCTGTGAGGCAGACTCGCTTCCTTCCTCCGTGGGATGATCACTTCTGAATTGTCTCTGAGCTGAAACTCAGCCATTTTAGGCCACTTGGAAGAGAACTTGAGTCATCTTTATTCATTGCCTGCCTTGCTATCATGGTAACTAATTGCCCTTGCATAATGCAAAAATAGGTAATCATGGAGGCTCCTGGAACCAAATGGGTTCCTGTAATCTTATACCAAGTCAGAATTACCATAGATGCCTTCTGCTGTTGTTGATAGTGCTCCTGTTGTATATGATGGCGCTGATGTTGGAGTTTCTTGCAAAAAAAAAAAAAAACCAAATTCAGAGAAATTTATTTCAAACTATGTTGCTACAAAACCAAAACAACCGTAGACTTTTCACCAATTCAGCTTTTCAAAATTTTGAACTAGAATTCGGAAAACACCTTTATATATTTTCAGGCCGTTTTTTCCAGATCTGATTTGCAGTGATTTTGAAAAGATAAGATGCAATTGGAGCATTATCAGCCTGTCTGGTGGGCAGCACAATCCTAACTTGCACTGGAACAGGTAGGCCAGCACAAGTTTGGGGCTTTTGCTAACTTTCACGGGGAAAGCTGCAGCAACTCCAATGGTTCCGCACCACCCAGGGGAGCATGTAATTCTTCTACAGAAATACAACAATAACTTGACATTATGTCAAAAGTCGTAGCTAGAGAAAGCTGCTATGTGTTCCCCTGAAGACCTCTGATTTACTTGACTGAATACAACTGGAACTGTGTTCCAGTCACATCCAGAGGATGTTCTGAGGGTCAGGGAGGCAGCACACAGTCTATAAACACCACTTGCTGGTTTTCTTTAAAAAAAAACCGAAGTAACTTTTTGTACTTTCTGAAGTCTTTAGAAGGCTTTCTGAAGGTCAGTGAAACCTTCCTAGCTCTCACAACACATTTCCTGTGATGTCCTGGTTCTGAGATAGTTATTCCTGTGTATTTAAGTAAGCTGCTTGTGAGGTGGTGGAATGGGAGTCCATTTAAATGTGTGCTTTTTTCTGTGGTATATACTGGAGGAATCCTAGCTATCTGAGCTTATTCACTCATTTATTCATTCATCTAAGTTCCATCTCTATGTATTTATTTAAATTTTATATTTAAAATTTTTCCTGGCCCTTCACACCATGTGGCTCTCAACACTGGATACAGTCCTCTGGCCAAAACCAGAAACCCCTTATATAGTAGGAGACCCCTTATATAGTAGGATAGTAGTAGGTGCATGAAACTGTAGCTTTATATGCTGTGTACAAGCCCCTACACCTACAAAAACACATAGTAAATGAGACATATGGATATGCACTCTGTGGTATGTGAAAGTAACTCTGCTCTTGCCCAAAATCCATAATACGTCACAAGTGTGAACAGGACATATATTTCTGGATGGAGTTTAGATAAGGAAAATATTTACACTGTTATTTCATACCATATCCAGTATCTGATGGTGATGATAGTAGTTCTGCTGATGTTGTAGCTGGAGAAAATAGTTCAGAAAAGGTTATTTCAAACTCTGCCACCAGAACAAAACTGTAGGCCTGACACCAAATCAGCGTTTCACCATTTTTGATCAGTATTCAGAAAACACATATGGTATTACTGTTTTCAGGTCTAATTTGCATGATTTTGAAAACATATGTTTGTGGGACAGATAGACCACCATGGAGCTTTTCAGGTCTTCTACTCCTTTATGAAGGTGTCTCCTGCCAATCCAGGATCTTCTTCAAAAAGTCCCTGAACTAGTTATTCACCGTTTCCTTACAGGGGCTCTGACGCAAAAATATAAAACTGACCTGTATGATATTTTACTCTCAGGATTGACTCCCAACCATTACTCCCACAGTATTCTGTCTACTGTACAATAGCCCTTATGAAGACAGGTGGAGAAGCAAGTTGTGGTTTGAAAATATTTGGTACCAGTTGAAGTGGACATGAGGGGAAAATGAGATGAGGTTTCATATGCTTAAAAAAGGCAAAGAAAAATATGTAATAAGTTATAACTTCTAAGACAAAACCCTGCACTGAAGAGCAGTTTGTAACTGAGTTACGATGAAATTTGTATTTGCACTCCAACAGCTCATTCCTCACAGTAATCACTGAAACATTAAAAAAAAGCAGGTCTCTGTCAGTCTTGGAAGACTATGGTATCATGCTCTGTGCTGCATATGCTGCATGCGAAGCACGAAAGCCTGGGTTGGATTTTTATGGAGGATAGGCTGTTACCCAAGCAGCAAATCCCCCCTCTCCACGCCACTGAATTAGTCCAATGGAAAGGCAGAGCCAGTACGATTGGATCCAGCTGGCGTTGCAGAGCTGGGCTAAGGACAGGAGCTCACCCTGTCTTGTGGGGCTGACCCGGGTCTCAAACCCTGGCCTGCTGGTTAACAGGCACAGTGTCTTAGCCACTTGCGACACCCACAGCATTACTGAAACATTAACTGCCCTCTGAAAAGAAGGAGGAAGAAATGATACACCAAAGCAAAGGAGAATAATCTCCTACACCTTCTGCATTTTCTTTGAAATATGAAATACTCATATTCTTTAGAGGCTGAAATCTCTGGACAATGTTTCTAACATTTATTTAATGTTAACAGATTCTAATAGTTTCTAACATGTATTTAATAATATAATTTTCCCCTAAGAATTTTGTTTCTCTTTAGTCACTTCTGAGGATTCAGAAGAAGGCAGGTGGAAAGTGTCACACACTTCAAATATAGAACTCATTCAGAACCAAAGCTGCAGGAAATTACACAGTACACTACTTTAATAACTATCAACGGTGGCTATTTGATTCTGGTATCATGTGCAATATCCGCACTACACCCACTTCTTATAATAATAGTGGAGGCAGGAATATCCAACAGCAATTGGCATATTAATTCCATTACGATAAATGGTGCAATCCCAAGATTTCAGGTTGGCATAACTCACATGGCATATTTTCCTATGCTGGTGTGGGGAGATTGGTGTATGCCAGTGCACTGGCCTATCCCCCCCAGGGGTGGGGCAAAAATGTTTTATGGCACTTTTGTGACATGTGAGTCTCGGATCTGCACAGGATGTATGCTGGAGTTTATGCCAGCCTATGTGGAGGTTAGGATTGCATCCAAAGTGACTTCTATAAACAATGTAAGATCAAAATTAGTGATCTAAAGTAGCTATAAATCAAGTGCTTGATGCATCTATAAATGCAAACACATTTTCTGGAGGCTAACATGAAAATGTAAGATTTTATAACTACTGTGTTTATTTTATAAATAATGGGAGGATATTAAGCTTCTGAGGCAAAACTCTGCTAGAATAGATTATGATTAGCTTTGCTGTGGTACCATTAAAAAAAGGCAGTGAGAATACCATGAGGTCTATTTGATAAACATAGAGAATAACAACCAATTACCTTGTGTAGACATATATGCCACCGCGTCTTAAAGTAGAAAAGAAAAAAAAATAGTCAATTTACATTAGTAAATTAAGTAAACCTTTAGTAAACCTCTAGCATCATTAACATAATGGCTAACCCTACACTCCAGAGTAACTACAGGAAGACATAAGAGGCACTTACTCTGGATTGCTCTATGCATTTCCCATTTATTTGTTGCATTTATTTGAATCTTGATGCAATATTGTATCTGACACTAAGCTCAACATAGCCAAATGTACATAACAGCCAAACTAAATATAGTCAGCAGACAAGATAACACAGAGATCATGTGCTCTTACTCATGAATCCAACAGTCTAAAAGAAAATAGCATCATTTACATAACGGCTAACCCTACAATCCAGAGTAACTACGGGAAGATGTAAGAGGCACTTACTCTGAATTGCTCTACGCATTACCCATAAGTTTCCCATAGGTTGCATCATAACTACGTCAGTGTAAAAGGTCCCATAGTTACTCAGGATTGTAGCCTTATGTAATATTTAGCAGGAGGAAGCCACTGTCCTTACTTATTCCAGCACAGCACATGTACCAATGGCCATTTTGTCCTTTACATCTTGGAGCCTCTATGGAGCAGGCAATCATTTTATATCAATTATTTCCTTCCAAGGTGCAGTGGTTCCAAAATTGTGAGTTGTGGCTCCCTGGGGAGGTATAGACAACACCTAGGGATCTATGGAACCCTTGTGATAAACCTGCCAGATTTTAGTCCTAATGGAAAGCCACAGCCAGAAGGAAGAGAAATGTCAATCAAATAAGTTTTGAAACCACTTTTTGTGTCAATAGCTTTGCCATCATTTTGGTTGAAAAGCACTATTTAAATATTATGAATAATTATAATGAATTATATGCCGGTGAATCAGAAAGCGGGCATAGGAGGAAGGAAAAGAACACTGGTTTTCAGTATAATTCTCTATTATAAAAGCAGATTCTATTGGTATTCAAATATCATTCTTATAGGCATCCCTAAAGAGTTCAGAATTGTTGTAGGAGCAACATGAGAGGTTTTCAAAATATTGTAAATGACTACTTGAAAATAAGCCTGGGACACACCGGAACAGATGACACCAGCATCTTCACGATAATTACAGTTGTGTACACCCCAGCCTCTATGTGGGCACTGCCACAAATATTCTTCTGTCCCTGTGCACATCACATCATCAAAGAACATAGGACCATAGCTGTAGCCAAAATGAGAATTTCCTGGGGCGCTGATGGCCGAACCACATCCAAGCTGTCTGCACACAACATCAGCATCAGCGAGGTCCCAGGCGTCATCACAAATGCTCCCCCAGTATCCTCCATCATAGATTTCAACACGGCCCTCGCAACGGTTCCTTCCATTCACTAGTCTCAGATCTTAAAAGACAAAGAAAACAATTCATTGCATATTTATCATGTATTGTATGGTGGCATACATCAACATTCTCATTCACAAACAAGGGAAAACTGCTATTTTGCAGGAAACTACCATCTCCTCTAAAGCAGAAACATATGTTCCTCACTATAACATTTGGCATCAAGTGTGTGGCCAAGAATGTTTTCATCTAGCATGCTGACATGAGATCTCTGATCCTCATCTAGCACAATTTTAACCAGTTTAGACCGGCAACGTGACCGGATTTTTCTGGATTTGTCCTCTTTTTAGCCTTCTGTCTGTCCTCCAAAAGAGCTTCCTTGTCCTCCATTTTGGCTTCATTTTAGAACTTTGGAATGGTGTGCAGTACCCCATCATACCATGTCATGTGTGGTTGGATTTCTATTGGAGAGCAGAATCCAATGAAAAAAATGGTTTTAAAATATCTCCTTCCTATCAAAAGTTATGACCAAAAAATTAAAAAACAAAAATATGCATTGAGCTCTATGGGAAAGTGAATGCGCCCAATATTGCGGCTTTACTTGTGAGTAGGCAAGTGTGCCATTGTCTGCTGGAAAGGCCCTGTTGAGAGGTTCTACTTTTGAGGTTCAGGCATCTGGTCACCCTGAGCAAAACTCAACAGTTCCTGTGATGGCATGAGGAAGCTGGCACATGTCTGGGCACTGGTCTAACCCTCACCCATCAAGCGGGGCAAAGAATGCCTTCTGGCACTTTTGCAACACCCCCAGGCCAGCACAGGACTTGTAGTGTGACATGTGCAGTCCTAACCACAGGTTAGGATTGTGCATAATGGCACAGGAAATGTGGAACAGTGAGGTCCATGACCACTGACAGCTGATATCCCTCCCTCCTCACTCAATGAACAACATAAAATATAACATGGCTAGATATTACACAGAAAACATGAATAATATTATAATTTTCTTAGCATTATTCCCGCCTCTGGCAGGGTCCGCTTAGATGATGGATGCGACATGGAAAAATCTGGCTGGCCTGTCGCAGGGGTTTGTCGCCAGGATGTTGCTTCACCCAGTTCTTGGACCGTTGACCTGCCAGTCTTCAATCAAGAAGATTAAAGGCACAGCGCCTTTAACCACAGAGCCATAAGGGGTCCCCTTGAATAATATATTGTCAGAATTACCATAAGCGGCCATACTTGATGCTTCTGAAAGCAAAAAATTCAAAATGTTTATTGCAAACTCTGTCACCATAGAACTAAAACACCATCACCAAATCTTATACCACTATCATCAAAACATTTATGCCAAGTCAATATTACCATATATTCTTCCTGTTGTTGATTCTGTTGTTGTTTCCAATTCTACAAGCAAAAAATTCAAAAAGTTTATTTTCAGCTCTGTCATCATAGAACTAAAATAACACCAAACCTTTCACCAAATCAGCATTACTCATTTTTTATGCAGTACTCAGAATCTCATGTTTGTATTTCTCAGGCCAATTTCAGACCAGTTTTGTTATGATTTTGAAAACATAAGCGATAATTGGCTCATCATCAGCAGAACGGATAGACCACCATATAGGCTTTTCAGGTCTCATGCACCTTTTGGAAGGTGTCTCCTTCCCAGCCATGGCATTCTAAGACCCTGAACCAGTTACTTCTAGCTTCCCTGGATTAGGTCTTTCTTAATGCATTTCCTTCTTAAAGTGGCATTATTCACATTAGTTGTTTTATTCTTATCAAAATAATTCAGAACTTCCCTCTGTCAGCTGAGGAGCATGGCAAGGAGCCTTTGAAGATCAAGGTTAGGAAGACAGGAACAAGGATTTCCTGCATCCTTAGCATTTTCTTTCAACCCCAGCTGCACTTTGACTTTTTTCATATTTTCTGAGTATATGGGTGGGAAGTTGCATTTAGATAGTTGTGTGTGATTTTCTTTAATTAGTTTTTTTAATGACTGAATCCTGCCTACCAGTGAGGTCCAGCAGCACAAATAGTTGCAGGTCGCATATGGGTGCTACCATCAAACAGAACCTTACTATCTTCAACTGGAAAAATTGATGGCAGGGCTGGTTTGGAGGTAGATACTGGGTGATTTAAGGAGGGGATTGGGCAGTATTGGTACAGGAGGGAGAGGATCTCAGCAGCATTTGTGTACCAACTACAACCTTTCCCCTCTTCCTGGCCTGGAGCCATGCCCAGGAATCTCCTTGGATTTATATTGGCCAAAGAGCTGACAAGTATATGTAATACAATGTAATGGCCCTATAGATCCTAGTGTTCCCATTAGAGGCCTGACAGCCTATGCAGAGTTAATACACCCCAAACAAATAAATAAAGCACAAAGATCAAAAATACTCTTGAATAAGAACAATGTGTGCAACAGGTTGCAACTATCCTCCATTTGAAATAGTGATGGTACACCACATCTACAACATTTCCTCACAAGATTTGATGATAACTACACTACACTCATGTAAGTAAAGATGTTCTAACAGTATGATCCTACACATTTCCATACAGAAAAAATTATAATGAGTTTATAGGCTATACCCCCAAGATTATATATAGGATATAGTCCCAAGAATATTTCAGCCTTACAGAAATTAGGGTTTATCATAGGCAGATAATGAGATGGATGCTCACTGAATCAAAGGTAACAGGAATTTTGGATCAATAAATATTGATATCAATAAATATTGCAGATCAGCTGTAAAATTAAACAAGGAGACTCAGTTCTGTTCAAAATTAGCATTGTTACAGAGATTGAAAACAAAATTAATGTGTTACATTGTAAAGACCAAACAATTCGTGATACATATTTTGGAATTAAGGCTGCAATCATATGCAGTATGCTAGTATGCTCCAATGTACACGCGGGGCTTACTTTTCAGTAAACATGCAAAGGATGTCACTGATTATTTGTTTTTGTTTGTTTTTTCATAAACTGTGGTATTGAACTGCAGTAATTCAATAATGAATTAATAATACATCAAAGGTTCTCAGACTTCTTCAAGTCCCTATGCTACAGTGTATTTGCAGAGGAATGAAAGGAGAGGGGGCAACAACACTGTTGTGATGATTATCCAGCTGCCAGGAAAGGAAGGGTTGTTGAACTTATCTAGGGGTCGGTATGGCTCTCTGGGGGGTCTGAGGTGTCTGTGGCTCTCTGGAGCATCTAAGGAGTCTGTCAGCTCCAAAATGCTTCTGGTTTTCATTGCAGATCGAGAGACAGTTTTTTTTTTCTTTTTCATAGAAGATTGGAGCTGCTGGAAAGGCTACAGGGTGCTTGCAGTATCCCAGGACCCTCCAGAAAGCCACATGACCCCCAGGTGAGTTGCAAAACCCCTTTCCCTGCCACGTTCTGCACCATTCTCTATGAAGGGAAATTGCCCTTTTCAAGATTCCTCTGGTGAATCATGACCTGCCATTTTAGGAAACACTGAGTAGCCAAATTTATTTCAGTTATGGATTCTTGCAAAAAAAAAAAAGGTGAAAAACATGGAAAAGGTAATAATAGTGTTTATGATAAATTACAATTTTATGGAAATCCATTGTGCATTAAACTGCTGTGATATAATATTGAGCAGGAGATGTTCGTTACCTTCAGTCGTGGTTTCTGGGACTGCTGTAACATCTTGAAAAAGTTGAAGAAAGGAAGAAAAATGTAATGCCGAAAATTTCAATTTTATCGAAATCAGAATTATGCATTGAATAGTAGTGGTTTAATATGTAGCAGAGGATATTTCTTACCATAGAATGCTCCAGCAACTGTTGTAGTTTCTTGCAAAAAAAGGGGGGAAGATTGAAAAGAGTAAAAAAGTGTTATAATTACAGTTTTATTGGAATAAAAACCATGCATTGATTTGCCCAGGTTCACTCTCACTTGCTCTCTATAAATGCAGGGACTAGGATTCTTGGGAAACTATAATGGATATATTGTGTGTAAGTGAGTGAGGCGGCTCCACGTCGACAGCTCACTATCAGATTGATTGCAGAGGAAACAGGAATTATCAAGTCAATTTTTCATGAGACCATGAGCTCAATATTAACAATGTCTTCTCAAAAGTTTGGCTGCAATCCTAAAGACACTTCCCTGGGAGTAAGACCCATTAACAGTGGGGTCTTACAATGGGTAAGACAATGGGGTTTTAAAATGGTACGACAATGGGGCTTACTTATGAGTAGACATGGTTAGGATTGTGCTCAAAGGCTACAATCAAGAGTAACTTCGGACCTTTTATGTAGATACGGAGCCACCTATGGGAAACCTATGGGAAGTGCATAGAGCAATCTAAAGTGCCTCTTGCGTCTTCCCGTAGTTTCTCTGGATTGCAGGGCCTGTCCCATTGTGTTCTATGGCTCTTACTCCCAGGAAAGTGTCTTTAGGATTGCAGCCATCATGACTCAGGATTTGAACATGAGAAAATCCTCTTGTATGCAAAACAGAAACATGTATGCAAAACAGTTGAGAACAGGCCTCACTGCATCCATTCTGTTCTATTTTTTTAGAAGATCAGAGTGTCCTTATTGCTGTTCATCTTCAACACCTTCTCATCCTTCGTAGCAGTGTTTTTTCTCTAGAAATAAAGGTGGGGGTCCTCACCATGAAGATGTTATTTGTAATCATAGGCATGTTTACTCAATGGCCACAGAAATACTCAGTATCGGTGTGTACCCCCTCAAAAAGACCTCTGCTTCCTTGAAAGCCTTGTGCCATCAGTACACTTCTGTAGATGATAGTGCAGCTTCTCCATCAACTTTTCTAACTATTTCCAAAGTTTTTGATGCACTTTTACCAATTTCACCACTGTTTCAAACTCTATTGATTTTTTATAATTACAGGGCACTTGAGCAGGGTGTCACAAAGAAGAGGGCATTGATCCTGACAGGGATGCCATGCAACTGTTCAGTTTTCTAACATATACCTGACACCCCACCCCAAGTGACCTTGGCCATCTTCTCCCATCATAGAGGCCTTCTCCAGCATCAGAACTCCATTCTCCTTACTTTCTAGACACACCTCATTTACCTTGTCTACCTCTTTTACCCAGCGCTCATCGCAGGTATTCTTCTGACACTGTGCACCAGCACTTTCACCTTCCTGGGGGTCACAAATGTGCCTTGTGGTATACTTATGATAGCCAGATATACTTATGATGTGCATACTACCAGCGCTGAGGAAAATAGGATTGGGCTCTCGGTCCCAAATATCTTCATCTCATGCAGATGTTCAGAAATATGGAAACCATTCACAACTATGTTTGTGAATCATGAGAAAACTGATACGCATAAATGTTGATCTTAACATCATACTACACATTCAGCTGCTCATTCTCCCATCTCCAATTTAATACATGTTCAGTCTTCTACACGGGAAACAGAATATATGAATGAGAAAATCATCCCCCCTTTCTCCTTACCTGCAGCTGAGAGTAGCACCCAAAGGAAGACAATAGTATAACCCATTTTGGGTTACGTACAAAGTCAGGTGAGTTAAAGGATTGATACAGGTTTGATAAATCTGAAATATATATAGTGGTAGGAATTGAAATGTGATCCGTCCTTTTTCGTCAGTCCATGAGAAAAGGAAGTGCTCTGGAGAAGACCTTTCAAGTTGCTGAGTTACTGAATGATGCTAAACGATGCCAACAATACAGGTACTTATCAATGTCAAGTTCCTTATCTTTCCATTTTTATATGTGTTGCATAAACACTTAAATACAAAGCCCAAATGTTTGTCACTCTCTTTGTTCCCTTTTTGAGGGATGGTTTCCAAAAGGAACAGAGCCAAAAAATCTGTAGAAGTGCCATCAAATGGATAGCAGCTAACAAGTACTTCCTCAGTTTTTACTCTGTTCCATAGGTTTGTTCAGTCTGAGAGTATTTGGAGAAAAATAAGACAGCATGCAAACGATGTTGTCTGCATGCATCCAGAAAAATGCATTTGAGACTTTAGAAAGTATTGCAAGAGTATTGCCAGAATCCACAGAACTGTGAGAACTGTGCAATCCAGGGGACTTTGGATTTCTGGTTTTTGATACATAGTGCTACATGTATACATGTATCACATGGAGCTGAATTTTGAAACTAAGAAGACATTTCAAAAATAGTCTGTGATATTGCATGGATTTTTGCTGTTCATAGAGAAGTAAAAGCCCCCTTGGCGTTATCTGAAATAATTCATTGAACCCTAGACATACTTCTTCACCATTCATAAGTATTATACAGGTTCTAACTGCTCATAGGACATGTGCACAAACCCTAGATGGTTCAAAACCATTGTTCATGTCGTAGAGTAGTTTTAATTAAACAATAGGGGCTTTCCCCACATAAGAGCCTGGGAATATGTTTTTCAGTATGGATCCTCCTCATGATTGCTTTGTTTCTAAATACAAATTGTTCATGGAAAAAAATGAGCATTAAAAATGTGTGCCATATTCATTATGGTTCAAGCCTATAACTTTCTGCACATCATTTCTGAGCATTTTTCAAGAAAATCTAGAATGCAAAGATGAATGAATGATTAAGAAAAAAATCAAAATCAAGGAACAGGTTAACATTTTATGCAATCACATACAGTACATTGAACTTCAAATAGTGCAGTGCACCCTTAAGTTGGCAGTGTGAATGAGAAAGTGGTGGTAACAGTCATGAATGGAAAAATGTATGATGAATGAATAAGTAAATAAAGATGGGTTTGCATGAGAGAGATTTCAAGGCTTTAGCCAGTCAAGTGGCAAAAGAGAGAACAGAAACCCTGTCAGCATATCTCAATATTTGCCAATAATAAATTCTATTGAATGTGGGAGGAAAAAAGTTGCAAAGTTAGAATGATTCCATTAATAAGTATTAGCCTTTTTGGTAAGAGTCAGTGTTCAGAACATAATTCAACATATAATTTATTCTTATTTCAGATAAATGAGCAATATTGTTACAAGACAGGTTTGCAGTACTTTGGTGTTAACCTCAGATAAGAGTTAACACTGTAAGTTGTAATGGTGTTGTTATGTTATGGTGTTGCTTTAGGTTGCTTGCAGCAAAATAGTAAAAAGCAGGTGACCAGGTTGACAGGGGGCTGCAGGTCAACAAATGTTCTCTAATTAGGCAATTATTCAGTGAAGGACTTCCGGCAGAAGCAAGAGCCACAAAAGTGATCCCATGGTTTCACTCTCACAGCACTGAACACATCTTCGGAGGCCGTGGAAAGAACTCAGACCTCAATTTGTTGCTTAACATGTTTGCATTTTAGATTGTGAGCCCTTTTAGGAGCCCTTTCATTTTCTTGTAAACTGCTTTGTGAATTTTTCAGTTGAAAAGTGATATATAAATACTGTAGATAAATAGATATTATCATGGATATGTGCCAGGAAAATACGATGTGGGCCAAACATGTGGTGTTCTGCTTGGACTGATAGCAAGAGAAGCATCATAATCCACAGGCCTCTTGATAAAAGGCCAAACATTGTTTGTTGAAGTTCCAACCCCACCCCAAAAGCAGCCTTACCTTGTACAATCCCTAGTTAAGGCACACATTGCATGGTCCTCTTATTCAGATATGCAAACAGTTCCATTTCCCTGTTGTGTCCTTGCTTTGAAGTAAACAAGACCACTTGTAAAAAATGATGCATCTTTGGGAAAGTCATTTGCCTCAGTGACTTCATTAGAAACTTCAGAGACTTCTGCTAATCTGGAGGCTTCAGCTCTGCTGAATTCATCTGGAGCCTTCTGCTCCCTGCCACACTCTCCAAAGGTGCCTACATAGGAAATCCACTAGGCAGGGGTGATAGGACTGCATGCATCACCCGGTGCGGGGGCACTGTGCCTCACCCCCAGGACATGTGCACCCCCTGGGACATGTGTGCCGCCCATTGCAACACTGCGTATGAACCAAAGTTGGCACATGCACAGTGTCTCTTCCAGTCGGCTTCAGAGGAGACTTCCTCCTTTCTAAGGAGGAGCAGCCAACTCCTCCTTAGAAAGGAGGAAGCCCGTGCCTCTGCGCAGCCATTTGACTTTGCTAGTGAGGTGGAGTTGTAGTCAGAAGCTGCCACTTGGCCTCCCTTGCATGGCTGAATGGCCACGAAGAGGGACACATTGTGCATGTCCAACATGCACAGTGTGTCTCTCTGCACTTCAGCCTGTCATTTTAGCCAGCTCCGAGGCAGAGAGCAGCAGCCAGAAGCTATCGCTCTCTGCCTCAGAGCCAGCTGAAATGACCGGCTGTGGCTCAGAGACACACTGTGCAAATCCAAAGTGGGCACGCTGATGCCGGGGTTGGCCGGAGGAGTGTCAAACTCCTCTGGCATGTCACCCACAGAGAGCACGTTACCTGGTGCACCCTGTACCAGTTGCACTACCCCAGTGACGTGGCTGCTACTAGGTAATTATGAATGAATATCATGTATCACTTTAACTTAAACACTTTTTCACAAAGC
The DNA here is from genome assembly GCA_030015325.1 of Cryptoblepharus egeriae. Lineage (NCBI taxonomy): Eukaryota > Metazoa > Chordata > Lepidosauria > Squamata > Scincidae > Cryptoblepharus > Cryptoblepharus egeriae. Next base: position 45,167,673 of record JAREYC010000006.1, read on the forward strand.
AATTTACATAGTAAAATAAATGGTTCCCTGTCCCAACCAGTGATGTGCAGAGATGATGGGAACTGTCTGCCATCCTCTACTTCAGAAGTGTCCAAGCTTCCAACTTTAGGGCTCCTGGTCCTTTAGCAAGTGTATAAAATAGGGAATTTCAGCGGGTACAGCTTATCTATGAGATGAGAAGCTGCACCTGCTGAAATTCCCTCCTTTGCACACTTGTTAAAGGTCCAGGAGGAGACATGATGTTAAATGTTTGGACATCCAGGCTAGCTGGAGATGGAGAATCAGCTGAATGAGTCAAGCAAAATTCTACAGACTTTCAACAGTCAAGCCAGGGTGACCATATGTTATTACCCAAAAAGAGGACTCCCCCAAAATGTAGGACATGACAAAATAAAACCTAAAACAGTCATATATATTGCTTACAAGTGCTTAATTTATACATTATCTGTGGTTTATTATTAAATTTAAAACTACTACATATAATTTATGAAATACAAGCAACCTGCAACCTGCATGCAACCTGCTCACATGGAAAAGGGGGACAATGAAGATTTTTTTCCAGGACACAACACAAGGACACAGAGTACATGTCCTGGAAGAATAGGACATATGATGATCCTAAGGGCACAATCCAGAGTAATGGTGGTAAGGAGAGCCCTGGCTGGGCTGCCCCAACTATTCTGTATCCAGAGAGTTATGCTGGATCCAGAGAGTCAAGAATCCTGGGCTGCCCTAGCTGCTCCAGAGCATGCTCAGTAGGCACCAAGTCAGTGACCCCGGGGGAGGGCTTTCTCCTGAGGAGATGCCCCTCAGTTTACACTACACAAGGAGCAGCTGTGGCGCCTTCCTTAGAAGGAGGCCCAGAAGTTCCTGACAACCAGTATCAGCTGCAGCATGAGAATGCAGTACAGCAGTGCTTCTAATGGAGGGTGGATGTTTGCAGTGGCGTACTATATCCCCAGGATAGTTGGCTGCTGTAGTTGTTCCATCCAGAAATAGAAAGGCAGGGGCTGCAGCTAGGCTGGCCAAGAACTCAGATTTTTGGTCAACACTGTCATTCTTACTCGACCTTATCATGGACTCCTATGGGGCTACTCATTACTATACCTGCTCCTGTGGTGGTATAACTCTGAGGAGCTGGAAGAGGGAATTTCTGCTCTGGAAACAGGCTCTGGATACAGTGTGACTGCTCTGCCCTAGGCAATGCTAAACATGCCCTCAACATGCCTAGCCTGAGCTGCCTAGGCTGGCCCAGCTAGGGCAACCCAGGTCCACCTGTCTTGGGGCAACCTATGTTGCCTGGGCCTTTTGAGTTAGAATCATAGTTCTAGCATGTCATGATACTCTTTGAAAAAGTCACTCACTGACTCACTCACTCATCAATGCCCAGCCAAAACCGCTGTGCCTAGAAGTGTGAGGAGGGTGTTCCTTCTGTGATGGAGGGATCCACTAAGATCCGGTTTTTGGAAATTCCAACCAGAAGGGTGTGAAATGGGGCGCAACATGTTTTCCTCTCTATACATTGAAGAATCCCTGAATGAGGGATGCTCTACCCCAACCCCTGGACCTAGAAGCATGAAATTTGGGGGAGGGTGTTCCTTCTGTGACCTCAACACCCATCAAGAACTAATATTGAGAAATTTAACCCTTAAGGGGCTGAAAAGGGATGCAACATGTTTTTGTCGTATACTTATTGATGATTAATATCCAGCAATTTGGTGCCTGGTGCCGATGCAGGGAAGGAAAGTGCACGGGGAAGGAAAGTGCACTGGGAGGAATGGTGTGCATGTGGGGATATTGCACGTGGGGAGATGTTTTGCATGAGAAGATGTTGCGCATGGTGGTTTGATGTGCATGGGGTGTGTTGTACATGGGAGACTGAGGCGCAGGGGGGTTGATGCACATGGGGAGTGTTGCCCATGGGGGGAGGTTGATGTACATGGGGGGATGTGGCACAGGAGGGGATGTAGCACAAAGGTGGATGGTACACATGGAGTGATGATGTATGGGGTGTTGTGTATGGGGTGATGTTATGCATGGGGGATGTTGCACATGAGGAGATGGTGCGCTTGGGAGTTGTGCAAAGGGGACATTGCGCATAGGGGGATGATGCGCATGGGAGTTGTTGCACAGTGGGGGAATGGCATACAGGGGGGATTTTACTCCTGCAACATGGGTATGTTTTCGCTAGTATATTCATAATATTGGATATGGCTTAAAAGCAACCTGGCTGATTTTCCATCAGTTTCAACTGCAATTCAAATTCTGCATCAGAATGTTTTGTTGTGCTTAACTTTGATTTGGATCTGGTGTTATATGTCAGTCTTGCATTGAACTGATTTGTCTGCATGTAGTCATAAAACTGTGTAAGATTCAGCCGATGGTAAGTACCTTGATTAGAGTTAGAAAATTAAGCATTATGCTTTAAATTTCTTCCAAATTAATAAGTCTTTCAAGTGCTTAATACAAGTGGATCATGCCCAATTTATTTTCCACATTTTCCTTTAAAATGCCCATTGTCATGTAAAGACAAAATTGAAATAAGATCATGTGGTCACTTTTATTAAGAATTACTTCACAACCTCCGAGACTCACGATTAAAAAACAAAAACAGTAGTTAATCTGGAGTTGATGGATTTAACCTTGCTTAATGCTGTTTTGTGTTACATCCCAACATTTTTCATCTCATTACATTATCTCATATGGAATTGGCCTCCTCCATTTATTTTTCAAAACAAAACCTGCAACAATTAGAACAGCAACTGCTGGAACGACAGAGGCAACAATGTATGGCACATATGAGTAATGGCTTCCTGGTTTTGCTTCCAGCTCTGGTTTTGCCACTGCAAATCAAGACCAAAAAAAGTGTGATTAACAAACAGCATGAGCAGTCATCAAAAGGAATAATCCCTGGCTAGAAAATGCATAATCCCTGCATAATGAACAGCTAGAAACTTCTTTTATCATTATTGCACAATAATTGCTATTTTACAGACCCCCTTAACTTCCCAGTCCCTTGTACAACCCAGCAATACTTTTCAGGCAGTGCAGTAGGTCCAACAGCAGCTGGAGGAAACAGTGGACCAATTGTTGGCAATTAGCAACCCAGTCCTACTTAAATCTTCCACTCTCCCTCACTGATGCTGTCAGGCCACATGAACACATGTTCTATCCTATGGGGAGATAGTCTTGGAGGGCTCTGCCAGGTGAGGAATGCTTTGTTCCCTTTGCCTGGGGGTAAGCTCTCACTGTCGTGTTAGGTCTACTTCAACTAGTGCCACTTATAGAGCTGCTACACATCTGAGCAGACACAGATGGGAGAATTGAAGGAAGAAGGACTGATGGCACAGCTCATGCCAATACCTCCCTGTTCCCATCCTCAATCACCCCATCACTGCTCCAGTCTCAATCCTGCCCCTTCCTCTCCTTGCCATCTTTTGCACCAACTTTTGCATTACATTGCCATATTGGCACTGGGGGTCATTGCAAGACTGCTTGTGTGCAGCCATTTGCAGCAGCACACTGGATGTGCAATTTTGCATAAAGTTGTGTCACCTTTTATGACAGCCAGAAAGGATCTTGAGCAGCCAAAACTCTAGCTCTAGAAGCACAAGACCCTCACAGGATAGGGCCATAAGAGAAAATGGGGAGGCCAGGCAAGACCAGTCTGCGACTGTTGTGGACAGTAAAATGTGACTGGATAGAAATCCTTAGAATGCCTAGTAAAGTTGAAGAGGTACTGTTGAGTACCAGGAGGCACGTTAAGTGAAATCAAGTTAAGTGATTCAGTGTTGACCAGGATATGTATATTACAATTGTTACTACTTCAGTTTATACTCTGGTGGTCCCCATCCATGGTCTCTTAAGTTATCTCTCAAACCAACAGATGACAGAAATTGCTTTAGATTAATTTTGCCAACTTGAAACAAATCCAAAGTAGCCAATGAATACCAACTGAAAGATAAAACTTTTCAATAACAAAGGTAACTAAAGTATAGCTTTGATTTACCAGCATCTCTGTTCTCAATGTCATCTTTCTGAAGAGCAATTGGCCCGATAATGACATCTACTTTGTCCTGATAGTTGCTTGTGTCTCTTTTGGCTCTAGGAAGATAACAACCCTGATAGCATCGTGAGGAATAGTCATAGGCTCTGCAAACTACCACTTTACACTGCAGGTAAACTGATGGATATTTGTGAATAAAGTCAAAGGCCTGGAAAGAAAACCGTAATCTATTTTTGTATGGTGAATAGTAGCTTTGATAGGTAGAATCCTGGACACACCTGGAGGAAAACAAAAAAGAATAAAATCATACTATATCATTTTTATTACATACAATCAATATGATACAAACAAAAAGTATCTGATTCAAGCAGTGCTGAAACAAAATATACCAGAATACCGTAAATGTTGGATTGTAGCTTATGACTAATATATACCAGAAAATATACCAGAATACCGTAAATGTTGGATTGTAGCTTATGATCCACCAATTTTGGTTAAACAAGTCATCATGACAAATTTTCTTTAGATAAAATTCAATATGAATGAAATCAAGATGCATACTTTGATGGCAGAAATTAGTTTCATATTAATCTTGAATTGTCATTAATATTTGATAAGAACAAGTCACTATAGAGTAACCTTTGATACATTTCTATGTAAGGGGACTCTGTGTATGTGCGCACACACACACATACAACATATTATTGTATAAATTGGGAAAGCAGACAGGGAAATTGTTAAATACCTCTTCTTTTCCCTGTTTCTAGGTAGCCTATAACCAGAATCTAATCTGCCATGGGGTATGTCTGGAATTGAGGCAAAGCATTCTGGTTCATAAAGGTGTCTGGGTGGAGGGCTGTCTTGCAACTACATAAAAATACTTGGAGATCTTAAAGTGGAAGAACAGGATATAAGTAAATAAATAAATGCTCTGGTGGCACCGAATTACAAGTGGTGAATCCCCTTAGCTATTCTTTTAACCTTTCCTTGCTTTCTGCAAGAAAGTGAAATCTTCAGTAAACTTAACCTTCACAATGTCAGTTGCATAAGAATTCCACGAAACAAGCAACCTAAGTTTTAAGTTTCATTTTCCTGGATGTGACTATCTAAAAACATACGCTTATTTATCTGTCAAGCTATCTGGGTTTGAAATTTTCAACCAGGAACAAGGAACATTATGGTTAACACAGAGATGGCATTGTTTCGACATATGCCATGACATGGCATTGTGCTATGCTAGCCATATCTCTTGAGAATCTCATTGAAATTAGATAAGGTGACATGTGGCTATTTGGACCCAATTTGTTCAAGCTTTCCAGATCTATGCAGCCATCATGCGGCCCTGAGGTAAGGAAACAAATGTTCCCTTACCTTGAGGCACCTCTGTGACTATCTCTCCAGCACAAGATTTAGTGTGAATCCCGTTTTCATGCTCAATCAGTGCTGGAAAGCGAGTGGCCTCTGAAGTTATCTAATCCAACTAGACCAAGGGTCTCAGTGGCAGCAATGTCTACCAGATCCTATGTCCCTGTCACAGCCTGGAGATGACCACCCCTACCAGGCAAAGGACTGGTGTACACGCATCCCCCACTTATCTGATGAGTTAGGGATGGGTGATGAAAAATGGAAATGATTGAAAAGCAGAACAAGCATTATTTTATTTTACGTTACTTCTGATGCTTTGGCAAGCAAATTGCAAAGGCCCCTTTTATCTTGTAAATTCCTGTTGTCACACAGATTTCTGCATGTTTTCTCATTAAAACTCCTTCTGGTATGGGGAACTTTCCAGGAGCTAAAGTGATCATCCGCGCACTCTCTTTCACACATACACACATATCTAAACAGTCTGAATCACCATGTCATGGATGGGAGAGGGCAATTTTACCCTTTGAAACAGTAGAGAAACAGGAACGAAAGTACAGCAGAGAAAGGTTGAAAGAGTGGAACATGTGCTGAATGAATGATTTCTGGTTATAAATGAAAAAGTGGATTGTAAGAAAACAAAAGTCATTCCATACGCAGGCCAGACCAAGATATCATTGGGCCACTAGTGATGAGAATAACTGACAACTAAGCTGGTAGAAGGCAAATTGTTTTCCTGCTACTTGAGTTAAAATAAGAAATGTACCCATGGTGGTGACAGATTATTTTGTATACTGGAATCTTATCAGCACAGATTCAGTGAATTTTCATCATTAGATGACATCAAAGACCAGTTCTCAGTGGGAAAAACTGGTCGTCTGAACATGGGAAGAATTGCTCTTCTCTATCTCTAGGTATAAGGAAATTCAATCAGCTTCCTAGTAAGTATCTGTAGCAGCTGCACTTATTAATTCTGCTATTTCACTTAGGCTACAATCCAGAGTAACTACGGGAGCACATAAGAGACATTACGTGCACCCGTAGTTATTGCACAACCTAGTGAAAACCTATGGGAAATTCATATTGGAATCCAGAGTAACTTGTTGTTACTCCGGAGCAAGGACTCCCCATAGTTACTCAGGATTGCACCCTTAGGCTGCAATCCTAGCCACACTTTCCTGGGAGTAAGTACTATTGAATACAATTGGACTTATTTTGAGAAGACATGCTTAAGATTGCTCTGTAAGGTTGCAATCCTAACAACACTCTTCTGGGAGTAAGTACTATTGAACTTGATAGTTCTTCTGAGTAGACATGCTTAGAATTGCACTATTTATTACACATAATTATGAAATCTGCTCAGTTGTGACAAAGGGAAGTAACCTAAAATAAGTATACACTTCTGATTATAGTAAAGATTTTTAAATGTAACATGATTGCACCCTAGAGCACCATGATTGCCTTGTACACTGGTGTGCTGCAGATAGTCCTCAGGTGTGCTGCAGGAATGTGGAGATTGACATTCATTAATAGGAAAACTGGGAGATTTGAACAGTCTGGTGTGCCTTTTCAATGATAAAACAATTGATGGTATCAATTTCAGTGCCTTGTTAAGTGTGCCGAAATCACTGCCCTAAAAAATGCAGGCCTCCGTCAGTCTTGAAAGACTATGGTATCGTGCTCGGCGCTGCATACACTGCATGCGAAGCATGAAAGCCTGGTTAGATTGTTTTGGAGGACAGGCTGTTACCTAAGCAGCAAATCCCCCCTCTCCACACCACTGAATTAGTCCAATGGAAAGGCAGAGCCAATACGATTGGATCCAGCTGGCGTCGCAGAGCTGGGCTAAGGACAGGAGCTCACCCTGTCTTGTGGGGCCAACCCAGGTCCCGAACCCTGGCCTGCTGGTTAACAGGCACAGCGTCTTCAAATCAAGAACTGTTCAATATCAAAATATTGTTTCCTGTACAAACCAAATTCCTTGACCAAAGATAAAGTCCTTACCCATCCTTTATGATATCATAAGTCACGCTTGTAAAATCGTTGTGGTATGGCGATGCTTTACATGTATCCAGAAACATGACCAGATTTGAGTCAGTGCTGTGAAGATAAACTTGCAGATATAAAACCTGAGTCAGTTCAACATAATATGGTGAGTCGTACACTGGATACCAGAAAGATGAGGAGTGATAAAATGTAAGATTCACACTGTACTGGCCATACTGAGTATCGTTGAACTCCACAGTGTCTCTGGCGATATACATTGTTTGGACCCAAGTATTTTTTAGCATCTTACAGTTGACATGAAAGTGAAGATTCTTTTGCCTTTTAATGATATGGCCTTGACCAGATACGGTGATCAGGTTTGAATATATAATAGTATCAGCATCTCCCTGTAGAAAACATGAAAAAAATAAAATGCATTTTCTGTTCGGGAAACGTTTTGTCAATTTGAATATATGAAGAGGCCTTTGAAAGAATCAAACCACTGAGCCAAATAGTCTTCACTGAGGTGTGTAGCAGAGACTCTTGAAAGAAGCTTTTCTCAAAGAGTGCTCTTAGGAGGCCCTAAGGCCCCTTCAGGAATCCACTACCACAACATAAGTTGCTCACATCTGATTGGCGCTGCCTCATGGCACACATGCACTGGTACTTGGGGACTCTGACACTTCACATATGTACCAGTGGCACTCCCCAGAACTTTGTTTCATAGAATAAAGGGCTCTGGAGACCAAAAACTTTGAGAATCACTGCTCTAGATCTTTTCCAGACCTATCTGAAATGCCATAGATTGAACTTGGAATCTTCTGCATGCATGGGCATACCATGGGCATAACCACTGACTACATTCACTGTCTTAGGCTGAAATTCTATTCATACTTTCCTTGGAATAAGCCCCATGGAATATAGTGGTCACTTACAACTCTTACACAAAAACACAACACTTACAACAAAACATAACAGAAAGTTTGTTACAAAAGAAATGAGATGTTTTAGGAAAGCTGAAGAAGAGTACAGTGGTACTTACTTCTGAGTAGACATGCAAAAGAGCCTACATTTAAACATGAAATATAGTACTGTATCATCTAATTTATTATTATTAATAGTGTCCTAAAATGCAGACTAGATTCATGCCATTGTCTTGAGATTATATTGGGGTTTTTAAAACATTTTTTTCCTGGCCCCCTGGACATGTTGAAAAAACTGATATGGGGTTTGTGTTTGAAATTCAGAAGATTTTCTTGAATGCCAGCTTCATCCCAATGTCTCAGGCTGATATGGACAATCTCAATATATTGTACTTTCTTTCCCTTTTAAAAATGGGAGGCACAAGTTGGCATCTACATATATTTGAAATAGCATCTACACTTGAAATGCCATCAACATCTTTACCAGCTTCATCTTGAAACCTCAGTGATAAATAATGTAATTGCATATTTGACAATGAAATTTCAGTCTGATGAAATGAAAAATCTGTATTATCTAAATCCAATCATTTGCTTTGTGAAGAGTAGGAAAATATTTTGTATTTGATATGGATGTGTATTTTACCGTCTTTGATTCAAAGGTTGACTCCTGGCAACTCCAGTAGAGATAATCTGCTCATTTTGTTTGCTTTCATGTATTTCCTTGTGTAGTTCAGTACATCAGTTTCTTTTGTTATTGTTATTGGTGACAAATCTATGGATTTCACATACAGTAAAATTGATCTTTGGAATCTAAAGGTCAATGTCTTCTAAGGGTGATCTTCAGAACAGAGTAGGTCATCATTAGCACAGGAATGGCAGTTGGCAGGCCCTCCAGGGAGCTTCTAGATATAGCTGTTGTACCAAGTCAACTCAAGGCTGGAAATGCAAAGTTTATATGGAGCCAAGAAACCCTTTCTGGAAGCGGTTTGGACCCAATCTACCTACTCTATCTGCCACATACTCCTGAGTAATTCCATTGGAGAGGAGGTATATGATGGCCATACAGGCACATGACCACCAGTTCTGCAACTGTACTCTCATCTAACACACAACTCTAACACACAACACACAACTCAGTTCTATGGATGATGAACATGGGATCTATTCAGGGCTTTGGATAAGCAAAGTTAGCCCTTCCAGATCTCAGGTTGTTCCTGCAGTATTAGCTCTGCAGGGGTGAAGCAAAAATAAATAAGTAGAATTGCTCCCTAGAACATTTCATGCTCTGAATATAACACAGGAAGTAAGTGAAAGCCAAACAAGGATGAGAAAGCTATTCCACTGTGCTTATTCACTGTAGAGCAACCTGCTTGGATTGGAACCACTATCAGCCAACTGAGCCTATGCATATACTTCCATTTGTATATTCTAAAATGAACCCTCACAGATCCAACAGGCCTATATTAAAGAGAAAAAGGTGCTTATATATTCATACAATGCAAATAATCATACCTCTCTTCTGGTTTGGCAGCCATTGTATGGTATGTTGAATATAACATAAGATGGTGTAATATTTGGTCTGCAGTATGGATCAATCAACTTAACATCCCATGGAGAGTAGCCTTCTGAGCTCAGATATGATCTACCAATTACAGCATACATATATCCGGAGAAACACATAAGAACTGGCAAGTGGGAAAAAGAAGTCCTATAAGTGCAATGAAACATACAAGCCTATCATCACCATCAAAATACCATCAATGTTCATTGTACTGTCTGTGTGCAGAGAACAATAAAGCAAAAAAAAAGGGGCAGAGGAAGCAGTGCATGCTCTATTGGTGCAGCTGAATGGGGGGGTTGGAGGTTGGAATGGGCTCTTATTTAATACAGCTGCTTGTTAAGCCGTGTCTTCCTTGTAATACACACATTCGCTAACCCTATCTATTTAACAGCCCAATTTTATCCCCAATGGGGCCTCCTAATGCAGCAGCACCAAAATGGTGATTCCTGTAACCAGTTTCCCACAGAGGCTGCCAGTGATCTCCTCAGGGAAAGGGATATTCAGTCCCTTTGCTCAAGTAAGGGTGTATGTCCTGCAATGTGGTTTCTCATGTCTGTGCCAGCTATTTTACCAGTGCAGACTTGAGAAACTTTTCAGGCAGGTAAGAGGCAGCCTCAAAAGGTACTGTCAAGCCCACTACCCAAATTCACATTTAAGAGAAACAATTTGCCAGCAGGCGGCTTGGGTGCCCTATAGGCCTTCTTATGTGTCTGTGTGAAGAACCTCAACCTGATTTGCAAAACCAAGACAATGAAAAGTGGAGTAACGCCGCAGAAGAATTTCCTGCCTTTTCTGTTTCTACCATGATTCAAAAAATCCTTAATTATTCTGGTCACAAGCTCATGTGGTTTCTTGAGTACATCTCCTATATGTCCTTCTACAAACCCAGAAAGTAGAGTTGCCCCTGTGAAGGAGGCCAGGGAGACAATGATGCCTCAATCAGGAGTTGTAACTGGAGCATAACAAAAAAAATAAACAGTGTTCTAAGATGGGAGCAATACTGCAAATGGAAAGAAAACCTTTGAGTGTCTAAGCAAATGTAATCATCAGGAGTACCAAGAACAACAATTATGTGCCAAAATTACACTTACGTGTTTTCTGATCTGAACGAATAATTTCATAACGTGCATAAAAGCCTTGTGCTGTAATACTTCCATCAGTACGAAATCGGACTGTCATCATGTTGGAGGTTGATGTAAAAGTGTGATTGGAACCATAACAAATCTTCCCAAGCAAAGGAGAGCTATTGAGTGGTCCATCATAAACCTCAACATAATCACATGAGCATGCGTCTCTGTTACAAACTTCTAAACTGGAAAACAAACATGTACAAGATGTAAATTCACAGCGCTTTCAAATCAGCATCTGTAATCCATCCCTTTGCTGCTATAACAGGACAGATTCTCTATTATATGTGTTTGGAGTAATAATAAGATGCTCAGACAACAGCAAGTATCAATATGGCTGATACAGAAGTGCTGCAAGCTTTTTTTAAGTGCGACTCAGGTAACTGTGTTAAAGCTTTACTTACTTGAGATTTTGAAATGAAAGTTTTATTCGTATACGGCTTCCTATTTGTATTTCCCATACACAATCAGCATTGTTTGGGTAGTTGTTGGGATAAAATGGACTTTGAATTGATCCCAATAGATCGTAAATTATGCCGCCACAATTTGCTGGTGAGTCTAAAAAACCAACATAACACATGACACATTATTATAAAGACAGGCCCAATCCTATACAATTCCCCAGCACCAATGCAGCCACAGTGCAAACCCAAGATAAGGGAACAAATATATTGAGAAAGCTTCCATGTCTGCTCCTTACTCTGGAGGATGCAGCACATACCTGTTGGAATGGCTGCCAGAAAGTAGGATAAGATTGAGCCAATAAAAATACTAGTAACTCCTTGTCTTTTCTCCAATAGATTTGTTTTTTCTGCACTCCTTCACTACATTTCTTTTTATGGAACAAGTTGGAGAGAATGAATCATAGCTCATAGCCTGTAGAGAATGGACTGTGGCTAAATTCCACTTAATTACCCATACTTTACTTAACAAAATCACATACCAACACCATGTAATGACTTTAAGTACTTAAGAAGCAATGTTAAAATGGAGAGGGTTGCAGAAGAAATCCTATTTGTGCAAGGTGAAATGGGTTAATTTTATTACGTTTTGCTTCTCTGCAGTTTCTTGTACCTCCCAAATACAGCCCTTGAGCACACCCAACCCATAGGAAATGTTTTGGGAGTGTGCTGGGAGAAGTAGAGGTGCAAGGAACAACCACCCACTTGCAAAATGGATCTTCTTCCACTAGCAGAATATAACATTATGATACAACCCAGATATGTTTTGTGCACAGAATTACTGGGTAGATACTATCTATTAAGTAATACTAAGGTAATAACTGCCCCAATCTAAGGATTTAGGTTATGAGAAGATTGGAGCATGCATGTTCCACATCCTTTCCTTTCACACTGGTGCACCATTGCATGGAAGGGGGTTTATCTGGACTATCCCTCCAAATGTGACTCAAGTAATAGTGAATTCCTCTCCCACCCTATGAGGGAATGTGAATTCCCCTCCCACCCTGTGATGAACAACAGCATCCCAGTGAGTAGGGACTGGGATACGCATGGTTTTGGAAAGTTCACATCAAAACTTAATGGAGGAGATGCTGGTTAGAAAAACCTAATCCAGACTGGCCCACTATATTCTATTCTCTATTGAGACAAATTTATGGAGACAGATTTCAGCTCTATACCCAAATTATGATGAGGTATCAGAGAGCATTCCCCTAATGATTTGTTACCTAAGAGATTTATTGCATACACAAAATGCCTACAAACATTTCTCCATTGACTTCAGTCGAAGTGTTACATTCATAGACCCCAACATATTTTATTGCATGTATTTTCCATGTTGCACTGGGATATATAAAGCATTGTGGACCATGGATTAAATTTTGCTTTGTGTTAAACCCATTGACAGGCCTTGAAAAAAAAGTTTCACCAAGAGAGAGACTGACAGCCCAATCCTAATTAAATCCATGTGTTGTGACCCATGGGTAGGGACCTGCAAAAGTTGAGGTTATTTTTCCTGCTCTGTTTAAGAAACCCTTTTTCAGGAGAAATAACCTCACCTTTTCCAGATCCCTATTCATGGGGAATTTTTGACTGCTGGAGGTTTCTTTGACATAAAGGGGACATTTGACCCCATGTCCTGGGGAAAGTCCCATCAGTTGGAGTGGGTCAACTCAGTCACATGCCAACTATTTTACTGGCACATTGATTTGTGCCAGTGGATCAGGCCTTGGAAGGGATATGCTCAGTGGTGGGCTCTAGCAGGTTCGCACCTACTCTATAGAACCGGTTCTTAACAAGAGATAGGACATATAAAGTTTAAAAATAGCCATTTAAAAGTGGCTGCCAGATGGGCAGAGAACCGGTTCTTAAATCTTTTGAAGCCCATCACTGGATATGCTGTGTGCCGCCACCACCACCACCACTTAACCAGCCTCACTCTTAGGCCTGGTTGACCCACCACCTGCCCCATCTTCTCTCTGTTCTGCCCTGTTCAGTCGCCTGCCAAAGTTTCCTGCTCTGCCTGGCCTCTATCACTATGTTTGCATGCACAGAAAGGCTTCAGCCTTTCCAATGACATGCCAGCTTCCTGTGCTGCCATAAAGTAATTTACAGAACACTTATGACAGCTTCTTCCTTTAGTCAGGACTAAGCCATAAGGCTGCAATCCTATGCCCACTTTCTGAGAATAAGCTCCAACTGCAGACAATAGGACTTATGTCTGAATAGATACATTATGCTCCAAGTTACCTCTGTCTACTGTTCTGAGCAATCACTCAGAAGTTAATACCGTGAAACTGTTTTAGCAGCCAAAGACTTCTGCAGTTCCCATTTTGTCATACCAAATGATAACACTGATTCTACGTAAAAACAACCTCAAGTAACTGACAGTTATAAAAATATAAATAAAACAAGAAGGGATTACCCGTTGTTCTTGGCCACCAAGGTGGAGGTAGAGATGTAGGCACTAAATATAAGGCAGAGAAAAAAAGTACAGTATTAACAAATGAACAACATCACTGAGAAACATTTCAAAAAAGAAGTAGCCAATGCTTTCATATATGAATAATCATCTTCTGATATTGCAACTGTTAAATTTCTGTATATTGCTTTAATTAAAAAGTAAAGTATGTATTGTGTTAATTAGAAAGTAAATTGCTACATTTAGGCCTATATCCTAAAGTGAAATTAAGCCCCTTGCTCTGGAGCAGTTAAGATGACTTTCCATAAGATAATACTAGAGGGTGACGTAAATGCGTGGACCTGTAACTGCTATGGATTTTGCCCAAAGTGATACAAGATAACTGATACAAATACAACAAGCAACAAATTAAATGAAATATAGGTCAAGCTTGCAGTTTACTATCTGTAAGGGAAAGGCAGTGATGTAGTCTCCAGGACTGCATTGCTAATAAGGCAAAGGGGTGCTTATAAAAGGAAGCCGCAGCATCTAGGAGTTGTGGAAAATCCTGCAAAGCTCTGCAGGGCTCACTGAAGAATGTTGAGAACGATCAACTAAAAACGATCACAATACCTTATAAGCTATTTAAATTTATCTTATTTTCAACATCCTAAGGCTTGAGGAGTCCTAGAGAGGGCTGTAAGAGGATTCCTGCTACTTCTAGATATCATAGCAGCCGTTTGTAAGTAAAAACACCCTTCCTTCAACCTGTTAGTGACATTTACTGGGGGCACATTGGTACCTCTTCCTTTCTCTGGCTCCTTAAGGAGCCAGAGGCAGTGTTACATGAGCTGGTGGATCGTTACCCACCAGTTTGAGTACCATTGCTATAAGCTCTTTAGCCTGAGCTGAGTAGGCGGAGACCAAGGAGGTTACAGGCATAGCTTAATTATATGCAATTTATTTATATAGTTTATTTTTATCCTGTGTGCAATTGTGAGGTTACATGAACAATTGCCTTAAAAAAATAACATGTTCCCCTGTCAGAAAAATTGGTTTTCAGAGTGTGTCGATTATATTGAGAGTCTTTTACCTCTTAGCATGTAAAATATGTTTCTGCAGTCAGGATGCACGACAGTGAGACAAGCATACAGAGCCTAAAATGATTGCAATGTTCTCTGTATTTGGAGAGCATAAACCTGCCCAAGCTTTTGCAAACAGGAAGAATGTTTACCTTCAGCATCTTCCTTTCCATAATTAAAGAATGATAACCTCAACTGTAAGTACCCATTGAAAAGGACTGGAGTCAATCATCACGGAAGAATGATTGAATGACATCACGGAAGTCAAAAAACACTAGGGTATTTCCCCCCTTTTGCCGTTTATAAGGCTTAGATAATAACTTGCCAATAAGACTGAGACTAATGGTTCTGAGTTTTGCAACTTCTTGCATTATAAAATGAGAGTGCAATCCTATTCATGTCAATAAGCCCCATTGTGTTCAGTGAATCTAGGAAAATGTTTAGGATTGCAGCCAAAGTATATTTAAAACCTGAGGCCTGATAAAACCACCTCTTTAGTCAGCTGAAAGTGTTCTGTAGCTATTTGTTGAATCAATTAATTGAATAAACCTTGCTCTCCTAGTGCCACCAAGTTATAAAACTACTGTAGCTGCTCACTCTCAGCACAATCCAAAGTAACTATGGGAGCACTTACATCAGTGTAAGAGACATTTACGCTGATGTAGTTATGGCACCACCTATGGGAAACCTATGGAAAATGCATAGAGCAATCCAGAGTACATTTTTCTTACATTGACGTAAGAGCTCCCGTAGTTACTCTGGATTGTGCTATAAGTTGGAAAAATTAGAGAAGTACATTGAAAAGATTTTTATTAAAGAGATTCTTACCTGTTGGATTAGAACCTGGAAAATAAGGACAGAATATGAGTGGGCTTAACATCAGTTTTGTTCAGTTATTGATTGAGAAAGCCATGAATTCAGCACATTACAAAATATTGGTAAAAGAGTATCATAATGTTTGTTCACAAGAATTCTGTTTTGCTTTGCGTCTTATGAGCACCGTTTTGCTACCTATATTACTTTCTGAGTTAGTGTATATTCGACTCATTTGATGGATGGTTTAAGCTATGGGTCCTGACATGGGTCCCAATTGTTGGTGGGTCATAAAAGGAAATTGATACAAGCCCTATGGTGTTTTTTAGTTGTTGGTTGTATCGTACTGATTGAATTGGTTCATTTGCAATTTTTAAATATGACATTGATTTGCCTTCTATGAAACCCTAGGCAAAGTACCTATCTGATGAATGTAAAGCTCATCAAATGTAAAGCTTATCAAAGTACCTATCTGATGAATCTAAAGCTCATCAAATGTCCTGGAAGGTGTCCCCCAAATAGTAAAAATAACAAAAATAGAGTCTTGAGCTGGTAAGCTGAAACCTTTTCCTTAGTCATGTAAGACTAGGTGGCTCCCAATAGGATATCATTTTAAAAAGTGAGTTCTAGTCCTAAAAAATTTGGGAACAACCAAACATATTTTGGCATTGTCCTTGATAGAACATCAAAAGGATTATTGTGAATATCTATTTTTCCTTTGCAGCTTATTATTCTTGGCCGCTATTTCTTCCTGCTGTGTTAGCGCAATGCTTTTTGCTGTTTGTTTTTGAGTCCCTCTTTACCAGAAGCTACAGTTTTGCACACACCCCTTTCTGTCTTTCACTGGGTCTGGAGTAGACAAATGCTACCAAGATTTACATTCTTAGGAAGGAATCAAACATTGGAGAAATCCTAAGCTAACACTATTTATTCCATCCTATTTATTCCAACACCATTTATTCCAGGGGAAAATATGGAGACACTACCTGTCCAAGACAGCCACAATTTAAAATTGGCTGATGCAGAAATACAACACTTAATAACAAAGTTCAGAATTACTTGAGCAGATGACACCGACATCTTCATAGTGATTGCAGGCATGGACTCCCCAGCCTCTGTTAGGGCATGCCCAAAGGTAAGGCTCATTTCCATTACATTCAGTTTTATCCAGAAGAATAGCACCACTGCCTGCTCCAAAATATGCCGATCCCACAGCTGAAATGGGTGAGCCACATCCAAGTTGCCTGCATACCACTGCTGCATCATTTATATCCCAATAATCATCGCAAACTGTGCCATGTATCCCACTGCCTCTAATTTCCACACGACCTTCACATCTATTGCTTCCATTCACCAAGTAGAGGGTTGGACCTTAGGGGAAAAAATACCAAAAGCATGTTAATCCCTGAGTTATGACAATATAAATGATAGGATTTCTGTAGAGATTTTACCATTTAGAATATATGTGCATGTGTGTTTGTATGTGTGCATCTGTGTGTGCATGCATGTCTGTGTTTGAAGTTGAGGGGTATAGAGTTTGCTTTCCTCAACATATTCAACTGTTTGGTTTTGAGGAGGCAGGTGCAGTCAGGCAATGCCTGCTGTTCCCAAGACTGACACCCAAAAAAGAGTCAGTTTCTGCAGTGATGCGAATTGCAGGACCCTTAAGGTTGGAAACAACTGTAGGGCTGCATCAAAAAAAGTTACATACAATGAAGTTTACACAACAGAGTTTAAAACAACAAAGGAAAAGCCCACATTTAATACAATATTGTATATTGTTGCTTTTGAAAGAACAGGGAAAAATAGGGATGAGGGAATATGTGGATTGGTCCGAGGGGAAGGTGGGATCAGCAGTGACTTCATGAGCTGTAACAAAACACCTTCCCAGATCTGATCCACCTGGAAGATTCAATATAGGCTTGGCCAGCAAAATCAATGGCACTGGTTCAAGATGATCCATGGCAACTACTGTGGCTTATGAGGCAAATGTTTCCTTACATCAAGGAGACTTCTAGCAGCCAAAATACCCCACAAGTTACTTTCAAACTGCTAGGTTGGCAGGAGCTGGGCTAGGGATGGGAGCTCACCCCATCCTGCAGTACTTGAGTCTTGAACTCAAAAGCATGGAAATGCAAGTACTGCAGATAAATAGGTACCACCTCAGTGAGAAGGTAAACAGCGTTCCATGCACCTCAATGTATAGTCATGCTGGCCACATGACCACAGAAGCATCTTTGGACAATGCTGGCTCTTCGGCTTTGAATCGGGGTGAGCGCCACACACACACAGCAGTGTCTGGTGCCTATATAGGCAGCAGGGCAACCTGCAGACAGTCAAAATTTTTTCATTTTCTTGTAAACCGCTTTGTGAACTTTTCAGTTGATGGATGGATGGATGGATGGATGGATGGATGGATGGATGGATGGCTAACAGGGCAACCTGCCAGGGATCCTTTACCTTTTCTTTTACCTTTTATTCCACAGGATACAGGGATAGCTGCACTGCATATGGATTTAGATACAATTGGACTGAACAGTTTTCTTTCAGTTTGGCTAACTAGATTTAGCCAGGATTCAACTTCAAGTACTCAAGTGTTCCTTTAAAACTAGTACTGAAATACACACACACACACATACCAAATGAATAATATGTAGAATATACAGCATAAAAGCCTTGATGAGTTACACTACTGTCACTGTGAAACCACACTGTGAGGAAAGATGAAGAAGAAAAAAATGTTCGGGAGGAACCGCTACAATAGCGTCCAAGGAATGTTGTGTTGTCATAGATCTCAACATAATCAAATGAACATTCTGTCCTGGAATGAAAACATGAAATATATGAATATCCAGCTCAAAACAGCAAATCACTAGCATTTATTTCAGCAGTTGACTAAAAACCCAATCCTAAGTGATTCCAGTAACAAAGGCGTCATAAAGCCTGCTGGATTTGATTCAGCCAGTACAGAGGGGAAAGTACAGGGAGAGGTGGGATGGGGAGAAAATAGGTGAATCAAGTTTAGGAGCAAGCATGATCAGTTGTGCTGATAGCCTAATCCTATTCTCTGCCAGGCCAGAACATGCATTTCTGCGGGCAGAGAATGCATTGTATCATAGTAGGGAGACCAGATGGCCCAAGAGGGAACCACTTGGCTCCAGTGGGAATCTTTGAGCTACACAAGCTATTTAGCTGATTAAATCTGAGGACATTTCTAGTGTCAATCCATGTAAGGAGATGAGGACAGAATTTCAGTGTGTGCGGTTGTTCAAATCCTCACCTTTCCACCCCTGAACTGTCCTTGACTTTGCCCACCTCTCATCCCAATCTGCCCACAGTCCTTCCTGGGACCACTGCCATTATGGGACCTGCCAAATGGCACACCAGCACTTCTGCCCATAACCTGGAACTTATGCTGACGGATTGTAAGATCTGTCACTGTAAGTTCATGATACAATTGGCTTATGATTTTGGCAAGCAATGTTGCATGACAATGCAGTGTATGATGTGATTCTGTTTTTAATAAATATGATCATATCTATATATATAAAAGAGAAAAGTCACTGACTGACTGACTCACTGACTCATCACCGCCCTGCCAAAACCGCTGGGCCTAGAAGCGTGAAAATTGGGGTGGGTGTTCCTTCCGTGATGGAGGGGTGCACTAAGAACCGGTTTTCCGAAATTCCAACCGGAAGGGGGTGAAAAGGGGCGCAACGCATTTTCCTCCCTATACTTTGCATTGGAGAATTGATGACTCAGCAACATTCCGTCCCAACTGCTGGGCCTGAAGCATGGAATTCTGGGAGTTCCTTCTGTCACCTGAACTCCCACCAAGAACCATCTGGAGACATTTAAACCTTCAGGGGCTGAAAAGGGGGCAACGTATTTTTGTCCTATACTTAACATGGGAGACTGAACAACATCCAGCCAATTGGGTGCTCAGTGCCTGGTGCACTGGGGGGATGTTGTTAGGAGGAAGAGGTTGCACTGGAAAGGATGCTGCACATGGGGGAAGTTGCGCATGGGGGGATGATGCGCATGTAGGAAAGTTGCACATGAGGAAGTTGCGCATGGAGGGAAGTTGCGCATGGGGGAAGTTGTGCATGTAGGAAAGTTGCACATGGGGGGAAGTTGCGCATGGGGGGAAGTTGCACATGGAAGATGATGCACATGGGGGGAAGTTGCTGATGGGGGAAGTTGCGGATGGGGGAAGTTGCGCAAGTAGGAAAGTTGCGCATGGGGGGAAGTTGCGCATGGAAGATGATGCGCATGGGGGGAAGTTGCACATGGGGAAGTTGCGCATGGGGGGATGATGCGCATGGGGGATGATGTGCATGGGGGGATGATGCGCATGGGGGATGATGCGCATGGGGGAAGTTGCACATGGGGGATGGTGCGCATGTAGGAAAGTTGCACATGGGGGAAGTTGCGCATGGGGGGATGATGCGCATGGGGGGATGATGCGCATGTGGGAAAGTTGCACATGGGGAAGTTGCACATGGGGGACGATGCGCATGGTGGGACGATGCGCATGGTGGGACGATGCGCATGGTGGGACGATGCGCATGGTGGGACGATGCGCACGGGGGAAAGTTGCGCACGGGGAAAGTTGCGCACGGGGGAAAGTTGCGCACGGGGGATGATGCACATGGGGGAAGTTGCACACAGGGGAATGTTGTACATGGGGGTAGGTTGCGCATGGGTTGTTGATGCGCCATGGAGGATGTTGTATGGGGAAGTTACTCCCGCAGCGCGGGTACTCCTTTCGCTAGTGTTTCAAATAAATATGTCTATTGCAAATGTTGCATGAACAATTTAGCACTGACCAGTTAATGAAAAAGTTTTGTGTTTTTACTGACTCATCCACTGTCAAGGTTTCCAATAATAGCAAAGCTATACTCATTCACTAAGGGTTCAATCCTAGCCCACTGTTAGGCTGGCCTAAGTCCTGTGCTGACCTGGGGCATGACAAAAGTGCTGTAAGGTGCACCTGCCTCCGTCCTGGGGGGTTAGGACAGTGAACAGACACTGGTCTTCCCACAATACCACAGGAAGATATATGAGGTGTGTTAGAATGGCCTGAATGGTTTTATGATTGCACCATAAGTCTGTACTTAGCATAACAGAGTTTCATGAAGTATCTCTGTATTTGCATTAATTAAAATAAACTCAATTTGAAAGTCCTCTTACCCTGTGATGTTCTTGTACTTACTCAATTTTTGGAAATGTGAGGTTGATACGGAAGCCATATGATACTTGAATTCTCCATGTACAATCTGCATTATTTAAATAGTTTCCAGGGTAGAAGGGACTATGAAAAGACCCCGATGATGACATAAGGTAACCACCACAAGAATAATCTCCTGTGAAGTAAAAGATGGTGAGATCAAATAAACAGACATGTATATGTCCACATGCACAAGAGCTACTTTGTCTCTAATCAATCCAGATGTAATAGAAAACTTAGGTTGCAATCCAGAAGTGCACTTGGGCTGCCCTCTCTATCACTTGGGTGGCCCAAGTCCAAGATGGGGCAGCCCAGGTATGCTAGAGAAGGCTTGGGGCAGCCTAAGGCAATATAGGGCACAATCCAGAGTAACAACGGGGAGTCCTTGCTCCGATGAAACGACAACTTACTCTGGATTGCAATATGAATTTCCCATAGGTTTTCACTAGGTGGTTCGGTAACTACAGATGCATGTAAAGTCTCTTATATGCTCCCGTAGTTACTCTGGATTTGGGGGATAGTTAGGCTAAACTTAAATCCATTTTTCTACTGTATTTTTCAAGTCAGGTTGTATGTTTGTATAACTCCTATTGAACTCCATCTTGAACACTGGTAAATAGCAGTGGTTTGAATGATGTCCAGCATCCTCCTCCCCCCTTTTTGTTTCTGCTTGCCATAAATCTGATGAAGTGTTCCAGAGAACTCAATAGTTTGCTGGTCACAACACTGTATCATTTTTTCCCCTGCATATATAAATCTATTTATGGAATTTTGTTAATGTTTAGGAAAATATTTACAAAATTAGTTCAGAATGAGATATAATGAAATGTACGTTTATCAAAAATTTAATATATATGAATCTTTAAAAATGCAAATTATTTGGGAAATATGAGATTCAGAAAAAATTGCTAAATTCTTTTCCTCAAATAAAGTTGAAGAAGTGACTTTACACCAAATTTTCCAATATTTTTCAGTTGCATATGAAAGCCACATCACATGAAATAAAATCTCCTTCACATGAAAATGAACAGCTCATGTTTCAGGTCTGAGCCCAAGCACTGAAAACATTTTGTGGAGCCAGTCCCTATCCTTCAACAGCATCCATCTCTGACCATGCCTAAGCATCATGGCAATAGTAGTCTTGAAATCACTGATTCAGTTGCATGAATAATATTATACAAATCCATGTGTTTTGGTGTGGAAATTAGCTGCAAGCAAAAATTGCAAAGATGATTTTTTAGGTTGAGGTAGCAATAAGTTGTCGTAGGGCTAAGCACTAAGAAAATAGCATTTTTACGCTTACCAGAAACATCTAAATTACCTGTCATAGTTGGTGTTGCTGTTGTGGTATCTGTTCCAGATTGAGCTGCTGCAAAGTTAAGACACACAAGTCAAGTACTTCATGAGAGGCTGGAACATTTTTTATTTAAAAATCTGGCATGTAGAATAAAGGAACAGAGAAAATAGGCAAGGAACAGCAAAGAGGATGATAAAGAGGGTGAATGTTACAAAGAACAGGTGGAAAAATGTACAAATATATAGAGATAAAATATATATAGAGCAGTGGTTCTCAAAAATTTCAGCACCAAGACACACTTTTTAGGATGACAATCTGTCAGGACCCATCAGAAGTGATATCATTAACCTGGAAGTGGTGTCATGGATGGAAGTGACATCATCCACTTAGGGTTCAAACCTAAGCTATGATCAGCTAAACATCCCAATACTAAATTTTTGCATTGTTATTTGTGAAATATTCAATCATTCAATGAAATTCAAACATTCTGTCTCAGAATTCAAAGCAAAATGCAGACTTGGATTCTTTTCCAAACACATAGCCCTCACCTCTTTCCAACCTCCCATTTTCGCTCCTGTTCAGGGCAAAGCACCATCCTTCTCTCCCACCAGGAGCCTGCCTTGCCCAGCAGATCTGTATTTTCAAAAGCAGCTGAGCTGGTTGCCACATAACACACCTGAAATGGGCTTGTGATTGACCTAATGACTCCTGACCCACGGTTTTGAGAAACATTGCTCTAAGAGCCTTGCATTTATTTTCAGGCTAAGGCAGAAGGATATATTTAGGAAAACAACAAATGGTTTCCTGAACTCATGACTATTAGAAAGAAATGGTGCAAAATGCTGGAATTATTCTGTTGTTATCCAGATATGTTCTAATGCTGGTGTACATCCCTAAACAGTTGGAGAATCATTGACTCATTGAGAATCATTGTATTTTACAATACAGTAAATGACCATTTCAAAGAAAAAAACACACAGGAAATACCTGAACAGATGACACTTGCATCTTCATAATGATTACAGTTGTTTACACCCCAGCCACTGTGAGGACATCGCCACAGATATTCTTCAGACCCATTGCACATCACATCATCCAAGAAAATAGGGCCTGAGCCTTGTCCAAAATATGCATTTCCAGGGGCACTGATGGCCCAGCCACATCCAAGCTGTCTACAGACAACTTCTGCATTGCTGTAACCCCAGAAATCATCACAGACAGTTCCCCAGGTTATTCCATCATATAGTTCAACACGGCCTTTGCAACGGTGTCCTCCATTCACCAGCCTGAGTGCTACATCTTTAAAGGAAATATAAGACAATTTATTGGACATTAAACAACCATTATACATGTGCTGTTTGTTAAAGTAATCTTTTATTAATTAATTGTCTTACATTAGTTCTTTCATGAATAACAGGAATGAAAAAGTTACATTTTATAAGGAATAACCTATTTTCCTAAACAGCAATTTGTGTTTTCCCTTTGACTTTAAAACTTGGCTTCAAAAATCTAACCGAGGGTATTAACATTACTGTGTTAATAGCAACCAATTTTTGCCTAACGCATAAGTGTACAGATTTGATTCCTGTTGCTTATATGCAACACTGGGCAGAAATGGCTTAAACTGCTTAAAGAAAGGTTGCCCCTGTTAACTAAGCAAGAGGCACTCTTTCAAGTGGGTATTCATGTTTTATTTAGCAGGAAGGGACCACTTCACCCCAATAGTGTCTTCTCTTGTGGCTTCTGCTGGTATTCTTTTAGATTGTGAGCCCTTTTTGGACAGGGATCCTTTAGTAATTTCATTTTCTCTATAAACTGCTTTGTGAACTTTTTGTTGAAAAGTGGTTTATAAATACTGTTGATTGATTGACTCAAAAGAAAGTGTCCTATGAAAAATAATGAAGTTTACAGCAGAATCCTAGCTTCAGGATAATCACACTGAGTGGATGAAGATAGGATTGCTCCTAAAACCAGTTGTATCACCACTGTCCAAAGACACATGGTCACCACAAAGTTCTGCAAGGTTTGCATAATGGTGATGCAAATATAATATTACATGGGTACAAAAATGTGTGGCATTTCAGAAGATGAGCAGAACATTGTTGGCAACCTGTGGTCACTCAAATATCATTCTTGGCTTCAGTAGTGGTGTGATGGTCAAAACTGGTCATATAAATTAAAACAGGGTGCAATCCTATGCCTGTCTACTCAGAAACAAGTTTCATTATATTCAGTGGGGCAAAGTCCAAGGAAAGTGTGTTTAGGATTGCAGCCACAGTCTCATAGAAGTCTATAAGTTCAAGGTGATTGCCCACCCAACACACTCTAGCTCTCCCATCTCTGCACCTACAGATATAACAGAGGAGAGGATTCTCAACATCAATCACGGGACATGAGCATGTAAAACCTTAGAAGCAAACCATGCCTCAAAATGAATGGCTATATCACTCAGTCCTTGTATTTAACATATCGATAAATGGGAACTTCAGAGCAGAACTGACAAAAGAGCACTTTGTTGAAAGGAGGAGCACTTTACATAGATGCCAAAGAGCAAAGACAAGCAATTCATTTTTCTTATGTAAAATAATTTAAGATCTTTTCCTACTAATCACGTTCAAAGTGGCTTATGATGATTAAAACAAAAACAAATCCAAAAATGTATTGGAAGGGTATAATGTCCTTGCATCCCCCAAAAATACACAAAGCAAGACATTTGGAATTTGTTTTAAAAGCATATCACAAACTTGGACAACTCTGCAGCATGCCCGCCTTAAAACTCTCCTCCTCCTCAATGCAGAGATGTGCAGAGCTAGGGTGGCAGGTGAGGCAGATCAACCCCATTGTAGACCATGGAAAAGCACCTGTCCTACCTGCTTACCTCTGATAAGGCTTTTCTTGGTACCTGAGGAAGTGGTGGAGACCCTCCTTAGCAAGAAGCCTCCTAAATTGTAAGCAGACAGGGCAGTTGTGGTGCTTTTCTATGAATTATAGTGGGGCAGTTCTGCCTCACCACCACCCCACATCCCTGCTTTAATGCAGGTATCAAATATACAGGAGACAGTAAACCACTGTCTAGTCCCCTTTTAGGTACCACTGCAAAGCTGTGGACCATCTACTGATGCAATGGGTTTGTTGGCACCTAGCATCAAGGACATTAGACTGCACAGTTTCCCCAAATAAGAAAGTATTTGAGACTGACTTTCTAATCCAAACCCAGAAGGTTAGTGTGGTCATCTTTACTGAACCAGGCAGCCTCTAGGGTTTGCATCTGGGTCCCCCATTGACTCCCGCTTACCATAGCCTACAAAACTATCTGACTCAAAGAAACAATATAGAGTGAGGAAAACTTACTGCCAACCATGGCCAAGTATTTGAATGGGAAATTTTTTTCCTAAATTCCTCTAGAGGCCACCAACTAAATTCAGACTGAGTGATGGGAGTGAAGATGGGTCAGACAACTGAACTACACTGACACCAAGTGGGAGGCAAACAGATCAACAGCTGAAACCTACTAAGCCACAACACCCAACGGTTGTGAATTGCAGAGGAGAAGTGAAATGGCAAAGGGGAAATGGCATTGCCAGTACAGTACTTCTCAAAATCCTTACAGAACCTCTGGGTACAAATGCTCATCAAGAAATTTAATATATCTCTAGCTAGTACATAATGAAACTGAACTGCATTTGGAATTTCCTTTCAACAAGACCTATATTTTTTCTGTGGAATGCATACTTACCCTATCTGAGAAACACTGATTTATGTGTTGATCCAGAGCAGATTGTTTGTGCCAATCCACAATGTATAGGATTTGTGTAAGAGTGAATATGGATAAGTCATGCTGCGAAGTATAGCCTCTCTCTCCCTGGTAGTATTCCTATCAAATAACTGCATGGGGTGACTTGTTGTGTACATTTCACCAATCAAACCAGCATTGGGATTTGATCTATGAAACAGCAAACTTTTAAAGACACCTATGCCTTTATTATGGTTTTGTCTACTGCCCACTATTTAACAAAAATATAAAGGAAAACACACAAGCAAACAAACAAAAGGGGCACAAACATTCCAGGTCACATCTGATTTGATCTAGAGGACAATACCATCTTGAACAGAAGAATATTGTGTGGACCATCAAAGAGGAGGCAATGAAGAATGTAACTTAGAAAAGCACCAAATGGCACCATTTTTTTTCAGACAGTCCAATCTTAAACAAGGTGACCGTATAGAATAGAAGACAGAGTACCTCTACATTTAACTATTGCATAGAAGAGGGAACATAGGCAGGTTTAGCTCAAAATAGGTTTAAAAAGCAGCAACTGACAAAATCCCCCCTTCTATACAGTGCTAATGGTAGAGGCACACTCTGTCCTCCATACTATATGGTCACCTTGACCCACACAGGCCTCCATACTGGTACCTCCCTCTGCTAGGCTGTCGCAAAGTGATTTATAGCACTTCTGTGATGGTAATCTCTACATCAGTGCACGTGAGGCTCTCAACATATCAAGATAATTCCACTCTTTCTTGTGCAAGTGGTCCTCTTACTCTCCCGTAAGAGCATTATGCTGTGTGGTGTGTTTTGATGAAATTTTGAAGGGAATATTGTTCTCCCAATAACTTTTTAACACTTTTGGATGGAATATAACAGCCATATACACACTGGACTATAACACACATCTTGATTTCAAGGTGCATGTTATGGTCCAGTGTAGCTGGGCCCAAGCGCCGCCTCCTCCAGTGCACCCAAGCCCCAAAGAGGCTCTCTGGCCGTGTGAGGTTGGGACAGCGATCTATCCCAGCCTTGCAGGGACAGAGAGCACTGCCCCCTCCAGAGTGCCCCAGCCTCTTCGAGCCAGGCTCTCCGAGCCTCTATAAGCCAGGAAGCCTTGCACGACCAGCACTGCTCCCTCCAGAGCATCCAGTCCCTCCAGAGCATCCAGTCCTCTCAGAGGGCTGGACACTCTGGAGGGAGCAGTGCTGGTCATGCGAGGCTCCCAAGACTCACGCAACTAGCGCTCCCCCTGCCAGAGCGTCCAACACTCTGAGAGGGCTGGACACTCTGGAGGGAGCAGCGCTACCCCTTTCAAAGCGTCCAACCCTCTCAGAGGATTGGACAATCTGGTGGAGGTTCTGCCCTAGCCATGCGAGGCTTGGGAGGGTCTCATGCGACCTCTCTCAGCCTGGTAAGGCCAGGGCAGAACCTCCATCAGAGCGCCCAAGCCTCTGAGAGGGTTGGACGCTCTGGGAGAGGCAGTGTTCTGGAGGGGGGGAAGCCATATATTGGCTTATAAGATGCAGGGGGATTTGTACCTCCTTCTGGGAGTAAAAAAATGCATCTTATAAGCCAGGAAATACAGTCAGCACTAGAATGTTATTAATATTAGATACAATCATGAACCAATCACGATTGGTTCTGAACCAATCATGTCACTCTTTGATGGGATTAAAGTACAGGTTGATCCTTCCCATTCATAAGATTTGGTTCCAAGAACTTCCATGATTAACTATTTTTGCATTAAATAAAGGCAATTAGTTACTATGGTAAAAAGGTAGGCAGTGAATCAAGTTCCCTTTCAAGTGCTGCTAACTGCCCTGCAAGGGCAATTTGAAGCAGTTTCAGCTCAGAGCAATTCACAAGTGATTATCACTTGGAGAAAGAAAGGGGCTCTGCCTCCTAACTGGAACAGAAACAAGAGTTGACGAACTTTTCTAAGACAAACTTAATTGCTTGCCACGTTGCCATAGTAAGCAGGCTGTCTTTAAGCCATTAACTGCGACTTAAGGAATGCTTATCTTTCAATTTAAAGAGCCAACTGCCCAACCTCATTCGCTTTTAGACAAAATTGCATATAAATAAATCACATATAATTAGGCTGCTCCTATATGTTCACCTTCTTTGCCTTGTGCCTTACTTGTGCTTGTTCTTGCTCGACCTATAAAATATGTAGCAAACAAAACCAGAAAATACCTGCACAGATGACACTGGCATCTTCATGATGGAAACAGTTATGAGAATGCCACCCTTGGCTACGGCAGTCCCATAGGTGAGACTCGTGTCCTCTACAAGTCACATCATCAAGCAGAATGTTTCCTGAGCCTTGACCAAAATGGGCTTTCCTTGGTGCTGAAATGGCATATCCACATCCAAGTTGCCTGCACACAACCTGGGCATCGTCCATGCTCCAGTAATCACCACAAACTGTTCCCCATTCTCCTTGGTAATATATCTCAACACGACCCTCACATCCGTGTGATCCATTCACCAGTCTTAAGGACATGACTTTGAAAGACAACAGGAAACAACTTGGTAAAGAGTGACCCATTTCCATGGAATGCTTTTAACTCTTAACTAGCAGTGGACAAAACAAGGTCACTGACCACCTGAGCAAGTGTGTCTCTTGCATTGTTTTATCTGTGGTTATTGACATTAAATTATATGCCAATGAATAACAAAGCCTACAACCCTATGCATGCCTACCTGAGAGCAAATTCCATTGAATTCAATGGGGCCTGCAACTGAGTAGGCATGCATAGGAGTGCACCAAAAAGGATGCAGCCATACAGCAGAAAAGAATAAATAGCTAATGAGTGCTGATCCCAAAAAAATCTGTTCTGTGATTCAAGGAATGGTCATGCCAGCAGAAATATATAAGAGTCACATCCAGCTTAAAGCCAATTCAACTAAAAATATTTAGGCATTGGTCATTTGCTTCAACTGCAGATCTTTTTCACTATAGATCTATTATTTAGCTTTACCCCTCCACCCCCCCCCCCAAAAAAAATAGAGATCGGGTGCTCAAAAGCAACATTCTAAATGTTGTTATTGTTACTTGATAAAAAGTGAATATTGCATTCTGAATGTTACATTTTTGGGCAGTGCAAATCACATCAGTATTGATCCCATACCAAGCTACATTGGGATATAAGTTATTATATCTAAGGCATTAAAATGAAGATGAGTGCCACCATGTTTCTTTGCACACAACAGTCATTATTTGTGTACAATACATGCATGGGCACCATCAAGGTTAAAATAGCAGTAAAGGTGGTCATTGGGAGAGCAGGAAGGGGATTTTTTCATCTGCTGTCAGGGATACTCATTCCCCCAGTCAAAATTTACAATTGCAAAGTATTAATATGAGTCCTACAAATAACCTGCGTTTATAAATTATGTCCTCTGTGCTTAGACATTTGTGGTAGCTTTACTGCATTTGTCTTACCTGGGGGAATAGTAAAATAATGAGCCCGAAATCCAGTGTTTTGGAAACTAGCATCACTTGAAAACACAACAGCCATTATGCTTGAGTTAGAAAGATATGTTTGGCTGCCCCAAATGCAAATTCTTCCTAGCAAAGGAGCTACAAATGCTGGCCCATCATAGATTTCAATATAATCATAATTGCAGGGAGTGCGTGGCTCCAGGCTGTGGACATAAAGTTAGAAACCACTAAGTTTGTGAAATTTTACCAGTCTTTATCAAACTGTGAAAAGCTAAAAACTGCAAAAAATGGAGACATTTGGCCCTTTGTAGCATAAGGGGATGGGCTCTGATCAGTGGTGGGATTCAAATAAATTAACAACAGGTTCAATGACCTAATAACCTAAATTAACAACAGGTTCTATGTCCCAAATGTAACCGGTTCTCAGAACCAGGTGCTCATTAGCAAAGGGTTCTATAGAACCTATGAAAAACCCCTGAATCCCACCACTAGCTCTGATATTTATTTTTTATGCATATCCACAAAGTGCACAATGAAGACTTCAACCAATTCTGCGCAACTTAAGGGAGTGCTTTACTTGGAATAATTGAGGAGTCTCTAGATCAGTGGTTCTCAATCTTCCTAACACCGTGGCCCCTTTATAAGTTCCTCATGCTGTGGAGACCCCCAACCCATAAAATTATTTTTGTTGCTACTTTATAACTGTAATTATGCTAGTATTATGAATCGTAATGTAAACATCCGATATGCAGGATGTATTTTCATTGTTACAAATGAAATGTGTGTTCTATGCACACATTGAACGCAATGGGATTTATTTCAGAGTAGGCATGCATAGGATTGGGCCCTGAAACTGTCAGTCAGCCCCAGTGTGCGCGCAGCTGCAGCCGGAGGTCTGGCAAGCCTGACCTGGCCCCCTGCCCCAGGGGTCTTTAGGCGACCCCGAGGAAAACTCTAGGCGACCCCCAAAGGGGTCCCGACCCCCACTTTGAGAAACGCTGCTCTAGATGTTTTTTTATAGAATACAAGCTTTATAAAAAGAAAAATGGGTATTCAAGGCCAAATTTTATTGCACACGGAAAGGGAGGGATGCAAGGAGAAATTAAATTCATTCTAAAGGGAACACAAATCCTGAAGTTATTGTCACTTACTCAAGATTATCAAAGATGAGATTTATGTAGAAATTTTGTTCAGCATGGATTTCCCAAACACAGTTTGCATTATTTGGGTAAAATTCTGGATAATTGGGACTAGTGAGTTTTCCAGATGGACCATAGAGATGATCACCACAAACAGGGGCCACTAAGAGTGCAACAGAAAAGGGAGAAACATTTCTCAATAGGGTGTTCAAGAGAGACAGGCATCACACTGAAGGAGCTAACAAAAAATGCATATTTTCACAATATATGAATGAATCATTTGGAGACTGGCAAATTAAGATTGGAGACGAATCAGATTGGTGACTGACAAATTAAAGTATTGCTGATTTATAGTCCATTGAAGTATTCAGTAAGGACACAAAAAGGACTTCAAGGATACAACTGTTGCAAGATACCAGTCTTAAAATTTCTTACTCAAAAGACATTCCACTTACATCAGTTGAACATTTCACACAACAGCAACAACTACACACTAATCAAAGCACTGCACTGCCAGTGACACTACCACTCAAGGAAGGTGGGAAATTAGTGTGATGTAATAAATCATGCACAGGGAAATACCTATACCTACACAGTCACAGTAAACAGCAAAGCACCCACCATGGTACACATCCCAGAACCAAACTTTCCTAGAAAAATCAGGAAATCAAGGAGGGTATAGATAAATACAGACACAAGGGGATCATTTGTGCATGTTTGAAATATGTGAAATTCATATAAATTGAAACGAGGTGGATGTTGGAACTTCCCAGAAGAAGAGTTCAGGTTCCACTGGAAGAACAATATTCCCAGCTTAAGCACCCATCAGAATATTCCACAAAGCAGTTATTTCAGTGCCTGTGTGAGAAGATCAAGAAAGGGCCCAGATGTACAAGGAGGGTCATGGAGAACCTTGTTATCTATAAAAAAAACTGCCTATTTTATTGGACATACTAGCGAAAAGCGTACCCAAGTTGCAGGAGTAACATTTCCCCATACGCATCCCCACACAGCACATAAAACCCCATGCGCAACATCCCCCCATGTGCAACTTCCCCCATGCGCAACTTTTTCCCAGGTGCAACTTCACCCAGGTACATCATCCCCACATGCGCAACTTCCCCCATGCACATCATCAGCATATGCACAACTTTTTCCCATGCACATCAACCCCCAGGTGCAACTTCTCCCAAGCGCAACTACCCCCATGTGCCTCAATTCCCCATATGCAACATCATCCATCTGCATCAGTCCCCCATGTGCATCAACCCCCATGCGCATCATCCCCCCAAGCACAACTTTCCCCCATGCGCATCAACCCCCCATGCACATCAGCCCCTCATGCACATCATCCTCATGTGCAGTTTTCCCCCATGCGCAACTTTTCCCCATGTGCAACTTTCCCCCATGCGCATCCTCCCCCCATGCGCAACTTTCCCCCACATGCATCAGTCCCCCCATGTGCATCAGTCCCCCCATGCGCATCATCCCCCCATGCGCAACTTCCCCCCATGCTCATCATCCCCCATGCGCAACATCTTCCTCTGAACAACAGGGTGTTGTTCTTGGTGGGTGTTCAGGTGACAGAAGGATCCCTCCCAGAATTCCATGCTTCAGGCCCAGCAGTTGGGGAGGAATGTTGATGAGTCAGCAATTCTCAATGCAAAGTATAGGGAGGAAAACGTGTTGCGCCCCTTTTCACCCCCTTCTGGTTGGAATTTCCGAAAACCAATTCTCAGTGCACCCCTCCATCACGGAAGGAACACCCACCTCAGATTTCACACTTCTAGGCCCATCGGTTTTGGCAGGGTGGTGATGAGTCAGTGAGTGAGTTTTCTCTTTTATATATATGGATTAGGAGAAACAAAGGATGCCCCCAGGAGATTTTGTAATGATCCTAATGTGAGGAACAGAACTAGACCAATAAATAAGGCAACTTCTTAACCACAGACACAGAAGAAAGACACATGAATTCATGGAAGACCCACTGAAAAATAGCACAGGCACAGTTCTGGACAAGTTT
Source organism: Cryptoblepharus egeriae (assembly GCA_030015325.1). Taxonomy (NCBI): domain Eukaryota; kingdom Metazoa; phylum Chordata; class Lepidosauria; order Squamata; family Scincidae; genus Cryptoblepharus; species Cryptoblepharus egeriae. The sequence goes on from JAREYC010000006.1 coordinate 45,200,301, forward strand.
ATGTCACACTTGATTTCACCATCATTACTTAAAGTAAGCTTTGTTATTTTCCAGTTGATTTAAGAGTAAGAAATACGTACAAATTGCAGCCCAATCCTAACAAGGGTTGCACTGACAAAATGTGCACCATTGCAAAAATACTGTAAAGTACTTTACAACAGAACAGGGCCCAGATGCTCTGGCAAGAAGGCTGAAGTGCACTGGGGGTTGTCAGGAAGCACACTGGAGTATCTGAGAGTGGCACGGGACATTGGGATGTCCTGGTTAAACAGGGGAGGGAAGAGCGGAGCAGCAGCAGGGGTTGGATGGATCAGGCCCTGGAGGAGGACAAATTGACAGCACCGGTGCATACCCAGATCCCCTTCCCAGGGCTGATCCACTTCAGGAATCAATGCTGACTTGCACCAGCAATATTGTTAATGCATTGCAGCTGTTGGAACTTACCCAGCAATTGTCCCCTTACCCAGAGGAGCCCTCCAGCTGCCAAGAATCCACCACAAGATACATGCTAGCCCGCACCACTTATTGCCATGCACTGATTTACCTTTGATTCATCTGTTAATAGTCATTTAAACCTATTGCCCCAATCCAGAGTAACTACAGGGCATCCTTGCTCCAACGGAGTAAGAATTTACTGGTACTATGGATCGCAAAATTATTTTCCATAAGTTAACACTAGATGATGCCGTAACTCCACTGATGCAAATTCACTTTGCTCCGACGGATCTCGGCCCATAACTGGTCTGGGTTGTGCCTTACGTCACAAGTTTGCAAGTCCTTCCCTAGCACCACTGCATAATCCTTTCCACAGACAGGCCTAAAATTTTGCTTCTGTCATTACAAACAAGGGCCACTGACTCTCTATGCAGTTCTCTTGTACAGCAAACAGTCAGTTTGTTTTTGTAAAGGCCAAAAGATAACATGTGAAGGAAAGACGCACAGGTAGTAACAAAGCAGTCTCAACAAATTGCAGAAGTGACACATATTGTTCCCTTATTATGCCCATAAATAGCCCATATTTGAAACAGTTGAAAATTACCTGGTGGTAATGATGGCTTTTGAGGCGTTGATGTAAAACCTGTTAGTGAGCAAACATGAAGCATTAGATAGGCAGTGATGGAACATGTTCTCATAGGCAAAGCCATTTGGCTTTTGGTAGTGTATATTATGAACAATACATGATACATGTTTTCATAGGAATAATTTTTTTGTTTATGTTAAAAACAGTGACATTAAGAACAGACTCAGCATGAGAGGACTGACACCACTGGAGACACCAAGACGCTGTGCCCTGGGAAGGGCCTTTGGCTCTGAACAGTGACTAGGAGTGGTAAGGAGCCACCACAGCCAGAGGTGAAAATGCTGTACCCTAAACCTGAACCTCCTCATGACCTTTCCTTGTCTATTCTCTCCCTTTGTGAGGCACATCACTGAGAACAGGGCCAACGGGAGACAACTGAAGGGAAAGAAGAAAGCTTTTCAAAGAAACTAGCCATTGTCCCCAGCCTGCCCCCAGCCCATAAAATGCTGTAGCTGCACACGTTGGTAGCGGTTTTGGTATAGCTGCTCAGTCTGGGCTGGTGAGGACAGGATTGGTCTTTTAATGGCATTCAGCATTGCAAAAAAGATCTTATAACCAATGCTAATTATGGCATATTGCACAACCATAGATTTCATTACCACAACTCAAAAATGTTTTCTTGCTTCCTGTGATTTTATAAGAAACTAGCGAAAAGCGTACCCGTGTTGCGGATGTAACATTTCCCCCTATGCCATTCCCCTATGCCATCCCATGGGCAGAAACACCCCATGTGCCACTTCCCCCATGCACATCATCCCCCCATGCGCATCATCCCCCCATGTGCAATGTCCCCTCATGCACAACTTTCCCCCATGTGCAACTGTCCCCCATGCGCAACTGTCCCCCATGTGCAACTTTCCCCCATGTGCAACTTCCCCCATGTGCATTACCCCCATGCGCATCATCCCCCATGTGCAACTTCCACCCATGCGCAACTTCCCGCATGCACATCATCCCCTCATGGGCAACTTTCCCCCATTTGCAACTTCCTCCATGCGCAACTTCCCCCATGTGCAACTTCCCCCTGGGCGCATTACCCCCTGTGCGCATCATTCCCCCATGCGCATCATCACCCCATGCGCAACTTTCACCCATGTGCAACTTCCCCCATGCACATCATCCCCTCATGTGCAACTTTCCCCCATTCACATCATCTGCCGATGCGCAACTTTTACCCATGCGCAACTTTTCCCTATGCGCAACTTTCCCCCGTGCGCATCTTCCCCCATGTGCATCTTCCCCCATGCACATCTTCCCCATGCACATCTTCCTCCATGCACATCATCTGCTGATGCGCAACTTCCCCAATGCGCAACTTCCCCCAATGCACAACTTCCCCATGTGCAACTTTTCCCCGTGCGCATCATCCCCCGTGCGCAACTTTCCCCCATGCGCAACTTTCCCCCATGTGCATCAACCCCGATGCACAACTCTTCCCCATGCGCAACTTTCCCCCTTGCACAACTTTCCCCCATGAGCAACTTTCCCCCATGCTCAACTTTCCCCCATGTGCAACTTCCCCCATGCACATCATCCCCTCATGTGCAACTTCCACCCATGCGCAACTTCCCCCATGTGCAACTTCCCCCCATGTGCAACTTCCACCCATGCGCAACTTTCCTCCCATGCGCAACTTTCCCCCATGTGCATCATCCCCCATGCACAACTTTCCCCCATGCACAACATTTCCCCATGCACAACTTTCCCCCATGCTCAACTTTCCCCCATGCGCATCATCCCTCCCATGCTCAACTTCCACCCATGTGCAACTTCCACCCATGCGCAACTTCCACCCATGCGCAGAATCTGCCGATGCACAACTTCCCCCATGCGCAACATCCCCCATGCGCAACTTTCCCCCATGCGCAACTTTCTTCCCATGCGCAACTTTCTTCCCATGTGCATCAGTCCCCCATGTGAAACTTCTTCCATGCACAACTTCCCCCATGCACAACTTCCCCCCATGCGCAACATCCCCCCATGCGAAACTTCTCCTCATGCGCAACTTCTTCCATGTGCATCATCCGCCGATGCGCAACTTTCCGCCATCCGCAACTTTTCACCATGCACAACTTTCCTCCCATGGCAACTTCCCCCATGCGCAACTTTCCCCTATGGCAACTTCCCCCATGCGCAACTTTCCCCCAGGCGTATCATCCCCACATGCGCAACTTCCCCCATGCACATCATCAGCATATGCACAACATCAGCATATGCACAACTTTTCCCCATGCACAACTTTTCCCCATGCGCATCAACCCCCATGCGCAACTTCCCCCAGGCACAACTACCCCCATATGCCTCAACTCCCCATATGCAACATCACCCATCAGTCCCCCATGTGCAACTTTCCTCCATGCGCATCATCCCCCCATGTGCAACTTTCCCCCATGTGCAACTTTCCCCCATGTGCAACTTCCCTTATGCACAGCATCCTCGCCAGTGCAACCTCTTCCTCTGAACAACATCCCCCCCTCCCGTGCACCAGTGTCCAAGCACCACATTGGCTGGATGTTATTCAGTCTCCCATGTTAGGTATAGGGTAGAAACACGTTGCCCCCTTTTCAGCCCCTGAAGGGTTAAATTTCTCCAGATGGTTCTTGGTGGGAGTTCAGGTGACAGAAGGAACTCCCAGAATTCCATGCTTCAGGCCCAGCAGTTGGGACTGAACGTTGATGAGTCAGCAATTCTCCAGTGCAAAGTATAGGGAGGAAAACGTGTTGCACCCCTTTTCACCCCCTTCCGGTTGGAATTTCTGAAAACTGGTTCTTAGTGCACCCCTCAGTCATGGAAGGAACACCCACCCCAAATTTCACGCTTCTAGGGCCGGCAGTTTTGGCAGGGCGGTGATGAGTCAGTCAGTGAGTGAGTGAGTGAGTGAGTTGAGTGAGTGAGTGAGTGAGTGAGTGACTTTTCTCTTTTATATATATAGATGTAACATTACCATTCAAAGAAGTTTAGAAAATAAGCAAATGAAAACCCACCAACGTACAAAGTGCAGTCAGGTTTAAATGAATGAAAAATCTCACTTATCGTTACATTAGGACTGGTTTTAATACTCAAACAATTTTGCATATGTTATGTTCAGTCAGAATTACCTGGTGTTGGAGTTGGTGGTGATAGTCCAGAACCTGCAAAAAAGGAAACACAAAATGTAAGCGAATAAGACAAGCTGGAAAACTAACTCACTTGTAATTAATCAGAACAACTTCATGTAAGTTTACTCCTAAGCAAGTATCGGGATCTTGATTAGTACTTTCCCAAGTAAGTGAGAATAGGAAAGAAGTTTTTATTTTTAAAAAACTGTGTCCAAATCTAGCAGAAATATTATTGACTTTATCTTTACAGAGGCTAGGTGACATTGGAATATGGAAAAGTTGAATACAGACTGCAGTGGTACCTCACGTAACAAATTTAATTCATTCCGGAGGCATGTTTGTTATGTGAAACATTCTTTATGTGAAGTGGATATTCCCATAGGAAATAATGGAAACTCGGACAATTGGTTCCACAACCCAAATAATATTCATATAAAAATATTAACTGGATGTAAAAATGATGACAAAACACTGGAATTGAATTCAAAACATGCATTCAATGCGCATGAAGTCTACTTAGGCTGCAATCCTAAAAACCCCATGAAGTCTACTTAGGCTGCAATCCTAAAGACACTTTCATGGGAGTAAGCCCATTTAACACATGGAGTAAGCCCCATTTAACATGGGATTTAAACATTTTAAAAGGGAGTTAAACATGGGAGTAAGCCCCATTTAACATGGTTAGGAGGCTGCAATCAAAGACACTTTCTTCTGTAGTCAGACACTTTCAAAGTGTCTCCCCACTTTCTCCTTCTCTTCATCCTGAACCTCTCTCTCCCTGCTCCCTTCTGGCTAGCCCTGAGCTGCTTCCCTCTTCTCCACTGCTCTTCTCTCCCTCTGCCCAGCGGACACCCGGCCACAGGAGGAACAGCACGGAAGTGTTGCTTTTGCTATGGGCAGGTACGCTAGGTAGACCTGAAACTTTTTAAAAGGGCTGTCGGCCAGCGTCTCTGCCCCAACTGCCAACGAGATTGTTTGTTACGTGAAGCACAATTCGTTACGTGAAGCAGAATCCTAAAGAAATTTTTGTTTGTTACATGAAACATACTTTACGTGAGGCATTTGTTACGTGAGGTGCCACTGTATTTCAAACATAGCACATATTTCTTCTGAAGTGAGATGTAATATTCCTCTACTATACTGAGACTGCCGTTATGATTTTAAGCTCAGTTCTGTTCTCTCTCTCACACACAACATGCGGGTTGAATTCAGCCACTACATCCTGAGGGAGGGGGGAACATGCACCGGTCTCCTGTGAGTAAGGGAACATTAATTCCCTTCACAGAGATAAGCCTCTATGGGAAAGAACAAGACTGTGTGACTCTGTGTGTGGGAGTAAGCCACGAGTTAAATAGATGGTACAGGCACACTTGGACCTAAGCCACAGGATCAGGTCCAGGAAGAGGTTAGGATTTGATGGTCATCAGTTCTGCCAAACCTGCCAACCTTGCATACCAAATCTTCCTTCCACTGCCTCCAACACAGCCCCAGTCTGACTCCTGCTACCTCTGTCATCACAACTTCCCAACCCTTTCCCACCTCTGTCTGTCTCCTCTGCCACCATACTCCATCAGTGTTGTCTTCACAGTGTTCTGTCACTGTCTTCTTTATAGGTTCTTCCAGTGCCAATGGAAGAGGCTGGCCCCCAACCCCTGGAGTTCCTAGGGTGATGGTGGTGGGGAAATACTAAGCTTCTTCAGGTGCCTGGTTACTGGTGTAAAGATGCCCCTTCTTTTCAGCATCAGAGCCATTCACAACTGCAGCTTTTTTTGCCCACCTCCAGAAATGCCAGTGCAACCATCATCGGACAGCATTTGGATTGGGCCATTACACTAACAGTGACATTGACTGGATAAAACAGAATATACATACCTTCACAAATCACACCAGCATTGGTGTTGCTTATGCATCCGCCTTCTTGGAAAGAGCATCGCCACAAGTATTCTTCATCGCCAACACAGTCCACATTAGTCAAGTATGGATCAACATCACTGGAATATTCATTCCATATAGAAAGTGCTTTACCACAGTTCATCTGCCTGCAAACGACCTGAGCATCTAACAGGTCAAACTCTTCACTGCAAACACCAGTCCATCCCCCAAAATAAAAGACTTCAATCTGACCAGCACACCGGTTCACTCCATTGGACAGGCGAAGGAAAATTTCTTTCAAGAGATAAAGAAAAAAGTTTTCTGTACAGATTTGCTCTACTATTTGTACGTGAATATAAGCAAAATATGAACAGCAGAATTCAGCCTCTGCCTTCCTTTCTCTCTCTGCATTATTCCCTCTGACACAGCCATAACTTGACTCTCACTATGATGGTAAATCTTTGTCAAAGCTTAAAATATTTTATCCTTTAATTTTATTTGAAATTCTATTCCCTTTCTTCATCCTTCCAATGGAAAGGCTCCCAAGGTGCTTCCAACAGCTTAAGGACAAAATTCTAACAATAAAATCATTGAAATATGGAACAAATTTTAAAACAGAAAGCAGTAAATGCAACAGGATAGAATGTGAACATATCCAAAATTAGCTATCCAAAAAGATAGATGAAAGAACAGATAGAAAAAAAGAAAAGATGGGGTTATATTTAAAATCAAATCATGCCTTTAGTAACATATAAGCAGTAGACAATTGGATAATAAACATACAATTAGCTAAAAAGTGGATAAAAATAAGTTGTAGCCTTGTTGCCTCTAAAGGTGCAATAAGAGCACAAGCTAGGCATAGCATCAAGGAGGGGAGATAGAGGCCACCAAGGATTTGCGATGCTGGAGGATGAGATTTATGAATGAGACTATTGATGTAGTGAGCTTTTTGTTAGTATTGCATAGTAGAAATTGCAGCTTATCAGAGTTAGAACATTCATTGTGGCCAACAAAAAATTGGTCTATAAAAGAAGTGCTTCTCGGCCTTTTGGCTAAGATCAAGTGTAAATACTGTTTTCTATATGGAGAGGATTATTTTATAGGGAGCATGTTTCATGTTTCTCCCACACCTGTATGTTTACGGTGTTGTTACAGAGACACAGGCTTATTTCCTCAGCAAGAATGAAGCCTGAATTTTGTCCAAATTTTTCATTCGGGTCTCTTGTCTGATCTCTTGTTTTAAATTTCTTAGGATCTGATCCCATTCAACTTTCCAGCACCATGTCACTGAGTTGCACACTGCCTTCCATAAGGTAAGGGAACATTTCTTCCATCACGGAAACTTCAAAAACATCTTCAAAACATTGAAAGGAAGTGTTTTTCTAAAGATCTATGTACCACTGTACTGACAGTTATTTTTATGCAACCGTACGAAAACTTCTTAAGAATGGGACCCCTGAACATTTCTGTAAAAATGGAACATTTCCGTCCATAAATGTCATGTATTTCCACTTATGTTAGTGTCTTAAAAGTCTGTTTGAGATGGAAAATATATGTGTATATACTCACCATCTGCCACTGTAGCTGGAAAAAATATATATATACGGTATACTTTAGCACAGCCACATATGCAAAAACAACCCTCTTTAATTGTAAGTATACAGGCAGCACCTAAGAGAGGTGGACCTGCGCTGCCCTAACTGGGGCAGCCTAAGCAACTCAGGAGAGGCAAGTTGAGGGCATGTTTAGCATTGCCTAGGGCAGAGCAGTTACTCTGTATCCAAAGCCTGTTTCCAAGGCAGAAATGCCCTCTTCCAGCCCTCAGAGTTATACCACCTCAGGAGCAGGTATAGTAATGAGTAGACCCATAGGGGTCCATGATAAGGCCCAAGAAAGAATGGCAGTGTTGACCAAAAATCTGAGTTCTTGGCCAGCCTAGCTGCAACCCCTTCCTCTCTACCTCAGGATATGGAACAAACTATGGCTGCCCACAAACCTCAGGATACAGCAGGCCACTCCAAGAAGCCCCTTGTATTCACTGTAGAATGTACTGGCATCTCATCAGGGACTCCTTATAAGGCAGGCACCCAGTGGCGTCAGCAGACTGGTGTGGCTGGTGTGGGCTGCATTGGGTGATGTGCTCCATATGGGGTGATGCACCGGAGGAGTTTGACTGTCCTTTGTCAGGCCCCAGGTGTCAGTGTGCCCATTCAGGCCTGCTCCAAGGCGGAGCAGCAGCCAGAAGCTGCCACTTGTCCTTGGAGCTGGCCCGAATGGCCAGCTGAGGTGCACTGCGCAGAAACACACTGAGCATGCCGAACAGCTTCAGAAAAGACTTCCTTAGAGCGGAGGAAGTCTGCGCCTCTGCACGGCCATTCGGCCTCACTCAGGAGGCGGACGGCAGCCAAATGGCTTCAGAAAGAGTACTCCACAGGCACCAACTCTGATGCCTCCTCGGTCTCCTCTGAAGCCAAAAGACTTCAGAAAAGTACTGCACAGGTGTCAGAGATGGTGCCTGTGCAGTACTCTTTCTGAAGCCAGTTGGCTTCAGAAATAACTGCGCAGGCGCCAACTTTGACAACTGCGCAGTCCAGGTGGGGGGTGCGCGCATCCCAGGGGGGACGCAAAGACTACCACATCAGTGATGTGCAGAGTCGTGTCACCACAGCTGTTCCTTGTTCAGTGTGATCTGAGGGGTGTCTCCTCAGGAGCAAGTCCTCCCCATGTGTCAGTTACTGTCAGTTACTTAGCATGCTCTGGAGCAGTTAGGGCAGCCCAGGCTCTCTGGATGCAGCATAACCTTCTGCTCTGGATACAGAATAGTTAGGAGAAAGCAGTTAGGGCAGAGCAGGCTGAACTTGCTCTGGATTATGCCCTTAGAGAACAAAATGTGAATGATTCCTTTAGTTATGTAAATAGGATTATGAAGATATCCTTACAAAAGGTTATACTGTATAAAAACAAACCTTGTCCAAAAACAAAAATTTTCACCCAAATTAATACATGCATCAATTTTTTAAAACATGTTTGGGGAGAAACTAGAAATTTTGTTTGCTATGCTATTGTGCTGCCACACAATCCCTAGTTATCAGTTTTTCCTATTTTGTCTTCTGTATTCATAATCTTGAATGCGATGACCATATACAAACTGTACATTGAGCATTTCATCCATAACCTAGATCTGCCATCAACAGTATTTCAAATCTTAATAGTGAGTACTTACTCGTTTCATGTGTCGTTTCAGTTGTGATTGTGGTGGTAGTAGTAGTTGTTGTTTCTGTGAAGAAACAATGGACACTATAAAAGCATGTCATTCCAGATGTTTTTTTCTCTTATATAGACCATAAAGCAGTGATTTGCAACCTTTTCATCTCACAGCACTCTAACAAGGCACTGAAATTGTCAAGGCACACCATCAGTTGTTTTCACCATTGACAAAGCAAACCGTTCAAAGAAGTTTAGAAAATAAGCAAATGAAAACCCACCAAAGTACAAAGTGCAGTCAGGTTTAAATGAATGAAAAATCTCACTTATCGTTACATTAGGACTGGTTTTAATACTCAAACAATTTTGCATATGTTGTGTTCAGTCAGAATTACCTGGTGTTGGAGTTGGTGGTGATAGTCCAGAACCTGCAAAAAAGGAAACACAAGATGTAAGCGAATAAGACAAGCTGGAAAACTAACTCACTTGTAATTAATCAGAACAACTTCATGCAAGTTTACTCCTAAGCAAGTATCGGGATCTTGATTAGTACTTTCCCAAGTAAGTGAGAATAGGAAAGAAGTTTTTATTTTTAAAAAACTGTGTCCAAATCTAGCAGAAATATTATTGACTTTATCTTTACCGAGGCTAGGTGACATTGGAATATGGAAAAGATGAATACAGACTGCAGTGGTACCTCACGTAACAAATTTAATTCATTCCGGAGGCATGTTTGTTATGTGAAACATTCTTTATGTGGAGTGGATATTCCCATAGGAAATAATGGAAACTCGGACAATTGGTTCCACAACCCAAATAATATTCATATAAAAATATTAACTGGATGTAAAAATGATGACAAAACACTGGAATTGAATTCAAAACATGCATTCAATGCGCATGAAGTCTACTTAGGCTGCAATCCTAAAAACCCCATGAAGTCTACTTAGGCTGCAATCCTAAAGACACTTTCATGGGAGTAAGCCCATTTAACACATGGAGTAAGCCCCATTTAACATGGGATTTAAACATTTTAAAAGGGAGTTAAACATGGGAGTAAGCCCCATTTAACATGGTTAGGAGGCTGCAATCAAAGACACTTTCTTCTGTAGTCAGACACTTTCAAAGTGTCTCCCCACTTTCTCCTTCTCTTCATCCTGAACCTCTCTCTCCCCTGCTCCCTTCTGGCTAGCACTGAGCTGCTTCCCTCTTCTCCACTGCTCTTCTCTCCCTCTGCCCAGCGGACACCCGGCCACAGGAGGAACAGCACGGAAGTGTTGCTTTTGCTATGGGCAGGTACGCTAGGTAGACCTGAAACTTTTTAAAAGGGCTGTCGGCCAGCGTCTCTGCCCCAACTGCCAACGAGATTGTTTGTTACGTGAAGCACAATTCGTTACGTGAAGCAGAATCCTAAAGAAATTTTTGTTTGTTACATGAAACATACTTTACGTGAGGCATTTGTTACGTGAGGTGCCACTGTATTTCAAACATAGCACATATTTCTTCTGAAGTGAGATGTAATATTCCTCTACTATACTGAGACTGCCGTTATGATTTTAAGCTCAGTTCTGTTCTCTCTCTCACACACAACATGCGGGTTGAATTCAGCCACTACATCCTGAGGGAGGGGGGAACATGCACCGGTCTCCTGTGAGTAAGGGAACATTAATTCCCTTCACAGAGATAAGCCTCTATGGGAAAGAACAAGACTGTGTGACTCTGTGTGTGGGAGTAAGCCACGAGTTAAATAGATGGTACAGGCACACTTGGACCTAAGCCACAGGATCAGGTCCAGGAAGAGGTTAGGATTTGATGGTCATCAGTTCTGCCAAACCTGCCAACCTTGCATACCAAATCTTCCTTCCACTGCCTCCAACACAGCCCCAGTCTGACTCCTGCTACCTCTGTCACCACAACTTCCCAACCCTTTCCCACCTCTGTCTGTCTCCTCTGCCACCATACTCCATCAGTGTTGTCTTCACAGTGTTCTGTCACTGTCTTCTTCATAGGTTCTTCCAGTGCCAATGGAAGAGGCTGGCCCCCAACCCCTGGAGTTCCTAGGGTGATGGTGGTGGGGAAATACTAAGCTTCTTCAGGTGCCTGGTTACTGGTGTAAAGATGCCCCTTCTTTTCAGCATCAGAGCCATTCACAACTGCAGCTTTTTTTGCCCACCTCCAGAAATGCCAGTGCAACCATCATCGGACAGCATTTGGATTGGGCCATTACACTAACAGTGACATTGACTGGATAAAACAGAATATACATACCTTCACAAATCACACCAGCATTGGTGTTGCTTATGCATCCGCCTTCTTGGAAAGAGCATCGCCACAAGTATTCTTCATCGCCGACACAGTCCACATTAGTCAAGTATGGATCAACATCACTGGAATATTCATTCCATATAGAAAGTGCTTTACCACAGTTCATCTGCCTGCAAACGACCTGAGCATCTAACAGGTCAAACTCTTCACTGCAAACACCAGTCCATCCCCCAAAATAAAAGACTTCAATCTGACCAGCACACCGGTTCACTCCATTGGACAGGCGAAGGAAAATTTCTTTCAAGAGATAAAGAAAAAAGTTTTCTGTACAGATTTGCTCTACTATTTGTACATGAATATAAGCAAAATATGAACAGCAGAACTCAGCCTCTGCCTTCCTTTCTCTCTCTGCATTATTCCCTCTGACACAGCCATAACTTGACTCTCACTATGATGGTAAATCTTTGTCAAAGCTTAAAATATTTTATCCTTTAATTTTATTTGAAATTCTATTCCCTTTCTTCATCCTTCCAATGGAAAGGCTCCCAAGGTGCTTCCAACAGCTTAAGGACAAAATTCTAACAATAAAATCATTGAAATATGGAACAAATTTTAAAACAGAAAGCAGTAAATGCAACAGGATAGAATGTGAACATATCCAAAATTAGCTATCCAAAAAGATAGATGAAAGAACAGATAGAAAAAAAGAAAAGATGGGGTTATATTTAAAATCAAATCATGCCTTTATTAACATATAAGCAGTAGACAGTTGGATAATAAACATACAATTAGCTAAAAAGTGGATAAAAATAAGTTGTAGCCTTGTTGCCTCTAAAGGTGCAATAAGAGCACGAGCTAGGCATAGCATCAAGGAGGGGAGATAGAGGCCACCAAGGATTTGCGATGCTGGAGGATGAGATTTATGAATGAGACTACTGATGTAGTGAGCTTTTTGTTAGTATTGCATAGTAAAAATTGCAGCTTATCAGAGTTAGAACATTCATTGTGGCCAACAAAAAATTGGTCTATAAAAGAAGTGCTTCTCGGCCTTTTGGCTAAGATCAAGTGTAAATACTGTTTTCTATATGGAGAGGATTATTTTATAGGGAGCATGTTTCATGTTTCTCCCACACCTGTAGTTTACGGTGTTGTTATAGAGACACAGGCTTATTTCCTCAGCAAGAATGAAGCCTGAATTTTGTCCAAATTTTTCATTCGGGTCTCTTGTCTGATCTCTTGTTTTAAATTTCTTAGGATCTGATCCCATTCAACTTTCCAGCACCATGTCAATGAGTTGCACACTGCCTTCCATAAGGTAAGGGAACATTTCTTCCATCACGGAAACTTCAAAAACATCTTCAAAACATTGAAAGGAAGTGTTTTTCTAAAGATCTATGTACCACTGTACTGACAGTTATTTTTATGCAACCGTACGAAAACTTCTTAAGAATGGGACCCCTGAACATTTCTGTAAAAATGGAACATTTCCGTCCATAAATGTCATGTATTTCCACTTATGTTAGTGTCTTAAAAGTCTGTTTGAGATGGAAAATATATGTGTATATACTCACCATCTGCCACTGTAGCTGGAAAAAATATATATATACGGTATACTTTAGCACAGCCACATATGCAAAAACAACCCTCTTTAATTGTAAGTATACAGGCAGCACCTAAGAGAGGTGGACCTGCGCTGCCCTAACTGGGGCAGCCTAAGCAACTCAGGAGAGGCAAGTTGAGGGCATGTTTAGCATTGCCTAGGGCAGAGCAGTTACTCTGTATCCTAAGCCTGTTTCCAAGGCAGAAATGCCCTCTTCCAGCCCTCAGAGTTATACCACCTCAGGAGCAGGTATAGTAATGAGTAGACCCATAGGGGTCCATGATAAGGCCCGAGTAAGAATGGCAGTGCTGACCAAAAATCTGAGTTCTTGGCCAGCCTAGCTGCAACCCCTTCCTCTCAACCTCAGGATATGGAACAAACTACGGCTGCCCACAAACCTCAGGATACAGCAGGCCACTCCAAGAAGCCCCTTGTATTCACTGTAGAAGGTACTGGCATCTCATCAGGGACTCCTTATAAGGCAAGCACCCAGTGGCGTCAGCAGACTGGTGTGGCTGGTGTGGGCTGCATTGGGTGATGTGCTCCATATGGGGTGATGCACCGTAGGAGTTTCACTGTCCTTTGTCAGGCCCCAGGTGTCAGTGTGCCCATTCAGGCCTGCTCCAAGGCAGAGCAGCAGCCAGAAGCTGCCACTTGTCCTTGGAGCTGGCCCGAATGGCCAGCTGAGGTGCACTGCGCAGAAACACACTGAGCATGCCGAACAGCTTCAGAAAAGACTTCCTTAGAGCGGAGGAAGTCTGCGCCTCTGCACGGCCATTCGGCCTCACTCAGGAGGCGGACGGCAGCCAAATGGCTTCAGAAAGAGTACTCCACAGGCACCAACTCTGATGCCTCCTCGGTCTCCTCTGAAGCCAAAAGACTTCAGAAAAGTACTGCACAGGTGTCAGAGATGGAGCCTGCGCAGTACTCTTTCTGAAGCCAGTTGGCTTCAGAAATAACTGCTCAGGCGCCAACTTTGACAACTGCGCAGTCCAGGTGGGGGGTGCACGCATCCCAGGGGGGACGCAAAGACTACCACATCAGTGATGTGCAGAGTCGTGTCACCACAGCTGTTCCTTGTTCAGTGTGATCTGAGGGGTGTCTCCTCAGGAGCAAGTCCTCCCCATGTGTCAGTTACTGTCAGTTACTTAGCATGCTCTGGAGCAGTTAGGGCAGCCCAGGCTCTCTGGATGCAGCATAACCTTCTGCTCTGGATACAGAATAGTTAGGAGAGAGCAGTTAGGGCAGAGCAGGCTGAACTTGCTCTGGATTATGCCCTTAGAGAACAAAATGTGAATGATTCCTTTAGTTATGTAAATAGGATTATGAAGATATCCTTACAAAAGGTTATACTGTATAAAAACAAACCTTGTCCAAAAACAAAAATTTTCACCCAAATTAATACATGCATCAATTTTTTAAAACATGTTTGGGGAGAAACTAGAAATTTTGTTTGCTATGCTATTGTGCTGCCACACAATCCCTAGTTATCAGTTTTTCCTATTTTGTCTTCTGTATTCATAATCTTGAATGCGATGACCATATACAAACTGTACATTGAGCATTTCATCCATAACCTAGATCTGCCATCAACAGTATTTCAAATCTTAATAGTGAGTACTTACTCGTTTCATGTGTCGTTTCAGTTGTGATTGTGGTGGTAGTAGTAGTTGTTGTTTCTGTGAAGAAACAATGGACACTATAAAAGCATGTCATTCCAGATGTTTTTTTCTCTTATATAGACCATAAAGCAGTGATTTGCAACCTTTTCATCTCACAGCACTCTAACAAGGCACTGAAATTGTCAAGGCACACCATCAGTTGTTTTCACCATTGACAAAGCAAACCGTTCAAAGAAGTTTAGAAAATAAGCAAATGAAAACCCACCAACGTACAAAGTGCAGTCAGGTTTAAATGAATGAAAAATCTCACTTATCGTTACATTAGGACTGGTTTTAATACTCAAACAATTTTGCATATGTTGTGTTCAGTCAGAATTACCTGGTGTTGGAGTTGGTGGTGATAGTCCAGAACCTGCAAAAAAGGAAACACAAAATGTAAGCGAATAAGACAAGCTGGAAAACTAACTCACTTGTAATTAATCAGAACAACTTCATGCAAGTTTACTCCTAAGCAAGTATCGGGATCTTGATTAGTACTTTCCCAAGTAAGTGAGAATAGGAAAGAAGTTTTTATTTTTAAAAAACTGTGTCCAAATCTAGCAGAAATATTATTGACTTTATCTTTACAGAGGCTAGGTGACATTGGAATATGGAAAAGATGAATACAGACTGCAGTGGTACCTCACGTAACAAATTTAATTCATTCCGGAGGCATGTTTGTTATGTGAAACATTCTTTATGTGAAGTGGATATTCCCATAGGAAATAATGGAAACTCGGACAATTGGTTCCACAACCCAAATAATATTCATATAAAAATATTAACTGGATGTAAAAATGATGACAAAACACTGGAATTGAATTCAAAACATGCATTCAATGCGCATGAAGTCTACTTAGGCTGCAATCCTAAAAACCCCATGAAGTCTACTTAGGCTGCAATCCTAAAGACACTTTCATGGGAGTAAACCCATTTAACACATGGAGTAAGCCCCATTTAACATGGGATTTAAACATTTTAAAAGGGAGTTAAACATGGGAGTAAGCCCCATTTAACATGGTTAGGAGGCTGCAATCAAAGACACTTTCTTCTGTAGTCAGACACTTTCAAAGTGTCTCCCCACTTTCTCCTTCTCTTCATCCTGAACCTCTCTCTCCCTGCTCCCTTCTGGCTAGCCCTGAGCTGCTTCCCTCTTCTCCACTGCTCTTCTCTCCCTCTGCCCAGCGGACACCCGGCCACAGGAGGAACAGCACGGAAGTGTTGCTTTTGCTATGGGCAGGTACGCTAGGTAGACCTGAAACTTTTTAAAAGGGCTGTCGGCCAGCGTCTCTGCCCCAACTGCCAACGAGATTGTTTGTTACGTGAAGCACAATTCGTTACGTGAAGCAGAATCCTAAAGAAATTTTTGTTTGTTACATGAAACATACTTTACGTGAGGCATTTGTTACGTGAGGTGCCACTGTATTTCAAACATAGCACATATTTCTTCTGAAGTGAGATGTAATATTCCTCTACTATACTGAGACTGCCGTTATGATTTTAAGCTCAGTTCTGTTCTCTCTCTCACACACAACATGCGGGTTGAATTCAGCCACTACATCCTGAGGGAGGGGGGAACATGCACCGGTCTCCTGTGAGTAAGGGAACATTAATTCCCTTCACAGAGATAAGCCTCTATGGGAAAGAACAAGACTGTGTGACTCTGTGTGTGGGAGTAAGCCACGAGTTAAATAGATGGTACAGGCACACTTGGACCTAAGCCACAGGATCAGGTCCAGGAAGAGGTTAGGATTTGATGGTCATCAGTTCTGCCAAACCTGCCAACCTTGCATACCAAATCTTCCTTCCACTGCCTCCAACACAGCCCCAGTCTGACTCCTGCTACCTCTGTCACCACAACTTCCCAACCCTTTCCCACCTCTGTCTGTCTCCTCTGCCACCATACTCCATCAGTGTTGTCTTCACAGTGTTCTGTCACTGTCTTCTTCATAGGTTCTTCCAGTGCCAATGGAAGAGGCTGGCCCCGAACCCCTGGAGTTCCTAGGGTGATGGTGGTGGGGAAATACTAAGCTTCTTCAGGTGCCTGGTTACTGGTGTAAAGATGCCCCTTCTTTTCAGCATCAGAGCCATTCACAACTGCAGCTTTTTTTGCCCACCTCCAGAAATGCCAGTGCAACCATCATCGGACAGCATTTGGATTGGGCCATTACACTAACAGTGACATTGACTGGATAAAACAGAATATACATACCTTCACAAATCACACCAGCATTGGTGTTGCTTATGCATCCGCCTTCTTGGAAAGAGCATCGCCACAAGTATTCTTCATCGCCGACACAGTCCACATTAGTCAAGTATGGATCAACATCACTGGAATATTCATTCCATATAGAAAGTGCTTTACCACAGTTCATCTGCCTGCAAACGACCTGAGCATCTAACAGGTCAAACTCTTCACTGCAAACACCAGTCCATCCCCCAAAATAAAAGACTTCAATCTGACCAGCACACCGGTTCACTCCATTGGACAGGCGAAGGAAAATTTCTTTCAAGAGATAAAGAAAAAAGTTTTCTGTACAGATTTGCTCTACTATTTGTACATGAATATAAGCAAAATATGAACAGCAGAACTCAGCCTCTGCCTTCCTTTCTCTCTCTGCATTATTCCCTCTGACACAGCCATAACTTGACTCTCACTATGATGGTAAATCTTTGTCAAAGCTTAAAATATTTTATCCTTTAATTTTATTTGAAATTCTATTCCCTTTCTTCATCCTTCCAATGGAAAGGCTCCCAAGGTGCTTCCAACAGCTTAAGGACAAAATTCTAACAATAAAATCATTGAAATATGGAACAAATTTTAAAACAGAAAGCAGTAAATGCAACAGGATAGAATGTGAACATATCCAAAATTAGCTATCCAAAAAGATAGATGAAAGAACAGATAGAAAAAAACAAAAGATGGGGTTATATTTAAAATCAAATCATGCCTTTATTAACATATAAGCAGTAGACAATTGGATAATAAACATACAATTAGCTAAAAAGTGGATAAAAATAAGTTGTAGCCTTGTTGCCTCTAAAGGTGCAATAAGAGCACGAGCTAGGCATAGCATCAAGGAGGGGAGATAGAGGCCACCAAGGATTTGCGATGCTGGAGGATGAGATTTATGAATGAGACTACTGATGTAGTGAGCTTTTTGTTAGTATTGCATAGTAAAAATTGCAGCTTATCAGAGTTAGAACATTCATTGTGGCCAACAAAAAATTGGTCTATAAAAGAAGTGCTTCTCGGCCTTTTGGCTAAGATCAAGTGTAAATACTGTTTTCTATATGGAGAGGATTATTTTATAGGGAGCATGTTTCATGTTTCTCCCACACCTGTAGTTTATGGTGTTGTTATAGAGACACAGGCTTATTTCCTCAGCAAGAATGAAGCCTGAATTTTGTCCAAATTTTTCATTCGGGTCTCTTGTCTGATCTCTTGTTTTAAATTTCTTAGGATCTGATCCCATTCAACTTTCCAGCACCATGTCAATGAGTTGCACACTGCCTTCCATAAGGTAAGGGAACATTTCTTCCATCACGGAAACTTCAAAAACATCTTCAAAACATTGAAAGGAAGTGTTTTTCTAAAGATCTATGTACCACTGTACTGACAGTTATTTTTATGCAACCGTACGAAAACTTCTTAAGAATGGGACCCCTGAACATTTCTGTAAAAATGGAACATTTCCGTCCATAAATGTCATGTATTTCCACTTATGTTAGTGTCTTAAAAGTCTGTTTGAGATGGAAAATATATGTGTATATACTCACCATCTGCCACTGTAGCTGGAAAAAATATATATATACGGTATACATTAGCACAGCCACATATGCAAAAACAACCCTCTTTAATTGTAAGTGTACAGGCAGCACCTAAGAGAGGTGGACCTGCGCTGCCCTAACTGGGGCAGCCTAAGCAACTCAGGAGAGGCAAGTTGAGGGCGTGTTTAGCATTGCCTAGGGCAGAGCAGTTACTCTGTATCCAGAGTCTGTTTCCAAGGCAGAAATGCCCTCTTCCAGCCCTCAGAGTTATACCACCTCAGGAGCAGGTATAGTAATGAGTAGACCCATAGGGGTCCATGATAAGGCCCGAGTAAGAATGGCAGTGCTGACCAAAAATCTGAGTTCTTGCCCAGCCTAGCTGCAACCCCTTCCTCTCAACCTCAGGATATGGAACAAACTACGGCTGCCCACAAACCTCAGGATACAGCAGGACACTCCAAGAAGCCCCTTGTATTCACTGTAGAATGTACTGGCATCTCATCAGGGACTCCTTAGAAGGCAGGCACCCAGTGGCGTCACCAGACTAGTGCGGCTGGTGTGGGCTGCATTGGGGATGCGCTCCGTATGCAGTGATGTGCTGGAGGAGTTTGACTGTCCTTTGGCAGGCCCCGGGCGTCAGCACACCCATTCAGGCCTGCTCCAAGGCAGAGAATCAGTCAAAAGCTGCCACTTGTCTGAGGAGCTGGCCTGAACGGCCATCTGAGGTGCACTGCGCAGAAACACACTGAGCATGCCAAACAGCTTCAGAGGAGACTTCCTTAGAGCAGAGAAAGTCCGCGCCTCTGCACAGCCATTCGGCCTCAGGAGGCGGATCGGCAGCCGAATGGCTTCAGAAAGAGTACTGCACAGGCACCAACTCTGACGCCTGCACAGTCTCCCCCGAAGCCAAAAGTCTTCAGAAAAGTACTGCACAGGTGTCAGAGATGGTGCCTGCGCAGTACTCTTTCTGAAGCCAGTTGGCTTCAGAAATAACTGCGCAGGCGCCAACTTTGACAACTGCACAGTCCAGGTGGGGGGTGCGCACATCCCAGGGAGGACGCAAAGACTACCACATCAGTGATGTGCAGAGTCGTGTCACCACAGCTGTTCCTTGTTCAGTGTGATCTGAGGGGTGTCTCCTCAGGAGCAAGTCCTCCCCATGTGTCAGTTACTTAGCATGCTCTGGAGCAGTTAGGGCAGCCCAGGCTCTCTGGATGCAGCATAACCTTCTGCTCTGGATACAGAATAGTTAGGAGAGAGCAGTTAGGGCAGAGCAGGCTGAACTTGCTCTGGATTATGCCCTTAGAGAACAAAATGTGAATGATTCTTTTAGTTATGTAAATAGGATTATGAAGATATCCTTACGAAAGGTTATACTGTATAAAAACAAACCTTGTCCAAAAACAAAAATTTTCACCCAAATTAATACATGCATCAATTATTTAAAACATGTTTGGGGAAAAACGAGAAATTTTTTTTGCTATGCTATTGTGCTGCCACACTATCCCTAGTTATCAGTTTTTCCTATTTTGTCTTCTGTATTCATAATCTTGAATGCGATGACCATATACAAACTGTACATTGAGCATTTCATCCATAACCTAGATCTGCCATCAACAGTATTTCAAATCTTAATAGTGAGTACTTACTCGTTTCATGTGTCGTTTCAGTTGTGATTGTGGTGGTAGTAGTAGTTGTTGTTTCTGTGAAGAAACAATGGACACTATAAAAGCATGTCATTCCAGATGTTTTTTTCTCTTATATAGACCATAAAGCAGTGATTTGCAACCTTTTCATCTCACAGCACTCTAACAAGGCACTGAAATTGTCAAGGCACACCATCAGTTGTTTTCACCATTGACAAAGCAAACCAGGCTGTTCAATTTTCCTATAATGACCTTCCCCAAATTTCCGCAGCACACCTGAAGACCATTCACGGCACACCAGTGTGCCATGGCACACTGGTTGAAAATCATTGCAGTAAAGGTTTCAAATATCAGGAGAAGGATAATGCAAGACCACCAGAATGGTTCCAGTCTGATGGTTTAAATTTAGAGCCCCAAATCCCTCCAGAAAATAGCATCCCTCACCATGCTAAAAAGAAACAGAACTAAAAAATTAAAAAGAGGCTTGAAAAATTGGTAAAGGAATTTTTTTTAAGTAGTTTAAAACTAAGTGTGTGTTAATACAGTGTTATTTTTAAAAGCAGGTCTCATTGCTATAAGATTTTGGAGCCACTGCATTACACCATGAGAGAAAAGGAAGGGATCACTCAAGTAGCACAATGACTTGCTATCAGTCAAAACAGACAGTATAGAACATGGATGGGCTTGGTGTCAGTGACTTGTCTTGGTTAGGCAGCTGCTGGGCTTCCAGACAGGCAAAGCGTCTACCACCGAGTAGAAATACCCCCTATTTGCCACTATGTTTGTTCAGCTCTGTCTCCTTCCTTTTGCTCATCATAGTGTGACCAATACGGTCCTCTTATCATGCTGATAAATAGACCATATTTGAAATCTATAGTCAAAAATTTCCTGTTGGCCATGATAGCATTGTTGAAAAACCTCTCAGTGAGCAAACATGAAATATTAGATAGGCAATCATGTCACAGATATCACAGGCAAAGTCACTTGGCTTTTAGTAGGATTTATTATGTACAGCCAACTATACATTTATTTGTTTTCATTAGGAATCTTTTCCCAAGAAAAATGAACAAAATAAATACTGAAAACACTCATTTATTTCATGAAAATTCTATTTTACTTACTAATGGAATTTACCTGTTGATGTGGGAGTAAGATTCCAAGGATATTTTTGAGCCCCTGTCTAGTGGTGGGCACTGCTGGACACTGCAGGGCACTGGCAGGCACTGATCACTGGAGGGCATCCAGAGGCAGTGGTGGCAGCAGTGGGCACCACTAGACACGGGACATCCCTACAGGACCCCAGGGACCACCATGCAGTGGGCAGCGGGCACCAGCAAGCACCAGGCATTCCTTTTGGGCACTGGGCATCCTTACTAGGCACCACTGCAAATCAGGCACCACTGGGCACCAGGCACCAGCAGCACATCCCTACAGGCACTGGGCACCAACATGCAATGGGCATCTCTACCACACACCAGGCATACTTACTGGAAATTGGGCACCACTGGACACCACCATGCAGAGGGCAGCAGGCACCATTGAGCATCCCTACTGGGCACCAAAGGACACTACCAGGCTGCAGCGGACAGTGAGCACCACTGGGCAGCACTAGGCAGCAGGAACCACCAAGCACCACTGGGGAGTGGGCACAGGGCACCACCAGACACTGCACGTCCCACCAGGCATTGGGCACCAGAATCCAGTGGGTAGTGGGCACCACAGGGAACGACAGAGCAGTGGGCACCAGTGGGCAACACCAGGCAGCAAACAACATCGGGCAGCCCAGTGAAATAATGGACACTTATAAAATTAAATCATTTCAGATGTTTTTCCTCTGGTAAGGACCACAGAGGTATAAAATTATTCATATTAGATAAAGCAGGTTGGGGTGGGGCTACATCTACTTAACATACATTTACTCCTGAATATTTATGTGTAGCTTTTCTTCATGATTACTGGACTACAGGTTATTACTTATATACTCAAGTATAAGCCGACCCAAGTATAAGCTGAGGCATCTAATTTTACCACAAAAAACTGGGAAACTTATTAACTCGAGTATAAGCCTAGGGTGGGAAATGCAGCAGCTACTGCTGTTTTAATGTGGAGAAAACAGCCAATGTGATGACCCATCAAGCTCCTACATGCAGGGAGGAAGGAGAGGGATCAATCTGCTGACTTGATTTTTTCTCTTTTAAAGAAGGAAGCAAAGCAGCCTTTCCTGCTTTTTATAAAGGCTGACCTAAGCTGAGCTGCTTGTGCAGAAATCCACTTCTTTGCCCATCTTATGACAAGTATAAGCTGACCTGAGTATAAGTCAAGGGGGACTTTTTCAGCATAAAAAAGTGTGCTGAAAAACTAGGCTTATACTCAAGTACAGTATATAGGTACTTTATGTACAACCACATAAGGACGATAGAGGTATAGAACAATGTTGAACAAAGCGGTTGATGAACAATGGAGCTAGAGACAGCTGCCAGCATATTTCATCAAACACATTTAGCTGTTAATCACCGTTTCTACTGATTCATGTCGGGCCAATAGAAGGGGCTTTTTGGCCTGTTTCTCCTTTACAATTACCATCTCTTAAGAACTGGCCTGATTATTCAGGAATCATCAACCACCAAATTTCAAGGGAATCCTGTTGGCAAAACAATTCAATGCAATGGAGGTATGGTGAAGAGCCTGGGGGGTGGGGGTCAGACTTAGACTGAATCAGTGCCAGCAGCACCACTGACATCCTCCCCCCCTCCCCTTACAGCCTCAGTCTACCTTCCCAGGTCCATTCAGACTTATGCCAGTAACATTTCCAGTCCAGTGTTGCCCATTTGGGCAACAGAGGCTTATCCCAGTCAAGAAAAGAAAAATTTCTTTTATCTCTGGAAGAAACCTCTGGGATTGTTCCCCCATATATATATATTCTATTTCATTCACATTCTAATTTCTAACCCTTGTGTTAGAATTTATAAAGAAAAAAAATACACCATCACCAATATCATTGCAGTAATGTGATCAAGATTGTGTTAAAGCACAACTGTGAGTTTACCTGGTGTCAGTCCAGAACCTGTGAAGAAAGAGAGAAGAGAAATTTCAAAAAGTCTGTGCATTCCTTATAATGCCTTAGTGATAGAGGGAAAATACAAGCTGGCAAACTAAGCCCACTGGATACAGCAGTATCTTCTTTGCCATCACTGCTTCAGTGGAGTTCACGATTGGGCTCCAAAAAGTCCTACATAGTCATAAGGTTGTCTTCATATCTTCTTGTCAGAAATTGCCCTACCTTGGGGAAACTGAGATGCAGTCACCAAAAGTCATGATGGAGAGAGAAAATAAGACTGCTTTTTATTATTACATAGTAAGTCCTTCTCTAAAAAAAATATAATATAATTTCTGTGTGTTTATACAGAAATAAACCCAGTAAAATTCATTCTCAAGTAATTGTAGGCAAAATTGCACATTTATGTTTTGACGAACTAGACAAGTGATGTTTCCAGCTAAAGCAGCTGAAGCTTCACCTGAACAACTTCCACTAAAAACAATGGCATTATAATTCATGGCTATCATACAGTCTAACCCCTAAATCCAGAGTAACTACGGGAGCACATAAGAGAATTTATGTGCACCTGTAGTTACTGCACCATGCAGTGAAAACCTATGGGAAATTCATATTGGAATCCAGAATAAGTTGTTCTTACACCGGAGCAAGGACTCCCCATAGTTACTCTGGATTTTGCCCTAATCTAATCTAATTTCCTATTGGACCATAGCCTTTGCCACACCCTGCAGGGTGTTTTGGCTGCTGCGAATCTCGACGTAAGCCCCAACAGACAGGGTGGATCTACTTAGACCTGCTCCAGCATACTGATATTTGTGTTGACCGGGGAAGGCAACTCAGTCCTGGGAAGGGGGTATTGAACTGGAGGACACTACTGCTGTCAAACCCAATTCCCATCTGGGCATGATCCAACCTCTTACCCTCTCACCAACCCATTCAAGTCCCTTGTTCGAGCTGACCTGCTCCTGTGGCTCCTTTGTGGATCCACTCTGGCGCATGGAGCTCCAACTTTATGGCTGTTTTACAGCAGCCAGTGTTGGTGGAATATATTTTCTGTGGGAGCCCAATAGGATTGGGCTGTTGTTTGACTGGTTTATAGAACTGAACCAAGACCATGAAAGTGCCCTCTAGTTCTCTTTCTATGAAAGTTGATCCTCAAGCCCCTTACAGAAGAACAGACTCACTAACAGATAGGGAGGCTAGTCTTAAGATTTTAGACTATGTGATGCAACATAGTGGGTGCTTTTAAAATTATTCTCATGGATTCATACTCAGGAAAATAATGTGAAAATGAACTGAAAATTAAACAATTTTTCTGAAAAACAAAAGCCATGAAATCCAAATCTAAATGCATCTTCCTTGTGCTTTGATATGCAAATGTTACCACTATCAAGTAGTCAAAAAGAATTGATTCTCTGAAAAATAATGCTTCTTGCATCTTTATAGAGGACATACTATAGTGTACTAAACTGAAAATCTGAATCCTAATTAAAGTTCAACCTAATATTGATGATGGTTAAATAACTCATTTTAGGGTGATTAGTACAAGTAAATTAACTAAGGCGCAGTCTTAACCAATTTAGGATTGAATTTAAGTCAAGCAAACTGATGAGGGAGCGACACATGAAATATTTTTTATAAGAAACACATTGCTTATCTTGCATTTCAGAACAGAATACATACCTGAGCATATGACAGCAGCATTCTTGAACTCCCCACAGGTAGCTGGTCGATACTCATAAGGGCATTCAAATATGTAATATTCATCACCAGAGCACTCCACATTTGTCATGAATGGGCCACTCTGACCTTCACCAAACCGGCCATCGCTCAAAGCAGCAACAGCATGACCACAGTAAATTTGCTGACACACAACTTGAGCATCATTCAGGTCCCATCCTTCACCACAAATCACTTTCCTCCAGTTTGCAAAATAGGTGACTTCAACACGGCCAGCACACCTGTTGGGACCACCCACCAGCCCCATGACAATCACTGTACAGAAACAATACAAAACATAAATGTGTCTAGTACTTGACTGAGAAGGTAACGTTTCTAACCTTTCTAATTGTGGAAGGAAGGACAATTTTAAAACAGAAGGCAGATGCAGATTGCAGCCAAGATCTTTGAAGAGCACTTGAAATTTAGTTTACACATCCTGTGAAATCAGAATAATTTTAAAGAATGTGATCAACCACTGAATTTGAAAAGTGCATAATCTGAAAACCAGCATAATTTTAAATTTTAATTAATCATGAAAAACGTATCAAAGAGAGAACAGCAAACAGAATATAAAGCACAAGGAAAGATTATTCAACATAGTGGAATGCCCAGTATAATCAATTAATTGTAAGACCAATATCTGCCAGAAAATATTTTTACCGAGACTTTCATGTTTTAAACCAATATCTCATGCCAAATTAATTAAAGGACAAGTCACAAACAAATGACATACAGAAATCAAGTGAAAAACTCACTATCCGCTTCTGTTCCAGCTGAAAGAACAAAAAAAGGTAATGGTTAACACTCTTTCACCTCCACAAATAAGTTCAGCAACTTCTTTAAAGGATTAGGGCCTAGATCCTAACCAACCTTGACATAGCTATGCCAATGGAGCATGTGTTACATGTGTCCTATGGTAGGGGGGCTTTCAAGAAGACCTCATGAAAGCCCCTCATGACTTTCATGAACCTCATGACTTTCATGAACCCCAGCTAACTGAGCAAGAGGCACTCTTTCAAATGTGTGTTCCTCTTTTATTTAGCAGGGGGAGAGTAACTGGCCCTACACACCCTAGCAGTGTCTGTTCTAGTGGCTTCTGCTGGTGTTCTTTTTTGCATTTTAGATTGTGAGCCCTTTTGGGACAGGGACCCATTAGCTTTTAATTAGCTATTATTATTTTTCCATTTTCTTTGTAAACCGCTTTGTGAACTTGTTAGTTGAAAAGCGGTATATAAATTAGGTAGGTAGGTAGGTAGGTAGATAGATAGATAGATAGATAGATAGATAGATAGATAGATAGATAGATAGATACATACATACATACATACATACATACATACATACATACATACCCTGGTTCTGAAAAGTTAGTTAGGATTGTACCAAAGCAGCCAAATATCTGATATGAAAAGACAGTGTCTGTCCAACGTTGCCAGAAACCAGAGAAGAGTGCCAAGCCAGGAATTCTATGGATGTTTATTCTTTAGAACAGGACCTCTAAACTTTTTGGTAGGAGGGCCACATCACCTTTCTGATACTGTGTTGGAGGCCAGCGGGGGGGAAAAGAATTTATTTACATTTCAAGTTCGAATAAATTACTGTACATAAGTGGATATGTTAGTGTCAGAACTCAATGTGAATGAATTCAAATCAGTTCATAAACACTTTCCAACACAGAGAGATAGGGTGATTTTTCAAACCAGTTCATAAGCACTTTCATACACAGAGAGAGGAGGTGTGTGCTGCCTCCCCAGACCTCAACATAC
The DNA here is from genome assembly GCA_030015325.1 of Cryptoblepharus egeriae. Taxonomy (NCBI): domain Eukaryota; kingdom Metazoa; phylum Chordata; class Lepidosauria; order Squamata; family Scincidae; genus Cryptoblepharus; species Cryptoblepharus egeriae. The sequence goes on from JAREYC010000006.1 coordinate 45,227,042, forward strand.
CCACCCAAGGTGTGGACAGCAGAGCTCTCCTTGCCTCTGGAGGATTACAAGGTTTGCCAACAGCAAGGCAGACGAGCCTTGCAAAGGACTAATTTTGGCCCTTGCCCAGGGTTTGGAGACCCCTGCTTTAGAACATTGGATCTACATGCTTGTTTTAATGTAATATACGTAATTCATTTTAATGGATCTGGGTGCAGAACTTGAGATATAGGAGGTGGCAAAACAGACCTGTGTCTCTTACCAACTATATTTAGAAGGCATCTAGAGAGGAGCAGGGTACTGATGTGGCCAGTGGTGGGATCAAAGGATGGAGCTAAAGAATTTCTTTCAGGGACCCCTACTATTTCTGAAGTAATTGAGTACTGTATGTTTCTTCCTTAGAATACTTGAAGAATTCTCCTGATATGATCCATGTTATTATCTCTAACTGAACCTAATCATAATTGCTTTCTTATATAATGCCAAGCTAGAGACTATCTTGATAGCTATTTCTAAGAGCTATCTATCCATACTCCCTCAGAGGATCTGGCCAGAAATTTCCTTCCTTCGAAGTTCTGAGATCAGCATAGCAAACTACCCTCACAGACAGGCCACATCTGTACATGCAGCCTTTCCCCTTCATAACAAACCAGGGCAAAATATTGCAAACATCCTTTCACAGCTACAGAACTTTCCTCTCCGTGCAGGTGAGCCCTCTAAAATTTTGGTGTTCCAGTTCATTCACTGCCCTGGTCTCTTTGATATAGAAGAGAAAAGGTTAATAAGGAAGTGAAGACTTACTTGGCCTATGAAATTCATCTGTAAGAAAACAAAACCAACATTAGTGCTATAATGATCATCACTTATAACTGAACCTTAGAGAGATATCATTACAGATTTCAAACAAATATAGTGTGCAAATTTTAGACTGAAGCACATTCTCTTGTTTTCTTGAAACAAAAATATAAATTGATAAAGGACATAAATAATAACTAAAGATAGCTAAGTAATTCTGCCCTAATCAAATTTGTTCTTGTCCCAGTTAAAAGAAAACCTGTTTTTTAGCATATGAGGCTTGAAATCCCAAGTCCATTGAAGTCTCATAAGGTGACATTGGTGTTCTTTCAGGTCCTTATTTGTAATACACCTAGTCACCTCAGAGGACATGATATGAAAATATGGAAGTGTGTCCCTATGCCAGAAATATGTCCCATTAGATCTAGCATGATTATGTAAAATGTCTCTACTATCTCTAAGGTGATTCAAGTATGATGATGGTTCAAGAATAACAAAAATGATGCAGTTGAATTACTCCCAAATCCAGAGTAACTACAAGAGCACGTAAGAGACTTTATGTGCACCTGTAGTTACTGCACCATGCAGTGAAAACCTATGGGAAATTCATATTGGAATCCAGAGTTAGTTGTTCTTACATCGGAACAAGGACTCCCCGTAGTTACTCTGGATTTTGCCCATATTCTTACTTTTCCACATGGAAGTTCTGTCACAGCTCTTTCTTCATGGGGACAAGCTGCACAAATCCAACCATTGCTGCCACAATCCTTCACATGTATTTTAAGCATAGTAAGCCAAATATTCTCAGAATGGAATGAAAACAATCTACTGTACCAAGTTGGGAAATACCATCTTATTGTGTTTACATACCATGCAATAGAAACACATGCCTTTTCTACACAATATCTAATTTTGATGGTTTATTCTGTTTTTCTTTGCAAGCCAGGAATGTGTAGTGGTTTAGACATACCCTACAATCCAGAGCAACTACGGGAGCACGTATGAGACATTATGTGTGCCTGTAGTTACTGTACCACCTAATGAAAACCTATGGGAAATTCATATTGCAATCCAGAGCAAATTGTTCTTACACCGGAGCAAGGACTCCCCATAGTTGCTTTGGATTGTGCCCATAGACTTGGAAGAGCCAGGTTCAAATCCCCACTCAGCTACAGGTTTCCTGGAAGACTTTAGGCCAGCCTCACCTACTTCACAGAGTTGTTGTGAAGACAAAAGCTGGAAGGAACTATGTACTGAACTCCTTGGAGAAAGGGTGGTACAAAAATGTTACAAATAAATGACATTGTCCCTTAGAAACACTTAGCAAAAAGGAAACAAGGTCATTGTGATTGCAAATGTGTACACCAGGGTGACCAAGCTCCTTCAGTGTAGCCTGACTGTACAAACTACAATATGTCCAACTATACCAGAATAGGTTGGGAACTTATCTTGCCAATTATCCAACAAGATGGTGAGATACATATGGAGAAATTGTTGTCTATAATCATCAATATGACCACCTTACCAATTAAGTACATGCACAATGTGGTTAGGTGTCCTTAATTGTCTTTCTGATCTGCCCAGAGGTAGATCTTAGACCAAGTCATTGAGTGAGCAAAGTTATACTTACATTCACAAAGGACAGTGACATCCTGTTGATGACTGCAGTTATGGACTCCCCATCCCTGATGATTGCAGTCCCACAGATAGAATTCATCCCCCCTGCACTGCACATTATCCAAGAGGATTCTGCCTGACCCTTGACCAAACTTTGGATAAGGCAATACTTGCACTGCATTCCCACAGCCAAGTTGCTTGCAGACCACCTGAGCGTCCCTCATGTTGAAGTTGTTACTACAAACAGTTCCCCAAGAGCCTTCATAGTAAACTTCAAGGCGTCCTTCGCAGTAATTGTATGTGTTAGCCAGTCTCAGAGACAGCCCTAGGAGAGACACAAAGAGAACTGGTTAATGTTACATCAACTAGACTGAAGAACTAACTTGATTTTTTACTCTATCCTGAAGGCCTATTAACCAGAGGTCAGTTGGAAAAAGCAGTGGGAATGGACATTCATTTCAATTTAAGGACCAAACTTTCTATAAACTTAGTTCAAGAAGTTGTTTTCAGTTCCAGAACTAAGCTCTCAATCCTCTCCCACATTAATCCACATCAGGATACCTCCTAAGCTTCTATCAGCATTCTCAGGTCCCAATCCAACCTATCAGCATTAGGTTGTAATGGAAGAATATCCCCTTTTGTGGTTCTGTTGTTAAACAATTGCAAGCAAGCATTCTTGTACCAATCTATTATCCAGAATCAGGGGAAAGTCGTCTTCACAATGTGTGTACTAGAATTAAGAGAGTGTCTCTGTGTTAGTGCTGATCCAGGGTGACTAGATGACAAACCCAAAATTCCTGAACCCCAAGGCCAAAATTCCTACCCACTTAAAAAAAAATTTTAAAAAATAACTTTTTTTGTTTTTATAGTTTTTGTTTTTCAGTTTTTTGGCCATAACTTTTGATAGGAAGGAGATATCTCAAAACCAGTTTTTTGCATTGGATTCTCCTCTTCAATACGAATCCAATGACATATGGCATGATGGGGTACTGTGCACTATCACAAAGTTCCAAAATGAAGCCAAAATGTAGGACACCTGGACAGGAGGCTAAAAATCCAGACAAATCCAGGTTTTTCTGGTCATATGGTCACCCTGAATTCCAAATCTTCTCTTTTATTTTCAGCAATTAATGACCCAATCCTATCCAGAAGGGCCACTCAGGACCCCAGCAGAGGTGCATGGTTCTATCATGCGGGGTGCAACATCATCACACTTGCATCAGGACCCAGCAGAAGTGCATAGTTCTATCATGTGGGGTGCAACATCATTGCACTTGCCCATGTCCCTGGTGAATGCAATTGACCACTGCCCACTGAAGCACAGTGAGGAAAGACTGATTCAATTCTGTCTAATAATCAATTTCAGGGTATCAATCTAGCCCAGCACATCAGAAAGATAAGGAGAAAGGCTTACCTGGAGTTGAAGTTGCCATTGTGGTAGTTCCTGGTATTACAGAATCATTGAAAAATAAAAAGAGAATTGTAATTAAGCTATGCAGGTACCGTAAATCAAAACACAAGTAATTACTAAACAGACTATGGAATTTTCCCTCTTTTTGGACTTCCAGTTAGGAGTTGCAGATGAAAAGAAGGTGGGATAGTTGCAGATATTGGGATCATTCATTGGGTGTATGTCTGGGTATTTCTTAGGGCAGGGGTGATGAACTCATTTCAAACAGAGGGCTGAAGTTAGCATTAATGGTGTTTCCCAACGGCTGGCGTCCAATCTTATGCTTGTGTACTCAGAAGAAAGTCCCATTATGGTCAAGTGTGGAGGAGTGTGGAAAGTGCGGAGGAGAAGCTGTCAGGGGCCACATGAAATGGTGAGGTGGGCAGGATTCAGACAATGGGCCTTAAGTTTGACACCTGTGTCTTAGGGTGATGGGCACCTGCTAGGATATTGTACTGGAGGTTTGAGGAGAAGTAGTGCCAGATTTAGTGGTGAAAGTTTGTAAGAGAGATGGTAGTGGGGTTGAGCTGGATATTCCAGGGAAAAGGATTAGTCATATATATAAACTTTCCCTCCTTCTGTTTCTCCCCCCAGCCCCAAGTTTTTTAGTGATCTTAGCAGTAACCTATTTGATCTGAGGCTGCTGTTATTAAATGTCAGGTCAGCTAATAATAAAATCTGCCTGATCCGTGATGTAACCTTGGAGAAGGGCACTGACCTGCTATGCATTGCAGAGACATGGCTGAATGGTGTAGAAAGAGTGGCCATCTCCCAGCTTTATCTGCCAGGTTTTGGGGAGCAGTAATGGTCATGACTGTGTATGGTCACATTCATTGGACCATATATACTCCCCACCCTACATGGGTCAGTGTTTTATTCATAATCTACACCTGCCATGAGAGTATTTCAAATCATAAAAGCGAGTACTTACTAGTTTAATGGAAACTGTGGAGGAATAATGGAAACTATAAAAGAAAGTCATTCCAGGTGTTTTTGTCTCTAGTATAGTCCATAGAAAACTCAAAGACAAAGGCTCTTCAAGGACAGGAGAGTGGTCCCAATCTGATGGTTCCAACTGGAACCCCCAAAAACGCTACAGAAAATAGTCTCCCCACACCATACTAAAAAGGATCAGAATAAAAAATAAAATGAAAACAGAGGCTTGAATAATTGGTAAAGGGATTTTTTTTAAAACAAAGTGGTTTAAAGTTAAGTGGGTCTGGATACAGTGATATTTTAAAAAGCAGGTCTCATTGCTAAAAGATTTTGGAACCATTGCATTACATAATGAGTATATATACATTATATATATACTATATACAGGTTTTGTGTTATTATTAATCATGTAATACATGCCTATCTTTTGCTTAATGATCAATGTTAAATTATCTGCTCTATTCACAATGTTTGTTCAGCCCTGTCGCCTTCCTTTTGATATTCACCATCTTCACCATCGGAAGAGTGTGCTAATTGTTCCCTTATCATGCCTATAAATAGCTGGTGTTTGAAATATATAGTCAAAAATTACATGGTAGTATAGGAAGTGTTTGTGTAAAACTTGTCAGTGAGACAACACAAAGTATTAGATAGGCAATTAAGGATGCAATGCTAACCACACTTTCCTGTGAGTAAATACTACTGAACACAAGGGACTTACTGCTGAGTAGACATGCTTATGATAGCAATGCAAGTCACAGATATCACAGGCACAATCACTTAGCTTTAATTGTGTATGTATATTATGAACAGCCCATTAAAGTATACATTAATTTGCTTTCACTGGAATTTTTTCCCAAGAAAAATGTAGGACATGACAAAATAAATACTAAAAATACTAAAAATATATAAAAATATATTGCCTTCATGTGCTTAATTTGAATAATGTATTATTTTATATATTAAGTAATGTATTATATTATAGGAAAAGGAGAACAATGAAGATTTTTTTCCAAGGACACAAGGCTGAAAAAAGAGGACTAAACCTGAGATCTTCATTTGTAACAGTGGGTCAAGACCCAATTTTCCGTGAGAAGCTGATAGCTGACATGGAAAATGCATTGAGCCATATGTAAACCCAAATAGAACAGCAGATATTTGCATGTAAATAGGTAACAATGCCTTGGAAAATTTTAAAGGGAAAGACCTCAAGAGCTGCCCTGATCTGAGACTCAGAAGAACACTTGAAAAGGAATTTCTCACTCCAGTCTGCTAGGAAATGATATTGAGCCTAATAAAAAGCAACGCTGAGCTACATGAGTTTTCTCATGAGTAGGTGACAGTGACTGGGCTCTTCCTAAAGACCAAGAGAAGGTGAATGCAAGGTCACCAGAATGGTCCCAGTCTGACCATCCCGACCTGATGTTTCCAATTTGTAGCTCAAAAAAATTCCAGAAAGTAACCTCTCTCTACCATACTGAAAATAAATAGAGGCTTGAGTAGTTGGTAAAAGGATTTTTTTTTAAAGTAGTTTAAAGCTGAGTGGGTTCCAATAAAGTGTTATTTTAAAAAGTAGTTCTCATTGTTAAAAGATTTGGGAAACACTGCATTACATCATTGGAGGGGTGGAATAGATAGTCAAGGATTTTGTTTCCTTGAATCATGTAATACATGCTTATGTTTTAATGAATGATGAAAGATAAATTATCTCTTCTCACTCATAAAAAATTTTTATGGGATCAGATTCCACCTAGCAGCTTAATTCCAACTGTGACAGGTTCCAAAGAAATTAAAGTTTAATCAGAAGTACAAGTAGGATAATGAATCCATAGTAACTCACTGTCTCTTTGCAGGAAAAAAATTACCATATCACCAAATTCTAGATGGGGAATTCAGCTCAATAGATCTGTTGCATAAGGAGAGTCAAAGATGAGGCATTGTATTACCTGAGGCAGGCTGCAAAATCCCTGCACCAAACAGTACCATCCAAACGAGCGTCGGTGGGTTATCCATGTTGTCCAGATAACCACCCAAGCACAGAGTGGATCCAGGCTTAAAAGCTTGCAAATGGACCTCCTTTGCCCTTCCTCTGTCATAAATATTGTGATGATGTGTTCGATTGCTAAATCCATATTTTATTTGTATGAGTTCCTTGTCCACCCAAAGTGTAAGCACTGAACTGATAACAGTTTTCCATTGCCTGTCTGTACAGGTGTACATGAGCTAACTCTATGAGGGAAATATAGTGGTGCCTCACGTAACAAGTTTAATTCGTTCCAGAAGCATGCTTGTTATGTGAAACGCTCTTTATGTGAAGCAGATTTTCCCATAGGAAATAATGGAAACTCAGACGATTGGTTCCACGACCCAAAAAAAATATTCATATTAAAATATTAACTGTATGTTAAAATGATGACAAAACATTGTACAGTAATTTAATTCAAAACGTGTTCAATGTGCATGATGCTATGAAGTCTATTTAGGCTGCAATCCTAAAGACATTATCCTGGGAGAAAGCCCACAGAACACAATGGGGCTTACTTATGAGTAGACATGTTTAGGAGGCTGCAATCCTAAAGACACTTTACTGGGAATAAGCCCAATTGAACACAGTGGGGCATACTTCTGAGCATACCATGTCTTCTTGTCTTGTGTGCTCCCTAAGACATCTGGTGGACCACTGTGAGATACAGGAAGCTGGACTAAATGGCCTTTGGCCTGATCCAGAAGGGCTCTTCTCACTATTTTCTGATGTTCTTATGGAAGCAACCCACCATTTCAAGCAGGAATGATTCCTTGGCACACCTGGAGATGCTCAAATTGAACTTGGAATGTTCTGCATAAAAGCACAATCTTCTTCCCATTTACTGTACTTAGGATTGTCTTCCTTTCCCCCTCCACCTACAGGTCTCAGAGAGAAGGCATGAAATGAGTTATAGCACACTACTTCTTATCTTCACATGATTCTGGAACTTCCCATCCAGCTAATTGCCAGTCTTTAGCCAGCTCTTTCTCTAAAGTGTGATGAATTGTGATGTGAAATCATGAACAGGAAGGAGAGAAGGGTTCACAAGCGAGAAGGAAGCCCGTCTGGGGAAAATGATCGCAGGTCACACCTTTATCTCAGAATGCTGTCGATTACCCAAGAGCACATAGAGTTCTTAGGGCTTCAGGAGCAAAGTGGTTTGATCGATCAACAAGGCAACCACCTCTCAATAATACGTATCGGTACTGAGGTGTGTAGAAAAAATAGACATGCCCGTCTTCTGAAAAAAGGAGGGAGGAAAGAAAAAAGAGCTGCCTTCAGAAATTGTGGAACTTTTAACAAATATCCAAGTAACTTACAAAGCAAAATAGTTTGAGTTACTTTTCCTTGTGTTTGAGCATGTCTGTAAAGGAAATAAATTCATTTTCAGTTTGAAATAATGCAAATTTTATGGTTTGAGAAGCTGGAAGAGAAACATAGAGCACAATCCTAACCAAGTCTACTCAAAAGTAAGCCCCATTAAATTCAATGGGTCTTACTCCCAGGAAAGTGTCTTTAGGATTGCAGCCATAATTTAAATGATATTTCTCAAAGGTATTGGCTTGATCATGCAGATTTTATGGTTCGAGAAGCTGGAAGAGCTACATACTTTAAATTATATTTCTCAAAGGTGTTGGCTTGATCCAAAATAGATGTATAGTATCATGGTGTTCGTTTATGAGATAGTTCATAAAGATAAAGAAATCATGTTTGAAGTTCAGCAATAGCATGATTTTTTTTTCAGAATCATTTTATTATATCCAATCACTAGTAGACTGAATATAAGATGCTCATATGAGAGTCCTGGTAGACATGTCAGTTCTGGATGAATCCTGATGATCCACTGATTTTACATCTTCATAGCTGGGACCCTCAAACATGTGTTGGGCTGGACTTGGCCCCACCTGATCTGTACTCTGGTCCCCTCCAGAGGGCTTTCTAGAACCTACAGAGGCAGCACAAATTCTATAGCAGTGATTTTAAACCTTTTTCATCTCAGGGCACACTAACAAGGAACTGAAATTGCCAAGGCACACCACCAGTTGTTTTTACCATTGACGAGGCACACCAGACTGCTCAAATCCCCCAATTTTCCTATTAATTAATGACTCTTCCCAAATTCCCATGGCACACCTGAGGACTATCCACATCACACCAGTGTACCATGGCACAGTGGTTGAAAATCACTTCTCTACAGGCTTCAGTTTAGCTCCTAGAGCTAAAAAAAAAAAATGACTAACTCTTTTTCAATCAGTCGGATAAATTCATGACTGGATAATTTGCATACTTGGCCTTATTAACAGAGGCTGAGATCTTGTGCTTGCTTTTCTGGGAGTCAGCCCCATTGAATGCAATGAGAAGAGACATACCTAGAACTGGGCTATGAATATAGAGGTACTTTTTGAAATGGTGGCTTTTATATTTAGGAAATCAAGAACAGCTAACCTTATTCAACCAAATGGCCCCGCAGAGGGACGCACTGCGCATGTCCGAGACTTTGGACATGCGCAGTGCGTCTGCGCAGCCATTGGGCCTTGCTCCGGAGGTGGAGCAGCTGGCCCTGCCTCCGGAGCAAGGCCCAATGGGTGCGCAGAGACACACTGCGCAGTGTGTCTTTGCGCACTGCGCCATTCTAGCTAGCTCTGAGACAGCTCCGCCTCGGGGCTAGCCTGAATTGGTGGGCTCTGGGAATTGGGCCCGACATTAACAACTGGTTCGCTAGCATTGGGCCCAATTTAACAACCGTTTCTATAGAACATGTGCGGACGGCCTGGGCCCACCTGTGATCTCTCCCAATGTCTATGTTAAGGTTTATAGAGGCCTGAAAGCCTAAACCAAAGAAATTTAGTTAGCTGCAGATTCCTGATTGTTAAGTGCAGCCACCTGGGTATGGACTATGTGGTATGGCGAGACAGCTGAACAGAGTCAGCAATTAGGATTGTGATTGGTAGAAAAACAGTATATAAACAATTCTGACCAGATAGTGTGGGTTGTTGTGCTGGATGGTGTTGTGGTGTTTTGGTGTTGGAGAAAATAAATCTGTGTTAGATGGACCTTTGTCTCACGGCCTCTTATCTCCAACCGATGGCCTTGACTGGATACAGAGCTGGTTCAGAGCAGGAAGGGCTTCCTGAAGACTCTATTTCTAAGGGATCTCCACATTCCTTTTTGGTGGGGACCACAACAGTTTATATGTTGATTCAGATTGCAATCCTAACCATGTCTACTCAGAAGTAAGCCCCATTGTGTTCAATGCATCTTACTCCCAGAAAAGTGTCTTTAGGATTGCAGCTATAGCCTCTCGCTCAGTCTCTGTCTTAGACTGAAAGTCCCTTTGAGAGAGGGAACTATTTTTTATTTTATTGCTCTTTTGAGTAAATCATTTTGTGAAAAGTAGTATTTAAAGTACTCTTTAAAACATATATAACCTATGCAAAGAGTATATAACTATACCCTGTAAAACATATATAACCTATGCAAAGAGAAGTTTTGGAATATAGAATACGAAGCTGTCTTGGACTGAGTCCTACCATTGATCCATCCAGCTTAGTGTTGCCCACAATGATTGGTACCAGCAATCCAGATTTCAAGCAGGGGGATCTTTCCTGCACTTCCTAGAGATGTCATAGTTTGAATCTGGTGTCTTCTGTACACTCTGAACTGCAGAACCACCCCACCCATGCATTCAGAAATTGTGGAATATCCACATATGTGTAATGTACCATTCTTTAATTCCAAGAAAATATGGTTCAAGTTGAGGTAAAAATAAACAATGTAACAAAAAGTAGGCATAGAACCAATTAACAAAGCAAGTCAAACAGTGTGTACACTTTGCAAGTCAATTCATGAAAACTGAATAGAATGGGCCTTTTTGCTGCTTTCTGCCCTTGTGACGAAATCATAGGTTAGCACTTTGCATACAAAAAATCCTCGTTCAGTTCAGTGGGTGGCTTCAGGGGGTTCTCACAGGTTCTATAGAACCCTTTTGTACTTGTTATACATATCTATCATCTATAAAATAAGGGTAATCCACCACCCTATATATAAAATTTAGATAGATAGATAGATAGATAGATAGATAGATAGATAGATAGATAGATAGATAGATAGATAGATAGATAGATAGATAGATAGATAGATAGATAGATAGATCCTTGTTCATTAAGCAGTCACTAGTTCATGACAAATTAATGAAATTATTTCAAAGCCCATTGGTAAGTTGGAATGTTGTCAGCTACCATCTTCAGCTAAACTTTTAAACAAGAAAATGGTTATAAGGGAGGCAATACGGATTTTATAGGTCAATAAGGAAGTTAGTGGCCAATTCCACTGTTTGCATAAGAATATATTGTAGTTATTTCTGACTCATGTCAGAGTTATCTGTGCCTTTATGTCCCTGACAAAAGTGAGACTCCAGGAAAGACAGGATCAAATGCTACAGAAACACTACATGGCAGCATAAGGGAAAATGGGCGGAGGACCTGATGGCCATGATATACCTGTCCTTAGAACATGTCTGGGCCCTATGGCAAGTGCCCCATTGTGGATAGTTCTACAACATATACCTGCGTCATCTTGGACAGAGGACCAGTTAAAGAAGGCCCACAATATCTCTTTCAATGAATAAAGCTAGGATGAATTTTGTTTGAGAATGCAACAGGAAAACAGGTTGTAGGTTATATACAGCTTGTAGATAAAAACAGGTTATTTACAGCAAATGAATGTTTAAGCATTGAAAAAAAACATGTATTAAGAGGCTCAAGACTTGGAAGTCAAACCTTATGATAATGTTGTATTCAATTAAAAGCAAATGGAAGTGGAGCCAATGCAGTGATGTCATCAGCAGATTCACTCAAGTGCTGATGCTAACACTGAAACATTTTCAAAGACCTCTACCATCAATCTCAGCAGGAAGAAAACTGTGACTGCCACATCAGGGTTAAAATGGCAAGGCCATTTTATGTACTACTAGCAAAAACATACCTGCATTGCGGGAGTAAAATTCCCCCCACATGCCATCCCCCCCCCCACGCAACAGCCCCATGCACAACAATGCCCCATGCGCATCAACCACCCATGTGCATCAACACACCATTCACATCAACACTCCCCCATTGTGTATGATCCCCCCATGCACATCAACCCCCATGCATAATACACTCCCATGCACACTAATCCGCCTTGAGCGGCAACCCCCCATGCGCACCATCACTCCATGCGCACCATCATCCTCTGTGCACCCTCCCTCCCTGTGCATCAGCTGGATGTTGATCAGTCAGTCTTCAGTGTTAAGTATAGGCGGAAAATGTGTTGCACCCCTTTTCAGACCCTTAGGGGTTGAATTTCAGAAATTCCAACCGGAAGAGGGTGAAATGGGGCACAAGACATAGAAGCATGAAATTTGGGGAGGATGTCCTTCTGTCACATGAACACCCACCAAGAACCGATGTGGAGAAATTTAACTCTTACGGGGCTGAAAAGGGGTGCAACCAGGCATGGGCCCAAGCCAGTTCAGGCCGGATCGCCTTAACCGATTGTTTCCATGACCCCGCCGCTACCAAACCGGTAGCGGTGGGGTCGCCTGAAAATCCGGCGTACCGGTTCAGATGCCGGGCAGAGGAGACACACTGTGCATGCACCGACCTCAGCGCATGCACAGTGCATCTCCTCCTGGTGGGGAAAACGCACATCAGCACGTGCGCAGTGCGTCTCTTCCCGTGGGATGAGATGCTCTACGTCTCTTCCTGTGGGTTGGCGCATGCGCAGTGCACCAGGGTTGGGGCCTGCCCTCGCCCTGCCCCTGGCTCCACCCCTGACCCCAGCCCTGCCCCCTGACCCCGGCTCCGCCCCCAACTTCCGGCAAACAGGTTGTTGGGGTGGCCTGGGCCCATCCCTGGGTGCAACATGTTTTTGTCCTATACGTAACATGAAAGATTGACCAATATCCAGCCAATTTGGTGCTCAATGCCTGGTGCACTGTGGGGGATGTTCTTTGGAGGGAGGGTTTACACTGGGGAGGATGCTGCGCATGGAAGGGTGTTGCAAATGGGGGTGTTGTGCATTGGTAGATGATGTGCATAGGGAGGTGATGCGCATGGGGTAATGCACATTGGGAAGGTGATGCGCATCAGGGATGTCTTGCACGTGGGGGTTGTTGCATATGGGGAATGATGTGCATGGAGGGTTGTTGCGCATGGGGGTTATTGCGCATGGGGATTGATGTGCATGGGGGGATGATTGCAAGAGGGATGATACACATGGGGTGGGTGAACATCAGGAATGTTGCGCATCAGGGATGTTGCACATTGGGGATGTTGCACATGGGGGATGTTACACATGGGGGTTTGATGCGCATGGGGATGTTGCGCATGAGGTTTGATGCACAAGGGGGTTGATGCACATGGGGGTTGATGTGTATGGGGGAATGATGTGCATGGGGGGTTGATGCACAGTGGGAGGATGGCATACAGGGGAATTTTACTCCCACAATGCATGTACATTTTCACTCGTTATTAGATAAAAGCCTGATATCCTCTGTAAATTAGGATACAAATGGTCACATCAGACACTTGAAAGGATATTTATCTCAAGGTACTGTATTGGCTAAGATTTAGCTGCTTGTATTGAGGCATGTATGTGAATTTGATTGCATGAACTTGATCATCATCCTTTTTTGCAGACAACAAATCCTTACCTTTGAACAGGCATATCTTTTCCTCCCAAAAAACAAACATTGAACTGCTGTCACTTCAAGAGGGGAAATAAAAACTTCCCTTCCTGAAGAAGGGGATGCAGGTAATAGCAGATATTTTTTAAAAACTGGTAAGTAGCAAGTAATATATTATAATCTATCTATATACTATATTCAGTATAGATATAAAACTGAACAGTCACTGACTGACACTCACTCACTGACTCATCAACACCCTGCCAAAACCGCTGGGCCTAGAAGCGTGAAATTTGGAGTGGGTGTTCCTTCCATGATGGAGGGGTGCACTAAGAACCGGTTTTTGGAAATTCCAATCGGAAGGGGGTGAAAAGGGGCTCAACAAGTTTTCCTCCCCATACGTTACATTGAAGAATTGGTGACTGATCACTGCCCTTTCCCAACCCCTGGACCTAGAGGCATGACATTTGGGGAGGGTGTTCCTTATGTGACATCAAAACCCACTAAGAACCAAAGTTGAGAAATTTAACCCGTAAGGAGCTGAAAAGGGGTGCAATAATTCAGTTGCTCCAGGTGATCACCATACAGAGAAAAAAATCTCATTGCGGATTTTCAAACAGAGATTTGATGGCCACCAGTCAGGGATTCTCTAGTGTAGTTGCTTTCACTGAGGCATGTAGTGGTTATTGGCACTGCTCAATACTGTGATAGTCGTCTGTACTCAATGATCTCTAAAATAAAATCCAGCTCTAAAAGTCTATAATGCTAAGAAAAATTCCCAAGACAACTGATTACAGTGACCAAGAATTAACATCTCCTACCAAGGGTACAATCCTAGCCAATTTAGACTGGCATAACTCACATGGCATATCTTTCTGTGGTGGTGTGGGCAGCACTTTGACCAAAGGAAGAAACATTTGACAGGGAGCCTGTTCAATTACACTATATTTCTAAGATAATCTGGCTAACCTGTAGTGTTGAAAGACAAATATGGATTTGGGACTGGTTGGCAAATATAAAAAATAGGAAGTTAATGATAATAAATGATCAGAATACCTTTAGTTATACCTATTTTATTACATAATTTCACATGCAGGATCAGAAATAGTCAAATATTAATCCTTCTGCAAGCAGAACCTTTGTACTGTGACACTACGGGGCCATAACAGAAGATAAACAAGACCATATTTCTTTTGTTTATCTTTTGTGCCACCGCAACTATAAGAAGAACAACTGGAGAGTCATGTTTATTGCAGCATTTGATTATGACAACTGGTATAGTCTTCAATAGAAGACAGAATTCTGAAGGTCAGGCAATTGCCACAATTACCACACAAAATGACTGGCTGCAAATGATTGTGAAATCCTGAACCTTCACAGAAAAGAAACATCTTGTTCTTTGTATCACACACTCGGCTCTTTCCTTCTTTCCATGGGTCATTAGTGACTTCTACAGCTTAAAGATTTAGAGTATCAACAGGATACATTTGGGCTGCAATTCTAACCTCCACTTAGGCTGGCATAAGTCTTGTGCTGACCTGGGGGTGTCACAAAAGTGTGATAAAGCAATTCTGCCCCACTCATGGGGGATTAGGCCACTGCACAGGCATACAAAGGCAGCACACTTGCAGCATTCTGAGATCCTGGTGTTAACTAAGTGAAGGGCCACTGTTGATATTATACCCTACCTTCTCAAGGGAGCTTGTGTATTTCCACTCAGTATTTCTGCACTATAATTGCGTTAAATATAATGCAACCCCACAGCTTGGGGGTTCTCCCAGGTGGCGGCTGTGGCCAGGGGAGCCTTTGCTCAGCTTTGGCTGATCCACGAGCTGCAACCATACTTGAGTTGCTCAGATCTGGCCACAGTGACATCAAGATCGGACTATTGTAACATACTCTACGTGGGGCTGCTTCTGAAAACAGTCTGGAAACTCCAACTAGTCCAGAATGTGGTGGTGCGTGTGGTTGCTGGGGCTGTCAGGCCACTGCTTCAGTGGCTACACTGGCTGCCCATTCATTTGCAGGCCAAATTCAAAGTGCTGGTCCTGAGCTTTAAAGCCCTAAACAGCTTAGGTCCAGGGTATCTGAGGGACCACCTTCTTCTGTAGAATCTGACCCATTACCTACGTCATCAGAGGGGGCCCTACTGACTGTGCCACCACCAAGGGGGTGAAAGGTGTGGCAACAAGGAATAGGGCTTTCTCGGTGGCGGCACCCTAGCTTTGGAACTCCCTCCACCTAGAAATTCAGAAAGCTCCCTCGATACAGAGCTTCAGACGGAGCCTAAAAACTTCCAATTTTAAAATGCTTTTTATTGAGGTGGAAGTTGGGAGGGTTATTGTTATTTTTTTAATGTTTTCAACTTATGTATGTTTTTAATGCTTTTCATTGTTTTATTGAATGTTTTAAATTTGCTTTATTGTTAGCTGCCTTGAGTCAGCGATGGCCCAAGAAAGGCTGGGTATATATTTACTAAATAAATAAATTACTAAATAAATAAATAGGCATATTTCATTGGTCCTTCCAAACATACAGCTTCATCTCCACTATGTTGACAGGAATGTTTCAGGGCAGCAACAACATACAGGGAAATGCAAAAGTAGGTATACAGTTAAAAAAGATAAGAAAGTGTAAATGCTGAAGGCCAGCAATTTGATCACTTAAGAGATTGTTCTTGATGGCAGTTTATATGCCATACATATTGTGACTGTGTTTTTTCATAATAAAAACTGTATACCTACTTTTGCACTCCTCTGTGTATACCAAGGGCAGATGGATCACACGTGTTCTCAGACCACTTACAAGTACTCCGGACATAAGCAATCACCAGGAATCTCACCTTCATTCCTGACACAAGAGGCAGCCAGGAAAAAGTACCCCACAAGCAGCAACATCAACTATCTTCCAAAAATAACACAAAGTAAATATGCTAGGCACATGTGGGGTGGGGGGTTGGCCAGCAAACCATAATGGGAATGTCCTTGCACTGTGTTTGGGGAAAGTCCAGGAAAGGACAGCTACTATTCTGAGTAGACACTGAAATTTCATTCCAGTGGTTTGCTGATGGACAAACATTCATGACATATTCTTCTTGGTGGGATCACAGCCAGGACACATTGCGACAGAACAAACAATAAATGAAAAGGGTTTCATTTCCTGGATGAATATTGTCATTCTGTGGATGAGTGTTGTTTTAATGAGTGTGACGACATTAGCTCCTCTGACAGGACAGCACACACTCAAAGGAAGAATGGGAAAGCATGTAGAATGGAAGTGCACTGAACTCATAGCACTCTTACTCAGTTAATGAGGTACCTTCTATCAGTTAATGAGCACCCACTTGCACATATTGCAATGCCTGTAAAATGTGTTCATTGATGCCTTCTAGTGACTAATTGTTTGAGTACATTTAGACGGGGCATGCTTAGTCTTCAGTTTAGTTCTTCCAAGAAGGGTGCCAAGTTTCCCTTCTAAGGAAAGCTCTTGCCTTGGTGGCTGCCCTCCTCTACAGAGGAGCCAGTTATCCTGTCCACCAAGGGGTACCTTTTGGCATGCATCCTGGCCTCTCTTCACAGAAGGACCTCATACCTCTGTCTATCGTAAAATGTCCAAGGACCCAATGAAATGTCAAAGGACCCAATTGTAAAATGGCCAAGGACCCAATGAAAAACTTACTGAAAGTGATAGGGAGTTGCCTGTACATGTTCTTCCTCCAGTGCTTTCTAAAAAGTACTGGAAGCTTTGGCTTCTGAAGTAGCAGACACAGCTTCCTATATGGAGTAGCAACAATCTGTTGCTGCCAGAGGACTGGCTTGACATATACATGAGATCCCACCTAGTTGTGGCCTCTGACCCTTCTAGGAGCATAATGTTATTGGAAAACTACTAAACCTACTAAATATGTCCAACCAGAAGTATTTTCAATTGTATCTTCAAGTATGAAGTACCTTTATCAATGGCTGATGAAGTTTCATACTGTTATGTATAATTTAATGGTTTGTAACACTGGAAAAACTGAATTCAACACAATGAAACTGAACACTAACTTTTTGCCAAAGTTGCTTGGTGACAGGATCCTGATTCTTTGTTTCCCCTTTAAGTTTAATTGGAAACACTCCTTATCTTAAAAGAGAAGCTACGCAAACATTTTTTATCTGCCCTCCTTTCATGTAAGTCTCACAGAGCTTCTAGGGAAAAAGCATAAAAATGTCATCAATAATAAAGCTTTACTCCACAGGATCAGGGAGGCTGGATGCAAACTTACTGGTCTTCAGAATACATTCTAAAGGCCTCAAAAAACATTTCATGGTTTTCCAGAAAAAGATGGAAGTAACATTTTGAGCCTTATGAAGGTCAATGTCAGGGAAACTTTCCAACCCTCAAAACATGGTCCATGTGGTTCTTGTGATGTTCCGGTTCTGAGGTATTTACTCCTGTATATTTAAATAAATTGTTTGTAGGTGTGGGAATGGGGGTCCATTTCTGCTTTATTATGTGGGTTGTGTTGGTTTTGGAGAAATTCTGAAAATTGGAGCCTAAGTTCCATCTTGAATGTAATTAGTTAAATTTTATATTTAAAACTTTTTTCCTGTCCTTCACACCATCCCAGATATTAGATGTGGCACTCTTGCTGAAATGTTTGGAAACTCCTGGCCTAGAACCTATGGAAAACCAGGTATAGCTCCCAACTTCGGACATGAAGATTAAAGACTTTCCTCAATTTGTCTCAACCTCCCTCATTTGGAGGTTTTCAAGCAGAAGCTGGATAGACACTTATCATGATGCTATAGTTATTGCCTGCACCAAGCAGAGGGTTTGACTACATGACCTTCAAAGTACCTTCTATCTAGTGTTCCTATGGAGGCCATTGGTTCGTCATTATGTAACAAACTGATCAACTTCGCAGGGTGGTTGTAACAGAAGTGATTCTGGCCCTGGTAAACACAGGCTGCTGCCCCCACCACCACCTCACTAAGCTGCCCCCTCCCACCACCACCAATGGGGTGCCACCTACTGCCTCCTTTCCAGAGGCCCAGGGAGGCAGCACATTAGCTCTCCAACACTCCAGGCTGGCCCTGTTCCCATCTCTATTCCCAATCCCTGGAGCAAATTTGCTTTTAACCAGAACTCAGCAAACAATTTTGCAGAAGATCGAATTTGTTTCTTTGCTACCACAAACCTGTGAATCTTATAATGAACTTCAAGAAGAACTAGTTGTCATCATGGGATGGTTAGATATTGATAAAATCTAAAGTTGCAGCCAAACCAGCTGAGATCAAGGACAATAACAAGCACAAAACCACACAATTGGCCAACGTTTAAATCCATCCCATCCATTTTGGCCCTGGCAGAGTGTCTTGTCATGCTAGTAACCTTTGCTTGAAGATTATTTCCGTGAAGAAACCTATATGACATTTATTTACTTGGACATGATTTTGCAACTCCTGAAAGACGAGGAGGTAAAAAGGGGAAATCACCGTGGGACACAAGCACTTCCTCATGCACTGTAAAGAGTTGATGTTGACCTAGGAGTTGCACACTATTTTGTAACATAAAGCCTGGTGCACAATTATACTAGAGCTATATATAATAAAATCCTAATGGTCTGTTCTCCCTCCCAAAGCAGATCACAAATGTCAGAGAGGAGATGTAAGTGAAAGGAGCACCGAACCTTTCCAAAGCAATCTTTTTCACCGAAACCACCATCCCCTCAAATAGTATTTATTCTCACCAGCATTCCAGGTCTTTAGAAATACACTTTGCAAGGAAGAAGATTAGAGTGGCTTTCAACCAATCGGACCAGTTGTTCTCAGTTGGGTCCTGCACCTCAGGGAGCCCTCTATGAGGCTTAGGCCCATATCCTAAAGTCAAATTAAGCCCTTTGCTCCAGAGCAGTTAAGGTGACTTTCCATTAAATAACACTAGATGTAACTGCACTGTAACTGCACTGGTGATGTAACTGCACTGACCTGTAACTGCTCTGGATTTTGCCCTAACCTACTCTAGTCTTGTCGAATACACACTGTAACAAATTGTAACAGATACCTAGCACCACACTGCAAACTAAGAGAACAATCACAATTTTAATTTTCTTCTGAATTCTTATCACGTCAATAGTATTAGTTTATGCTATTTAAGTTTAGGCATTTTTTACTGTAGTTGAATTACATATTCACACTGAGTTACATACACTTTTGTGGGAGTAAGACCCACTGAACACAATGGGGCTTACTTTTGAGTAGACAGGGTCAGAATTGTGCTCATAATATATTAATTAGCATTGATTATTTGTTAATAAAACACAAGGAATAATATTTTATCAATTAATATAATTACTACTAATTAAAAGCCCTGCAAAAAATGTTTTTAGATGGGTCTCACAGTTCTTGATGCTGAAATCCCTTTAAAGTCAGGCACAGATTCATGTGTAATTTGTCCCATATGTCCAACCATGTCATCCTGTTTTGCCTGAAGTAATAATTTGATGCTGCAGTTATGAAGTACTAAGAATGTGCAGGCAAGCTCCACTGTAAATTGGGTTTCTTGGAAGACCATGGGATTAGCTCTTTGTCCATAATAATTTACAATGGGGGCAACCTGACTGGGTCAATCTGGACTAGGGAAATAGTGGCTGGATGAAAAAAAAATGGCACCATTTCCATTTTCAAAGGCTGCAATCCTAACTTTCAGTTAGGCTGGCTTAAGTCCCAGCATATGTCCCATGCTGTTGTAGGGGTGTCACAAAAATGTCATAAGACACTTCTACACCACAAGGAGAGGGTTACACCAGTGTACAGACATGTGCTTGCCTCCATACATCAACATGGGAATGAGAAGACCAATGTGTTATGCCAGCCTGGGCTAGGATTGCACACAGAATTTTGGGCTTAAGTAATAAACTGATTCTCCTGAATGAAATGGTGTTTCTAGAGGATCAGGACTGAAGCAGCTGTGGTAATGCTGAGTCTTCTAACTCACTGAACCATTAGCAGCCTCATTCACTCCTAAGAGACCCTCATTTTGATTTTAAAAAGTGAGTGTTTAAATAATTTCTTTCAAAAACACAACCTGCAGAGTTGTGTTTTGCTTACTGCGTTTTCTTTTCCTCTTCCTTTATGAAAAGTGACCATAAAACCACACCCTTGCAGAGAAAAGCTATAAGAACTCTTAAATCTAATGTGTTCCTTGTATAAAATAAGCAGTGAGAGGATGTATGCAGGATGGTTTATTACAGGAATACTTCATGTCGGCACAGGTAATGTGCTTAAGGCTGCAATCCTAAGGATGTTTTCCTGGGAGTAAGCCCCTTTTGAATTCAATGGAAGTGACTTCTGAGTAGGAGGGGGAAAATTAGTCCCCCCAGCACTTAAGGTTTTTGTGGGGAAAGTAATCCCTCAAATCCTCTATGGTTTGGAGGTGTGGGGACTAAACCTTTCATAGTTATCTCTTTTAGAACCTGTCCAAAACAAATTCCTGAGACACATATTTCCCTCCCTTCAGGAACTCCAGCTGTACATCTTAGAGTAGAATCTGATATGGTCTCTATTGGAACCAGAGCAAAAATAGCGATTTTTTTTCTTACTATCAATGGCTATTGATGATGCCGGATAACTGTCTCCCTAAATTATGTTTTACAGAGCAACTAAATGTGGTGGCTGAGCCAGACAGGTACAAGATTTATTATCCCAAAACTCCCTTTCTACTGACATCTTTATTTTTGGAGACTTTAAACCTTTGCTCAGAGATTATCTGTTTAGTCAAGATAACAAGAAAGATATGGACCTTCTGAAAGTTTCTAAGTTCGATCAAATTTATAGCTTGTTTAAAACCATACACGCTAGACCACAGTACCGCTATGTACTGACATATGCAAACTTGAGGAAGGCCTTTACAGAGCTATGTCTCCAAACAATGCCTACCGCATTCTTGGAGGGAAGATACCAGGCCCTACCTATTGTATCTTGCCATCTGTATAATTAACCTAGGCAGGGATTTTTAAGCCATATCTAGCCCTACAATCCAGAGTAACTATGGGAGCACGTAAGAGACATTACGTGTACCCGTAGTTACTGCACCACCTAGAGAAAACCTATGGGAAATTCATATTGCAATCCAGAGCAAATTGTTCTTACACTGGAGCAAGGACTCCCCGTAGTTACTCTGGATTGCGCCCTTAGTCACGCTGCAGTTTGATAACCCCTTACTTGCAGTATGCTATCTTCTATCGGATACCAATCCCTATGTGTCGTACATGACCTCCCTATTTGCAAGAGCAGCTAAGACTATACGTTTAAACATGTCTCAAAACTGTAGTCTTAACCCTAATACCCAGACAACCTGAGGGATGGGAAAATACACCCAATCAGCTGAATCTACATCATAATTTTAACGATAACAGACAAGCTTACCCTTGATTTTCTAGCTAAACCCTTGATTTGTTTTTATTGGTACATATTGTATCTCATTTTAACCTAAGTGTTTTAAGTGTTTTGCATTTCTTGTAAGTGTAATGGCTTTTAGCTGTGCAAATAAATTGACTATGACTATCACTACTTCCGAGTAGACATGAATAGGAATGAATACTTCTGCTTGTATTACAGAATGAATACGATGAATGAATACTGAATGAATACAGAATGAATACAGGAATACAGAATGAATGAATACTTCTGCTTCTGCATCTTTGCCAAGCTTACAGATTAGACTGCAAAATAGGAAGCCAAATGCAACTGGTTCACAGCCAGTGATAACCATAAGTCACCTTCACAAGTGATGCTTGATTAAATACGGTAACGTACAAAAGGTTTTGCACACACAAGGTAAGTACAGTGGTACCTCACATAACGAATTTAATTTGTTCCAGAGGCATGTTTGTTATGTGAAACGTTCTTTACGTGAAGCGGATTTTCCCATAGGAAATAATGGAAACTCAGATGATTGGTTCCACAACCCAAAAAATATTCATATAAAAATATTAAGTGGATGTAAAAATGATGACAAAACACTGGAATTGAATTCAAAACATGCATTCAATGTGCATGATCCTATGAAATCTACTTAGGCTGCATTCCTAAAGACACTTTCCTGGGAGTAAGCCCCATTTAATACATAGAATAAGCCCCATTTAAAATGGGAGTTAAACATGGGAGTAAGCCCCATTTAACATGGTTAGGAGGCTGCAATCAAAGACACTTTCTTCTGTGGTCAGACACTTTCAAAGTGTCTCCCCACTTTCTCCTTCTCTTCATCCTGAACCTCTCTCTCCCCTGCTTCCTTCTGACTAGCCCTGAGCTGCTTCCCTCTTCTCCACTGCTCTTCTCTCCCTCTGCCCAGCAGATGCCCAGCCACAGGAGGAACAGTGCGGAAGTGTTGCTTTCGCTATGGGCAGGCACGCTAGGCAGTCCTGATGCTTTTTAAAAGGGCTGCCGGCCATCGCGTCCGCCCCAACTGTCAACGAGTTTGTTTGTTACATGAAGCAGTGTTTGTTACGTGAAGCAGAATCCTAGAGAAATTTTTGTTTGTTATGTGAAACATACTTTACGTGAGGCATTTGTTACATGAGGCACCACTGTATGTCAAAGAGGAAAGCTGGGCTAAAATTATTTACTTTGACATCGAGATTTCGATGTGCAAATATTATTTTCAATAGGAATGTTTAATCATGCAATCTATAGACTGTAATGTTGTAGGCCAAATGCAGGTTTGTTGATATTTTTTAAAGCTCTTGTGTGTACTTCTCCCTCCAGCTAAACAGGTTCTCAGAACTGCCTACATAAACTAAAATAATGGACAATAATTAGGAGGTTTGGTCTAGAGGGTAGAGTCTCCATTTGCCCGAAGATAAGAACTGAAGGTTGCCGGATCGAGACAACCGGAAGTCAGATCTGAAGCAAGACCTTGAAAGCGGCTGCTGTAGCTGAGATTTTCTATCTGCTTTTCAGTGGGAGTGAAGGAGCTATCTCAGCTGCCCTTCGTGTGAGAGCTGAAGGAGAGGTTTGTCAGCCAGCATCTCAGTCACTGGGGGCCAGAATTGTTAACCAGACTGTGAATGTAACACCTTGAATATAGTCGGTTCTTGAAAGATAGAACCACTCTGTGTTTGTAAAAATCCCTTTGGGGGTTTAGATTCACCTGCCTATGTAAACCGCTTGAATAA
The DNA here is from genome assembly GCA_030015325.1 of Cryptoblepharus egeriae. NCBI lineage: Eukaryota > Metazoa > Chordata > Lepidosauria > Squamata > Scincidae > Cryptoblepharus > Cryptoblepharus egeriae. Next base: position 45,250,671 of record JAREYC010000006.1, read on the forward strand.
AGTCTGAGGAGCAATCCAAAATGACCAGAAAAGTGGTATATAAATGCCTATTATTATTATTATTATTATTATTATTATTATTATTATTATTATTATTATTATTATTACAATATAATATATATCTTGCTTTCTTCTTTTCTCTTTCTGATTCTCCACTTTGCCCTCACTGGGTAGCTGGTGTTTCTGTGGCCCCTGTGAAGATGCACCACTTATCACCATTGTGAGAAACAATGCATTTTTATGGGGGGAAAGGGGGGGTACTTGAACCTAGGCATGTCTACCCGGGAGTACGACCCTTTGCAATCCATGGTGTTCACTCCCAGCCTGGCAAGTGTGGCTAGGACTGCAGCCCAAGCCATTTCCCCCACCCGCTGAGTGCACTCTACCTTGGGGTCCACTCTGTTGAGACCCACAGGAGAAAGAGATGGAAGAGGAGCATCACCCAGTTCTGCAGCATGTGCCAACCTCCAGTGCTCTTGCTGGCCACAGGCTTTGCTAGGGGTTGGTGGAGGGTCCAGGGCTTCCACTCCAATGTCCTTTTTTTAGCCCTGTGACCTGGAAAAAAATCTTCATTGTTCTCCATTTCCTTATGAACAAGCAGCCTATAGCCTTCTTGGAATTAATAAATTATGAACACAATCCTAACCATGTCTACTCAAAATTAAGCCCCATTATGTTCAATGGGTCTTACTCCGAGGAAAGTGTCTTTAGGATTACAGCTATCTGTTTAAAAAACTATATGTAATAGCTTAACAATCAAGTGATTGTTAAGAACAACAAGAATGATCAGTGGGATGGAAGGGAAGCCCTACCAGGAAAGGTTGGGGGAACTTGGGATGTTCAACCTGGAGAAGAGGAGGCTGAGGGGAGACATGATTGTCCTCTTCAGATACCTGAAGGGCTGTCATCGGGAGGAAGGGGCTCATTTGTTCATAGCTGCTTCTGAAAACAGAACTAGAACCAATGGGTACAAACTGCAAGAAAGGAGATTCTGGTTGGATATCTTGAAAAAATTTCTGACGGTGAGGGCTGTTCAGCAGTGGAACAGATTGCCAAGGGAGGTGATGGACTCTCCTCACTGGGGGTCTTCAAGCAGAGGCTTGACGAGCACCGTTCGGGGATGATGTAGGAGGATTTCCTGCTGCAGGCAGGGGGTTGGACTAGATGACCTACTAGGTCCCTTTCAACTCTAGGATTCTATGATTGATTGTATAAATTATGCACATGAAAGCCATATATAAGAATGTTTATAACTTTTATTTTGTCCAAGAACAAAATTGTTCTTGGTTGTCCTACATTCTGGGCTGCCTTGTAGTCTTTTCTGGTTATGACATAAGAATATAAGAAGAACCTCCACTTGATCAGGCCAAAGGCCCGTCTGGTCCACCTTCCTGTGTCACACAGCAGCCCAACAGGTGCCTCAGGGAGCACATATGACACCTGCATCCAGGTGCCCCCCTGCATTTGGCATTTTGACGTTGTTCACATCTACACGCACCCCTCATGGCTTGTAACCTGTGACGGTCCTTTCCTCTAGGAATTTGTTCATACCTTTCTTAAAGGCATTGAGGCTAGATGCCATCACCACATCCTGTGGGAGGGAGTTCCACAGAACAACTAGATGCTTGGTAAAGAAATATTTTCTTTTGTCTGTCCTGACTCTCCCAACATTTGATTTTGTTGGATGTCCCATAGTTCTGGTGTTCTGTGAAAGGGAAAAGAGCATCTATCCACTCTGTCCAACCCTTGCATAATTTTGTATGTCTCAATCATGTCTCCCTCAAGCACCTCAAAGAGCAAAGCACCTCAAGGACCAAAGAGCTGTACACTGTACAGAACCACCGTACACAAATACTGTAGCCTTTCCTCATACAGAAAATGTTCCAGACCATCAATCATTTTGGTCACTCTCCTCTGAACCTTCTCCATTTCCTGTATATCCTTTTTGAGATGTGGGAACTAGAATTGGACACAATACTCCAAATGTGGCCACAGCATTGATTTGTACAATGGCATCATAGTTTTTATTCTCAGTCCCTTTTCTAATGACCCCAAGCATGGAATTTGCCTTATTCACTGCTGCCATACCTTGGGGCAACACTTTCATTGTGCTATCCTCTAGCACCCCTACATCTCTCTCCTGCTCTGTCACAGATAACTCAGAGCCCATTATCCTATATGTAAAATTAGGATTCTTTGCCTCAATGTGCATTACTTTACATTTACTTACATTAAAAGACATCTGCCACTTTGTTGCCCATTCTTAAGTTGCATTGTTTTCTGACTTTTGCAGTTTTGCAAACTAGGGCTGACTTCTGTCACCAATTACCGTATATTCATTTCAATATATTCTTAACTATTAAAAGTTCTTTGCTGATACACCTCAACTCTCTCCATTTACAGTTTCTGGACTGGCACTGCCTGCACTAGCAGGTAACCTCTGGTTTATGCTTGAACCAAATATCAGTTGCATTAGAATATTATTTGTTTTTCTTTTTAAAGGACTTTTCTGTGTATATTGAGATCTCTGCACATTAGTTCTGTGTGTCAAGGTGAATGTAAAATTATCTTGTATGATTAAACTCATGAAGGCAGATACAGAAAAGGCTTGTTGTCTGAGAAGGTGGGAGACTAGGAGCACAATCCTAACCATGTCTACTCAAAAGTAAGTCCCATTGTGTTCAATGGGTCTTACTCCCATGTCTTTAGGATTACAGATGATGTAAGATGTAAGATGACATCATGAAGATGTCTTGACAAATTCTATAGTGACTTCCAGTTATCTGATCATAAAAATGAACTCCGTTATACATCTGAGAATTTTGCAGTGATAATACGTAATGTTGGCACACATTATGCTACTGCGTGCAAGACTGCACTCAAGACTGAATAGTCTAGCATTGCATTGCATTGCATGTGTCAATGAAGTTCCAGTTCCATGTTCACAGAATGAACACAAGAATGCAGCCAGCAAGCTGCTCTCTTCAAGGCTGTGGCAGGCAGATGGTGGCAAAACAGTAGTGCTTTAACTGAATCACTGTTGATTCAGTGAAATGGGAGCATGATATAAAATACATGGATAAGAGGGGATGCAGAAACCTACACATCCCTAGGAAGGGAAATGGCTACTGGGGAGAAATAGTTCTTGTGGATGGAACTGGACGGCACATATTGCAGCATTACAAGTTCATTAGTATATAAACAAGAGAGTCCTGAAGCTCTTTAAGATTTTATTTTTGTCATGAAATTTCATGGGCAATAGTTTGAATTGATACATGACCATATGAGCTCTTGCCTATGAAATAACAGGCTGAAATAAATGTTATCCCATTAAAGGAACTTGTTTTTGTAGTGACAAATCAACACATGTCCACTATCACATCTATAATTTGTGACTGTAACAAATGTAAAATGCCATATTTCTTCTAATTTTCTTCCATATTTCTTCTAATTTTCTAAAAAAAAATTAAGAGGCAACTGCTCTCTATATTTCAGCAAAGTAACTCTGACAACATTTCTGATGCTGCATTGCCAAGTTACTACTCATCCACAACTGATGAATGACCACCTATTCTCCACTAGGTGTCGTTGTAGGCCACTATGTACAAGGCTACAGTACTAGATCTCCCCCTTGCAATTCCACTTTCACATTCATTTTCCCCTCAATGCTTTCTCCACCTTCATGCTAAATACATGTGGTCCCCTTTTCTCTCAACTCAGAAAAAGTTAAACTGCCATGGGACTTGAGAGGCAGAAAGATACCAAAAAAACCCTATAATTCAAGACCTATTGCACATACATGAACAAAAATATAAATGATCTGGAAACTGTTGTTGCCTTTGTACTTGGAAACTGCCATTGTATGAACTGTGCTCATTGTATGAACCACCCAGAGTATGAACCACTGGGATGCAATTACTATTTATTATTAAATTATTAATAATTAGTTAAATGATTATAGTATTGCTTATTAATAATTATTGCAATACTTCTGCAGTTAGCAGGGATAATCCATTCTCCAGGCAGACTTGCAAGGGTTACGCATTTTGGTCTGCCTCCACTAGTGCTCTCCCATCGTGTGAAGCCTGCTACTTTTCTTCTGTTCCACATTTCAGTTTTTGTTCTGTTCCACAAATGCAGGGAACTGAAGAAAATGATAGCTGAAACAGAGCAGACTAAGTGAAAGTTAAGGGCTGGCGCTGATGATTAGAGTGAAAATGAATCATTCCATGTGCATCCCCCATGTGCATCAAATCCCCATGTGCATAAACCCCCATGCCCAACAACCCCCCATGCGCAACATCTCCCCATGTGCATCAACCCCATGCGCAACATCTCCCATGTGCCATCTTCCCCCATGTGCAACAACCCCTATGCGCATCATCTCCCCCATGTGCATCAACCCCCATGAGCATCATCTCCCCATGCGCAATACCCCATGCACAGCATCCTCCCCAGTGGAACCCCTCCCTCCGAACAACATCCCCCCCCCCACTGCACCAGACACCAAATTGGTTGGATGTTGGTAAGTCTTCCATGTTAAGTATAGGACAAAAACACACTGCACCCCTTTTCAGCCCCTTAAGGGTTGAATTTCTCCACATTGGTTCTTGGTGGGTGTTCATGTGACATAAGTTACTCCCTCCCTGAATTTCACACTTCTAGGTCTGGGGGTTGGGGCAGTGCATCTCTCAGTCACCAATTCTTCAATGCAAAGTTTAGGGAGGAAAAACACGTTGCGCCCTTTTTCACCCTCTTCCAGTTGGAATTTCTGAAAACCACTTCTTAGTGCACCCCTTGGCCATGGAAGGAACACCCACCCCAAATTTCATGCTTCTAGGCCTTGCTTTTGGCTTGGCGTTGATGAGTGAGTGAGTGAGTGAGTGAGTGAGTGAGTGAGTTTTTTATATACCACTATATAGATAACATATGGCCTTAGCATAATGAACTATGAAGGAAGATTCCTGTTATATTAGTCACCCTACTGAATCATGCCAGGCTCTGACAGTTTGACAGGAAAAATAATTAGGTGCTAAAAAGCAAGCTTCTGACCAGACAAAATAAGGTCTTTGCAACTGTGCTATTACTCATCAAAGAAATAAGATCCAATTAATCAGGCCAAATGCAAACTATGTTATGTGAAAGGATGCCTGCAGTAATGGAATCCAGTTGCTTGGCGTGTGCTGGCTGAACAGGAGAAGCCCCAACTTGTTAGAGAGATTAAACACGCTGCAGTATGCAGAAGGCTCTCACATGCTACACGTTAGAAAGGATGGAAGTTTCCGTTTGTTTGCAGAGCCACAGTGCACAGGCAAATCATTCATGTAGGACCTGGTGTGTGAAGGACCATCACCATAAGCTGTGTATTGTTAAAACAAAAATGTAGTGCTAGAAATTCAGGGCACTGACTTTGAAAGGTTGTTCATAGACATTGAATTGTCACATGAATGGGCATTTGTTCAGAATTAGCAATCAGCTGAGTAGTCTTTTAACTGGAAAAGTCAATCTATGCATACATAGCAGTCATCTGATGGTCTTGTGATATGATGTCAAAATCACAGTCAGTGATTGACTTGATGATTAAATTCAGTCTGAAAATATATAGACAAAATCATCTCGTGGCAGTGAAACCTCAAGTTTTACTATATGTCTGTCTTCGGACACAATCCAGAACTGCACTTAGGTTACCCTATCGATCACTGGGTGACCCAACTGCGAGATGGGCCACCCTAGTTATTCTAGAAAAGGCTTGGGGCAGCCGAAGGCAACATAGGCTGCCCCAAGACAGGTGGATCTAGGCTGCCCTAACTGGGCCAGCCAAGGCAGTCCAAGAGAGGCATGTTGATCTTTGTAAATTGCAGCATGAGGCAATTTACAGTAGCTTTACTATAGAAAAAATATTAGGAGATACTTATCAATGACATGGCTTCAGGAAGTTAACACATTTACCACATGTCTAGTATAGTGAAAACACATTTACCACACATTTACTTGTATAGTGAAGAGAGGTAAATCAGAATATGTAAGCTGATCTATTTAGCATAAAATGTAGTGAAATAAAAAAGTAGTTGCATTGGAATAATATGACACTGACAACATGAAGAAAATTTAAGTCCTTCAAATAAATTTTCATGAAGGAAAACACAGAGATACTGTTAGAATTCTTTTAATTACACTAGGAAAATACAATATTAAAAAGTATAGAATGGATTCAGTCAGGAAAGGCTTACTGGTTCAGTTTGTTTAAGTCAACATTTATTTCCAAACAAGTTAGCCAGCTATCATACTTATTAACAACTGTTTTCTTTCAGGCAGAACTAAGCTGTAAGTAGATTGAATACTGAAGTAGTGCATAGAATAGCTTGGTTTGACTTTCAAGAAGTCTCAGTTCAAAGTAGTGATAGGTTTGCCACAGGAAAGGAATTGGATGTAGACCTTGAAGTAATAGTAACAGTTGGAGCAGCCAGTAGAGAATACATTGCATACATAAAGGATAGCAGAAGTATCATCTGGATCGTTAGGTTTTGTGCCTCAAACCTATATGAACATTACTTTTATTGACCAAGACACTTCCACTGAACACGTGGATGGTTGGTCAAAAGTCTACTGTTTCCTGTACCAGCACAGAGTTAATATAAACAGTCCACTGTTTACTCTTAAGAGAAATCATGAAATCCAGCTCATGTTTCCACTTAAGGGTCAATTTCTTCAGGTATCACTGTTATTATAATATCTTCATTGCCCCTACGTACTACCATGCGGAGTGTATCGTCCTTTTTAATAATGTCACTGACATCGTTGGCTGAGACTATTGGTTGTCCATTGATGCTTATAATCACATCGTTTTCTTTCAGGCCCCCACTGAAATATAAAGAGAAAAACATTATCAATGGCATCTTCTTTTGCCTTTAGCAACAAGCTCCCAGAAACTCTGTCCACAATAGACAAGAACACAACAGTTTCACAAAAATATGACAGCTTCTTTCTATGTTTTTTTAAAGGCTATTTTATGGAAGAGTCCTGATATTTTAAGCTAACCTGGAAATGATCAGGAAGTGTACATCTCAGTAAAGAAGTCCCCCATGCATCATGTATCCCTTTTATGCATGAAGATCTTCTCTGTTTGCATTTACAGTGGTCCCTCAAATTATGAGTGACTTGAATTGTGAGTGTTTTGAAAGGAGCTGTGCACCACTTCCCACCCCTTCCAATCCACAACTGCAAGTTGAAAAGTGTGGGGTGAGGCTACCTTTGCCCTTCCCTAGTAGCATAGCTATTTGGAGATGGAGGGGCAAAGGAAAACACAGACTGGAAGGGGTGGGGGGAGGCTGCCTTCACCCTCCTGCCTGCCTAGTAGCATAACTACTGAAGGGGACAGAGGGGCAAAGGCCCTGGAATTGCTTGGGATTGCAGGGAGGGCTTTCTTCACCCCTCTGCCCACCCAGTAGCATAGCTGCTGAGAACCAAAAGCAGTGTGCACCTCCCCACCTGCCCAGTGGCATAGCTGCTGGGTTAGAATGGGGGCAAAGGAGGTTTACCCACTCAAGGAGGCTGGATCCAATTATTATTGGTTCAATTACTCCCTATGGGAATGCTCATCTTGATTGACGAACATTTTGATGAGCTTCCATGCTCATAGTTCAAGGTCCCACTGTAGTTTTATAGGTTTTCTATCAAGTAAATCTCATATGTTTACTAATGGAAAAAGAACTCTTCTCTTTCTCCACATGAGAATTCATTTTTAGCATAGAAATTAGAGTTGTCCTTCCTTGAGAAGAGCAAATCTATACATCAAGCGGGATGAAGCTCTTTCAATAGAATTGGCAGTAGTCACTGCTGGCACTGAGACAAATGGGAAGGATACATACAGCCTTTAACCCCCTGTATCTTCTTGTTCTGTCTTGTAGACAAATTCTGGCTCCGAGTTATGGAAACACTAAATCAGCTAACAAGATGGGACATGATTCAGTTTATACAGCCACAAAACAGGCATAAGCTTCGCATGCAAAGAAAAATGCCTGACACAAGCACTTCTTTCAGCATTGATCTTTTTTAGAATTAACTAATTATTGAAAGGTCCTGGCATTTTACAATGCTCAGACTGAACACAAGTATGAGAATTTTTTCAACACTTATTATTCAGCATTTATATTACAACACTATGACTTCAATCCTATCCACACTCACCTTGGAGTAAACTCCATTGGCTGTAATGGAACTTACTTCTGAAAATTCATGCATAGGATTGGGCTCCAGATAAGTCAATACAAAAAGAGCCCAAAGGCTAACTGCCATGCTCCACCACTGCTGGTGTCACAAATGTGCTGTAAAGCAGGTTTGTGGTCCCCAGCCCTAGCAGTGTGTCAACCATTCTGCACTTGTGCTCTGCAACTTGATAGTTGCCCCAACCGCCATGTGGTGGAGCAGTGAATATGGATGCAGGAGGAAGAGAAGAGGTTTCTGGGGTGGGGAGAGTTTGGGGAGAAGGCATAGTGGAGGAGGAAGAGGGCAGGACTGGTAAAACTCTGCTTCGTTGGATCCTGAACATCCAAGTGGTGCCTTTTGGTACCACATGGACATCCATAGAGCTGCCACAGAATCGAATAACCCCACTGCAGGACTATTCAGCTTACTCAGACAAAAAAACCCTCCTTTGGAATAGCTGCCGGCAGTAGCCTGCAATGCTCAGGGTACTGCAGCAAACAATTCAGCACTGCAATAGTCCTGACACCACAAGTTCCTTAGGATTGGGATAACAGTTATTACACAGAATGATCATAGGTCCATTAGTTGTTAACAGGCAAAAGGTTTGGTCAGGAAGTGCTCCTCCACTTACGCTTCAGCTGGAGTATCATGAATTACTTCAATAATGTAGGCTCCAGAAGTAACATCAGGGAAATCTTTGTGACGGTCTTTCAGTTCTTTAGCTTTGCTGTGAAAACCAATCAAATGAAATAAGAAATTACCCTTCTGTTTGAGCACTTAAGAGCAATATATAAAGGTCTTCTAGAAAATAAAACAGTGTCCTTTATTTCACTTTTAGAGATAAATAACACTGTTCTTATTTTCAAAGTCCAATGTAAGAAATTCTTTTGCTGGTAGAAGTTTGCCTTAGCAAACACTTAGCAAACCGATAACACTTTCAAACATCTTTGTGACCAGAAGGTGCTTCTGGATGATCTGGAAGATCAGGTGGGGCTGGGATTCTGCAGGGTTTCTGCATCTGCAGGGTTTCTGGAATGCTGAGGGCCAACTGTACATCAAAATATTCAAATTTTGCAAAAATTCATAATATATATAACATCTCCATTATAATTAAATCCTGACTGGAGACAGGGATATTGGCCCAATTTAAATTTATTCACCTGCAGGTTGCATGAGAAGACAAAGAATTAAGTAACACCTCCCTGACTCCATTTCCCCCTCTTCAGTACAATCTGACGAAACTGCTAATTAGTGCAAATGAAAAGCAAAACCAGATGTCTTGAATCACATCCAGCTTAGTACTGAAAATGCACATTCTCAATATAAACTGGGAAACAACCATTGATAAAGGAAATGTGGCAAAACTAGAACTTACCTAGGAGAAAGAGACATCATTCGTATGCCAATATATTTCTTTTTAGTTACAGCTTTTCCTAAATGAAAAGAAAGGAATAGAAGTAAAATTTATTTTGATAAAAACTTCTTATCTGAACAGGGACACTTTACACACAGAGTTGATAGACTTTGGAATTTTATCATATCAGAATGCAAGAAAGATGTAATATTTTTGAACACTTTCCTATACAAAGCAACTTCATGCGTATACACTTTCTCCCTGAGGTATTAACATTAGAGTTACAAAAGTCCATATTATGGATAACTGCTGGGAAATAGAAAGCCTGAGAGAGATAAGTAAAACTATTTATGCACCTGGCCTCCAATGGGTCTCCACAGATTGATGCCAACTAAACATATAAACACCTCTGTGTCTTCTTTCTTGAGTTTTCTGGCCACTTAGAAACTTGTTGTTTGAGGTGAAATGTTAGGCCTCGAACAACAACTTTCCAAATGGCCAGAAAACCCAAGAAGATATAACTCTGGATTACAGCTGGCCAGAAAAATCTCAAATCTTATATAAACACTGAATCTGAAGTAATACCATCCAGATTGCTGCCACCACTATCACCCCACGGTCTATGAAGAAGGGCTTTACATTTCCTAATGTATGATACAGTACCTTTAGATTGTCGGTCGTGTGACTCAGTGAGAAATTTTTTAATTTTGTCTGATGGTATCGCAAAGGAGATTCCAGCAGTGACTTTTAGAGTATTAATGCCAATCACGTCACCATCCTGCAATAATGTGAACAATTCAGTAAGAAGGTGTAGCTCAGATAAACATGGCAAGTCCTATCATATTTACATGGGAATTACCAAACCTGTGTACAACACTGCTAGTGGTATGCAACTATAGCCAAGAAAATTAACTTCCAAGAGTTGTTTTGCATATATACTGGTAAATGTCATTTACAGTGTGAAAGAACTTATGATCAACTTTAAGGAGGCCAAAAGAGTTAAGGGAATATAGTTCAGTTGTATACAGACATGCTTTGCATGTATATAGTTCCAACATATATGTGAACATATATATGTGAACAATATAAAAACTTTGAATTCCTAGCACCTTTCATGATTTGCCAAAGTTAGCATGAAAAGGTGATTAATAATGTTTGTAAAGACTCTTCTCTATATAAATTCCAACCATGAGGTGGGTAGTCAATTCTAAAAAAAGAAACTCTTACCAGGTTTACTAATGGTCCCCCGGAGTTCCCATACTGTAAATACAGAGAAAAATTTTATTTTAATATTATCCTTTCACTAACGGCAAGCCCAATCCTAACTGCATGTGGTGCTAGGAGTACTGAGGCACAAAAATGTCTGTTACAGTATCCTGAGCTCCTGCAATCAAACACTGGCAGTTCCTTGGGAAAGGGGGACTTTTGTCCCCTTCCTCTAAGTTAGGGAAGTAACCCCGCCACACTATGAATCAAATTGCAAATAGTCCTTAAAGTTCATTCACCCTCATGAAGAAAGATGCTAAAACATACAGCCATGACCTTCGAAAAGTGAATGAAGGCAGTTCAAAGGGGGTTGAGTTGTTTGCCAAGGCAAACCACAGACCAAACAAAATACCAACACAGCCAAAATAAAGTACTCTTATGTGGTGATACTTAAAATCAAGGAATTCTGTTTTGTCACTTAAATGGTCTATAAGGTAGTAAGATCTGGAATTATTTTGAGAGACAGACCATTTGTGTTATTATTATATTATTATTTATTATTATTTATTATTTATTATTTCCATTGGTGACTTTGATGTCTTCCTAGCAGTCCCAAAACTTTTGCACTTTAGCAGACTTCCTTGCCAGTTTAACTTCTATGCTGAAGTTGCTAGACACAGATTCTTTTATATCTAACTTTGCTACTGAAGCTTAAGTAAATAGGGATTTCTTAATTCTGTAGATTTCCAAGGAGTTAAAAGTACAACTCAATTCATATGTCTTCTCTGACCAAAGACCGATTAGGTTCAATGGTGCTTATTACCAAGTAAGGGCCCAATCACATCCAACTTTGTGGTGCATATCAGCCTTGTCAACAGGTATGTATGTTGCATCCTGCATGGGGGAGGGAGCAGTCAGAGAAGCCTCCTCAAAGTAAGATACTATTTGTTCCCTTACCTTGGGATGCCATTACAGCTACATCAGTGCCTGGGCCCTAAAAACAGGGTGACCGTATGACCGGATTTTTCCGGATTTTTCCTCTTTTTTGGCCTTCTATCTGGGTGTTCTCCAAAAGGGCTTCATTGTCCTCCATTTTGGCTTCATTTTGGAACTTTGCAATAGTGTGCAGAACCCCATCATGTCATATGTCGTTGGATTCGTATTGAAGAGCAGAATCCAATTCAAAAAATCAGTTTTGAAATATCTCCTTCCTATCAAAAGTTATGGCCAAAAAACTAAAAATAAAAAATATGCATTGAGCTCTATGAGAAAGTGAAAGTGCCCAATATCAGCTTTTCTCGTGAGTAGGCAAACGTACCATTGTCCACCAGAAAGGCCAGGTTGACAGAAATCCAAGACCTTGTCCTCTTTTTTAGGTTCAGGCATCTTGTCCACCTTCCTAAGAATGTCTAGAGCTTTGGTTTCAGTTACCTGCTCCTTCGTGCAGAGCAGAAGAACCACTGGAAATTACATCTCCTTAATTTGATTCTAAACAAACAAGATTTTGCTTCTTTCTAAACATGTTTCTGTCAAATCTGTGATGAATATGTAAAGATGTCCAAAGAACACAGTATACATCTAATAATTCTATGGGTCAATCCTAATTAACTTTCCAGCACCAAATGCATCTCCGAGGTAAGGCAATAAACATTGCCTTACTTTGAGAAGGCCTCCATAACTAATCTCAACTACAGGATGCAGCATGTGTGGAGGCATGTGTATAGGGAAGCGTTCAACACTGCAATAGCTATGCCATTGCTGGGAAGTTATTAAGATTGCACCCTATTTATGATGGATCATGTATTCATAAACTTAAAAGTTTAGTGCAGAATAGCCATTGCCTATGTTACAAGGTGCAAGAAATCATTTTAATAAATGCTAATGCAACAACTTCATATCTGGGAGAGAAGAACAGAAATATACTCCTTGGATGTAACATATTTTAGGGGCAGAAGCATAAATTCAAGCGCTTATTAAAAGTGACTTACATTGATGATTGCATCTGTCTGAATGTAATCCATATCAGAGTTTCTAAGCCCCAGTTCTTTGCCTCCACGCTGGGTGGTGCTGACAATCCCAGTAGTTACTGTATTTTGAAGTGAAAATGGACTTCCAATTGCAACCACAAATTCACCAGGCCGCAACTCGGAAGAACGTCCAAGCAGAAGGACGGGTAGTTTCTCCTGCAAATAGATGTGGTCAAAACCATTGTAAATCAATCACAACACAAACTGGCATTAAACAAAGGAATCACGACAAAGGGAGTTCAGCTTCCACCCTAATAGTGTAATAGGGTTCTTGCTCTTCCAAGAATGTTTAAACCTAAAAGACAGATAAGGGTATGTATTCCTTTAAAAAAGTCATTATGAAACAAAAACTCTATGGTGAAGCACTCCCAAGACATGAATCTTATGGCTCCAAGATTGTACTTGTTAATGACAGTTTCCTGGAATAAATTAGAAAAGAGAAAAGCTGGAGAAGCAACACAACAATTGCTTAATAAGAAATTCTAAGAAGTTGAAAAGGGCCAACAACTAAGTTGTAGAGAATATTTCAGTTACAGAAAACATCTGATCATAGCTGCTGAGGCAATGCAGATTAGGAATAGCCCTAAAACCATCCCACAGCAAACCTAACTATTTTTATCTAAAATATTTATGTATTGCTTTTCAACAAAAAAGTTCACAAAGAGGTTTATAGAGAAAATAAAATAAGTAATGGCTAATGGTTTCCTATCCCAAAAAGGGCACACAATCTAAAGATACAAAAGAGCATAATCAGAAGCCACATAACAGACATTGCTGGGGTGAGGAGGGCCAGTTACTCTAACCCTGCTAATTTATTTATACATGGTTTCGTGATAAAATCAGATGTTAACATCCAAACCCGCCCCCCCTCCACTCAAGGACAGAATGGTCCATATTGAAAAAGTCAGATATTGGGCCAGTATAGGCTCTTGAAGGACACTTGAACACAGTGTGATGGGTATTTTGTTGAGGAGCACCACAGTCACATTGAGGGGTAGATGCAAGACCCCATTTAAACAGTGAGTCCTGGCAGACACCATGCTGGGTCCGGATCCTGTTCAGAGTTGACCATTGCTGGTGAGGTAGGTCAAAACCTGACACTTTTTGTGTAGGGTCCTCTGTGTAGCTGCCTGTAATTGGGCGTACAGCAGCCCATTTAGCTCTACCCCTGCTAAATATAAGAGGAACACACACTTGAAAGAGTGCCAGTTGCCCAGTTAGCAGGGCTAAGAACTGGGTGAGAGGCAGTTGTGTCTCTTTGCCAGGAACATAATGCCTGAGCATCAAACTACTGTACTCATGTATGATGTGCTTCCAGCCCTGTTTTCTGGACAGATCCCGATTGGCAAACCCATGCAGTGGACCAAAAAGCAAATACCCCATTAACAACTGTCTAGGTTTTGCCTCTGAACTTAGTTTGGCAGGCAGAGGGAAGGGGATGTTCTGCCTACACTCTCGCCAACTTCACACAAAGAGCCAATTATGATGCCATTTGTGGAATAAGTGCCCCCCATTCATCCCTCTGCAAAACCACCACCAGCTGCTTCCTCACTCTATGAACCTGCAAGATGATCCTGCCATAATTATTCAGAAAGAATTTGTTGAGCATGCAATTGCCTGGTTCATTATGTTTAAGAAGACCAGAGATCTATAAAGGGAATGTTTTGATACAAATCCTTCACAAAATATGTTTTCAGCTAATGCAAGCCATATTCTAACCTGTCTGTAATTCTGCAAGCAAAACATGCTACACCATACAGTAGAGATTGGATTTTGGCAATGATGATGAAGAAAATCACCCTGAAATCATCTGTTGTAGGTGAAAGAGTCCTGCCCTATGGAGACCTGATTTGTATATGAATAAGCAGACACTAACTCATCTCAAACGATAAAGCCTTCAACGGAGTTTGTTCGTACTTACTTCCAGCTGCAATTAACCAAAAAATAGAAATTCAAGGTTGACCTAGTTCAACGTAGTTCTAATCAAAAAAGGACATGGATCATCAGTATTTTAATTCTACAGCAGCTTCACTAAGCTTCACCTTCCACTAAGCTTCTACTAAGCTACACTTTTATTGGACAGAATGTATTCAAGAAAATATTAAGAATCATTCTGTGACAACAGAGAAATTAAAACTGAGAATCCCAAACTCAGCTAAGTCTTGATCCTGCTGTGCCTTACATTTTTCTAGGATGAGTACTATGTTTTAATATATGCCAATTGAGTAAGGCAGAAGACAACTCAGTGGAAACTACCATGTTAGATAAGATAGCTCCCTGACAAACAGAATCAACCATTTTAGCTATAGTAGACTATGGGTGCAATCCAGAGTAACTATGGGGAGTCCTTGCTCCAGTGTAAGAACAATTTATTCCGGATTGCAATATGAATTTCCTATAGGTTTTCACTAGGTGATGCAGTAACTACTGGTGCACGTAATGTTTCTTACATGCTCCTGTAGTTACTCTGGATTGTAGGGTATGTCTACAATATGCACAGTTTACAGTGCAGCCTATACACAGTCTACAACGGCATATTTTAACAAATTTAAAATGCCAGTCCCAATGCAGCCAAGCCAATGGGACACATACCTCATGTGCTGTTTAATAAAGGTAATGGAGTCACCCATAGGTTGTCCTGCTAGTTGTGACCAACTCTAGGAAGCAGTGCTCATCCCTGTTTCTTAAGCTATCCCCCTTTCTTATCACTGTCCAAAGATGCCTCTGTGGACATGTGGCCTGCACGCGCATGGAACGCTGTTACCTTCCCACTGAGGTGGTACCTATTTATCTATTGGCATTTTCATGCTTTCAAACTGGTAGGTTAGCAGGAGCTTGGCGAAGGACAAGAGCTCACCCTATATTGCAGTTCTGTACATGGGTCTCGAACTGCTGACCTGCCGATCTTCAGATCAACAGGTACAGCATCTTTAACCACCAAGCCACTGTGGCCCTGTTGTGCTGTTTATGGGAAAGCAAACACAAAGCAAAGAACTTATTTGTTTTTTCAAAGCAGCCATATCCAATTGTCAGAATCTATACATGCTCTCTGTCAATAAAAATGCTAAAACAGATGCTTGCTCACAATGGCCCAACTTAACTAACAGCCTTTTCCAGTGCTTTGTTCTTGATACTACTCAATGAAGCAATGCAAACTAAATATGAGCAGGGAAACAACATTGATATGTTGATATGAACATTTAAAAAATATGCATGCACATCTTCCACCCAAATGACATGGTTTTTGTGAGATAAAGCTTAGTTACACACCAAAGCACTCTTAAGGTAAAGAGTACCCCCCAAAGCCCATATCTCAATGCTTTATTAAACTTTATTAAACTGGGCTGTGGGTGGCGCAAGTGGCTAAGACACTGTGCCTGTTAACCAGCAGGCCAGGGTTCGAGACCCAGGTCGGCCCCACAAGACAGGGTGAGCTCCTGTCCTTAGCCCAGCTCTACGATGCCAGCTGGATCCAATCATACTGGCTCTGCCTTTCCATTGGACTAATTCAGTGGTGTGGAGAGGGGAGATTTGCTGCTTGGGTAACAGCCTATCCTCCATAACAATCCAACCCAGGCTTTCGTGCTTCGCGTGCAGCATATGCAGCGCTGAACACGATACCATAGTCTTTCAAGACTGACGGAGGCCTGCTATTATGATTAATATGCTAGAGCAGGGTGAACTTATGGTTAGACAATTATGGCTAGACACCGTCATGAAAACAACATGTTGAGCTAAATAATTTTTAAAATCAGGTCAGGCCTTGATAAGAGCAATAGATCTCCTGAAGCATGTCTTCACAGCTCTGTTATTTTTGGCAAGAGAAAAGCAGCAATATAATAAATAATCAGTAAGTAAAGCAATTATTTACAGTTGTGCTGAGTCTTCAAGCCTGGGCCAATACATACTGGTGAAAAGTGAGTTCAAAGTCATACACTGTATGAGTTGGCTCTGGCTCATCCGTATGATTCAGCATGCCTTCTGGAAAGAGTTAGCCTTCTTTTTGTGGGGTTAAAAAAATCAGCTGCAAAAATCCTTTTCTCAGCAGATGTTATAAAACATGCAAAACAAAATGTATACAGAACAGGAAGTTTCCAGAAAAGACCAGGTTAAGAATCTTTTTCTACTCTTAAGCATTTTACAACTTAAATCCTCAAATGAATGTACATTTCATGCTTATTTACTGATTTGTTCTCATTCTCCAAACAATATACCAGTAAGCAAATATTCTTCTTGTGTAAGCTAAGAAACTCTTTCCTTTTGTGCAGGTTCTGATCTCTAAAGTTGAACCAACTGTGCAATCCTAAGCATGTCTATTCAAAAGTAAGTCCCATTGAGTTCAACAGTACTTACTCCGAGGAAAATGTGGTTAGGATTGCAGTCCAAATCAAACTATTTGCAGGATCAAGTGCTCAGGATACATTCAAATACCAGTATAACATTTTCAATTAGTTTGCAACAACTTATTTATTTATGGGATTTATATCCCCCCTTTCTTTGCAAGTGGACCCAGGGAGAACAACAACATTGAAAAAACATATAAATAAGCAATATATATTTATTTTAAGACATTGGCACAATCTAGATTGGCCAAAATTTGAACTCACATGATTGAGTGCCTCATTTCCACATTCACATTATGCTTGTGAAGACATTCATTTTTCACCCCAATCTTAAACCTACTTTCCAGCACAAATGCTGCTGCACCGAAGCCACTAAGTTTTGCAGCGACTGCAACACACCATGTAAGTGGCCCTCCCACCTGCAGTCAAAGCCATTTTACACATTAAAAGCAACATGCAAGCACTCCTGCAGTTGCTATCACTGCTGGAATTGATGGTGAGGGGGATGGGTCGCTTTCATAAAGGGCACAAATGGAGTCCTTAAGGCTCCTACACATTCAATACTTCTGCAGAGGATGGCACTGATTGCATGAAACCCAGTAAGCATATAAGATGCAAGTGTGTGACTTGCCAGCAATCTCCCATTTGCTCTCCCCCATGCACAGGCTGAATAACATCTGCAAAATGCTTCCGAAAAATACTTTTTGGAGTGCAACAAACTAGTCAGGAAAATTCCTGTAGCTGTTTAAAACATTCCTGATGGCTTACTGTGGGCATGTGTGAACAAGGCTGAAGAATAGGCTTTTCCTGCAATAAATTTACCATTAAATAAGAATACAATCTCTTTGGAATGCACTGGTAAGGGAAAAAAATGCACATGTGTGTTTTAATCATTTGCTATACACACAACAAACACTGTGATACAAACTTAATAAGTTTGCACAAAGTGGTTTGGAAATTCCTAAATAAGAAAGAGGTGACAGCATTCAGACCTCGATTTATGCAGAACCCTATTTTTTCCTTTAAAAGGAATATATAATTTATTTTTCATTGCATTCACACACTCAGCTGGTAGTGAGTTGAAACAGCAGAAACCCTGGGAAATGCCTTTGCCAAACTGCACCAATCTATCAGGGTATGTGATGCCAGAACATAGTCAAGCCTAACTATATTAAGACAGGAATGCTGTTTCATGCGTTAACAACATGCCAAGAAAAACAGAGAAACATCCAACTTCAATAATTTCACAGGCCTTCAATACATTCACACGGTCTAACAGAGCAGACCAGTGCACAAATCATCTGCAAAAAGTAAAGTTACTTTCCACTGTGATGCCTGAGCATGACATACTCAAGGAAATATTGATTGTAAACTCAACATACAAAAAAACCCAATATTTTTAATGCAAGCGGAAGGGAACTGAAATGAACTATTCCACTATCCAGTAACACTATCACCAGTGCAGTGTCAGCAACATACCAAATCCATTATGTGATGCTGAAAGCTAACTCATGTTTAAAAGTGAGATGTAAAGATCTATGAGCAGATAAAATAAAAGCAGAACAAATTAAAACTGAAGGAGATGAATGCATTCAGGACCAAAAAAATATTCAGCAAAAGTAGCAATTAAAGACAGGACAATTACATTTTTAAATAAAACCAGCACTAAAAGGAGGTTCTCCTCCAATTCAGTGATTAGTTTGTAAAACTATACCATGAGAACCATAAAACATAAAACGAGCTCAATCAAAATTGACCTTCAGGACACATAGAAACACTTAATAAGTGCTGTATAATGTTTTATAATTTGGAACTGGAACCAGCTCACATGATCATGTATAGATAAGCACTTAGATCAGAGGGTCTTAAACTGAGAGGTGAAGAGGAAACACGACAGAGGAGGGAGCCAGGTGGAAGGGGACAGTACTGGTGGCACTCAGCTCTACTGGATCCAGAGCCGTGTAAGGCCTCATGGCTCAACACAAAGGCTGTGGTTCTAAACCGGCTTAAGGGCTGTTGCAGAATCCAGTAGCTCCTTTGCAGGGCTCTGGGCAGTTTAGGATTAGACTACGACACCTCTGAGTATCAGAGCCAACAACAGCCTCAAGCATATTGATGTTTGGCCTTAAGTAACTTAAGCTGGGAGTGTTTCTCTGTCTTTCTGTCTGGAGGAGATAAGATCACCGGAGCCTTCCCTACCCAACCTTCAACCTTGTCCAGTATATTTGTGTTTCCAATGGACTGGGACATATTTATTTATCCATTCCATAAAAGTGAAGCACCTAAGGCAGTACATTAATCTCGACAAATGGTTGGATAAGGCCTTTTGTTTCTGAACTTTCTGATATATAAGATCAATAATATATAAACCTGCTGAAAAAGACCATGCAACCAACATTTATGGAGAAGAGTTAAAAGAGCCCAACTGAGCCCCTTTCATGTTAACCTAACCAAGGGCAAAGTCCAGAGTAACTACGGGGAGTCCTTGCTCCAGTGTAAGAACAATTTGCTCTGGATTGCAATATGAATTTCCCATAGGTTTTCACTTGGTGGTGCAGTAACTATGGGTACACGTAATGTCTCTTACGTGCTCCCGTAGTTACTCTGGATTGTAGGGCAAGACATTTTTTTAGTCTGCCATGGAACTAATGCCACATATTAACAAATAAATAAAGCAAGCCTCCGTCAGTCTTGAAAGACTATGGTATCGTGCTCAGCGCTGCATACGCTGCATGCAAAGCACGAAAGCCTGGGTTGGATTGTTATGGAGGATAGGCTGTTGCCCAAGCGACAAATCCCCCCTCTCCATGCCACTGAATTAGTCCAATGGAAAGGCAGAGCCCATACGATTGGATCCAGCTGGCGTCGCAGAGCTGGGCTAAGGACAGGAGCTCACCCTGTCTTGTGGGGCCAACCTGGGTCTTGAACCCTGGCTTGCTGGTTAACAGGCACAGTGTCTTAGCCACTTGCGCCACCCACAAATAAATAGCAGCTCTATTAAAGAAGTGTCCTGGAAGCCTAGATTCAGTAGCAAGGCAGTACTGTATACTGAGTGTAGGGAAAGTGTCCCAGGTACTGGAAGTACCAATAGCCACATGACCTTCTGAAACCTCACTTCTCAAGAAAGATTAGGGGATAGAAAAAGCACAAAAATAGTGCTGATCTGGGCCAGGGTGGCATAAAGGTAACAACTTGGCTAAGGCACCAAGATGCTTGAGAGCCTTGCACTTCCAGCAAGGCAAACCTTTTTTATGCTGGCATGCAAGTTGGGGTGCTACTCCATACTTATGAGATTAGGAAGCAGGAAGGACGGGGAAGTGGGGTGTTGGATCCTGATGGTGGTGACTTGCACCGGGTTCTGATTCCCTCTTCCTGGATCACCCCAGCCCTTTTCTCTCCTCTGTCCTATACCAGCAAAGATCCAATGTGCTTCTCAGTACTGCATACTGTTTGAGGTCCAGTCACAACAGCACCAGGAAGTGAAGGCGAACTTTTGCCCTCCTAGTTTATCTTATTCCATCTGTCCTCCCCTCTATTTGTCTGATCAATTCAAGTGGTTTTGCTTCTCCTCCATAGCACTGTGGTAACTGTATTTGTGTGGCCAGAGGGGATTTGGCTTTTTTTCTGTGTACACAGTCTGCGGAAAGCAGCAAAGTAAACTCTGCGTGTTATGCTCCAGTATGCTAATAACCAAGTTCTGAAAACAAACTAGCTGCATCTCTGAGGTACCTCTTACAAAACATGTGGAAGTGATCTTGACCCCGCACATACCCAGACCTTAGAAAATTTCTCCTCAGATGTTTGCCTCATGGTGGTTTCAAGGGATCTAATGGAGATTTATATATTTATTTATTTTTAAACTATCAGGACATGAATGCTTTTTATTCCACATGTACAGGAGGTGATTTTTCATTTCATTAATTTTTCAATCATGGTAATGGCCACTAGTTCTTTTCTAAACACATCAGAAGACTTAAGACCACCCTCAAAGTACATAAAAGCAAAATGTGAATAGTGATGGAGGCAAGGAGACAGACTTCCTGGTTTGTAGGTAGGTAATTAGATTTTAAATGATGACGTCTATTCTATATTGCACCATACACTAGAGCATTTTACAAGCAATAGGGTCTGTATTTCCTTTCAGTGCCTTTCATAATCTCTGGTTGAAGTTTGAGAGCCCATACTCAGAGGTAAATCTCACTGCAGTCAATGGAGCTTACTCCCAGGTAAGTGTGGATAGGATTGCAGCCTGAAACTCGGTGGTGTCCCAGGGCTCCCAGAAAAAAGCAATGTGAAAATGTCACCTTCATGCATCACCCCTGTGCCTGCATCTGACATTCTTTCCTGCTTTCAGAATGTCTCCATTTCAAAACCAATTGGATGTGACGGCAGGCAAACTCTGTGGTGCTCACTGCTTTCAGTAATGGGAGCTGTGCACCGCTCCCCAAAAGCCCAGGAAATCCCCTGGATTGCTGTGGAGAAGACATCACCCCACCAATCTCCCCTTTCAGAAATCCCCTGCGGCCTATCACCTCCAGCTTAATTCACTTCTGCTGAGACCGCAAAGCTGAGCACCTTAAATTAAAAAATTACCTCAATATCATGACTGAGAAGATGCTGCCTATACGTAAATTCAAGTAGTTGCACTTTTTCTCCAACTCAACCTCCTGTTATCCACTATTAAAACAACCTGGTTTGACTTTAAGCTAAATGTGTACATTTGGGGAGCAGATTAAAAAAAAGCAGGACTCTGTCAGTCTTGAAAGACGATGGGATCATGCTCTGTGCTGCATACGCTGCATGCAAAGCACAAAAGCCTGGGTTAGATTGTTATGGACGATAGGCTGTTGCCCAAGCAGCAAATCCCCCTTCTCCACACCACTGAATTAGTCCAATGGAAAGGCAGAGCCAATACGATTGGATCCAGCTGTGTCGCAGAGCTGGGCTAAGGACAGGAGCTCACCCTGTCTTGTGGGGCCGACCCAGGGAACAGAATAGACCTTTCTTATTTCAGTAGAAAGTAACCTCCATGTCCAACACAAGGGTACACCTATCATGTCAACATGACAGAAAATGTTTGTTCAATTGCCTTTGGATGTGATTATTTCTCGGTTTTCCTTTCTACCAAAATGCAACCAACCAAGCTCTCTACACACTGTTTGCCACTTGAAAGTCCTTGATGGGAGGTCCTTGCCAAACTGACTCTTTATGTGAGTGAACTCTAACAGGGGTAACTGACATTACTATCCTCACCATCCCTGGATGCCATTTTAAAGCTGGTAACTTCAGTGGCTGAAGGAAATTAATTTCCTCTTTCCCTTCCTCTGTTCTGTGTTATCTAGATAATTGACTGGTTTGGCAAAGTCAGACAGATTTAAGTACCGGTACTTGTTTTGTAAATGAGAGACAATGGTCACATTTCATAAAGTCTGGCAACCAGAGGAAATGTATAAAATGTTTCCTCAGCTGCAATAGCAATCTAAGAGAATAGGAGACTGCCTTACAATGAGTTCATCTAGCTTGGTATACCATTTACATAAACCATACCTAGTTTCTAGGAGTCTTTCGTCAAGATTATCTATCTGGAGATGTCAGGATTTGAACCTGGAGCCACCTGGAGTCAAAGCATGTGCTGTATCTCTGAGCTACCTCCCATTCTTGGCAACCAAGATGAACACCCTGAGCGTATGAATATAGTTTCCTTCTAAGGCAGACTCTGTGTGGGAGGTCTGTCCAGTTCCATTTGTTTTGCCCTTCAGTCAGCATGGCGTAATCATGGGATATGCCCTAAATGCACGGTGGCATTCTCCAGTTTACTTTTGCTAAAGGAACAGAAAATCCTGCTCAAACCTCCAGTGTGGAAATACTTGGTGCTCCGTGAAGACCTAGTGACAAGATGTTAGAATTCATTGATGACTAAGCTCTCTGCACACTGTTTACAACTCAAAAGTCCTTGAAAGGGAGACTTAGCTATTGGCTATTCAGATGAATGAAAATATTATTCTTGAGCTCCCTTCACACACCTTTTTTGGTTTAAGATCTTAACAGTTACTGAACTGCTGTCGTATACAAAATTCAGTCAAACCAGGAGTGATGCTAAATGTATGTTTGCATCTCAGCTTTTCTTTTGTTTTATCCCCTGCTCGTCTCCTTTTCCTTTACATCAGGTGTGTGTTGTTCCAGTCACAATACTTCCTCTCAGCTCAGCTCCACCTGAAATACTAAGCTAACCATATTTAGGGTTCAATCCTATCCAACTTTTCAGCAGTAATACAGCCACAATGCAGCCCCAAGGTATAAGAATAAACATTCCCTAACCTCGTGAGGCCTCCTTAATTGCCCCCACTCCCTTGCAGAAAATATACATTGAGAAAATGTAGACATGCGAAGTGTTTGGCTGATTCAGAATGCACTATCACCTAACATCCAAGTGTTGAGTATTAAACCTTGACATCTTTAGTTGAAATATTTTTCAGTTGATATTTGAAATATTTTTCAATAGGGAAAAGATTTCAGTTGAAATATTTTTCAATAGGAAAAGATTTTTGCCTATAACATTAGGAAGCTGTTACCAGGATAGATATCAGATGGGTCAACTTTCAACTTGCATAAGAAAAAGTTTGTATCTAAACTTTGGTTTTCTTTCCTTAAAGTCCTCTTTGCTCTCCCACTAGCAAACAAATTCTGCATAGGTAGCACTTTAAAGTCTCTTATTCAAATAATCCAATATTATTATGTATCTCCATGTGGGCTCGGTCAGCATAATGTGATGGAAACAGCAGGGGGACATCCTAAGAGTTCTGTTTCTCATTTACATGAAATCTTTTCCATGGAAAAAGGGGTTAGTCAGTGGAAACCAGTTTACTTTACTGATGCCTACAACTCAATACTTTATTTAATTTCTTTTCCTGTTTAGAAAAATCAGTCTGTCCAGAGCCAGAAATGCATCACTTAAAGGAAAATTGTATGTACAGGGCCATGGCTGTTTTAGAAATGCTGGCAGTTTGGAACCTGAGAGCAACTCTTCTTATATTTATTGACCACAGACATTTGTGAGTCACTAAAGGACAACCTGATGCACCAAGACATAATATAGGCCTAAAGGAGAAAATATTTTCTCATGCTTTCAGGGTAGAACTGTGAGATAATTACATTCAATAATCATCAGAAATTTAAAACAGTATTAAATATTCCAAAGGATGTTCAAATTTCAGTAATAAACAGATTAAGATGAATGCAAATATAATGGATTATATGCAGTAGTTGACTTTCTCCAACAGAAGGAGTCTATATCCAGAAGAAATTATTCTAACAGAGGAAAGAAACTTTAGGAAATAACCCAATACCTTTTTATGACACTGAAATTTAAGAGGTGAAATGGCAGAGTGAAAATGGCAGAGTGAAAATTTATATTAACTAGCAAGCATGCACTTCCTGATTCAATAGAATAAGCAAATCTTTAAACTTCACTATGCAATTAAAATATTAGCATTAAAATGGGAATAGAAACAGGAATATTTTTCCCAGAAATTATTCACCTAGTAAGCTCCATTCCCACAAATATATATTCCTTGTCAGGAATAATGATTTGAAAATATCACATATAATGAACAAAGTAAAGTGAAATAGTTTGCATGCTATATGCAAATACCAACACAATTTATTGTAACAATTTATACAACATGTTACACCATGTTATAAGCTGTATATGTTCAATAACTTGCCATATCATCAAGATACACTGGAAAGCATAATATTAGCTTAACTAGAATGACTGAATACAAAGCTTTGTACAAGTATTTCCTATTTCACTTTTTCCAGATATAAAATAATCCAGGAAACAATGCTTAAAAGGAAATGGCTGAACTCAGCTACTGTGTATTTTCAGTTTATTTCCTTTGTACATCTGTGCCAAAACTACAGCTCAAAGCAGAGTCCACTACAGTCAGCTAAATGGGCAGCTTTCTCAGTGTTCTCCGTATAGAATAGGATCATATCTCTCCCAGACCCATTTCTGGCAAATATTCTATTAAAAGGGCAGTTTTCTTCAGAGCACCAGAAAATACTCTCATGAATTTATCTGTAGAGCCAGCAAAGAATGACTGAACAGTTAGCAGAGTTGAATAGCACCGCTGGATAAGGGCTCGTGTGTGTTTCCATTTCCTGAAAACCATGTGCAACGGAAAATGAAATAGCATTCATCCCCTTGTAAATGCCAAAATGTATCACATGCGCACACGCGCACACACACACCTGCAGTGAATTAGAGAGAGGTTTTGAAATAGCGCAACTATAGTGGCAAAGCAAAATTACCACATGAAAAAGAGCCAATACACTAGAGCATAAATAAACATTATTCTTACTACATTTTGGGATAAAAACCAAACACATGCCAGAAAACAGAGTTGTGTCTTAACTGAACAATACCCTTCCAAGGCCGCACTGCTGAATTGGGACACATCTGCACAGCAACTGCCGCTGATCTCAGCTAGACTCGGCAGTGCATGAAGCATCTTTTTGCCCTGAGGCAACCTTAAATTGAAAAAATCAACCATGGAGAAGGCACAGCCTGCACTGATGCCACTGAAAAAAAACTGCTGTTACGGCTGACAGAATGATGATGTTCCCCTTCCTATGTGGGCTGCTGCTGCACTACCATAGGACAAGAGGAAACTTTTTCTCTTATCCCAGATAAAGTGGCAGGAACCCTACTCAGATCTGCATCATCTTCAGGAGTCGAACAGAGCTAAGCAGGGCCAAGTGGCCTGAGGATGCTTCAAGATCCAGCAAAACTGCAATCCCAGCCCTGTCTCCCTCTCTTTGCCTACCCCCAGGAATGCCCACCATCCCCACCCTGAAATTCCCCTTCCCATTTCCTCCCTTCCCTCTCAGATCTCTGCAATGGATGTGCAGGGCTAGTGCAGACATCTGTACCTCTGCCACTGCAGAGGCACAATGTGGCCATTGTGGGTTGGTGCAACTCGGTGTGCAATTGCAGCTTTCCCCTGAATAGCTGCAAACATGTTTTACTGCACATTTAAAACATTCCCTGGCCAGCACAAGTGAATTACACTGGCCAAGAGTGCAGTCAGGATTGTGCCCGTTTGGCTCTTAAAATAAGTGATTCAGTCTGCTGAGTCCTAAGCTGTTCTCTTTCTTTGCCCAGTTTTTATTTGAACAAAAACACAACACATGCAAAAGCCACGTGTCACACCTTAAAACCATGCCCCAATTTTTTTCCCCATCAAACCATTCTTTTGCAGTAATTTCTCAGTCAGGAACTGTTGTGACTAAGGGTAAAATGCTTTTACAATCAAATGAATGCTTTCAAAATGCTTAAAATGCTTTTTCAGATCAAAAAACAAACAACGGTTTGTTGTTATATGGACCATTTATTATGAAGACAGGAGACTGGAAGCATCTATTTGTGGTTTGTATAAACCACACATTGCCATTATTTCCAAATTCAGGAAACTGTGGATTATATAAACTACCATTAGTGAAGAACCCAGGAGGTTATCAAACAAAGATATGATCTGAAATTTGTTACACAACTTCAAAAAAATAAAAAATGAAGGGACACCCTTACATATCTTCCCTTTGTGCATAAAGGAAAAGAAGTAGCAGACATTCCTGGGGTGTGTGTTTATCAATATATAAAATAATCAATGATCTCAATTGTCTACAATATTTTATATGTCAAAATATATCAAAATAAAATGGCCAGATGGTTATTATGTCTAAACCATATCAGTATGCCTAAGTAAACGCCCCTCGGGATTTAGATATTTAAATGAATCCGAAGAGGCACCCTGTTTTACTGAACTTTCCTAATATGTACATTTGAGTACATATCAATAGGATCAACAGTGTCTTCTTCATTCAGTCATGACATTCTCTCCCAGCTGGGCAAGAAACTGGTGAGAAAGACCAAATATCTGTATAGAACTTGTCCTACCCATTTGGTTTTGGAATTTATAAGTATGTCTTGTAGTAAGATCTTCTGACAACACAAGTCTACAAAACTTCAGTTTGATGTTCTGGGGGTGCCCAAACTCCAATCTGGGCACCTGATATGGCCCATGTGGAGCCAAGATCCTCCCAAATCATTTATCTAGCCCCTGACATTGTGTCAGAGACATGATGTGGCCCTCCTGCAAAAATGTTCCTATTCTAATTCCTATTCCTAATTCCTGCAAAAATGTTCCTATTCTAATGTTCCTGCAACCCTATTCTAATATAGGTTCATTTCTTGCAAAATTTCAAAAAACTTTGAATCTTGTAAGAGTCAACATTCAAAATTACTTCACAATTTGTCAAAAATAACTGTGTGAATCCATCTTAATACTGCCATCCTGCTTATATTTATTTGGAAGCATATTTCATTGAACTCAATAGGTACTAGTTTGAACTATGATTAAGATTGGTCTGTGTTCATTTAAGCTTATTTTAGAGCTTATTGTTCTCTTAAAACAGCGTTTCTCAAAGTGGGGGTCAGGACCCCTTTGGGGGTCGCCTAGAGCTTTCTTGGGGGTCGCCTAAAGACCTCTGGTGCAGGGGGCCAGGTCAGGCTTGCCAGACCTCTGGCTGTAGCTGTGCACACACTGGGGCTGACTGACAGCCTCAGGCCTGAATCCTATGCATGCCTACTCTGAAATAAATCCCATTATAGTCAGGGGGCCTTTACTCCCATGTAAATGTGGATAGGATTGCAGCCTCAGGGCCCAATCCTATGCATGCCTACTCTGAAATAAATCCCATTGTGTTTAATGTGCATAGAACACACATTTCATTTGTAACAATGAAAATACATCCTGCATATCGGATATTTACATTACGATTCATAACAGTAACAAAATTACACTTATAAAGTAGCAATGAAAATAATTTCATGGTTGGGGGTCCCCACAACATGAGGAACTTATGAAGGGGTCACGGCGTTAGGAAGATTGAGAACCACTGTCTTAAAACCTACCGTAATTGTTCTCCCTACTCCTTTGCCCCTGAGAAAAATCCAGAGTTTTCTGGTATTAGCCCAAGAAGCAAGGCAAATTCATCTATGACAAACAACTCACCTGAGCATCTATTTTTATTAGTGCGATATCTGCTTTCTCATCAATATCTTTAATTTTAGCTTCATATGTGACACCACTCTTCAGCTCCACTTTTACTCTGTGTTTATTGGTAACAACGTGGGCATTTGTAACTATCAGTCCATCTTCAGATACAATGAATCCTGATCCACTGGCAACAGCAACTTCTCTCTTTGAAAAAGGCAGTCTAAAAGACACAAAATGTTCATATCAAGAAACAAAGTAATATTTGAACATTAACCTTCACAGCACATACATCCGTCAGTCTTGGAAGACTATGGTATTGTGCTTGGCGCTGCATACGCTGCATGCAAAGCACGAAAGTCTGGGTTGGATTGTTATGGAGGATAGGCTGTTACCCAAACAGCAAATCCCCCCTCTCCACGCCACTGAATTAGTCCAATGGAAAGGCAGAGCCAATACGATTGGATCCAGCTGGCGTTCCAGAGCTGGGCTAAGGACAGGAGCTCACCCTGTCTTGTGGGGCCGACCCAGGTCTCGAACCCTGGCCTATTGGTTAACAGGCACAGTGTCTTAACCACTTGCGCCACCCACAGTCCATACAGCACATACATAAACCTTTACATATTACTACACTGAATACATTTACATATTACTACTTTTAATAAACACTTCTGCATTAGAGAAAAGTATGAAAAGTATAATGCTATATTAATCATATATTTAAAATAAGGATTTTTCCCTTCAGAAACAGCTTCTACATATCAAATCTTTGCACAACAGCACACAGCTTCCACACAAACTTCAATACTAAAATTGGGACTTCTTGTTTACTTGCGAAACAATTCAATGTGAACCACAGCTGGTGCTATCTTCTCTACCACATCTGCAATAAAGTTGTATTTGTGCCGGAGGCTGTTGGGATCTTCCTGGCCTGAGGATTGAAAGAGAAAACACTTGTCATAATTAATCATAATGACAGCAAAAAGGGTTGCACAACACTTGTATTAAAAACATCAGGTTAATGTCTGTTAACTCATAGAATGTAGCCCAAGAATTGACCAGAATTTTGTTTGGAAATTTTTTTTATTACTAACATGATGAGGATTACTCAACATCTCCCTAGTAAGCTTTTACACACAAAATGGTTGCCAAACATATAGGGCATTTTCACACAGTGGCTCTTATTTAGTGGCTTTGAAATGCAAATGTCACTTTCATTGATCAGGCATGATCATCTGCATTAAAAGTCTTCCCTTCTGCATTCTCTCCCCCAATAACCACAATGGGAACTTCATCACTCAGGTAGATGAGAAAGTTCTATGCAGAACTTTGTCACTTTTTAATCTGATATTTGAGAAACATTTTTCCTCTGGATCTAAGATTCAAACCAACTCTCAGACCATCTTCATTCTAACATGACAGCATCCTGGTTTTAGCAGGTTGGGCTTTAACAGGGGCTTCAGGGGGGGTCCCTAAAGCCCATGGGTTTTTGCACCCATGGCTTTATGTTTGATGTGTCTGTTCTAACCCATTTACTTTAATTGCATCTCTTAATGTAAAGGGGTGCCTCTTCAAAATCCTGAATTCTAAACCTTAAATCTCCCATCATAAATGAAGTGCTCTGAGACTGGATTTCCAATTCATCAGAACCAAATCTACTGTTCGGAAACTGTAACATCAAGGAGAGGCCATTTTCAAGGCCAGAACATGAAAAAAGCCCTCATGAAAATGGTTTAATTATTTTCAGTGCTAGCTTAAGGCTTCAGAATGTACTTAGGCTGCAATCCTAACCTCCAGTTGGGCCAGCCGAAACCCCAGTACATGCCCAATGCTGCCCTGGGAGCGTCACAAAAGTGCTACAAGAAGACACCTCTGCATCACTCTTGGGGAGGGTTAGGCCAGTGCACAGACATGCGCTTGCCTCCCTATATCACTCTGGGAACAGGAAGACTGATGAGTTGTGCTAGCCTAGGTTAGGACTGCACCCTTAATCTCTAAACCACTTTGTGACCCACATTTCAGGAGATTAGCTACCCATCCCTTATCCTGTCCAGATGCTGTTTAAACACAAGAAGGATTTTTTTCTGAATAATTAGACTATGCATCCTAAATGGAAATAAAATTACTTGGATACTGTTAACATGATAGTTAACCATGCTCAATCTGTCACTCTTAGATATGCACACACGTTGCAGCTTGTATTGCTGCACTGCCCTATATTACGGCACTGTGATAATTTTCCTAGGATGACAATAGTTTACAGTTTCACAACGTACCACAAGCAGCCATTTTAGGCGTGCTTCCACAATGAGTGGCAAGGCAAGAGGACCACCACTGGACCCAGCAATGGCAGCAGGAGGTGGTGGAATAGGAGAAGGGAGAGGGCAGAATGGAACAAGGTGGGCAGAGGGGGCAAATCGAGGTCAGAAACAAGGCAATATTGGTGGCAGCAATGCCACAGATATCCCATTTCACTCCTCACCTTGATCTGCATTCCTAGGTATCCTTGGACTTGTGCCAACAAAATAGCTGGTGCAGATCCAAGTAGAGCCATACATGATGCTGAGGCTTACCACAAGGCAAGGGATCAATGGACTATGGTACAGCTTCATCACCATGTAAGGAATTAGGCTGGACTGGACTGTTACTTCTGAACAGACATGCTTTGGACTGCACTGTTTAACAATTAACATCCTATATAAGCACTTGCTTATGGCTAACGTAGCAAATGATCTTAAATCACAGTCATCCAAAGAAAATTTGTTTATATTTTTCAAATATATAAACTATAATTGCTGCTGGAAATAGGAAGAAAAACCATGGCTCACTTCTAATATTCCTCCACTGCTAAGGTATAGAGACCCAATGTACCATGAGGCCCCGGTGCAGGGTTTGGCCCCGGATTCCCCAGCAAAGTTGTTGCCAACGTTGGGGAAAATCATGTATGGACAAACAGCAGGGAAGAACAGGAATTTGTTAACTGTCTCTTCTGTTGCTACTCTTTTAATTCCATATTACTGCAAATGAATCTGCTTTTCATTTATTTAAAAAAAATGCTTGTTCCTGTCCATAAAAAAGTCCCCCAGAGGAAAGAGGCATGCAGCTAAGCATCTTTCATTTAGCCCTTACAATGTAGTTTAGCCCTTACAGTAAGCAAAAATGAAAATCACAACAGATGTTTGTTTGCATTGACATAGCTATTGTTCACTGATTATAAAATAGCTTGAATTGGAGGGAAAGGAGCTCATCATTGAAACAGGAATATATGCATCAATGTTACTGATGGAAAATGTGTCCAATAATTACCAGTTTTTTTTAATTAATCATTCTTCAGTATCTATGCATCACCCATTAGTATTTTTCCATATCGAAAACAGGCAACTAGAATAAAATGATTGGACTTTATTGAGTCACATTTGACTGGACTTTAATGAGTCACATTTCAGAGGTGGAACTTGTTCCATCCTGTAGTATCTTATCACAACTGAAGTGTAGCTAAAAGGTCAAAATTTACATTACACTTGCTGCTTTTGTAAGAATTAGGTAATTCAAACCAAACAATGACACATTGCCCTAAATACTTCCAAAAGCAACTCACAATACAAACCTTACCTAGAGTGACAACAGATTATAGATTTTTTTAATGTATACAACAAATACAATTGCCAATTGCTAATTTAGAAAGTAAACAAAGCATATGGGGACATCCACTATATTATGAAAATGCTTTAATTATTTTCAGTGCTAGCTTATGGCTTCAGAATGTACTTAGGCTGCAATCCTAATCTCCAGTTAGGCCAGCCTAAACACATATAATGACTACCTGTCACAACTACAGCCAGCAACAAAACGCACAGCCCACAAATCTTCTGTATAAATCTTTAATAAACCTTCACTGATTATTACAAATTTAATTTGTGTTTTACGTGTGTAAGGTGAGAGACGTTTCACCATCAGTGCATGATGATTTGTTGCCTCAGTGGTCCATAGTCTGTCCAAGGTTGGAAACATTGCTCTAACAAAGAAATTTCCCTCAAGGCTAAGGAGGCTGACTTGCAGAAGCTTCAGAATACATATGAAACATTCCTGGTTTGCAATATACAAGTCAACCATGTGGTAACTTGCCTGCCTGGAAAAATATTGCTGCTTAAACAACAATCTTTGCAGGGGATGGAATACACCACTCTGTTGCATGGGGATGCAACACAAAGATGATACACAATGAAACCCTAATGAAACTCTTAAGTAGGATCTTGAAGTACTGGATCTCCACAGTAACACGTTCGGAAATCTTACCAGTCCCTTGTGCAGGACCAACTAGAACAGCCTGATAGGATCTCAGTGCATGGTTGAGCCAGCGTCAGCCAAAAGTTTAGATTTGTTTGGCCTTCAGGATAAGCCAAGTCTGTACATAAAACAGACTCCACTTTAACCACAATGAAACACGTGGCCAATACTGAA
Organism: Cryptoblepharus egeriae; assembly: GCA_030015325.1. NCBI lineage: Eukaryota > Metazoa > Chordata > Lepidosauria > Squamata > Scincidae > Cryptoblepharus > Cryptoblepharus egeriae. Next base: position 45,283,324 of record JAREYC010000006.1, read on the forward strand.
TGTCAGCAAGGCTGCAGAGAAACATTTAAAAGGAATGTTGGGGAAAAGCTGACTAGAGTCTGTTGGTTGGGAACTTACTCAGCAGAGTAATAACCACAGTTGAGTCCCCTTCTATGACTCAGGAGCCTTTCCTCTGACACACTCTGGCTGTTTGATAATGTTTAGGCGCACACAAAAATTAGGCTAAGACCAGAGTCAAGTTTCAGGAAGATTTAGGGCTCAATCCAGAGTAACTGTGGGGAGTCCTTGCTCCGGTGTAAGAATAATTTACTCTGGATTGCAATATGAATTTCCCATAGGTTTTCACTAGGTGGTGCAGTAACTTCAGGTGCACATAATGTCTCTTACGTGTTCCTGTAATTACTCTGGATTGTAGGGTTTATGTTGGTTATTTATGTTTACAGTGGCTTTGACCAATTTATGTTGGTTCATGTTTACAGTGGCTTTGATTACTTAAACGGACCAGGAGCCCTAAATAGATATCCTGTTTGCATGGGGGAGACAGAGAATGGAACTGTCATTTGTTCCAGCTGTTCCAATTAACAGTTCTAACTGTCACAGTTGAAACACCTGGTCCAACTGCCAGACATCACCATATATATAGGCATTCAAGGATGTTCTGCTGCCCCCTCCTGACTCATGCAAGTCGGTGGTGTCATTTCCCAACAGTTGTAGAACATCCAGTTTGAGACAACTCCTCCCTTCAGATTAGTGGAAACATGAATCAGGTCTACAAAGTGGGAACCCAATTAAATTTGTAATTACAGAAATAAAATAGCAACTGTTTACAAAAATGAAAGTGTAACAGAAAAAAGTACACAATGAAAAGGTATTTAGAGAAAGAAGCAATATATCCACATTAGTATAATGTACCTGTGTTGCAGGAGTAAAATATTCCCTGTGCACCATCCACCCTGTGTGCCATCCCCCGGTTGAAATTCTCCTGTGCAACACCTCCCTGATGCGTAACACCCCCCATGCACCAGACACACCCCCTCCAGCATACACCCCCATGCACCACACACCCGTCAATCGTGGGCACCCACCAGACAGGTGTAGATTTTGGGACTGGGTGTTGATCAGTCTTCAATGTTAAGTATAGGCAGAAATGTGTTGCACCCCTTTTCAGTCCCTTATGGGTTAAATTTCTAGAAGGTGGTTCTTGGTGGGTGCTCCCATCACATAAAGAATCCACTCCCTGAATTTCATGCTTCTTAATCCAGGGATTGGGACAGAGTATCCATCAATCAGGGATTCTTCAATGTATAGGGACAAAAACACATTGTGCCCCTTTTCATCCCCTTCCCATTGGAATTTCCAAACACCAGTTCTTAGTGAGTGCCTCCATCATGGAAGGAACATCCTCCCCAAATTTCATGCTTATAGGTCCAGCAGTTTTGGTTGGACATTGCTGAGTGAGTGACTTTTCTATTGAGAGAGAGAGAGAGAGAGAGAGAGAGAGAGAGAGAGAGATGAGCACCCGAAGCCTCCAAATCAGGAAATTAGAGACTTTGCTGCTAAACAAGATGGTAAACATTAGGAAGGTGCAAAAATTATGTAAATCAATGGCATATGATAATCCCTAATCAGGAAAAGGGCAAATTGAGAGAGGAGCCGTTGATGGCTTTCCCAGCCCTTTTAATGCCTTTTAGATGCATTAAAAATACCCCTTTAGGTTTTATGCAAACCTGCAGATGACATTTTTCAGTGTAAATGGTCATTCTGATGCTATGGACATACATGCATGATCTCTGACAGGCTCAGAAGATGCTCCAGAGGTGAAGGGAGCATAGCTTCCCTCATCTCCAGAGGATGCATAGGGGGACCCCATAGATAAGCAAATAAGTGAAACCACAGATATAGGAATCGCGTACATGGGGCCACCCAGTAATACTTCTCAATGCTGTGAGTGTGTTTACAGCAGTGAAAGCAGTGCCATGAAAATAGTGCTACTAGTAGTAATTAAATATGGGTACAATCCAGAGTAACTACGAGGAGTCCTTGCTCCGGTGTAAGAACAATTTGCTCTGGATTGCACTATGAATTTCACATAGGTTTTCACTGGGTGGTGCAGTAACTACGGGTGCACGTAAAGTCTCTTACATGCTCCCATAGTTACTCTGGATTGCAGGGTATGTCTCTTTGTACATGCCTTCATGATACTACTCTCACAAATGTGAGAGCAGGGCTTGCAGTGCATTAAGTTAAAGCACAACTGCCATAATTCCTCCTATATGTCAACAGTTTAGGATAATGGGAGGTCTGATGCCCTGGGGGGAAAGCCAAGTTGTGACTCATTCTTGGGAATTGAAGAAGGTCTTATCCTTCTTGCTGAAGAAAGCATCTGGAGTAGGACTGCCTTGCTTACAATTTCCTCTTCCATAGCATTTTCTGGTAGGAAATTACTGTTTCTATGCTCACCAGAAATACCATTGGCCCTTGGCAAGCCAGAACACCGTGTCCTCATTGGTACAGATTATTAGCCAGAAAATCCTAGCCAAGATAAGCAGCTTCAAGATAAGCCAAGATCACACAGACAGCTGTCCTTTTCTGCACTGAACAGTTTTGGGCATTTTAATCAGTTTTGTGCACAAAAATTACACCCAGGATGAAGAATTTTTTTAGCTGTTCTGAGGCACACAAGCTACTTCCTATAACACTGTTTTGTTAAGAATAAGTTTTTTTTTAATCTGATTATAGACCCAGATAAAAAAGAGATTAAATCTGACTTAACCCTGACTTAAATCTTGAGTGGTACCCAAGATTTTGTGGTACCAAAAAGTGTGCAGAGCCAACAATGTGCAGTGATACCGACCTATGTGTAGAGCCAGTCCACAACAGAACTGAGGAATGTACAAATGCTGCCAACTAACTCAGCTAGGGATGGGCTAATTTTCTCATTTCTTTCATTGGATTTTAAAGGTGCAGAGTGGAGAAGAAGTGTGGAGAAATAGAAAGTGATGGGTTAAAGCAGACCCACTAACAACCTCTTCTTCAGAATTCTTCCCACTACCATTCCCCTACTTACTTTTCCAATCCAGAAAATGAGTTTTGAGAAGAGCAACAGTGAAGGCAAGTGGGTAGTCTTTAAATCTACTATCTAGACAGCCACATCAACTGATCTCATTGATGGACTGGCCCCATATACACTATGTACTGTTGAACCAATTAGAAATTGTGCCCATAGAACTCATGAGTTCAACATATACCATACATAAGTGGAAATCTGTCTAGAAAGTTCAACAGTCACACTTAATTTCAAACTTATGGAACATGAAAGGATTCATTAAAAGGAAGCTGAAAGAGGGAACAGCAAATCCCATCAGGTCACTTAGAGCCACTTAGAACCAGAACCACTTAGATTTAGAACCACTGCAACTGCAGCTCAGTTCATAAATATTAGGTACCAACAAGTGTGGTACATACCAACAAGTGTGGTAAATATTAGTACATAAATATTAGGAAAGCAAAAAATAAGTCCAGAAGGATGGTTAACTAGCCAAATCCAGGAAGCTATAAAAGGCAAACAGGCAACTTTCAAAAGGTGGAAGTGGTATTTAAATAAGGAAAATAAAAAAGAATAACGAAATCAGTTTTGGCCAATCCATCACAAAATGGGTATAATAAAGTTGGAAAGGAAGCCAAAAAAAAGAGTAACCAAAACTACCAACGTATAAAATTTGTAGTTTAGCAAAGGGGAGATAGAATCTAGTTGTTTTTTTTAAATTATGGATTACAAATATATTTTCTCCCTCCCTTATAATGTTATAATTTAGGATTACCCAGTTAAACTGACTTTAGAAAAAAGAAATTTGTCAAAGAATACATTGATGATTTCACTACCAAAGGTGCAGCGATGGCCAATGCCAATTACCTGTTATCTCTAATTCTAAGAGGCAATTACCTGTTATTTCTAATTCTCTAATTCTAATATCTCCACTCTTGGGAAGGGGATCCTTTAGAGATAGCAAACATTTCCACCTTCACATTCTGCTCATGTACTTTTGGAAGCATTTGGATGGCCAAAGTTGCAGACAGAATGCTGGACTTAGATTGACTCTTGGTCTAGTCCTGCAGGGCTCTTCTTACATTAACTCTCCATTCTTGCGTAAATATTTTCTGTTGTATAACGTGTATAACAACAGATGGCAAAAAACTGCTTTAATGGAAAACATCTTCCTTTTTATGTAAACAGAACGCTCAAGAAGCATAAGAATCCTTTTATAACAGAAAACATTAGCCTCAGCAACCAGTCAAGATACTGGTAGTTACCAAAAAAAATGAACCAAAGGGACATTTTCTCATAAGCTCCTTACTGAAAACCAACAAGAGAAGCTTACAAATGTTCCAGCTGCCTTAAGAGACACACAACACTTTCCCAGAAAGTCCTGCAACATAAGAAAAGATGTGGCTATAACTTTTTATCTCCCTTTTTAATGTCCCTTGGAATTGCTAAGTAATGCAATCCTAAAGACACTTTCCTGGGAGTAAGACCCATTGAACACAATAGGGCTTACTTTTAAGTAGACCTGGTTAGGACTGTGCTCCTTATAGTTTAAGAAATTTTTTAAGTAGTATAATTTAATAGAAATTAATTGAAGTTATTTTAGACTAAAGAAAAATAAATTAGGTAATCTGTGCTTGCCATATATTCTGATAAGAACATATTTTTGTTTCTATTGTTCTGTTTTTTAAAAATTCTTTCTCTTTCTCCCTTTTTTCTTTCTTTTGAAAAATAAATAAAATATAAATTTTTAAAAAAGATGTGCCTTGCACGGGTACCCTTTCCAAGATGATCCAAGAGGGCAAGTATGGAGAAAGCCCATGGACACTTTTGACCAGCTATTCCTGTGTCCTGCCCCAATTAAGCAGAACTTAATGGTGGCTCTGGGATAAGAGAAAGGACACTGAAATAGGCTTCACTGGTGATCTCCTAGAACATCTTGACAGCAGGGGCAATGTTTTCCTTGCCCTAATTTTCTTTGCAATGACTTGCCAAAACAATCCTACAGACTGTTTATACTTTATATATAAATATTACACACACTCACACCTCAAGTGAAAACAGCAAAGAATCACCACCTTAAAGAGGAACTGTTCTATGGTGGCATCGGCTTTTACAGACCATGAATGTTAGTATTTATGGTACCATGGAATGCTTTGGTACTAATGCTGGAACAAGCTCACAAGTGTACTCTTCTGGAATGCTGAAGGCAATAGTAATAATGACATTTACTATAGTTAGGGCACAATCCAGAGTAACTACGGGGAGTCCTTGCTCCGGTATAAGAACAATTTGCTCAGGATTGCAATATAAATTTCCCATAGGTTTTCACTAGATGGTGCAGTAATTACATGTACACGTAAAGTCTCTTATGTGCTCCCGTAGTTACTCTGGATTGTAGGGGTACTTAGCATTTTTTAGAGGCAATCAAATAATCTCACTATTTTATCTCAATGATACTATATAGGCAGGTATTATCCCATATGACAGCATTGTCAATCTGTGGGTTGTGGGCCACAAGTGGGTCACTTGGCTGGTGCAACCTGGAAGCACAGTGGGCACTTAGTGGGCCAGGTCACACTGCACCAGAATGCATTGCAGTGATGCATTCAAGAGCATGACTCATAAACTGGAAGACATTCTGCAGTAAGACATGGCCAATAGAGCACAATCCTAAACATGTCTACTCAGAAATAAGCCCCATTGTGGTCAGTGGGTCTTACTCCGAGGAAAGTGTCTTTCGGATTGCAGCCTCAAAGTGAGTCACAGTCATAAAAAGTTTGAGATCTGCTGCCATATGGTGTATGATTCAGGTCAAGGGAACGTGAAGTGCTTAAGACCATGCAAGTTCATGGCAAAGGTAACAAACTTGTGAGCAATTCTATGCATATTTACTCAGAAATCAGCTCTCTTCAGTTGGCCTTGGCCTGATCCAGTGGGAATTTTCTTATGCTTGTATATCACATTTGTTTTTTTAAAAATATAAAGAATGCTGTCATGATACTGATTCTTTAACACTGCAGGCAGGGCTGACTTGATTTTAAGCAGGAAGTCTTCTCCCTACTAGAGTGCAAACCACAGGTCAGTGGTGCATGAGTCAGTTTTAACCATCTTCATGTCTACCATGGCTGATGAACATGTCTTGCTTAAAGAAACACCAGTAGTTAGGAATAAATGCCAACCATTTGGGGAAGGAGGATGGTTTCAGGTTCTAATAATCCCAGTACTCTTGGGAGTACTGTGTCAGTTGTGTGCATTATATGACAATTTTTACAAGTTGTATGTCACCAAAACAAGACTGGTGTGAGGCATAATTAAAATTGACAAATTAAAGGAAAAAGTACCTTTAGAATTACCAACTATAACCCACACCCTGCCAAAGATTCTTTATTGCTCATTTCATTTGCTCCACCAAAAGCTGTCTGAAGGTTACATCAGTGGAAATATTTTGGAGACATTTATTGATCTTCGAAATCAATGAGGGAGAAAGCTTTCTGATGCGATGGATAGGGAAATAAACTGGAGAGTACAGTGCCAGGAGACTAAAATAATCCAGCCTGTAAAGATACTCACTGGATGGTGAAAATCTACAGAATGGGCTTTTCTATCTGCTTTACTCTGTCTTTACTCCAACCTATAAAGGTTTCCTGCAGTAAACATGGGTTAGATTGAATCACTTACAAGGTCTCCTCCAACTCTGCAATAGAGGGATTTTCTTAGGGCCAATGTATACATTAATGATGTGACTGTGATGCTCACTTTTTGTTTCATTACTTGTCCTTGTCCTGGGAACCTGATTAAGAACAACAATGTATGGGAAGGTGATTAACCCTTTGCCATGATCCTGATCATGCCTCCCTCTCCGCCTGGCAAATGCCATTTATGGATGAAAAATAACCAAAAAGCAGCACATTACTAATATATTGTGTTGTTGGACACAATAAGTGTCAGGTGCATAATCAGGAACCAATCAAGAAGAAGACAGTGAAGCTTGAAGATGGCAGAAAAGAGCAACTCAAGGGAAAAGATGAATGGAAACTACTATGGAAGAAAACCAGTCTAGACTTGAGACAAAACCACAGTACTTGAAAAATTCTAGCATTCCACAATCCCTCCTTCCTTCCAATGCTCCAGTTCCCTTCCACTCTTCCTCATTTACATTAAACCCTAGTTTGTCTGATTCAGTTGTAATAGTAAACTATTTACTAACAGCGGGGGGGGGGGGGGGATTAAAGAACTGCAGCATTCAAAGAAATGAATGTGAGAGCCAAGGTTCACTCAGATAGCACCAAACTGTGATTTGGCATCAAATCTGCAGGTCTATGTTTTCTAAAAAATGGTTGATTCATTCTATTAGACTTATTTCCTACATTTTAATTTCAAAGTCATATATTGCACAGTCCTATGCATGTCTACTCATAAGTAAATTCCACTGTGTTCAATGATGTTTACTCCCAGGGATCTATGCATAGGATTGCAGCCAGACGCTACAATCCAGAGTAACTATGGGAAGACATAAGAGGCACTTACTCTGTATTTCCTACAGGTTTCCCATAGGTGGCACCATAACTACATCAGTGTAAAAGATCCCGTGGTTACTCTGGATTGTAGCCATAGTCAATTGTCATTACCTGCTGGTTATTCACCATGTGCTGGTTGGGTTCCTGAAAAACCCAGTAGATACCAAATCATTGCTCCTTGGTGATCAATGGGGAGGGGTAACTAACCTGACCTTAGGTTAATGTCAGAGGCAGACAGCTTCAGAATGAGGATGCATAACTTCAGAATGAAAGGACAGGCTTGAGCATAACAAAAGATAGGTTTGAGAATGGCCATGATGTTTCAAAATCTCCATGAATAGCTTGACAGGTGCCATGGATAGCTGAGAACAGTCAACAAATGGTCCAAGGTAAGTTACATTCATGTTCCCATGGATAAGTGAATTAGCAGGAACAGTGTGAGCAGAAAGCATGGACTGACTGTACTTCTTACCTACCGCTACTAACTAACTTGTAAAGCCAACACATGCAACTTGATATTTGGCTTCTACTATAATTGTCAGGGAAAAGCTACTATAGCTGTCATGGAACTACGATGTTCAGAAATGTACAAAGAGAAAAAACAGAAATATACACTCACATGTATACTTTATTTAGGTTTTTGACATTTCTTATTTGGAAAACAGGATGCAACTATTCCATTTAGTAGGATGTTCTAGTGAAAGAACATTTGATGAGTGTTAATATTCAGTACAGCAGAGATCTTTCCTACAGCCTTTGCGGACAAAGGGCCAGTTGTCTCTAGTAAAATTTCTTATAGCCTGCTGGATTAAAAGACTAAAATACTAACAGATGAACGGAAAAGACCGTTCCTAATTTGCAGTAATAGTGTACAAATCTTAGAGAGTAGCATTTCAAGACAAAAACTCCCTTCAAACAAATGAGTTCATTGTCACTGAAATATCAATAAAACGTTGCTGGTTTTCGTGTCTAGCTACAAATTACAGCTAAATGCATATAGATTTCAGAGGGCTGTAATGGCTCAGTGGTTAAGACTCCATGCCTACTGACTGAGGTTTGCATTTCGGGTGCTACAAGACGGAGTGAGAACAATAATACCATATAAAATAGGAAAAATGTCAAAGAAAGCAGAAGAACCATAAAGAGCTGATGCAGTAGAAACTTGTGATATGAGTTTATTGTAGTAAAAGCTTACGTAGATATGTTTTCATGAACAAGAGGTTATTCACATGTTCTTCTTTATGAAACATCATACTACTCAATACTATACTGCCAAAAATCAGTAGACCGTAGGCCCAATATGGCCAATCAACAATCTTAGAAGATCCATCTGTTCTCCGCAAGCTCTTGGACTGGTGCTTCTGATGCTAATAGGACTGGGCATACACATATCATTCACATACTACATACAAATCCAAAAAGATATAAACAGTCAAATGTGCCATGTCTGTCTAGCAACATCCAGACCTTTAACGAAGCTAGTACTCCATTGCCTGAAGCTCCCTCTATGACTAGGAGGAGACGGCGCAAGTACTCCTCCCAATGACAAGCTACTGCCCTGCTAAAGGTCTGAATGCTACCCTCTATTTCATAAATCTTGGAAAACCCATCTGGGGCCAGAAAACTTGCATCAAGACTGCAGCCAGTTGAACATTAATGGAACATTTCTATGCTTGACTGCAATCGTAAATCTAAATATTTTGAACGGAGAGGTGGTGTTTTGGTTTTGGCTGCAACTGATGGACACACCCAAGTTTTTCAAATGAACTGATAACAAGTAAGGATGTCTTTCAAAGGTTTTAAATGGATATTTTTCCTAATTAAAATAAGGTGAGGAGCAATCAAGATTGGAATCATAGAGGGGGCAAAGTACTAAAGCCCTCCACTACAATTCTATCCTTTTCATCCTCCCTTGAGCCATTTTGTAAAGCAAAAAAGGAGAACATTTGGCACTTTACACAATTCAAATAACACCTATTTCTGCAAAGATAAACATATTGTGCAATTCTTAGCCTGTCTACACAGTAGTAAGTCATACTGTATTTAATGGGGTCTACTCCCAGGAAAGTGTGTTTAGGATTGCAGCCTTAATCTGCATGCTAACTAAATCAGTAGACAAATGCAAGGTAGGAAATAACCCACTAAGGGACACCAGTATTTGAAACCACTCAAAGCTTGTGTGTAATAATTATCCGTTTTAATTATAATTGTCCCAAGGACAGAAGCAAAGCAAAATCTGGTTGAAACTTCTATATTATTCAGTTTCTTTAAAAGACCTATCACTTTAAAAGTGTGAATGTACTTGGGGTGCAGAGTGTCCTCATAAGTCTTTCCAGAGTGTTATCCATATTTAACCTTGATCTGATTTCATCTTCATGGAAACAACTGGAAACTTAGCTCATCACAGTACTAATTTTCCTCTTGATAAATATCTGGCCTGACCGTCTAGATTTCTCAGTGGAATTTCCCTTTCAGCCCTTTCATTCCTGCAATTATTTTACCACTAAAAACAGTCATCTGCCTCTGTCATACAAATTAAGATTCGAGATTGCTGGAGATGATGATAGGAAAAATTATAGCAAGTCCATACTTTTCCTGTCTTTTGCTTGCAAAACGATTGGCGAATGCTTCACATTCCATTTCAGAAGTACTCTCACCTTGGTTATGTAAAATATAGATTTTCGGACAAGGCTGCTATGATTATTAGGAATTTCTTTGAGTAAACCATTTCCCCATTCAAATCACTAGAATGCATTTAGGGGCAAGAGAATTAGTACCTTCATACCTATGTTTTTTTGTTCCAAAATCATAGGTGTGATTCTATAGAATGAAGGGAACAACTACTTTATATAACAGTTTCACATACTTGCAGCATTTTTCTTCACTGTTATACAGCTGGATGATACACTCAAATTAAATGGAGTGACGGACTCCATTGATTTATACAGATTCTAGGACTAGTTAAGTGGAACTGGGTTCTCTCATTACTTGGAATAGGGTGAAGATTCTGAGCCCAGCAGGAACCCAGATGCTGATAAATATCCTCTTTTCCTAATATATATGCAGTCTAATCTATTTTGCTCTCTAGTTGGCAATCTTGGGATCTAGGCAGGACTTCAGTCTGGAGCGGAAGAAGTCATGCTGAATTCTTTAGGAGGAGTCATGCTAATTAAGGGACATTAAGGGGACAAAAATCTATAGTGCTGTGGATTATCTGAGTCTCCTTTCCTCCAAGCCTTGTAAACTTGAGTAGTGCACCCTGATAGAATTTTGCTGCAAAATCAAGTACTAAATTAAGGTCAAAATACTAAATTAAGGTTACTAAATTTACAATAATTTACACTGCAAACTAAATTAAGGTTGAAAGTTGCCCAAGTACCCACATTGCCATTTAAATGCATTTAAAATGAGGGAAGGAAAGAATAACTGTTTAGGACCCCAGAAGGTGGAAAAAATGGCAGTAGCTTTCCAACTGGACTATGCTCCATAGCAGCTCTGGCTTACTGATTCATCTAACCACAATAGCTTGTTTTCTCATTTAAACCTTAGACTGGACTGTAGTCAACATCTCTATGCTCATTTCTGATCTTCCAAAAAATGTCCTCTTGGTAACTAGCAGGCCAGGTTTATACAACCTGGGGATGTTCAAAGCCATTTCTACAACTCTGGGTATGTCTGGAGCCATTCCAGAAAAGACTATTCACAACTAAAGCTTCAAAAAAATAAATCTATTATTGGACTTTTTTTACTGCTGAAGTTTCAATTATATTGTATCTAAATTCTAAATCTGTGATCTAATTCTTTTGAAAGTACAAAAAGCCATAATTATCAGCAGATTCCTCAACAGTAATTTTCTCTCAGCCTGAATGAGGTTGACTTCTTAAATTAAACATCCCTGTTAGGGTTTGAATCTAATAATGAAACATGTTTGGTCAGGCAAGTTGATTCAAGGCTGATGCAATACTGCAGAAGGCTGATGCAATCTAGCTGATGCAATCTGTAACTGCTCTTACAGCATGATTCAGCAGAGTTGGAAGTGCTGAGTCACTGGTCACATGACTGCAATATCTCTAACTGATTGGTGTTTCACTATATTTAAGTGTGTATGAGATTATTGCAAAGTGTGGGTTACTGAGGAGGAGTATTGTTACTGTTTGATACTCTGAAAGACTGGACTGTATCTGTGGACTGTTTAACTGGATTACTGAGATTGGAATAGCCCTGCAACTGGATGTATGTATATGACTGATCTACTGCTTTGACCTTGGACTGTGTTACTTGACTTATCTTCTGCCTGTCGTTTCGAACAATATAGTTATCTTGAACTATAAACAGCTGTGTGTTTACTTTGTGCTGCTGCCCTCTCATCCTCTGCACAACTGCTCTGCTTAGCCCTGCTAATCCTGCAGGGACTCACATTCCTAACAATCCCTTTAGACAAAAGGGATTAATCTATCTATCTATTAATCTATCTATCTACAGTATTTATATACAGCTTTTCAACAGAAGAGTTCACAAAGTGGTTTACAAAGAAATGAAAAAATAATAATAGCTAATTAAAGCTAATGGGTCCCTGTTCCAAAAGGGCTCACAATCTAAAATGCAAAAAAAAGAATTAAACAATTAAACAAAAGCCAGCTTCCTGATAATTGGCCTGTGTCTACCTTTCCAGGGAGAGCTACAGTACATCTCAGAGGCAGAACCTCTCCCTTCACCCTAGAGCAGCAAAAGAATGCAAAGCAACTGAGTAGTGACGATCACTTCCCATTCTTTCTGCCTCCCAGCTGAAACGAAGCTCATCTAAGTCAAAGACAGTCAGACAGAGAGAGAGAGGTTGCCTGCCATGTTACTGTGGTAAGCAGGCTGTTTTTAAACAGGTGCCTAATCTTTAACTGCTTTTGTTTGACACAAAAATTGGCATCCATAAAAAGATCCCGGAATGGAACACTTGCAGATGCCAAGACTCCACCTGTACACTTGGCCCAGACACATTTGTCAACTGTCAGACCATTAAAGTGTGAACAGAGAGCTCAAGATTAGGACACAAGGGACACACCCAGCATAATTTAAAATTTCAGAAGAGTCTTGAGAAAAAAACAATGTTCTCCAGCAAAACATTTGATTGTCCCATTATCACACCTTCCTGGTTCATTCAGCTCTTACAAAATGGGAGGAGATAAGGGAATATTATAAGTTATAAGCATGCTTTTTTTAAAAAGGAAGAAAGCATTAATCTTGGAATTACATTTAAATGACTCTTTGATTCCCATTTTGTGAAAAAAGAAAAATAATGTACTCTCTCAGAAGCCAATTTGAAACAATATATAGTTCGTGAGATTTTCTACAGGATATTCAGAATTTTGGAGCAGCTATTTTTATCTGGGTCACTTTTTTTAGCTAAACTACTCCAAAGTTCTTGTCTGCAGTACTACTTTATCAGACTTGAGGATGAGACCTGTCTGCTTTTCTAGTACCTCCCTTTTTTTCCAACTGACATGCAGACAGAGTACCAGTCATAGGAAATACAGGGGCATAAGGGTTTTCCAAACATTCCTAAATAGATCATTTTGAAAATACACACATGACAGTCAAGAGGGAAAAGTAGTAAAGAAAACAAGGATGCCTGGAAGCCAGACTGGAAGTCCAGGAACTGAGTAATTAGGTTAAAAACTTGGTAGACAGCAAAGAACTGTCCCATCTAAGAAGGTGAGCTGTGGAGAAGAAAAAAGCATCTGGAATGTTCTCTTATATGATGTTTTACTAACAGCACCGCATAAGGACTAAATTTTGAAGTCAAAAAAGTTGAGTACTGCTGCTATGTAAACTCAATTCCTAAGTGGAATTCCAGTTTTGCATCTGTGTATATATTTAATTTTTAAAAAGCATCAGCTGCAAGTAATTTCTCTGCTTACTTTTGCATAATCCAACTGACTCATTAGTAGGTTTTTAAGAGAGAAAGAAAATGAAACTCTCTTATAACTTTGGACTGTCCCCTAAGTTTACTTAGTCATGGCTTTATCATTAGTCAAGATCACAGGGCTGGTGTTTACAAAAGAGTTGAATGCATGTTATGAACTTTTACTATTTTTAAAAAATAAATTAGAGATTGTACACTTCTTATGTGACAATTACTGGTAGATTATTTTCAGGATGTGACCTGTAAAATCCAATTATAGTGAGACACCCCCTAAGATTAATCCCCAACCTATCCGAGGGTCGTAGAAAATTCCATAATTTTGGCTCAAAACCTGCCCTCATCTTATATGTGAGATCAATTTATACTTGAGTACTGATGTTATTTTTGTCCTCTCAATATGTCAGTGAGATGCAGCAACAGCAGCTTGTCCAAGGTTTAGCCAGCAAGCTTCATGATAAAGATGAAGGTTTCCTCTGATGATGTTCATGATGCTGGTTGTCACTTTAGGTCAGTCTCAGCACAATTTTTGAGCATTGACTGCACTGTTCATTCCATATTCCGGCATTATCAGCTTGCAATTTTTTCTCTAGCCTTAAGCAAATGTTCCTGGCCAAGTTCATAAGGGACAAGTTTATGGCTTTAGTACTGCCAGAAATGGGCTTCCTGAGCTTATAACACCCATTCATCAATCATTCATTATGCTGAAGTTTTGCATTTCTGATCACATTTTCGTTAACATCACTGGACCCAAGGACAGCTAGCCGTGAAGGCTTCCACAAAAGGCTAAATGAAGGGCACAATCCAGGGTGAGGGCAGTGAGGAGTGCCCTAGCTGGGCTGCCCTAACTATTCTAAGGCCAGAGCAAAAAGTTATGCTGCATCCAGAGCGTCAGGAAGCCTGGGCTGCCCTAACTGCTCCAGAGCATGCTAAGTAGGCACCTAGGCACCAAGAGCATGCTAAGTAGGCACCCCTAACACCTGGGGAGGGCTTGCTCCTGAGGAGACTCCCCCTCAGATCACACTGAACAAGGAACAGATGTGGTGCCTGCCTTAGAAGGAGTCCCTGATGAGATGCCAGTACATTCTACAGTGAATACAAGGGGCTTCTTGGAGTGGCCTGCTGTATCCCCAGGTTAGTGGGATGCCGTCATTGTGCCATAATCTGAAGTTGAGAGGCAGGGGTTGCAGCTAGGCTGGCCAAGAACTCGGATTTTTGGTCAACACTGTCATTCTTACTCAGCCTTATCATGGACCCCTATGGGTCTACTCATTACTATACCTGCTCCTGTGGTGATATAACTCTGAGGAGCTGGAAGAGGGCATTTCTGCCCTAGAAACGGGCTCTGGATAAGACTAACTGCTCTGCCCTCGACAATGCTAAACATGCCCTCAACATGCCTCTCTTGAACTGCCAAGGCTGCCTCAGCTGGCACAGCCCAGGTCCACTTGTCTTGGGGCAGCCTATGTTGCCTTAGGCTGCCTGAAGCCTTTTCCAGAATAACTAGGATGGAGCATCTTGCAGTTTGGTCAGTAGGGTAACCAAAGTGCACTTCTGGATGGTGCCCTAAGTATTTCAGCGACCTCATCTACCTTGGGGGTGCAGTGCCACAAAAAGCAACTCTACATATTTTCTAGTAATACAGCAAACCCAAAGCAACACCTAAGCATTGAAAACTGTACAGTATTGTTTAAGGCAACAATAAAGTGGACCTCAAAATTATACCAAAGAGTGGATCAATATTTGTTTGCTCTACCATCCCCTTTAACTTATCTTCAAATAGCCATTGTAATTTTTCTAGCTAAACACTGAAGTTCTCAGCAAATAACGTTTGCAAATATATTAATATTTGCAGATATATTAATGCAGATATATCTACCAGCGCTGGATTTGTATAAGCTAAACAATCTTTAGGACCCCACTCTCTTGAGGGCCCCCCCCCCAAAAAAATTTGAATTGT
This sequence comes from Cryptoblepharus egeriae, assembly GCA_030015325.1. Classification (NCBI taxonomy): domain Eukaryota; kingdom Metazoa; phylum Chordata; class Lepidosauria; order Squamata; family Scincidae; genus Cryptoblepharus; species Cryptoblepharus egeriae. The sequence continues at coordinate 45,298,722 of JAREYC010000006.1, forward strand.
ATTTCAGTTCAACAATTACTTTGATAAAATACATATTTTATTATGTGCAAATGGCTTTAGATACCTATTAGGTCCATAAATTACCATATAGCATATATTCAGCACAAAAAACAGCAACGTTTTGATGTTGACAAGGGACAGCTGGACATATAAAGGGCCCCATTACCTTCAATAGCTTAGGCCTCATCAAAACTCACTCTGGCCCTGATCCCAACATTAAAATTGCTTGCTTTGGGGCTTCTTTTTTCCAAGAAACACTCCCATCCCTTCTGCCCCAATGCCTGCCAGATGTTTGTAAGACCTTCCAATCACATTCTCCTAAATACAGGCACTTCAAAGTTACTCAAAAGTGCATTCCAGACCACATAGTTTAATTCTCAAATTCCAGACTTAAACTTCTCAAGCCCGTCCAAGGAATAGTTCATTGCATGCATTATTTGGTATTTAAATAGCCACTGGCAATATCCATCAACGCAATGTATATATTTAGCTAGGTTTTACTGTGCACATTTAGAACTATGCAGCTATGTACATTCTGAAGTTTTACAGAATTTAGGGCAAAACTAGATCTAATGGTAAAGCTTAGGAAAATGTTAGGTAATTGAATTTTATATTACATAGCAGAGGCATTACTGTTTCCCATTTAAAAAAATGCTTTCATGTGATGCAGCCATAGAAAGCTGTGGTGTTGAGCAGAGAGAGGTAGTGCTTTCCTTCTCAAAAATCACACCTCCAGCCTGCTTTTCCACTGACAGAAAAATATATACTGGTTTTTATATATTTTCCTCTACAGGTATAAAGAAGGGGAAACTGAAATGGGGGAGGCAAAAACTTCCAGAGCAGAAAGGGTTAAAGATCCTTTTACTGATTTGAGTTTTTCCTCTGCTTTTCCTCTGCTCAGACTTGCAGCTCCCATCTGACTGCTTTTCATATTTAAAAAGGATGAAAGACCCACATGTCTGCCATAAAGGTTTGATCCGCAGTGATTCTCAAGTTGAGAGTCCCAGGAACTCTTTCCACTCTGGCAGCAGAATTTATCTTTACACAAATAATTAGCTGCAATTAACTGCCAATCAGTGCAATGAGGTATATTGTCCATGATAAAATGTTCCAAAGATTATTGTCGATGATTGCAAAATTCCTACCATCATCTCAATACTATAGTATGAACCTTGCCTGTGTCTTGCTTAGGTATTTCACAATATATTCAATACATCTGATTGCAAGTTTGGCTGCTGTGATACACAATGAAATATGTAATAGCATAAATAATACAGAAGCTTATATAGCTTATTTGTAATATGCGTATACAAGAGAGTTGGTGCACTGTAGAGCTGCAAATTTGAATTTCCCTCTGTCATGAACTCAGTAGGTTTGACAAGCTCAGCCTCAACTCCCCAACTGCAGTTTGATCATGCCAGTCACTATCTCTCAGCCTAACCTACCTCACAAGGTTGTTGTGAGGTCAAAAAGGAAGGAAGGAGCCTTGTATGGTGCGCCATCCTAATCACCAAGGAGGAAGAGTGTACAAAAAATGCTATTCAGATACTAAGTACTATTCTAATTTTTAACCTTTTTCATCTCATGGCACATTAAAGAGCTGTTAAAATTTGACAAGGTACACCTCTCCATTTTTGTACCATTGACAAGGTACACTGACTGTGCTGCAAGAAGGGGGTTCAAATCCCCCAATTCCCCTTCTAATAAATGATACTCCCCAATGTCCTGCAGCAAACCTCTGGACCATCTGTGGCCCACCAGCATGCAAACTGGTTGAAAATCACTGAACTATTCAAATACAAAGGGTGTACTCAGTAGTAAGTTCCATTCTGTTCTATGGGACTTATAGAACAATCCTAAGCATGTATGCTTAGATGTAAGTCCCATTATGTTCAATGGTACTTACTCCCAAGAAAGTGTGGTTAGGATTGTAGCCCTACTTAGGATTGCCCCCTTAGTTTGTATCATTATATACAAATATAACAACAATTGGGAAGAATCACATCAATATCACTGATTATTTTATGGGAAAAAAAGAATTCTAGTCTCTATCTTTCATCCTCACCATCTTCATCCCAGTTCACTGGGATGACCCAGTTCATCCCAGATGACCGGAAAAACCCAGATTTGTCTGGATTTTTAGCCTCCTGTCCGGGTGTCCTACATTTTGGCATCATTGTCTAACATTTTGGCTTCATTTCGAAACTTCGTGATAGTGCACAGTACCCCATCATGCCATGTCATTGGATTTGTATTGAAGAGCAGAGTCCAATGAAAAAAATCAGTTTGAAGGTACCTCCTTCCTATCAAAAGTTATGTTCAAAAATATATTTTATCACATTTTTTTTCAGCAGGTAGGAATTGTGGCCTTGGGGCTCAGGAATTTTGGGTTTGGCATCTGGTCACCCTGCATCAGACACTTTTCTTCACTATCGTGAGCCCAGGGAGTTTTCCTACTCAAACCTAGTTTCTGATTACAGATAAATCTGATTCTGATCCCAGGATAAATATTCCCACCTAGAAAGAGATCCTTCCATCCTCACCCTCTGAACATTTCCTTTGCATAGCTTCAAGTCCATTTCCCTCTCATCACTATCCACTGCCTCTGTTTTCAGTTCCTCGCTTTCCTTCAAACTGAGGACAACCCACACAGTTCTGTATAGGAACAGAAGGTCCTGGTTTTGAGTAAGAGAATTATGGCAACCCTATGCTAGCCAATCTCTCTCTCTCTCTCTCTCTCTCTCTCTCTCTCTCATATATATATATATATATATATATGATAGATAGATCTTCTTTTCTCCTGCCATCTTACATAAACAAGAGCTCATCCCCCCTGCCCCACAGCATCCTGACTCCTCTTCTCCTCCACTCGCTCCATCTATCATTGCGGTTCCAGTTATTATGTTATTATGTGTGTTTTGGGAAGGACAATGTGAACTCTCCAAGGTATTGGAAACAAATCAATGAAGTGCTGAATTCTGACCGGAGCATGTGGTTTCCTCATCATCAGTCCTGTTACTGCTAAAGAAGACACCTTATTTCACCCCTGGCCGCTACAAGCCAGGAATGGGGTCCAAACAGAGGGATGATGCTGAATCCGTCATTCCAGAAGCCTCGACTTACCAATGCAGGAATCCAGGGCGGGCTCCTATATTTTTGATGAAAACATGGATTACATAAAGAGTAGGGGGGTTGAAGGAGGAGAATCAAGATTTTGCCACTTGGCACCCTGAGCATCTCTTTTCTGGGTATCCAAAAATTTATTTAAAGGATTTTATACCCTACGTTTCCCATTCCAAAGCAAGTGCCCAACAAACCTTTGGGCCTCACAACAACCCTGTGAGGCAGAGCATGACTGGCAAAGTGTCACCCAGGAAACTTCACAAAGGGGTTTTTGACTCTCAGAGTGACCACAGCTGCAATCCTAACCATACATTTCTAGGAGTAAATCTTATTGAACGCAATGGGACTTACACATGAGTAGACATGCTTAGGATTGCACTGCATATATCGTAATTGGAAAAGATGAAAAGGTCTCCCAAATGTAGGACGCCCAAGAAAAATGTAGGACAGGAAAAATAAAAGCTAAAAACATTCATATATGTTGCATTCAAGTGGTTATTTTAAACACATAATATACTTAGAACATAATTCTAACCATGTCTACTCAAGAATAAGCCGCATTGTGTTCAGTGGGGTCTTACTCCCAGGAAAGTATATATAGGGTTGTACCCTTAATTATGAAAATAATTACATAATTATACATATTACTATTTGAGGGTCTTTTCGGTTTATTATTACACAGGGTGACCATATGTCATAATGAAAAACGAGGACAAGACACCCCCCAAATGTTGGACAGCTCAAAGAAAAGGAAGGACCTTTTTTGAGGGCACAAGGCTAGAAAAGAGGACGTGTCCTGGAAAAGGAGGGCAGACGGTCTCACTGCACAGAGAAAAGGAGGACAATGAAGGTTTTTCAAGGCTAGAAAAGAGGACGTGTCCTGGAAAAGAGGACATGAGGTCTCCTGGTGTTGCAGGTGTGAGTATACAGTACAGTATACAGGAGGAGGAGGAGGAGGAGGTGCCTCTGTGCATGTGCAGAGCTTACCTGGCCCGCAGGCGCCCCTCTGAATGGGAATGAGTGGGGGGCGCTGCTGTCCCTGGGAGCGCCTGGAGGCAGCCTGGAGCTGGCAGAGGTTGGCGTAGCTCCTGCCGTCGTTTCCGCAGACGGGGTCGGCGGAGGGGCAGAGGCAGCGGCCGGGCTTGGCCCTGCGGCGGACGGTGGCGGAGGCTGCGGTGCCGGGGCCCCCGGGGGAGAGGACGCACAGCAGCCCCTCCGCACAGGCGGGCTCTCCTCCGGGGGGTCCCCCGCAGGGCTCTCCCTCCTGGGCGGCGCAGACCCTGCAGCACCCGCAAGAGTCCAGCGCCTCCCCCGGCCCAGAACACTCCGGGGGCAGCGCAGGGCACCGCGAAGGGTCGCAGCGCTCGGGGCAGGACCGCCCCAGCAGCTGCGCAGACACCGGAGCCAGCAGGAGCAGCAGCGCCGCGCACTCCCCGAGCAACATCGCTGACGCTCCGCACCAGCAGCACCAGCACCAGCACCAGCAGCACAGACAGCGCCGGCCTCGGCAACACTCCGCCGCCTACTCCGCTCTCCGCCCACAAACGCCCCGCCTCGCTCCGCAGACGCCCCGCACAGGATGGGCAGCACCAGCAGCAGCAGCAGCAGCACCGGCCTCATGCGCACATGGGGAGCACCCCACACACCACACACACTCCCCCCCACCACACTCCCTTTCCTAGCCTCATCCCCAGAACACTCTCTCTTTTACCCCCTTTTCCCAGGACACTCCTTTTTCTGGCCCTTTTTAGCCTCTTTTTCCAAGACTTAGGGCGCAATCCAGAGTAACTACGGGGAGTCCTTGCTCCGATGTAAGAACAATTTACTCTGGATTGCAGCATGAATTTCCCATACTTCTTTACTAGGTGGTGCCATAACTACGGGTGTACGTAAAGTCTCTTATGCTCCACTAGCTACTCTGGATTGTAGGGTTATCCTCTTTTTAGCCTTGTGTCCAGGATGAATCATTGTCCTCTTTTTCCAAGACACATTGTCTTTTCTAGCCTCTTTTCCCAGGACACTCTCTTTTTTACCCTCTTTTCCAGGAAACTCCCATTTTTCAGCCTCTTTTCCCAGGACACTCCTTTATTCCGCCTCATTTTCCAGGACTCATCCTCTTTTTTAGCCTTGTGTCCAGGACGAACGCATGTCCTCTTTTTCCAAGACACATTGTCTTTTCTAGCCTCTCTTTCCAGGACACGTCCTCTTTTTCAGCCTCATGTCCAGTCACAACACTAAAGCAGCGTTTCTCAAAGTGGGGGTTGGGACCCCCTTTGGGGGTTGGTAAAGACCCCTGGTGCAGAGGACCAGGTCAGGCTTGCCAGACCTCTGGCTGTAGCTGCGCACGCACTGGGGCTGACTGACAGCCTCAGAGCCCAATCCTATGCATGCCTACTCTGAAATAAATCCCATTGTGTTCAATGTGTGCATAGAATACACATTTCATTTGTAACAATGAAAATACATCCTGCATATCGTATATTTACATTATGATTCATAACAGTGGCAAAATTACAGTTATAAAGTAGCAATGAAAATAATTTTATGATTGGGGGTCTCCACAACATGAGGAACTTATAAAGGGGTCACAGCGTTAGGAAGATTGACAACCACTGCACTAAAGGGAGACCAAAATGATTGACAGTCTGGGACAGAGGTCAGCAAAGTGCGGCTCTAGAGCCACATGCAGCTCTTTGGCCCCTTGAGTGTGGCTCTTCCATTGGAGGAGGAGACCAGCTCAGGCTGCCCTCCCAGCCACACTTTCCTGGGAGTATTTTTGTTATCAATTTAAGAATTGTCATTATTTTGTGTTGGTGGCTTTATTATTATAAACATTTTTTTAGGTGCCCTTTTTGACATGGCCAGCTTAGGTGTACCCTAATTAAGTTAATAACAATGTACCTAGCTATATAGTTTAAGTTTAAAAAATTCAGCTCTCAAAAGAAATTTCAGTCGTTGTACTGTTGATATTTGGCTCTGTTGACGAATGAGTTTGCTGACCACTGGTCTGGGACACCTTCCGTATGAGGAAAGGCTACAGCGTTTAGGGCTCTTCAGTCTAGAGAAGAGATGCTTGAGGGGAGACTTGATTGAGATGTACAAAATTATGCAGGCGGTGGATTTAGGGCTCAATCCAGAGTAACTATGTGAGCACGCAAGAGACATTACGTGCACCCGTAGTTACTGCACCACCTAGTGAAAAGCTATGGGAAATTCATATTGCAATCCAGAGTAACTTGTTCTTACTCTGGAGCCAGGACTCCCCATAGTTACTCTGGATTTCACCCAGAGAGATGCTCCTTTCCCTTTCACATATCACCAGAACAAGGGAACATCCAACAAAACTGAATGTCAGGAGAGTTATGACAGTCAAAAGAAAATATTTCTTTTCCCAGCATGTAGTTGCTCTGTGGAACTCCCTGCCACAGGATGTGCTGCTGGCATCTAGCCTCAATGCCTTTAAGGAGGGATTGGACCAACCCCTAGGAAAAAGGACCATCACAGGTTACAAGCCAAGAGGGGTGTGTGGAGACATGGGTAACCTCAAAATGCCAGATGCAGGGGGCACCTGGATAGAGGTGCCATATGTGCTCCCCAAGGCATCTGGTGGGCCATTGTATGATACAGGAAGCTGGACTAGATGGGCCTTTGGCCTGACCCAGCGGAGGTTCTTCTTAGGTACAGCTATGGAGTTGAAGCCTTGGCCTAATCTCTGTTTCTCATTCTAATCTGCCTTACAGGGATGTTGGGGAAGGCAATAGCTTTATTCAGTACTCTGAAGTCCTTGAAAGGAAGGGCATTACATGTTTGTTTGTTTTTTGGCACGCCGATAGCAATTGATTGTTGAACACAGTCTATATGTCCTTGCTGATTGTTCACACCATAAAAGACACATGATGTTTTTACATGATAGAAACACCACGATTATGTGACATCAGTTTGTATCTACCGTTGTGGAGTGAACAATAATGATGGACTCTGGCACTCTGAGGGACAGATAAACTGCAACAATGAAACATCATCACAAGTTTTAAAGCAGATGCTCTAAAACCAACCAGAGCAGATCATTTTGTTTTCCAATTTTTTGCATGTTTCTATTGACCTGGAAACCAAAATAAACTTACACCAAAACATGGAAACATCCGTTATCCATCTGTTATACTTTTGTGAACATACTTGATAAATATTGCAATGTGCCCTGTTTTTTTCCTCCATGAAATTATGAGGTCACTAAACCTCAGTCCGCTAAAGCAGCTTCCAGAAAACCAAATACAAAAAGGCTTTAGCTGACAGTGTATTGGAAAAAAGAATCGAAGTAAACAAGTTTTTATTCCATACATTCCTATTGCTTGGTGACAAAAAAGAACTTTTATCTTTTTGGTATTTGATGCAAAGGCTGAAGATCTGCTGAGAAGCAGGGGCTGGATTGCTGTGCTGAGACATAGGAATAAAATGATCTTGCCCCTTCCCTGATGCAGGCCCTGTAATTACAAAAAGAGAAAATGCAGGGCACACAGGGACTGATTATAAATCAAGAAGCAAAGTATCTCGTGCACCCCAACTATATATAAAGTTGAAAATAGCATACATCTGGGAATGCCTATGTCTATGGAAATTACTCCCAGATATGTGTGTATAGGGTAGCAGCATTATCTTTTTTTTTAAAAAAAAAACTGATCATTGATACTGACGCCTGGAACCACCCATTTTTTGTTATTTAATGCATTCAGAACATCATATACAGGTCCAACCTTGTTATACATGGATTTTTTAAAACACAGATTTGTCTCAACACGAATGGCCACTGCAAATCAGTTTTGAAAACAGCTTTTCTACTGTTGTAAAGAGGCAGTCATTCCATTCTTCAGTCCCAGAATCAAACCCCTGCAGATACTGAGGCACTACTTTACTCCATTAGGTGCAATGGAGGAGCAAGAAACCTGGGAGTGGGTCTTTAAATCTATTTTTTCCATTGTTTTATTTATTCATTTTTCAAAAAAATTCATGAGTCGTTCTGGAACAGAACCGTAGTGGATCAATAGGGACACCTATACATCTGATACATCTAGTACTGAAAATATTTTCTCCAAGCTTTATAATTTTCTTGTAATCATGTTCAAGATTCCAAGTTAAAATACAGTACTTTATTACTTGAAGGTGTAAAATACTGTATTGGCTTAGTTAAAAGATACATTTCTTTTGATGACCTTTTGCTAGTAAGCAACCCTGCGTGCTTTAATGGGTGTGCAGCAGAAAATTGTATTTGGGATGCTGCCCTAACAGTGCAATCCTAAACATATCTGCTCAGAAATAAATCCCATTGTGTTCAATAGTACAATACGTACTCCCAGGAAAGTGTGGTTAGGATTGCAGGCTAAGTGGTCGGGACATTTTTTTGGTAAACATTATGTCAAGACTCATTTCTTTCTGGGACAAGGACAAGCACTCTTCACTTTGTTCTAAGCTACTTTCCATCCTGATTTTACAGTTCTGCACCAGATCAGGAACTCAGCCAGCTTGCTTCATTATTTCCTCAGCATTATTCCTGCTCCTGGCAGGGTCCACTTTAGATGATGGATGCAACCTGAGGAAATCTGACTGGTGTGTCGATGTTAAGTTGGAATATTATGTTGTATGAAAGGAGAAAAAGTTGGAATACTTACTAACAAGAATATCAACTGGTAGATAAACACTCTAGCCTAGCTTGTCTTCTCAAGTGTTTGCATGTTCTTGCCCTGCATCTGGCATTTGGAGGTTGTCCACCTCTACACACACCCCTCATGGCTTGTAACATGTGATGGTCCTTTTTCTCTAGGAGTTGGTCCAATCCCTTCTTAAAAGCATTGAGGCTAGATGCCAGCAGCACATCCTGTGGCGAAGAGTTCCACAGACCAACTACATGCTGGGGAAAAGAAATATTTTCATCAGCTGTTTTCCTCAGGATATATTCAAAAATTATGATGAAGTCATAAATTTAGTACTGAGGAACTATCCAAAATTGATGCTTACTTAAAACCATCAGTTACTTTGCTGAAGCGCATATGCCAACCTAAACTATGGGACTTTAAAGCTTACATTTTCAGCAAACAATAACACTACCACTGGTGTGCATATATGATTAGGACATTTTAACAATGCAACATAAAATGAACATAATGATGTATGTTCACTTTATGGTACAGATGTATTTAAACAGACTGATGACAAACAAGATGAGGATATTGTACGGGAGAAAGCAATTTTTTAAAAAGGTCTGTTTACTTTTTATTTTTAAAAATTTTCAGTCACTTAAGTGTTGCAAAAATAATTTCATTCACTGTTTAACATTTAACTTTTGAAGTGCACTAAGTGTAGCAGTCTGTTAAGGTTGCTATATTTACTACTGAATTCAATTTATTAACAATTTAAGTGACATATGTACAGAAAACAGCTATCTAAAATAATTTAACATTTTCATAAATTTTATTTTTAAAAAGCACTGATAAAGAAACCCTAACAACTTACAAGCCACAGAACTTGCCTATACTATTGAACTTGTATGATTTCAAAAGAATCCCATAAGAATGCAGCTTTGCTTCAAATTCATTATGTAAAATTGGCAATACTAACAATAAAACATGCAGCATGAAAACTGTACCAAATCCAGAAAATGTAGTACTATGTCAAATTATGTCAATACAAATATTCCAATTCAGTTTCTCCCACAAAAGTATATATTTGTGAAAATAAAGGGTTCAAATATCTGGCTAATTTGGTACAAGTTAAAACTTCTGCTACTGAAACTGGACTTATTACAACATTCAACTTAGTTACAAGCTTCACATGTAACTGAGAAGGCAAATAAATGTTATTTACTGTATAAACACTTTTGTAACATTTTAGCTTATGGTTAAAAATGCAAAGGTGCTGCTATGTTGGATTAGTTTCTCACAAAGCCACCCCATTTTGACATTGCAAGTACTCTGTTCTTAGGCTTTATTGATGCTCAACCCTTAAATGCATTTCACATTTTTTTCAACAGATCTAAATCTCCATGTTTCTGTACACATCTATTTTCCTCTTCAGAATGACAAGCTTGGGGGTTATATTAACAGGTTGAATTTGCACATTAGCAGCCATGTACAGTAAGTGTAATTAGTACATAAAAGAAGGGAAGAAACAAAACCTACAGTACAGTATAGTTAGATCATAGGATCCAGATTGTAGGTTTGTATTGGCGGACAAAACTAGTAATAGTGGTATGTGAACAGGTACAATGGTGTAAATGTACAAAAATGGAAATAAGGTGAAACAATAGCATCAGAAAGGTGAAGTGCAAGATTTAATGTGCATGAAATGTGGCAAATAGCCTGCACCTTTCATCATGATTTTGTATTGAAATAAAAAATAAATAGGGAGGCAGTTCAATAAAAAATAAAAAGGCAATTCACAAGTGGAGGAGCTCTCCACTCTCACGCCCAGATATCACATGATAATTATTGTGTACATACGTTGTCTGTTAGACTTATTGTTTTGTTAATTTGAACATGTGAGCTGTAGAGACCCATATTCTAAAAACCAGGTGGCAGGATAGACCATGAGAGCAGAAAAAAAGTTTTAACTCTGGACCTGCAAGTCAACACAGATAATAATTACTGCAAGAGCCTTGCAGGGACAAAAAGTAGGCTTCAGCTGTGAAAACAAATGCAGATGATTTACTTTACTCTCCACTTCCACTGTTTATGTTCAGGACACTCAAAATTCAGATAAATGCAGGTCATTATTAAGAGAAAACCTCTTACAACTCATCACAGATTAAGAGCACTCTGTATATTTCTCTGGCTATTTGTCAAATTTTAATTGAGTTAAAAAAGGTTAAGGCTAGTTTCCTAGTTATTTTACTAAACTTTGGAGATAGCATTATTTGTAAAAACATGTAACACAATCTGTATGGGCTAACCAGTATCTGAAAAATGTGGGTCACCTGGCATAATTTTTATTAGGGCAAAATAATGGGGTGGGTAGGCAAAGCCGTTGCTTTTTTCCAATAAAAGTTTTACGGCTGTGTTAGATGTAAAGGTTAAGGTGTCCCCCACAGGCTATACTGCTAGTCGTGACCAACTGAAGGGCGCAGTGCTCTTCCCTGTTTCTAGAGCCAAAGAGGCAGCATTGTCTGACACGTGGCTCGAATGTGCCCAGAATGCTGTTACCTTCCCACCAAGGCGGTACCTGTTTATCTACTTGCATTTGCGTGCATCAAACTGCTAGGTTGGCAGGAGCTGGGCTAAGGATGGGAGCTCACTCCATTTTGTAGGACTGGGGTCTTGAACCCTGGCCTGCTGGTTCACAGTGTCTTAACCACTTGAGCCACCCCAGCTAGATGTAGTTAACAGCAAATGAAAACGTGTTATGAGGAAAAGGTATGTAAGGCATATATCCTAAAGTGAAATTAAGCCCCTTGCTCCGTAGCAGTTAAGATGCCTTTCCATAAGATAACACTAGAGGGTGATGTAACTGTGTGGACCCATAACTGCTATGGATTTTGACCTAAGGTCCTCATTGTATTGGGACAAACGTGAGGAACAGTTTCTTCAGTCATATTACCAGGACAAAGGAACAACTGAGCTATCACATCCTATGCTACAAGTACAGGCATCCCCCAGTTATCTGACAGGTTAGGGACTGGAGCTGTGGTGAAAAGTGGAAATGGTTGAAAAGCATAACCCTGTTTAGTTTATGAATGTTCCTTTGGATGCTTTTTAAGATAGCAAATTCTGCTGTCATACACAGATTTCTACCAAGGGACTCTGATTAACTCCTTTGGGAATGATAATAGACCAGGAACTAAAGTGGCCATGTGGGCTCTCAATCTCTCTCTCTCTCTCACACACATACACACACATAAACATTCTGAATCACCATGTAAAAGGCAAATCAACATGGGGAGGGCAATTTTAGCCTTTAGAAGAGTAGAGAGAGGTTGAAAGAGCAGAACAAGTGTTGCATTAATGACTTCTGGGTATAATTGAATGAGTGGATTGTCAAAAAATGAACCATTAGAAAGCAGGGGATATTGGTATAGTAAGATTTCACATAACATTTTTCTGACGTATTTCAGAAAGGTTTAGCTCCAGTGGTGGGCTTTAGGGTGTTCTCGCAGGTTCTACAGAACCCTTTGCTAATGAGCGCCTGGTTCTGAGAACTGGTTACTGATGGGACATAGAACCTGTTTTGAATCCCACCACTGGAAAAACTAAATTCCCACCTGACAGAAGTGGAAGCAGGTCCCCTTATCTGTGGATCCAGTATCTACAGAATGCCTCCTCCTTCCCCCAACCCACTATAATACCACCTTATATTTTGTGTCATTGTGCTGGAAGTGCAGATGTTTCTTGCTATAAACATGTTTAAATAAAGCAATGTGACATGGAGGCAACTGGCCTGCATGTTGTAGAGAGTCTGATAGGAACTGTCCTGCTTCCTGATCATAGAATCATAGAATCATAGAGTTGGAAGGGACCTAGTAGGTCATCTAGTCCAAGCCCCTGCCTGCAGCAGGAAATCCCCCTAGAGCATCCCCGACAGGTGCTCGTCGAGCCTCTGCTTGAAGATCCCCAGTGAGGGAGAGTCCACCACCTCCCTTGGCAATTTGTTCCACTGCTGAACCGCCCTCACCGTCAGGAATTTTTTCCGGATATCCAACCGGAATCTCCTCGCTTGCAGTTTGGACCCATTGGTTCTAGTTCTGCTTTCAGAAGCAGCTATGAACAAATGAGGCCCTTCCTCCATATGACAGCCCTTCAGAAGAGGGCAATCATGTCTCCCCTCAGCCTCCTCTTCTCCAGGCTGAACATCCCAAGTTCCCCCAACCTTTCCTCGTAGGGCTTCCCTTCCATCCCACTGATCATTCTTGTCGCTCTCCTCTGGACTTGCTCCAGCTTGGCTGCATCTTTCTTAAAGTGAGGTGCCCAGAACTGAACACAGTACTCAAGGTGAGGTCTGACCAATGCTGAATAAAGAGGAACTAGAACTTCTCGCGACTTGGAAGCTATAGACCTCTTAATGCAACCTAAAATGGCATTTGCCTTCTTTGTCAGCCATTACTTTGTTTAAACCATTTTAAAGCAAGGAATACCCACACTTCCAAAATAGGTAATGAAATGAGTGCATAAGAACAATTACTTTGATAATAGTCCCTTATATATACTGTTTCATTAACTGCAGACATGGAGGGACACTTTATAAATAGCAGTCCCTGCCCCCTCATAGATTCAAAGGTCAACCTATACTAAACATTTTTTAATCTGGCATATGTGAAAGTTTTTGTTTTATTTTGCATGATTTGTTAGGCATTGCACACATAATATTGAAACAGCCAGAGCGCTGTAAACTGGAATACCTTAATTGATCAGAGCAAATATCTTCACAACCCAAATACAAAATAGTGCATACTCATTCTAATCAAATAAATGACATCAGCTTCTTAAACCATTTATTTTTAAATCACTGAAACCCCTGAACAAATATCCAGTTTATAAAAACAGTGCTAACTGGCAGATATCAATATACTGGTACTGTATCCCTAGCATACATGTGCTGAACTATGCTACATAAAGTAATTTTACCTCAAGGTTCAAAATCACAAAAGCAAGATCCAGTAACCATCTAACCCCAAAACATTTAACACATTGTGAAGGAAGAACCCACAGGCACTTTTAATAAAATTTAGTGCACCAAAAGTTACAGGCCACAATTGCATGGTTGAACAATTCAGTACCAGTTGACAGAATGAAACAAATTTGTTCAGTTTTTAGACTCAAATACAAACGGGAATATTCACAAGAAATTGGAAAGAAGGATCATAAGAGAAATAAAATCTTACACAATAATTTTAAATGTTTAATTTCTGCAAAGCCTAATATAAAATACTTTTAGTTAAACCTTCAAAAGGTTTAGTAGTCCAGTTTCCCTTCTCCCTACTTAAAAAAATTCACATAACACCCTTATTTATCGGTGGTCCATTAATATCCAAATGTGCAAAAGTTACAATTCACTTTTAGGAGTGCATCAAAAATAGGATTAATATCCAAAATAGCTGTATTACTATAATGTAAGTTTCACAGCACCAAATACTTGGAATTCTAAGGGAATTGAGTTCTATGGAAGAAGGGCAGTGATTCACAGAGCAGTTACAAAAGGAGGAATTCCAAATAAGTCAACAGGTGCATGTCTGTGTAGCTGATCTGTGGTTCTCCCCTTTAGGAATGCTTCATACACTACACTTTCTTACACACAGAGGTAATCTTCATGCGAGGTAAACATGTGTATGTAATATGGCATAAATGGGTTTTCTGCCATGGTTACACAACTCATTTCGTCTAAGCATGCAGTGCTGTGTAATTAGTAGAAAGCACACTGTGCACTACATAATTTTTCTACACAGGACACTCTCTGCATAGGAAAAGTGCATCATGTGAAGCATTATTTGGTACAATAAGGTTCTACTGCATTGATTCTGTAGAAACAAACTTGTACACTCGTAACTCTGAAAGGCTGTGCCAGTGTTGTAGAAAATAAATCAACTTCCTTGTCAATAGCCTCATGAACTGTATAATGGTCATACCTGTTGACATTTTGTTTATTAGAGCTCTAAGGTTTTAATCTTAGTTTTGCCAAAGTGATGATGAAGAGCAGCTGGTGCCTTGTTTATTGGCAACAATAATTTTTTAAAAATAATTTATTTTGGCCCCACCTTGCTAGAAAATGATTTATCATCAGGCTGCAGGAAGAGCAAAAGGCCTGATCTGATAATCAGTAAAAGGCAGCATATGACTAAACATACATAAATTTGAATGTATGTGCACACACACAGATTTATATAAGCAACATTCTGTTCTTTGTTCTTTCATACCATAGTCATCTTTGGCTAAATCTGATCAAGGAAATTCAAGGACCAAAAACGAATACAACATTATCCAAACACTTCCCATAACTACACATAACTGACTGGAAGGCTTGCATCATCCAGATCCACTG
Organism: Cryptoblepharus egeriae; assembly: GCA_030015325.1. Lineage (NCBI taxonomy): Eukaryota > Metazoa > Chordata > Lepidosauria > Squamata > Scincidae > Cryptoblepharus > Cryptoblepharus egeriae. The sequence continues at coordinate 45,313,860 of JAREYC010000006.1, forward strand.
GGCCAGCATCCTTTTCCTGAGTGCCATTTTTATTTTGAGGTTCCAATAGGCCCTGTGGAGTCATTTTGGAAGCTGGGTCTCTTGAAGTGACAGCCTGGATCTTGATGCTCCCTGGTTTGGCCTTGGTAAAAGATTCCTGAAATCTTCGCTTCTCCAAGACAAGGGGCTTGGTGTTAAGGTTTGAGACCACAGAGGGGTGTTGAGTGGCTGTGGAATGTGCGATGGATGTGGCTGTGGCTGTTTTTGCAGGACAGGTGGATTCTGAAGAACAGTTGGAATGCTCCTGTAAAGGAGGAATGTTTGACAGATTCAGCAGATCAGTAATTGCTTGTTAATAACTCAGTTTCTTACTGGAATCTCAGAAAAAACAAAAATCAAAAGGAAAAACCAAAAGCAAAGGGTAAGAGCAGAAAGCGGGTGCTTTTCCAAGGCAGTGGTGTTAAGACTGTGAGCTTACAGCGCATGAGATAGCAAGGTGGAACAGCCAAGACATCCCTAGCATAACATCACTCAATGCTTCCCGGCACTTACTGACTTTTGACAACTTCTTTTTAACAAGGGACACAATTATGACTTTTAAGATCTATGCTTTGAAAATGCTTGAAGAAGTGCTTCCTATAGTCTCCTAAAGAGTTCCAAGAAATTAAAATGCATGCAAAGTGTTTTCAAATTCAAGAAGAAATGGTAGAAATTCTCATTATCAGAAGGTAATTTAGAGAGTGAATATGCCTTGTATAACTGTTAACCATATACCTGTTTCTCATTCTTTTATTTTATTAAACCAGGCTGTAAGAAACAAACCAATACAAAAGGACCCTATTCAAATTTTATTCTGTTTTACAGGCATTTTGAATTTAAATATTAATTCGTCTCCTACTGCCCAACAATCCTGTCAGTTATTCACAGATTAAATATTGACAACTTTTATTCTATAAAAAATGATGCTTCTATTAAACTATATGTTGGGTAAATTGTTTAAACATACTCATACCACTGCTGAATTCAGTGTTTCAAAATTTGCTTTGTTCTTGCCAAATAAATTAGTGTGGCATTTCTACATAATGTTTAGATATTATGAATTTGCCAATGTGTTCAAAGTCCACTCATGTATAGGCTGACTTTCAGCTAATCGCTGAATAATTTAACTTCTCAAATACTGAAGGTCTTTTGTACCAATGAATACAGCAAGATGGGATCAGGTAGCAGGAAATGCAGAGGTACTGCCAAAAACTATTGCTGGACCTGCTTTATGGCAACATTGCCGTGAAATCTACATTTCATCACCATGTTGCATGGCAGAGAACTTTCAGATTACGACAAGTCACATGACCATGTTCTTCTCCCTTACTAGCCTGTTATTTCAGAATTATTATTCCCTTTCTGTACAAAAGCTGCTTTTTCAGAATTTAATGCATTTAATGTGATACCAGTAAGTAGGAACTCATTCAGCAGATGATCACTGCAGAATATTCTGTTAATTTTTTTAGGAGAGAAGCCACTTGGGACCCAATGCTATCCAACCAATGCTGATGCAGCCTTGAAATAAGGGAGCAAACATTATCTTATCTTGAGGAGGCCTCAAGGCCTTACCTTGACTGACTACCAGCACAGGATGCCGTGCACATCTCTATGACATGGCTGAATCAGTGCTGGAAAGTTGGATAGGACTGGATCCTTAATTACCCTCAGCCAACACAACAGTGTGGGGGAAGGGAAGCAAACTAAGCCACTTTACCACCAACTCTCCATTAATACAATAGTACTATTTATATACCTCAAATAATTAAAAACAGGGAAGACATTAAAAGATGTGTAGTAGAAATTGGCAGCTTATCATCTGCAAAGTGGTTTTGCCAGGCATGCTATCAAAAATAATCTGGCAGAAATAATTCTATAAGAATCAGTAATATATATTCAGTAGAGGAACTGTGAATCCTTTACCACCACCTCAGAACAAAACTATTCTTTGGAACTAGTCACATAAAGGGGACAGAAGCTTAAATCACGTAAACTTCACTTGGAGCCACCACAAAAACAAATGGACTGAAATTTATGTGTAAATTATTTTTGACTTTCAAGTCAACTGTGAATTTGAAACTAGACTTTTCAAATTTTTTTTAAAAAACCCTAAGCTTAATTTTGATCCAGGCCCAAGTAATATCAGTGTTAGGATACTGCAATCCATGCCTTTGAGACAAGATACACACTTTGCTCCACCTAATGATTAGAAAGTGAGAGAGTTTATATATTCATTGTACCACCTTGATAGATATAAAGTTACTAATTGAAACAGCCCCTACATCTCTGCTAATAATCCCATGCATATCTATTATAAAAGCCATGCAAATCAGTCCAATTGGTTTTCTTTACTATGTGCATTCCTCTGCGCACACACATTTGGCTACTGACTTCTTTGAAAATGATAATATGGAAATATGAACTCTCATGCAAATTAGGGCGAATTTAGACTTTAAAAAAATGTGTGTGTTTTTACCAAAGCATATGTAAACAGTAATACAAGCACAAGGAAATGGGAGCAGAGATTTCAAGATGGTATGAATCCATTCCTTATAATGGATTTTATTTAGAAGATTTTTAAAATAAGCGAACTTAATAGCCAATTAGAAATATCTTAGATGTTAGTATTTTCATAATGATTGTAATCAGTGCAAGATATAATGGGATTGACTGCATCAGTTTAAATAGCATTAATAAGTGCTTTGGATTTCAGCCCTCTATTATTAAGAAGGCACGTTTACATGAGAGTCCACATACGTGCTGCATTCACCAGTTCTTGATGTATACCTCTGTATACAAGGATTCGACAGCCTTCTGGCCTGCCGCATCTGGAACACAGTGCAAAGCTAAGATTAGAGTAACCTAAACTTGAGGAGAGGAGGGAGAAAGAGAAAAAGAATTGCTGACAGTTACTAGTTGATTAATCCCACCACAAAGATTATAAATACAAAGAAAGAGCAAGAGAGAGATACACAGAAAGGTCCCTTCTTTGTAGCTTATCTTTCACCAAGAACGCTTCATTCCCAAACAGAGTCTCTACTGTGTGATTGCAATGAAAATGACATGACTATAATACTAGTTGCCCAAATACTTTTGAGCAAGCAGTACACATTTAAACATTTTCCAACTTTTGAAGACTGTAAATTTATCAAAGAAGAAAGAAGTTTAACTTCTAATATAATACGGATTGCAAGACATACCTTGCATCTAAAAATTGCAAACCGTGGTAGGAATGGGGAGCATTCTACTAGAACAATAACATAAAATACAATACTGAGAAGTTGTAAACTTCCCTTCTGATAAAAAAATTAATGCTATCTGCAAGGTTACCTCAAGAGGTAACCTTGAAGTAAAGGTTAGTTTCTATAGTAAAGATTCAGTTTGGCAGTGTTAGAATTGTGATCCAAGCAGGTCACTAACAATGAAACCTACCGTTTCTAAACACCTCAGCAGAACCATAATTAGATTTTTATTACTGACCGCTAAAAGTAATCACAAAAAGCCTTTCAGAATAGTTTTGCTTCAAGGGTACTTAAAATTAATACAATGGATTTCTTGAGAATTAATAAATACCGTCAAGTAACTTGATAGGTTTCACTGTAGCTTTCAAGCTCAGAATACTCAGAGTTTAGAATACTTCAGACTGTTCAAAATTTTAAAATTCATATCTGCACAGTCTAAACATTAAGACAATACAATACACACAGGCAGCACATCCAGATACTGCTAAGATTAGCATTTAATTAGAAATGCAAGGTTCTATGCACATCTGTGATGCATGCAAAGATGTCACTGCAGATCTGGGAATACTGTAAGAAGAGAGATAACAAAAAGGGCGAGTGCAAAAGACTGATCACTGTCAAAAAAATAATAATCTCCTTAAACACATACAGAAGCAGCTGATCTTCCAGGTCCCCTCTGTGCTACTATTGCACCAGAAATTGCTTTAATCCAGCTGTGCATGTCTTCTGGACTATCTGCCTGATATGAAAGAAAGAAAAACTCATAACTAATGAACTTTTTAAAAAAGCATACAACTGAAATTACAAGATTTGTGGAGCTGGTTATCTGAGAATTTACCAAGAGCTTTCTGTCTCTAACTCACATCAATGCACTTCTCTAAAAATTCTTGGAAGTTTGAACACATACAGATTGAGTCTTGTTATCTGTTACAGGAATCTCAGTGGATGCAGATTTTTGTGTAAACAAAATCGAGTGTATCATCACTCAGTGCTTCCAAGCACAAAGTAGTTTTTGACAGCTTTTTCATGACTAGGGACAGTTACAATTACAACTTTTAAGAAATTTCAATGGTTTAAAAGATAAACATTTGTTTAGGCAGTAGCTAAGGAGTTGTTTCCAGCCTGCTTACCATGGTAACATGGCAGGAAGACAGGTAATCTCCCTCTCTGGGGCTTAGAACAGCTTTATTTCATCTGGGAGGCAAACCCCTCCCTTTTCCAAAGCAGCAAAATAATGCAAAGTGATAATCATTTCCAAATTTATGTTTTGTTACTTTCCCCAGGGGGAATGGAGGAATCTGCAAAACTTAGGGGAGGTTTTCAAATTACCCCTCTAGCTACAGCCCTGTCTACAAATAAGCTGTTCTAATCCCCAAAGAGTGAGATTTTCTGTCTGCATACTATCAGTGTGACTAGGCTGTTTTTAAGCCATTAACCATCTTTTAATTTAAAGGGCAAACCTCATTCATGTTGAGGTAAGATAAAAGGTGAAAAATCCACTCATACCTGTATCTATGACTGAGTATCTATGACACTGACTGAGCATCACATTCTATGGCACTACATCTAAAAAGTCAAATCTGCAAAGGGTACCTGGATAATTATTCTAATTTCAAGGCAGTCAGCATCTATGTTGCACTAATTAAAAAGTGCAGATAGGCTAATCAAAATAAGACATATTTCCTGTATTTTGAATTTATAATTTATATATAACATTGTATTTTGAATTTATAATTTTTTAATCTAGAAAGGAATACAGCATCAAAATATTTAGACAATATAATGCAAATACAGACGGGTTTATTTAGCATGAAGAAATAAGGACTCATTTTCAAATAATGAAGAATTCCTATTAGGGAAAATAGAAACCCTTCTCGACTAGCATGCTGCAGGTGGCCATGGCACTGGATCATGATTTACATGATCCAAACAAGAGTCCAGTTACTCAAGCTGCAAGTGAAAAGCCTTCAGCTGAAAAAAATTTTTAAAAGCTGACTGAGGCTGCAATCCTAACCAGTTAGATCAGCTTAAGTCCTGACACACGTCCCATCCTGGCCGAGAACGGGGAGTGGGTATGTTGTGCTGGCTACATTGGTAAGGACTGTGCCCAAAGAGTAGTATAACTTTAGTCACAGTTGTCTGAAGATTGCTCCGGTTGTCCCCTGCTAACTGGGCAAGAGGCACTCTTTCAAGTAGGTGTTCCTCTTTTATTTAGCAGGGGGAGAGTAATTGGTCTCTCCCCAGCAATGTCTGTTCAAGTAACTTCTGCTGTTGTTCTTTTTGCATTTTAGATTGTGAGGCCTTTGGGGACAGGGACCCATTAGCTATTAACTGGGTATTAATTTTTTCATTTTCTTTGAAAACCGCTTTGTGAACTTTAGAGTTGAAAAATGGTATATAAATACTGATAGATAGAATACAGAAGATGAAGAACAGAGTCAGCAAGCATTTTGTTGGATTGGTGGCTCCAACAGCTGAAGAACTGAATAAATACCAACAAGCATGGTTATTGATACACCCATCCTAAATACAGTGGTACTGTACCTTGATTTAAGAGCATCTTGAATTAACAGCACTTTGTATTGAGAGCAAAATTTTCTCAGAAATTTTTGAGTGGATTTAAGAGCACTGTCTTGAAAGAAGAGCACTTCTGAGGAGGTTTGCAACAGGGTTCCATGGCTTAGGAACTCATGGGAGGGATCTGGGGGAGCAACCTGAGCAAGGTTTGTGTGTGTAGGATCTATATGTGGCAGTGTGGAAGGTGTGCCTCATCAATGTTTCAATGCTGCTCCCGATCAGCAGCAGGGGAAAGTTAAAGCTGCACAAAAAGACAAATATTCCATTGAGCCAATGGACAGCAGTGATAGTGAAAGTCATCCCTCTTCTCCCTTGTCTTTCTCAACAAGCAATAAAGGTTTACAAAGGTACAGTACAGTTCAGTACAGTACAGTTCAGTACTGTACAGTATTTTTATTGCAGTGTTTTGTATTACTGTATATTACACTGTTTTGTAATAGATTACAGTGTTCTGTATTATACTACAGTGTTTTGTAACAATTTTTACATACAGTTAATATTTTTACATAAATACTTATGGTTGTGGAACTAATTGTCTAATTCCATTATTTCCTATGGGAAAAATCTGCTTGGTATTACAAGCGTTTTGAATTACAAACATGCTTCTGGAACAAATTATGCTCATAAATCAAGGCACCACTGTACTTACGGCTGTTTAACTGCAGCATATTATATCGCCCTACAATAGCAGGAAAATACGTCCCTGAATTTCAGGAGGAAAAAAACAGTTTGCTATCGGAAATAAATCATCACATCAGTTACCTGTACATAAAATGTTCGAGAACTTGTTACAATTTCAAACAGATTGTCTCTCATCATTATGTCACTAAAAAACATAGAAATAAAAATGTGATTAGTTGTGCATAAGAATGTAACTATTTGTGCTTTTTAAAACCAATGTGGTGTATACTTTTATTACACTGTACACATTTCTTTGAATCCTCAAATAATTACCATTTCCTTTCAATTACTACAATTTGATTTTGTCAAGGTTCTATCTGCACCCACACACTAGCAATTTTTCCACTACCTCCATTCTTTCCAAACATTTGTGCAGATAACGAAATAGACTGCAATCCTAAAGACACTTTCCTGGAAATAGGCTCCATTGAATACAATAGGACTTACTTCTGAGTAGACATGCTTAGGGTTGCACTATTTGCCTGTTAATTTAGAGATATAGTGTCTGATTAATGATTTTTAATTGTTCATGATTCTGGATATTCTAATGTTATAATAGCTTTTATTGTATTTTATGTTATACATTAGCCACCTTGAGTCCTGCTTGGTGTGGGAGAAATATGAAGAAAAAAAATTAATAGGGACCCAATTGACAATTGTGAAGCGTTCAATTTGATTTACACCTTGGAGAACCTTTAGGATAGTTAATAATCATGACAAGAACAAGAGTATCAAACAGTATAGATACATGTCGCTTAACCATGGTATATATTCTTCAAAATATGTATTCAGGTGCATTTGTCATGGTGCGCTTATCCTAAAGTGGCAACTGGGTAGTATGCCAGAATGCTTTGCTGTAGCTCCTACGACAACAGAAAGCCTTGTGGTCCCACAGCCCTCTGCTGCAACATACAGCTGAGTTGCAGCCCCCAATTTGGACACCACAGCTCCTCTGCTGTCAGTTGTTGACCAGCATCTCACTATGTGGCACATACCTGCACTTTTTTCATTCCTTCTGATAAACACAAGCCAAGAGTATTCTGTGCATTCACAAATTAGAATGAAAAAGGGGGTGCTGAAATCTTGAAGACATCATGAAAACCTGTTATTTAATAGTGCTACACTGTATTGCCTACTACTATCACCTGATTTTCCTACAGCAGGCTCAATTTCATCATTAGTATTTGTGGATTTCATCATTAGTATTGTGAAATCATACACAAAAAATGATTTCAAACAGAGTTTACGTAAATACCAAACTGGGACTTGCGACTTGCACAAGACTTACAACATTTTTCCTATTTTTCCAAAGTGATATTTTCCTGCTGCCATGATAGTCATAACGTCCCCCTTCCCATTTCTACCCAGCCTATCTATTCAGAGACTCTTCCTATTTTTTATTCTATTTTACTATTTTACTATTTATCCTTCCTATTATTTTTCTATTTACAAAATATAGGCAAGATCTGACCAACCCCCCCACACTTCGATTAAAGAGATGCCTGATTTCAAAAGACTCAACCTCAGCATATTGGAAAAGGAATTTACTAAGACTTTAAAAGAAGGTAGGCTGGCAGGTTTTCTTGGTCCAACTAATTGTGGTAAATTACCTTTACAGTTTTCTGGAACCTTCTGTTTTCTCACCTTTGTTTACATTCCTGAACTTTATTAACCTCTTTCAGTGGTATAATCCGAAGAGGCTCTTTGTCCTGAAAAAAACAGAAGCTTCACTAGGTTAAAAAAATTATTTTGGGGAATCACCAAACAAGTTTTGAACATCCAGTTGGATGTGATCCAAGACAGCTGAATGACCACAAAATTAAATTAATAGGAGCAGACTGATAAAGCACATATCCAATCTTTACATTGCTGAGTTCAGGAATAGCACAAATCCAGATAGTTTCTCTCACACACTGATTCCCAAGATTAAAAAATGATCCTGAACCCAATTGGACAATTAATGTTTAGCAAGCAAATCACCACATCAAGCTCAACAGTGATGTTTTACAGTTATTTGACCGACAGGCATGAGGAAGACTGAGGATATGCTGGTTGTATCATAATGTTGTTTATAGCCCAACTGACTGACATTAGCTATTCTCACTCATGCTTACTGAACAAATGAACAGTTACACTAAGGCATGCATTTGGCTTTTCTAAGCTTTGGCAGACATCAAGGTCCATCTATCCCTTAGGCATTACACATCAATACCCTTTACTTATAATTAACAAACACAAACCCCAAAACAATCTGTCACCTAGATTTTGAGATTCGCAAAGTGGATTCCAATTTTGGGACATAAGAATTCAAGAAGAGCAGAAAAGAATGCCCACCATCTGTTCTGTATGACTCTATTATTTCCTACAACCAGATATTGTCTAGAAATTCAAATATCAGCTGACATTCAAGCAACCACTCCAGTAAGGCAGAATAAAGCATCAAGAAAAGCTAGACTTTCAACTTCCTCAGTATAACCTGTCAACAAGTCCAACTGCCTTGGATTCCTGTCCTGGAATAACCCTGTCGTCCAGATTTTCAAACTGTATGGTACCAGAATAGCCAAGCCAGGCACTTTCTCAGGGAGTGTGCCAATTAGAAGCCAAGACCCAAACTCTCAGTTATATCAGTAGCATCCACATTCAGGCTTAACCAAAAACTGCAGTTATCCAGTACAGGCAAGCCTTGTAAGATATAATAATCCTCACACCATTGTTCTTGGGTCAGGAGCTATGACGCAACTCAGAGATGTCTTTAAAGTAGTTGTCTATCCTGGCTCCAGAGGCAGGATAAGAGAGTGTGTCCTCAGTCACATTTCCAAAGGAACTACTTTTCATTCAAAAACATGAAATGAAACAGTTGTGTTTAGAACACATAAATACAAAGCATCGAGATAATCTAGAAAAAAAATCACAAGATATCAGTTACAGTAATTTTAGTCTGTTTTCTAGAGCAATTTTATATTTAAATATGTACCAGTTCAGATTTGAAGTAGCCTATCGTGTTCTCATCCAGCTGGAAGTATCTTCTTTTCCAGTTCTTCATCTATATAAAAAGCAAAAAATTTAATATATTTAATCATAATCTTTAAAGATCATAAAACATTTTTGCTTATTCACAAGAGCCTTAGGGTCTCTATATTTGGACTGCATTTTTATTACTAATTAAAATATTAACACTATTTAATTGTGTATGGCTTTCTCCAGTAACACCTGGAAAAGGCTAGTATTACCAGAGAGAGGGAAAGGAGACGGCAGAGCACATAACTAATGGTGGCAGAAAAAGGAAGATTGGTATTAACAGTTCAGATTAACATCCAAGCATGACCTGGTGCTATGCGAATAAGATTTGGGCTTATATGCTTCCTCCTCCTCTAACTTTCAATTTAGTAACAGGCCATAGTTTTCTATTACTGGGTAAGCTAGCACAATCGTGTTTTGCAGCCATCACTTATGGTCAGACTAGGATTTGCACAGGTCATATTTTGCCCAGTTGAGATGTGAGGGGGTAAAATTAGAGCATATGAGGGGAGGAGGCAGCACAGAGTTAATTCATATAGTAGCAAAACCATTGCTTTGTACCATATTTAACTAAGAACAGATTACTAACAGATTACCAATCTAACTAAGAACAGATTACTTCAGAGCTATATCCAATTGTGCCAATAGCCTTATAACAAGAACTGTATGATGGTATCTTGAGGGTAACAAATCACCCAAAAATGGAAAACAAGTAATCATTACCCTCCAAAATTTCTGTCTCAAACTAACAGTAATGCAAAAGAGCTGCTACAATCAAGTCAATGTTATAAATCTAAAATTTCAATTTTTAAAGTCTGTAAAAGATAAGTAAGATCAGATATAATTTCATCAATTTCTAGTCAAAGACCAATTATCTGGATCCCTTCCAATCTGGTTTCAGGCCGGGGTTTGGGACAGAGACTGCCTTGGTCGCCTTGGCGGATGACCTACGTCGGGGAATGGAAGGGGGAGTGCGTCCCTCTTGGTCCTGCTGGACCTCTCAGCGGCCTTCAACACCATCGACCATGGTGTCCTTCTGGGTTGGTTGGCCGGGTTGAGGATTGGAGGCTCTGTTCTGCAGTGGTTCCGCTCCTTCCTGGATGACAGGTCCCAGAAGGTGGTGCTGGGGGATGCTTGCTCGGCACCCTGGCCTCTTCAGTGCGGGGTGCCACAAGGTTCCATTCTATCCCCCGTGCTATTTAACATCTACATGAAGCCTCTGGGAGAGGTCATCCGGAGGTTTGGAGTGAGGTGTCATCAGTACGCCGATGACACCCAGCTCTATCTCTCCTTTCCTCCTGAGTCCAAGGAGGCAGTTGAAGTCCTGAATCGTTGTCTGGAGGCAGCGGGGGACTGGATGAGGGTGAACAAGCTGAGATTAAATCCTGATAAGACAGAGGTTCTCTTGGTCCGGAAGTCCTCGACTTGGGTATTGGAATATCATCCTGTTCTGGATGGGGTTGCACTCCCTCTGAAACAGCAGGTTCGCAGCTTGGGGGTTCTCCTGGATTCGCAGCTGCTCCTGGAGTCGCAGGTGGCGGCTGTGGCCAGGGAAGCCTTTGCTCAGCTTCGGCTGATCCACCAGCTGCAACCATATCTGAGTCGCTCAGATCTGGCCACAGTGACCCATGCCCTAGTGACATCAAGACTAGATTATTGTAACGCACTCTACATGGGGGGCTGCCTCAGAAGACGGTCCGGAAGCTTCAACTAGTCCAGAATGCGGTGGCCCGTGTGGTTGCTGGGGCTGGTCAGTTCGACTCTGTCGGGTCACTGCTTCAGCGACTACACTGGCTGCCCATTCGTTTCCGGGCTGAATTCAAAGTGCTGGTCTTGACCTTTAAAGCCCTAAACAGCTCGAGTCCAGGGTATCTGAGGGACCGCCTTCTTCTGTACAATCCGACCTGTCACCTAAGGTCATCTGAGGGGGCCCTACTGACTGTGCCGCCACTAAGAGACATGAGAGGTGTGGCAGCCAGAGACAGGGCCTTCTCGGTAGTGGCACCCTGGCTTTGGACCTCCCTCCCCTTAGAACCGAGGAAAGCTCCCTTAATACAGAGCTTCAGGCGGAGCCTAAAAACCTTTTTTTTTTAAAAAAGCATTTTAAATGGGGCAGAGGTTGGGGGGCAGTTTTATTGCTTTTTTACTGTTTTTACTAAATGTTTTTAGCCTGTTTTAATTGTTTAGTTTTAATCTAATTGTATTTTAATTATGTTTTAATCTATATTTATAATTTTATTTTAATGGTGTTTTATTTTTTATGTGATGTTAGCCATCTTGAGCTCCCTCTTGCAGGTGAGGAAAGGCGGGGTATAAATCAATAAAATAAAATAAATAAAAGTCCAATAATGATAGTTTTACCAAGGCTAAAAGGCCATCTTCTTACTTCCAGATGTGACAGAAAACATTTCATTTCCATTATCCTTTCCCCCAAAAGTAAAATGGAGTAACATATAGCTATGCAATCAACACTGAAACATTTTTGAGCATTAACATAAAAAGACAACTGGTTTCCCTGGTTGGTTCCCTGGCTCTCAGGTTTGGGAATCACTGACTAATTGCATTACTTTATACAACAATGGATTTGTGTTATTTTTTATTACAATGTAGTAAACTGATAAACTAAATACTGACCTATTGTTATGGTCAAGTCATCTCTCTGCCTGGAGGGGCCAACCCTGAGTTCAGCCTGGCAAACCCCAAAACGCTAGGGATGCCAGCCAAAACACAGGGATTTTTCCTTATGGGGAAGTATTTTGAAAGAGTGTTAGGATTCAGTGGGACCCTTGACTCCTCAGCAGGCCCACTTATCCTTCCTAGGGTAGCGTGTTTTTACCTTCCCCCTCTGGGTTTTTCGATAGGGCAACTGATTCAGCATAAAACCACACAGTTATCTCTAATGAAAACATCTTTATTCAACACAAGATTAAGGCTTACTACAGCATACATTAAGTTCCAATGAAAATAAAAACTTCACAAAATTCCTCCTGTACTAATATTTATTTCAGCTAGCTAGCTTGCAAGCTACTTACATGGTTTTACAAGTCCATTTCTCAGAACTTATCATCAAGGCTTCCCTCCCCACCCCCGCATAGTCTAATGCACACCCCAATTTTGGAGACTAAGGATGTAATCCTAAAGACACTTTCTTGGGAATAAGACCCACTGAACACAATGGGACTTACTTTTGAGTAGACATGGTTAGAAATCTGCTTTATTAGGTTGGAAAAGGCGTGCATTAGATTTGAGCAAATATGATACTGTATTTAAAACCCCTAAATTTTGTTTGGAAAGATACAAATTGCCCTGTGCTTCAGCTCAAATACAGGCTCTCTTCTTTATAGTGCAAGTACAGTATTTTAACCAAATCTATTGTGCTTATCAACACTTTTTTTTGTACTAGGATAGACCCGAAAGCAGCGAAACCTGGGACCTGGGCAGGGGACGGAATTTATTTGTCCTCAGTGTGGAAGGGATGGACACTCTCAAATTGGCCTCTTTAGTCACACTAGATGTTGTTTCAGGACCTCCAATCAGAGCACGATACCATAGTCTTTCGAGACTGAAGGATGCCAATAATAAAAATCTCATTAACCAGAGTAATGCATCCTAGTTGCTTACCACTGCTCCTTGTTTAACACAGTAGCCAGCTTTGATCACAGCATTATCTGGGGGACGTTTAGTAGAAAAGTAGGGAAGGTGACTTTGAGACCTTTTCAAGTAGTTTTTATCTCCTTCACCACATTCATTTACCTCTTCTTTCTAGAATAAATCAAAAATTATTTAGAGGTTAGTTCTATATTTGAAAAAATTTATCTAGGCAGAAATTCACATAATTAACTGACATCTTTTGATTAGACACATTCAGGCTGGGAATCTGGGATGATGTTAAAATTGTACTAGCAGAGAAAATCGGATCTAGTTATAAAAGTTGTTTTGCCTGCATTTTGTTTCAATCTTTTTTCTTATCCAGAGAAACTGTATAAAATTTTTTCTAGTGAGCAGAACAACTTACATAAGCCAAATCTTTTCTAAATATCTTACAATAGACACATGAAAGTAATGTGTTATCTGCAAAACTATCAGTTACTGAGGAGAGGGGAAGCTTGTTTTAAAAGATTCTGAATGTAAAGTTGAAATATTGCATACACACTAAGGTTCCATTCTGAATCCTCCTGTAGATTAAAAAAAGATATAAAGACCCACTTCCAGATTTTTCTCCTCCATTGCTCCTAAAACTGTGCCTCAATATCTGCAGGGGTTTTGATTCTGGGACTCCCACTGATATAAAACTGGGCTAAAATATTCAGGATCAGCTCTGCTTACTTTATAATCCTTAGAGCGCAACACTAAGATTTTAGGCTGGCCTAACTCACTTGGCCTATCTTTCCATAGTGTAGGGAGGTCAGCATATGCCTGTGCATTGGCCTAACCCCCACAGGACTGGGGCAGATGCGTCTTAGTGCACTTTTATTAAGACCCCTCAAGTCAGCACAGGACTTATGTTGGGGTTTATCATGTTGGGGTTAACCTCCTAGGTGGAGGTTAGGATAGGAAGCCTTAATCACACTTACTTGGTATGTATCTGATTTGTAGGGACTTTGGCTTATGCGGCGAAAGTTTCATTGTGTAGAAAAGGATAGAATGAAGATTATTTTAAGTGTAGGGAGAGGATGGAAATGAGGGGTAAGAGCAAGACTGGTAATTTTAAACCTTTTTGAGAATTGAACAATTAAATATTTTTCTTCTCTATATAATAATCCAACAACAGAGCAATCCAGAGTTAGGGCAGTGAGAAGGGCCCCAGCAGAAGGTTATGCTAGATCCAGAGAGTCAGGAAGCCTGGGCTGCCCTAGCTGCTCCACAGCACGCTCAGTAGGCACCAAGTCAGTGGCACCTGGAGAGGGGTGGCTTCTGAGGAAAACCCCCTCAGATCACACTGAACGAGGAACAGATGTGGTGCCTGCCTTATAAGGATTCCCTGACAACCATTAACAGCTGCAGCATGAAATATCAGTACAGTTTACAGGGGATTCAAGGGGCTTGTTGATGTGGCCTGCTGTATCCCAGGTTAGTGGGTTGCCGTCGTTGTGCCATATACTGAAGTTGAGAGACAGGGGCTGCAGACAGGGTGGCCAAGATCTCAGACTTTTTGTCAACACTGCCATTCTTACTCTGCCTTGTCATGGACCCCTTATGGGTCTCCTCATTTCTATATCTGCTCCTGAGGTGGTATAACTCTGAGAAGCTGGCAGAGGGGATTTGTCCTTGAAACAGGCTGTAGATATAGAATAACTGCTCTGTTCTAGGCAATGCTGAACATGCCCTCAACATATCTCTCCTGAAGTGCCTAGGCTGGCCCACCTAGGGCAGCCCAGGTCCATCTGTCTTGGGGCAGCCTATGTTGACCTATGTTGCCCCAAGTCTTTTCTGGCATAACTGCGCTGCCTCATCTTGGAAATGGGCCACCCCAATGATAGACAGGGTGGTCCATGTGCACTTCTGGATTATTTTAAACAAGAATTATTTTTACATCAAATTAAGTTAATAAATTAGTTTAATTTATGCCACCTTGGACATTTGTTTTTAACAGAGAAAAGATGGGATAAATAAAATAAATAAGACAGAAAAGCTAATAAAAGTAAAACAGCACAACACACACTCCAAAAACACACATAGTGCACCCAATATGAAGGCTGCCCTGTCAGTTGCAATTAAAGGAGAATATCCATGTATGCACAACAGAAACACTGAGAATTCAAGATAATTCTAAGATTTTATTTGTTACACCAAAATGCCTAATTCTGATAGACACTGGAGCTCCTATAACACAAGAAATTGTTCAAGAAATAGGGCAGAATGCTGATTACAGAGTGTTTTTGATAAAGTTATATTACCTGAGTTGGTGTTATTATAGGAACGCCACCAACAATTTCTGTTCTGTAAGACATTTGCTTCTTTATCCCTATATTTTCAGCATGGCGATTTGAATTATCAGTTTGAGACAATGAATCAGCCTGCTTTGGTACCTGAAAAAGTATGCATATTGTTAGATTGTATCATTTTTAGTGGGCTGTAGTGGCACAAGTGGTTAAGATGCTATGCCTGTTAACTGGTAGGCTGGGTTTTGAGACCCAGGTCCTACAAGAAAGGGTGAACTCTGTCCTTAGCCCAGCTCCTGCCAACTTAGCAGTTCATGTAAAGGCTAGCAGATAAATAGGTACACTTCGGTGGGAAGGTAAAAACAGCATTCCGTGTGTCAGTTACGTTGGTACCATGACTACAGAAGTGTCTTTGGACAATGCTGGCTCTAAAGGCTTTGAAAAGGGGATGAGCACTGCATCCTACATTCGGTCATGACTAGCAGTATAACCTGTAGGGGACACCTTTATAATATCTTTGTAAACATGGGTGGGAGATAGCAAGAAAAATTTATGGAGATAAACATGATTTGAAACATGTATTTCTATTTCAGATGCTCCATACAATTAAGATCAAAATACACATCACACGAACATTGAGGAGGTCAGAACTGATGAAATTTGTTGTTTTCCGCACTCTGAATTTCCCTCCAATAGTGTCCCTGCAACTATTGAGTTCACTTCTAATGAAATGTTTAACACTTTTAAATTCAAACATTAATTAGGCAACATTTTCTTTTGCAAGCCACATGCTAATTTTCTTCCAAAAAGGACTTTTCTTCTGTTTAACATGATGCATAGTACCATTTCCCAATGTCAAAAGTTTAATACGCTTGCAATTTCCTATATCTCACTGGGATTGTCTTAACAGAATGGTGTTAAAAAAGCTCTTGTCACAGGACAGGAAAGTAGTTTATGTATGTTTGAAATTGGAATGAGAAAATTATCTCTACAGTTGTACAGAGTTTTTGATACTCTTCAGAGCTAAACAAATGCAAGGATGACCCTACACCCTTCACAAAAAAGGACCTAACCTTGTTTGGAAGCAAGTGCAAGAATAGGTTACAGACTTTCAGCTTACCAGGCGTGCAGATGTACCAGGAAGTAAGTTTCACTGAACACAATTGGGCTTACTTCTGAATGCAAATATATAGACTGTGATAAAAAGAAGGGACAAGCTTCTGGTGACCACTAATTTTAGTTTGGCTACTAAGACCAGTCTATGTTTGAGGAATTCTGAAAGCAAGAGCCCTTTATCTCTAAATAAATACACACAAACATTTTGTATATTAAATATGTACTGACTTACTATTTCAAAATTTGGCATGCAAAATTGTTTTTGTTATACTCGTATTTGAAGACGTACATGTGGAATGACCCTAGCATAAAAAAATTACTTACTGTGATTTTGGTAGCTTTGTTTAGCACATTTACCCATTCGACTAAGTCTTGCTGATCATTGGCTTGTAGAAAATATTTTCTCATCCCTGCATTCATGACTGATAGAAACAATAAAAAACATAATTAAAAATAACATACTGGTTGCACTTTATTCTTTTCTCAGAAGTGTAACAAAGCTTAATGCAGGGAGGGATGAGATCACCATTACCTAGATCACTAGTTTGCACATGTTTGATTTAGATGTCTTTGGAGGAATGTAATACCAAAATCTAATTTAAACTCTAATTCCCACAATTTTTTGAAGTAACATGGTCAAATTTTTGAAATAATGTAAGCAATATTCAACCATGGAACAGTTTCTATCCTCAACTATCTCTGAAAATGTCCATCTGCCTTGTTCAGGGAGGACAAAGTTTAAAAGGCACAAGAAGCAATCACAACTGAAGTGAGATTAGATGTGATCAACTGCCTTCAGAAAGAAGAGCATGTGTTGAATGTTGACTGAGAACACTTTTCTTGTTGGAACAATATGCAGCATTCAAAATAGTGATGAGAAAATAAAGTGCTGGGTCAGGGACAGCTGCAAGTGCGAAGTAAACTATTATGTCCAGAATTATATAATGGAACCCCAGGAGTGGAAATACAAGTACTGTATTATTATAGCAAAAATATTTTTAATTTATTAATTTTTGAAATACATG
This sequence comes from Cryptoblepharus egeriae, assembly GCA_030015325.1. NCBI lineage: Eukaryota > Metazoa > Chordata > Lepidosauria > Squamata > Scincidae > Cryptoblepharus > Cryptoblepharus egeriae. The sequence continues at coordinate 45,331,419 of JAREYC010000006.1, forward strand.
CTTTTATTTCATTACTAGAGAAAAGTGTACCTGCGTTGCAGGAATAAAATTCTCTTGTATGCCATCCCCCCCACAGGGCATCACCCCCCCCATGTACATCAACCCCCCCATGCGCGACATCCCGCTATGTTCATCCCCATGTGCATTATCTCCTCCCTGTGCATCAACTCCCTCATGCGCATCATCCTCCGCAGTGCAACTCCTCCCTCCGAACAAGATTCTCCCCACTGCACTGGGCACTGAGCACCAAGTTGGCTGGATGTTGGTCAGTCTGCCATATTAAGTATAGGACAAAAACACGTTGCACCCCTTTTTAGCCCCTTAAGGGTTAAATTTCTCCACATCAGTTCTTGGTGGGTGTTCATGTGACAGAAGGAACACCCTCCCCAAATTTCATGCTTCTATGTCCGGGGGTTGGGAGACAGCAAGAATTGGACAGCAACCAATTCTTCAATGCAAAGTATAGGGAGGAAAACACGTTGCACCCCTTTTCATCCCCTTCCAGTTGGAATTTCTGAAAACTGGTTCTTAGTGACTCTCTCCATCACAGAAGGAACACCCACCCCAAATTTCACGCTTCTAGGCCCAGTGGTTTTGGCAGGGCCTTGATGAGTGAGTGAGTCAGTGATTTCTCTCTTTTATATATATAGAAGATCACAGAAAGTTACACATATTCATAGCATACATCATGTGCTGGCAAGTAGTCTTGGTAAGACTATGGATTTAATTAAACAGTTCTATATTGGCTCTTTCCTGCGCATGTAATTCAACACAGAAAAAGCTTGAATAATCTGCTCAGAAAGAGAATGTCTAAGACATTGTTTCTTAACCAGTGGTAAGGTACCACCCAAAGTACTAGAAGGTACTTAAAGTATTTGATAGTATTTAACATATTTAAACTATTATTATTTAAAATATGTATATGATTATTGATTTAGTGCACAATAGCATTATGTAGAAAAAGATACAAATGTAAAAATGATAAATAATGATACAGCTCAATTCAGCTGATAACCCCTTAAAAGCAAGACAAGCTCCAAAAAATAACAAACATGAATATCCTAAAAGTCTTGCCAATATTTCATCTTTAAAAAGTGAATATTTTGCCATGTATTTTTAAGAAGGAGATATATAATCTAAACAACCTATCTAAACACATACTTCCATTGTACCTAATAAGGAAAGTTCAAAACATAGCAGTCTACAAAACTTACCAAAGCAAAATTCTGCCTTTGGCCTTAGCTTAGTTGCATCACTAACCTGACAAAAATGAAAAGTTACATATTAAAACCTACGAACATCTTTGACTACAAGCTACAGATCAGACGTAGAACACCACAAAAAATAGATCAGTAAAAATTAATCTGTAGAGAGAAGATACTTACACTGATATGAACACTTAATGAATTTTGTACCCTCATCTTTTTATCAGTGTTACTATAGATACATAGAAGTAACTGTGAGCTAGTGCTATAGTAGGCTACTAGGGATGAATGGTAGCAATGGAAAAAAAACTGATTGTGTTATGAAGGTTATGGGAAAAAATTAAAATACACATACAATACTAACTTGTCAGTGCTTTCCTTTTCATTTCATCCCAGACACAGGTTGACAGCTTAAATTTACTTTACGAAACATGATTGTTATGTACTCAACATGATTGTTAGGTAATTTTTCTTTTTATACAAAAAAGGGTCTTGCCTAATTTTAAAATTTAGAAAAATGCCTTTTACGTTGTATCCTAAGGTACAAAAGACGCTGCAGGGCAGAACAATAAGGGCTAGTCAAAATGGAGAAGGTTTCTGACCCACAAGACTAGGCGCTAGCACCTTCTGTCCATTTGGAAATATTTTGAGAAACAGACATACCTTTGAAATGTAGGTAAGTTTGTCAGTGCTTTCCTTTTCATTTCATCCCAGACACAGGTTGACAGCTTAAATTTACTTTACGAAACATGATTGTTATGTACTCAACATGATTGTTAGGTAATTTTTCTTTTTATACAAAAAAGGGTCTTGCCTAATTTTAAAATTTAGAAAAATGCCTTTTACGTTGTATCCTAAGGTACAAAAGACGCTGCAGGGCAGAACAATAAGGGCTAGTCAAAATGGAGAAGGTTTCTGACCCACAAGACTAGGCGCTAGCACCTTCTGTCCATTTGGAAATATTTTGAGAAACAGACATACCTTTGAAATGTAGGTAAGTTTAATACTTCCAACTGGTGGAGATCCAGAGGGAAGGTTCTGAAAACAAGAACATAAAACACTGCAGATTAAAACAAAATCAATCAATTAATATGATGTACCTCAATATATAAACATTTTAAACCAAATGCTTACAAAAATCATTCAATAAAGATTTAGAACATCGTTCTAAAATGTTTTCATATTAATAATATTTTAGAATACTTTATAGGACCTTCAAAGAGTCCAATTCCCAGAAAATGCAGGGTGTCCACAGCTACAGCATCCCTGATAGAGGTGTAATGATCAACTGGATTTTTTTCCCGGCTATTAAAATTTATGCAAATTAGGCTATTTTTAGATGGTCATCTAAGTTTCATTTTAAAATGTCATTTAAAAGGTCATTTTAAAGCCTCTGCTTAAAAAAAGGACATAATCCTAACCAACTTTCCAGTACTGGGGGTCATAGCTCTGCCAGTGGGGCATGTGCTGCATCCTGCAGCTAGGAGGCAGTTAGGGAGTTCTCCTTAAGATATAGTACAGTATGCTTGAATTACAAGCATACTTTGTTCCAGAAGCATGCTTGTCATTCAAAGCACTCTTTATACAAAGCAGATTTTCCCACAGGAAATAATTGAAACTCAGACGATTTGTTCCACAACCCAAAAATATTCATATAAAAATGAATACGACAGTGTAACACAATCTATATACATAAAAGAGACAAGTCACTGACTGACTTGCTCACTCATCAACAACTAGGCAAAACCGCCGGGCCTAGAAGCATGAAATTTGGGATGGGTGTTCCTTCTGTGACCGAAGGCTGCACTAAGAACTGGTTTTTGGAGGATGCTGTGCATGGGAAGACGCACATGGGGAAATGATGCGCATGGAGGGATGATGTGCATGGAGGGATGATGTGCATGGGGAAGAAGTTGCTTGTGGGGGGATGTTGCTCATGGGGTTGGATGTGCAAGGAGAGGTTGATGTGCGTGGGGGATTGATGCGCAGTGGGGGGATGCCATACAGGGGAATTTTACTCCCGCAACGCGGGTACGCTTTTCACTAGTCTATATATATAAAAGAGAAAAGTCACTGACTCACTCATCAGTACCCTGCCAAAAGCACTGGGCCTAGATGCATGAAATTTGGAGTGGGTGTTCCTTCTGTGATGGAGTCACTAAGAACCAGTTTTCAGAAATTCCAACCACAAGGGGGTGAAATGGGGCGCAACACGTTTTTCTCCCTATACTTTGCATTGAAGAATAGGTGACAGAGGGATGATCTGCCCCAACCCTCGGACATAGAAGCATGAAATTTGGGAAGGGTGTTCCTTCTATGACATGAACACCCACCAAGAACCAATGTGAAGAAATTTAACTCTTAAGGCACTAAAAAGGGGTGCAGTGTGTTTTTGTCCTATACTTAACATGGAAGACTGACCAACATCCAGCCAATTTGGTGCTCGGTGCCTGGTGCACTGGGAAAATGATGCACATGGGGAGATGATGAACATGGAGGATGGTATGCATGTGAGGATATTGCGCATGGGGGGGATTCATGTGCATGGGAGATGCTGCACATGAAAGGATATTGTGCATGGGGGCTTGGCGCGCATAGGAGATGTTGTGCATGAGAGGATGTAGCACATGGGGGGCTTGATGCGCAGGGAGGATGATGAGCATGAGGGATGATGCGCAGAGGGGGGCTAACGTGCATAGGGAACACATTTTCTTCCCTGTACTTTACATTGAGAATCCCTGACTGATGGATGCTCTGCCCCAACCACTGGATCTAGAAGCATGAAGTTTGGGGGGTGTCCCTTATGTGACATCAACGCCCACCAAAAACCAATGTTGAGAAATTTAACCTCTTAGGGGCTGAAAAGGGGTGCAAAGTGTTTTTGTCCTATACTTAACATGGAAGATTGACCAATATCATCCCCCGATGCACATCAGGTACCGGGCATGGTGGGGGTGATGCACATGGTGGGATAGCAAAAGGGGAGGGTATTTTACTCCTACAACACTGGCGCATTTCGCTAGTACAAAATAATTTTAAAAGTCAGGGTATAGTTTTCAGGTAGGGAGAAGTGTGTGTGTGTGGGGGGGGGGGCTTTGTTTAGAAGCCAGCTTTTGGAAGAGCTGAGCAACTTTTGCAACTGAACTCATTTTGAAGAAGTGCAGTTACCATAGTGGAACCAAATGTTCCAAGTCAAGGCCTTGCTCAAAAGGCTCTGCAAAAGAAGTCAGAAGGTAAGCCTCTGGAAAAGATGCAAAACATTTTGCAACTTCTGTAGGTGACCTTGTCTGCATTGTTACTAAGTAATACAGTAGTTAGTTTCTTGGAACCAAATGTTCCAAGGCATTGCTTGTTATCCAAGGCATTGCTCATTATTCAAGGCAGAATTGCTTAGAAATTGTTGCTTGTCTTACAAAACACTCATAATTACTCATAAATCAAGGTACCACCATATTTTTTGTTCTGCTGAATTGTATAGTTACACTGATCTTAACTCGGAGCTGGAAAATTGGTTAGGACGGAAGCCTCAATTAGGCTTAATCCAATGTTTGCATCTAGCTGTTCAAATTTTCATGTTTTTATTTGGAAAAATAGTTTAGGATGCTATATTTTACAGCCAGCACTTTTTTGAGAACCACTTCTTATGAATTTTATGCTGTTCAAGTCTGAGGGAATTCATTTCAAAAAGGCAGGTTTCACAGGGCTTATGAAAGTTATAGCCCAACCTAACATGCCCTGGAGAAGGCAGACCATCTGGCCTGCACTGCATCCAGAGCACAGCAGGGCCAGGTTCCAGTTTGAGTAAGAGGAATTCATTCCCCCAACCTATGTTGCACAGCACTTGACCCTATGGGGGTATTGAATCGGTTGCTTGAAGAGGTGTCAGTTATCTAAGGAACCTGGTATAAGGCCCAGGAAAGGAAGGTTAGGATCTGTACCATGGTTTTAATACCAATAGAATGCATTCTGAGACAGGAGAAGGTTGCCATGAGGGAGACCTTTACATACACTGGGGGTCACAACCTGCCTCTTTGGGCACTGATCTTAGAAATTATAATCTGCTGTTTGGCCCTAAAGACGAAACCCACTGCAGCTCATGGAGTAACAGGTACGTGGTTTGTCATTGCAAAGCATGCTTACCTGTGGATTATCCATGTACCACACCAGACTATCTTCTCTTGTGTCCAATATAAAGTATCTCCGAAGAAACTTCCCACTATTTTCATTTTCTTCAATGTCTAGAAAACCACAGATGCGATTTTGACGATCCACATAAGGCATTTCTGAACTTCAACATTACACTACAAAAAGAATGACAAGTGTTAGCTTTACTATATTTGTACAAAATGAAAATTTCCATGGCAAGTTTCATTTAATGAACACAATAGCTGTTTCAGGAAAATGTCATACAGAAATGTACTTGCATATGCAACAATGTTTCTTCCTTACAGAAAAAGCTTATCATTTGCAATCAATATTTTTAAGTATCTCTAGCAAAAAATGTACCTGCGTTCCCCCATACGCCATGCCCCCACTGCACTTCAATCCCCCCTGCACATCACCCCCATGCACATCCACCCCCATGTGCATCATCCCCCATGCGCAAATCCCCCATGCGCAACCCCCATGTTCATCCTCCCTGCACATCAGTCTCCCGTAAGCATCATCTCCCCATGCACATCATCCCTCCCATGTGCAACATCCCCCATGCGCATCAGTTCCCCATGCTCTTCAAACCCCTGTGCACAACATCCTGCCCCATGCGCAACATCTCTCCGCACGCCTCAACCCCCTGGGTGCAGCATCCTCCCCAGTACAACCTCTTCCTCCGAACAACATCCCCCCCAGTGTACCAGGGCACCAAGCACCAAATTGGCTGGAGGTTGGTTAGTCTTGCATGTTAAGTATAGGACAAAAACATGTTGCACCCCTTTTCAGCCCCTTAAGAGACACTTTGAAGGTGTCTTGGATTGCAGCCTCCTAACCATGTCTACCCAGAAGTAAGCCCCATTGTGTTAAATGGGGTTTACTCCCAGGAAAATGTCTTTAGGAATGCAGCCTAAGTAGACTTCATAAGATCATGCACACTGAATGCATGTTTTGAATTCAATCCCAGTGTTCTGTCATCATTTTTACATCCAGTTAATATTTTTATATGAATATTTTGGGGGTTATGGAACCAATCGTCCGAGTTTCCATTATTTCCTATGGGAAAATCCGCTTCACGTAAAGAAAGTTTCACGTAAAGAACATGCCTCCGGAACAAATTAAATTTGTTACATGAGGCGCCACTGTATGTGTGTGTGTGTGTATATATATATATATATATATATATATATATACACACACACACACACACATATATACAGTGGTGCCTCAAATAAAGAGCTTAATTCGTTCCGGTGGCCTGATCTTTAAGTGAAATGCTCTTTACATGAAGCAGATATGAAATAATGGAAACTCAGACAATTGGTTCCACAACCCCCCAAATATTCATATAAAAATATTTACTGGATGTAAAAATGACGACAAAACACTGGAATTGAATTCAAAACATGCATTCAATATGCATGATCCTATGAAGTCTACAAAGACACTTTCCTGGGAGTAAGACCCATTAAATACAGTGGGCCTTACTTTTGAGTAGACATTGTTAGGATTGTGCTCAACTTAGGCTGCAATCCTAAAGACACTTTCCTGGGAGTAAGCTCCATTTAACACAATGTGGGGCTTACTTCTCAGTAGACATAGTTAGGAGGCTGCAATCAGAGACACTTTCCTGGGAGGCTTACCTGGGCTACTGCTGGAGGTTCAAGGTGGTCAGTGGGGGCACTTAGGGGCAGCTGCCACTGGCACCTCAAGGCAACTGCCCCCAAGTTGGGAGCAGTTAGAGGGAGCAGTGATGGCCAGCAGCCCTTTTAAAGAGCCTCCACATGGAGTGTCAGGGCTGCATAGCATGCGTGCTCATAGTGCGCTTGCTTGTTAAGTGAAGTGGAATTTGTTATGTGAAGCAAGATTTCTTGGAAATTTTTGTTTGTTATGTGAAACGCTTGTTAAGCGAGGCACTTGTTAAGCGAGGTACCACTGTGTGTGTATGTGTATATATATAAAATTGTTTTCTCACCCTCCATGAGTGGTGTATGTATGTTAGCCTCAATCTCGGGTCCTCTACCAGGGACCTGGGAGTTTGAGGGTTCTGCACAGTCTCTTAGTTCTTCCTAGCAATGCGCTTTTCTGGATTGAGTGTTCTGATGTACTTCCTGGAATCTGTTGGAGCCATTCTTCCAGCTTGGGTGTCACAGCCCCTAGTGCTCCAATCACTATTGGGATCACATTCACCTTCACTTTCCACATTCTTTCTAATTCCTCCTTCAAACCCTGATACTTTTCCACCTTTCATACTCTTTTTTCCTGATGTTGCTGTCATTTGGTATTGCTATATCTATCACCAGGGCTATCTTCTGGGCCTTATCTACCACCACAATGTCTGGGTGGTTAGCCAGTTCCTTCTTATCTGTCTGGATATGGAAGTCCCACAGGATCTTAGCCCTGTCATTCTACACACACACACACACACATATATACACAAACATACACATATGATTCAGTGCTGTAAGGATCCAGAACCAATTAAATGCCCACTGGTACCTACTCTCCAGTGCCCCACTGCCCCATCTTGCCTAGTACCTGGCAGGGATGCCCAGAAGGGCCCAGTGCCCAGAAGTGTCTGCTGCCCACTGCCCATTGCTGCCTTCTGTGGCCGGTACCCAATGGTTGGTGGTGCTTGCTGCCCACTGGTGCCTGGACATTGATGCTGTGCATACTCAGATCAATTCAGACAGGAGTGAACTCAGCTTACTCCTGCTTGAAACGATCTAGGTAGCAGGGCTCCCATCTGTGGTCTTGCCGTGGCCCAACCAGGAAGGTGCTGCCTGGCAGTGGCCTGAGGACAAGGGGTTGATAACCACTGACATAGATCAATGAAGCTATGAAAGGTGTTACTATATCTAACTTGTCAATATCTATGTGCTTTATTTCAAAATCTATGTGCTTTATAACAGAGTTCAGTACTCAAGAAAAAAGATCCTTCTCAATTTAATTCAGAATGTGAGAAGCAATCTTGCACATGTAAATGCAAACTTTGAATTTTACAAGTATGGACGGCAACTTTCTGCAATAGGCATGGGCAAAGTACAGCCTCCTTGGCCCCAATTGAGTCCTTGGGAAACGTTCCCTTTCCAATGAGAACTAGGCTGCTGGAATCTCATCTGTGCACACACCGGCCTTATGCACCAGCCTCAGGCATGGCCCGTACTCTGACACCTTGAGCTCCACATCTGTCAGTGGAGTACTGTCCCTGTAGGCTGCCAAGGCTGGAGCCATGGGCATATGATTGCCATAATTTCCTTTGGGGGGTTGGAGGGAAATGCAGGGTGACCATATGTCATAACCAAAAAAAGAGGAAAGGAACCCCCCAAAATGTAGGACACCCAAGAAAAATGTAGGACATGACAAAATAAAAAGCTATAGACACTTGTATAAACAGTGATACCCTGTAAGACAAATAACTTGTAAGAATGCTTTGTAAGACAAACTAAAATTTCTAAGGAATTCTGCCTTGTAAGAGGAACAGTTGCCTTGTAAGACAAAAGTTTTACAAAGAAAATTCATTGTAAACAAACAAATTGATGATCTGCATCATGAGCAAGAGGCCATGGAAATCTCATCTGCAGAGGAAGAGGAGAATAAGGAGAAACCCCTCCCATCAAATGAGATTAAGGACATTTGTAAACACTGAGAAATTGTGCAAAATTTTGTAGAAAAGCACCACCCAAATAAGGCTGTACCAGTGCAAGCAATGAATATGCAAGCAGGAGCATCTGGCTGCAGCTGCCAGAGACACTTTGGCATGCCAGTAAGAACCTTACTACATGCCGAGCTTGGCACCCTTATTGGGGGTTGCCTGACACATCAAGCAGGATTATTACAGATGTAACCTATTTATATGTAAATTACCCCATTTACTTTAATTTAAAGCTCACCTTTTTCAGCCAAATTTAGTCTTCAAAATCAAGGTGTGCATTAGATTTGATGGCGCGTTAGATTAAAGTAAACAAAAGTATTTTATTTTAAGTATAGGTCAGTATTTAGTTTAACAGTTTACTATATTGTAATTAAAATGTAACATAAACCCATTGTTGAATAAAGTAGTGCAATTGGGTAAAAATCATAACATAAACCCATTGCCATTTAATTATTATATAACTCCTTACATGCAGTAAAATCAAATATTGTACCTGTTTTGCACTTGCGCATTACAGTCGCCAGTAAAATAAAATTTTGAATCATAAGGCTTTTAAAATAGGAGTGCACATTGGATTTGTTTAAATACGGTATTTATATGGGATTTTGTCTCAGTGTGACAAAAAGAGCAGTAAGTGCCTTACAGTAAGGTTGCTTTAGTGTGTCCCCCCAACAGGATCAGGCAGGACAAGACAAGCAAAACAGGGATGTGCTCTTGTCGCAAAACACACTTCTGTGCATGTCTACCCTGAAGTAAGCTCCATAATAGCAAATAGGGCTTTCTCCCAAAAGCCTGACACTGGGGGAAAAGGGGAAGTACTCACCTGGGGCAGGGTGGTTAAAAATCGACTTTTAAAAAAATTAAAAATTGGGTTTGTAAAAATTTATATTGGATTTTTTAATCAAATTTATTTTAATAAAATGCTTTTGCAGTAAAAATCTGTCTAAAGATAGTTTTCTATTTAAGATACATTAATAATTTAGTTTATTCAGCATGAAATAGAGCTTAGTGTTATGTAGCATTAGGCTATATATTCTGCAATATTTATATTTTTTAAAAAAATACTGTATAATATTTTTGGTAAACTAATTCAATAATCCAAGCTCTATATGCACTGCACTGATGCATTAACACAATTTCACAATAACCATGACATAAATAATAAAACTAAGTTCAAGAATATTCCTTTATCCCAGTGTTTTGCAAATCTATGTACTCTACAAACTGTATGATTGTTTGAAGAGAAATTCACCTAAGTGTGAGGAGGAAGGACAAGCAGTAAAAATGAAAGTGAAACCTTCTAAACAGCTTATAAACCTTGTGATCTTTCTGCACATAGCTTGAAGTGCTTTATTCTTCCCCTGAGGAGCAAAACGGCTGCAGGCCATAAAAGAAACCAAATTTGGGAATATTTTAATGAAATTCTTCTACCTATGGGTAAAGCAGGTATGCACACAAAATGCAAGGAATGCAAGGCCTACTGGCCCGAATGAAACAACATCATTAGAAGTGCTGTAATAAAAGGATCATATTTGAAGAGGCAGGACCTTCAGAAAACTGTTTTTATTTCACCGTATTTTTAGAGTGCCATGAGGTATTATGTTAAAGGAATAATATAGAGAGGCACCTCTCATAACAAATTTAATTCGTTCCAGAAGCATGTTTGTTACATGAAACGTTCTTTACGTGAAGCAGATTTCCCCATAGGAAATAATGGAAACTCAAGACTATTGCTTCCACAACTCAAAAAATATTCATGTCAAAATATTAACTAGATGTAAAAATGATGACAAAACATTGGAATTGAATTAAAAACATGTATTCAATGTGCATGATCCTATGAAGTCTATTTAGGCTGCAATCCTAAAGACACTTTCCTGGAAGTAAGACCCATTTAACACAATGGGACTTATTTCCGAGTAGACATGGTTAGGAGGCTGCAATCAAAGACACTTTCCTGGGAGTAAGTCCCATTTAACACAATGGGACTTATTTCCGAGTAGACATGTTAGGAGGCTGCAATCAAAGACACTTTCCTCTGCAATCAAAGACACTTTTAAAGTGTCTCCCCACTTTCTCCTCTTCATCCTGAGCCTTCATCTCTTCATCTTCTGCCCTCAGTTGCTTCCCCTCCTCTCGACTGTTGTTCTCACCCTCTGCCCAGTGGATGCCTGGCCACAGGAAGAACAGCGCTGAAGTGTTGCTTTCACGATAGGCAGGAGCGGTAGGCAGCCCTGACGCTTTTTAAAAGCCAGTGCATCTGCCCCAACTGCCAACGAGTGTGTTTGTCACGTGAAGCATAGTTTGTTACGTGAAGCAGAATCCTAGAGAAATTTTTGTTACGTGAAACATACTTTACGTGAGGCGTTTGTTACGTGAAGGCGCCACTGTATATCTGTTATTGTGACTGCACGGCACTGCATTTTTATACAGTTGACAAAAAAGAAATATACCCTACAATCCAGAGTAACTACAGGAACACCTAAGAGACATTACGTGCACCCGTAGTTACTGCACCACCTAGTGAAAACCTATGGGAAATTCATTTTGCAATCCAGAATAACTTGTTATTTCACCGGAGCAAGGACTCCCTGTAGTTACTCTAGATTGCGCCCAATGAGTTGAAATATGTGAATATTCCTTTTTAGGCTGTACTGTGTGTGAATACAATGAGAAATTCACAAGCATACATGGTTTTTATATAATAAAATAAAAGCATTGTTTTTTAGGTAAAATCACCATCAACATAAAGTATTCTGGAAACTACCCACTTTTTAAATCGCCAACAACCTAAAACAAATAAGATTTTAAATTGAAAAATGTACAGGCCAGAAAAAGAATTTGTCATTCATCAAAATATTTACATGCACAATCCAGTAAGCACTAGAACACAGCTAATAGCATTTTTGAAAGTCAATGATGACACTTGGAATAATCACTTTTTGAAAAGCAATTTTTTTTACAATTTTGTTTTCTTCTTGTTCTGAATTATTTGCATATGGAGATAGGTAAATCTGTTGTAGCCAATTTTCAACTCGCAGTAAGATATTAAGAAACTTTATTTGTTAGATCATACCAGAGGTTTTGCCCACATGAACTAGTACTAGAGTAAGATGGGAAGAAGGTATACTTTGGACAACTCGCACAGAATACTGGTCATACAACAGCAGTGACATGCCCACAACAAATATAAACCTACTAGTGAAATGTACCCGCGTTGCGGGACTAAAATACCCTCCATGTGCCATCCACCCCATGTGCCATCCTCCATGCACCAAGTCACCCCCATGTGCCTCATCACCCCCCCCCCCTTCATGTGCAATACCTCCCCAACTGTGGGGACCCTTTCTGGGCAGGTATAGGATTTAGGGCTGGGTGTTGATGAGTCTTCAATGTTTATAGGCTAAATATGTGTTGCATCCCTTTTCAGCTGCTTAGGAGTTAAATTTCTAGAAATCAGTTCTTGGTGGGTGCTCCTATCATAGAAGGAATAAACTCCACAAATTTCATTCTTCTAGGTCTGGGGGTTGAGTTAGGGCGTCCCTCAGTTTTTTCGGTTTTCGGAAATTCCAACGGGAAGGGGGTAAAAAGGGGCGCGCCTTTTCCTCCCTATACTTTGCATTGAGAATTGCTGACTCCGCAACATTCCTCCCCAACTGCTGGGCCTAGAAGCAAGGAATTCTGGGAGGGATCCTTCTGTCACCTGAACACCCACCAAGAACCATCTGGAGAATTTAACCCTTCAGGGGCTGAAAAGGGGGCAACGTGTTTCTGCCCTATACTTTACATGGGAGACTGACCTACCTCCAGCCTATTTGGTGCTCAGTGCCTGGTGCACGGGGGGATGTTGTTCGGAGGAAGAGGTTGCACTGGTGAGAATGCTGCGCACGGGCGGAAAGTTGCACACGGGTGGAAAGTTGTGCATGGGGGGTTTATGCACATAGGGGAAGTTGTGCATGGGGGTTGATGCGCATGGGGGAAGTTGCACATGAGGGGTTGATGCACATGGGGGGAGGTTGCACATGAGAAGTTGCGCATGGGGGTTGATGCGCATGGGGGGTTGATGCGCATGGGGGGTTGATGCGCATGGGGGGTTGATGCGCATGGGGGGTTGATGCGCATGGGGGGTTGATGCGCATGGGGGGAATGGCATAAGGGGGAATTTTACTCCCGCAACACGGGTACGCTTTTTGCTAGTTACTTAATATTCTGTCCAACATATTTAAAACCATGTTAGGTGCCATTTTCCACTCACTATAACCAAGGAAATTTTCAGATTCACTAATAATAAATAACTCCATTTCCATGGTAGGACTAAATTCAGTTTGAACAAGGAACACTTGTTCCTTCGGGGAGAAAGGCAGAATACAAATTGAATAATAAATTAAATAAATAAATAAACACAGCTAATCCTCATAGGCACAAATAACCTCTGTAGGACTATGACATCAGATTTCAGATACTGTATCCTAGCATTTTTCAAAAGGTTCCTAGAAGCACTGAGTCTTCCTGGGACCTCTTCAGGGACTACATGCGCACACCATAATCAGCTATCTTCTTCAAACTGCACAGTTTATGCCAATGCTTTGAGGGTCCATGGATGTGCTGGTAGAGCACCCCAACACTCCTTTTAGGAGTGAAAAGGGCTCCAGAGACTGTAAAGTTTGGGAACCAACTGTAGCCAGTTCAAAGAAGTAGCTGTGAACACTCTCTGAAAGGCAAAAAAGTAGAAACTTTAATGACTGCATGTTGAATGAGTTAATTGAGAATCTTAAAGATTAGCCTCACTGACTTTGTGAATGAAGCAGGTAGAAAATTGTAGTGCTAAATGAGAATATTTTCCACTGGAAATAAAGTGCAATTAGTTTGTCTTTAAATCATCAGCACAGCATGGATCCAAGGATCCTTTCAAGTGTCAATTAAGAGGAAAATGCCAAAAGATCTCATAGACAGAAAAGGCACACTAACATCCGTGAAGATAAGATAAGAAATTTATTTGTCATTACACTCACAACTGGGTGCAACGAAATGAGGTGCTCTTCCCCAAGGTAAAACTAGACAAACACACTAACCATACAAATGTAAATACCCCATTGCTCCCAGCAATTAAATTTCGCAAAAACTTACAACCCCGCATTTAAAGTCAGTATTGCACTTGGGTAACTGTTGTTGAATCTGCTCATCCTTGCTCTCAATACCCTGAATTTTCTTCTCGATGCTAATAGTTCAAAGAGTGGATGTCCCGGATGAGAGGAATCTTTCAATATATTAGATGTCTTTCTCTTACTTCTGTTCCTGTACAGTTCTTCCAAGGAGGGAAGTGAGCATCCAATGATATTTTGGGCTGTCTTAATCACCCTCTAAATCGCCTTTTTCTCTGCCACTGTGCAGCTCGTAAACCATACACAGAGACAGTAAGTTAATATGTTCTCAATTGAACTCCAATAGAAGGTAGTCCCCATGTTTTCTACATAAAATAACAGGTGCACACAATAAAAGAGTCCCATGGCTCACTCTATTATATCTTTGCTTTCCAAAGATACTATTCACACACTTCACACAAATCTCTTGTATCACATCAGTGTAATTTCCTACAGATTTAATAACTGAGCAGATTTTATCATGTTGCTACATTATATTCAACAAAGTACATACATATATTGAGTTCATTTATGCTTAGTATTTATCAGAGCACACTGCTGATAGAGGTTTATAAAAATGCTACTTGGAAATCTCTTGTACATTTTCATAATTGGTTAAGTCTGCAATTCTAAAGACACTTTCCTGGGAGTAAGACCTATTGAACGCAATGGGGCTTACTCTTGAGTAGACATGGTTAGGATTGTGCTCTAAGTCTCACAAGCCACAAACTTCCTTAATTAACACTTTTTCTGCAAAATCGCTCATTGTTTTTATAAGTTACGTAGGGCTGCAACTGGAAGCATTTTAAAATCAGTTACCATATTTGAATTATTAATTCCAATCCTACCACTGCATGAAAAATAGACTTCACTAGAAGTAGACGATAAAGCAGGGATGTCCAAACTCTTTTTTCAGGAGGGCCATATCATCTCTCTGATACTGTGCTGGGGGCTGGAAAAATGATTCATATTTCAAATTTGAATAGATGTACATAAACGGTGTATTAGATACAGATCCAGAGGATTACACGGCTTGCCGATGGGCTGATGGGGAATCTTACCACAGGCTGCACTGTGGCTCGCCGTGGGCCACATCTGGCCCAGATCCAGGGTTTGAACAACCTGTAGGTTCTTAAAGGGAACTGAACACTGGTATAAGCCTAAACTACCTATCTGTATAAAAATCAGTCTGGGAACTGAATTTCTCCCAGCCTATCAAGAAATCAGAATATTTTTAAAATATTCTGTTTTAAAGTATTTTAACACATCAATTTTAAACTAATATGTAGACTAGTCAGTATAAAATACTATTATGTTACAATGGAGTACACAAAAATATACTCCAACTCTGAAGTTTCTTATTTTAACACAACCTGAATATAGCAAAATAAGAAACTATTATTAGTAGCCTATGGCCATAAAGTCAAAATAAAGTTTGGAAAATATAAAATTGTGGAAATTTAGTAGATTGATATCCTTTTACAGGTATTAGTAAAACAAGTAGCATGATAATATTGGTTATCAAAAATTCTGGGCTAACCATAAACAATTTTAATAAGAATCTGTTATATTCTAGTTTAGAAGTTCAATCTTAATTTTATGCATATTTTCAAGTACCAGTACAAAGTGAACAACTTTTAAACCTACAGAAAAGTTTGCCAGATCACATCCCCACCCATCCTATATAAACAAACACATATGCAACCACAACCCAAATCACTCTATGATTCAAGACACATAACATCTGAGTCTCCGCAGCGTTGCGTACAGAACACTGAAGTAACAAAAATTACTTGGTAACAAGATCAGCCCCTGACCGCTGGGTTTGTTGCACAGTCTTAAACTCCTACCAAGTTAATTATAACATACGCTGCTAAATTTTCCCCAAGGTAAAAATCACTTTGAGAGTCCTAGTCAAAAGGTAGGCGGACATCTAGGAGAAAACGCTGCAATCTGAAGTTAAGTAAAAGCAGGGTGCAGTCCTTCCTGAAAATGCTCATTAAAATAGGTAATCCCCAACATCCTAATTACATCTACATTTTACACCTTCCGCCTCTTCCTCAGTCTTGCTTATCCTCAACACTATCATTGCACTTAACACCATGCCCAGAAGTCCTTATACAGAATGTGAATTATACAGAATGTGAAATTTGCAATCCCAAGCATTGTGCATCTCAGATTGTCCAACAATTTCTACCCCCCCCCCAAAAAAAAACCACAAACACACATAAGAGCAGCCTTGCTTAAAAGAAACCACAATGCTCCATCAGGCCAAGAGCTACTTTGTCCCGCATCCTCTTTCACAAACATAGCCAACCAAATGCCTTTGGGAAGCCCACAACTTGCTGAGAGCCTGAGGCAAGTAGACCACCCCTGCTCCCCTATAGCAACAATCATTCACTAAAATACTGCCTCTGGATCTGTGGCAATTCCACAGGCACATGAGGCTCTTTAACACTCAATGGGAGGTTCTCAGATATGTTGGCTGAGCTCCTGAATGCATTGCAATTAATACAAATGAAACATAAAGAATGAATTAAAAAATTCAAGATATTGGGGTATACATCAGAGTCCACTGATTAAAACATAAATTTAACGTTCATGGTAAGTCAAAGAATTGAAATGTTTTTTAAATATTGGATCATTCAAACAGCTGAAGTTTATAGTATGTGGTTCTTATATTAAGCAAGCATTCTAGTCAATCCTATGCATGTCTATTAAGTCTCATTATATTCAACAGTGCTTACTACCAGACTAAGTGTGGGCAGGACTGCAAACTCAGTCAGTCATATGCTGCAATCCTAAAGACACATTCCTGGGAGTAAGACCCATTGAACATAATGGGGCTTACTTTTGAGTAGGCATGGTTAGGATTGTGGTGATAGTTACATAACAGTTGATGGACCTACCGTTCATGAACTATTTCAGTGCCCATTCTAGGCCACCAAAGACCATGGCTGGGCCTTCTCCAAATTGCCCACCTCTTTGGTCAGAGCAAAGAAGAATGGTTCTGATAAGTTTACAAGCTTATGATAAGAACTACTGTATCTTCCCATGGACCTGGTTCCCAGAGCAGGGTGATATGGAAGGATGCCTGCTTGCCCATGAGTAACCAAGAAGATGCTGTTATGAAGAAACTCCCTCCCCAAATTCCCTGCAGCTCATTTCCAAATATGGCGAGAGGATGATAACTGGGGGGAGGAATTGTCACTTGCACCTGAGTCACCAAGAAAATACTGTTATGGAGTTACCCCCCCCAAAAAAAAAAATTCCCCAGGAGCTATTCCCCCAAAAGATATGGGGGTGCCTGTTTGCCTGCCTGGCTGGCCTCAAGTCACTAAAAAGGCACTTATGGAGTTGCCCTTCCCCAAATTCCCCTGGAGGTTGTCCCCAGAGCCAGATGAAAGGGGAGAATTCCTGTCTGCCCCTGAGTCACCAGAAGGCAGATGAAAGAGGGGAATGCCTATTTACCCACCCACCCCCCAGTCACCAAGAAGACACTTATGGAGTTACCCTTCCCCAAATTCCCCTGAAGATTGTCCCAAGAGCCAGATGAAGGGGGGAAAGCATGTCTACCCCTGAGACACCAAGAAGGCACTGTTATGGAATTGCCCCTCACCAAATCCCCCTGGAGTTTGTCTGCAGAGCAATATGATGCTCTGCATCATCTGGGGTGTCTATCTGGCCCCACGGCACAGTATGGAGTGGCCCCTCCCCAAATTCCCCTGGAGCCCATCCCCAGGTATCTTTTGAGGGTGAGGGAGTAATGGGGTACTCACCTGCCCCTGAGTCACCAAGAAAGTGAGTTGCCCTTCCCCAAATTCCCTGGAGGTTGTCTCCAGAGCCTGATGATGGGGTGGGGGAATGCCTGTCTGCCTCTGAGTCACCAAGAGGGCAATGATATGGAGTTGCCCCTCCCCAGATATCCTTGGAGGGGGGAGGGCAACTGGTGACTGTCAGCTCCTCAGTCTCCCCCTCCCCTCCCTCCCCGCCCCGCCAACCCTGAGGCAGCCCCTCCCCCTCTTCAACCTCCCAGCCCCTCCCCCTCCCTTCTTCCCCCTCCCACCACGACCTGCTGCTGCTGCTCCGCCCGCCCTACCGGCCACACACCTCCCTCGCAGGCAGGCAGCGCCCCCCACCCTCCTCCGGCCCTGCTCCCCTCAGGCAGCCGGTGACTCACTCCAGTCCTGGGAAGCTGCTGAGGGAGCCCCTGAGAGAGGGAGCCTCGCGAAGCCGGACCAACCGCCACAACCGCCGCTCCCTCCGTCCCCGGCGCAGTCCCGCCCTCTTCCTCTCACAGCCTGCAGAAACTTCCACCAGTTACCTCGGGAGAGCCGCATCGGAATGCGCATGCGCAGGACTTAGCCCCAGCACCCGGTTAACGAAGCCGAGCGTGAGACTACAACTCCCATGAACACCTCGCTGGGAGAAAAAGGGCCTGCCGCTTCAGTTTCTCTAGGACATGTAGTCTTTTAGGAGATGGTCCTCTTCGCGCGAGATCTTGGGTGCCCTTGCATGCTGGGATTTGTAGTCCACATTCCAAATCAGTGCTGTACAAGGTGCATGCTTGGACCTGTCACATAATCCACACAAGGGTCCTAGTGGGGGGAGAGACTGGGGAGGGGGAAGGCACTGTGGGAAAGGCTCAGGCCCCAACTAACTACTCTTCTGTGACAGTCTACAAGAGAGAGCCTATCACTACTAGGAGTAGTAGTAGTAGTAGTTGATACCTCTTTCTGAAAATTTCCTTTCAGTTCCTGATATTCATAGTAATAGTAGTAAACTATTATTATTTGTAGTAGTAGTAGTAGCAGTAGTAGCAGCAGTAGTAGTAGCAGTAGCAGCAGGATGATACTATTAGTAAAAGTAGCACTAGTAAAAATCTACTAGTACTAGTAGAAGTAATAGTAGGAGGATGATAGTAGTAGTAGTAGACGACTACTACAAGTAGCAGCAGCAGTAGTAATATGCATCTCTTCTAGTCTGTCACACAAGAAAAATTCCTTTGGGATCCTAGTAGTAGTAGTAGTAGTAGTAGTTAAACAATTAGTAGACAACAACTACTACAAATACAAAAGAAAAACAACTTTCCAGGGACTCTGCCAAAAGACATGAATGAAGAGGAAGTAGACATACAAAGAAATGGAGAACATAAAAAGAGCCTCCACAATTGGGAAAATCCCAAATCACAAGGACTTGAGTTATGTTCCCGTTGGCTGGTAGTTACAGTGACCACTGCCTATCATAAGCTTAAGGGTTGTGGGTGCCCAACAAACCATGGAAGAACCCAGGACTGCAGCCAATTGACCATGAGTACTTGCTCTTTATTTCCATTCTGTACAGTATTTCTTTAAAATAGGTTATTTAATATATTTTAATCCTTTCCCACACTGTCTTGAAGTTGCACATCCAGCTGTTCCCAGGGCTGAGTTATAGGCCTGCTTTCTAACACTACAGTCTGGCAGGATTCCTGATCTTGTTGAATCACAACATAATAAAACCAGGCATTAGCTAAAAAATTTTGAAATATTTGAGACACAAAAAATTGTTCTTGCCAATGACAATAATAATAAAGCTACTTTTATGATAATTAACTCCTTTTTCCTCTACTCTAATACTTATTGTCCAATTTAATTTTTTTAATTAGACAATATAAGTTATTTAAATTGGACAATTTAAGCTCCTCCTTCAAGCCATAAGCAATAGAAATCTTTAAAATAGTCATAAATTCTCATTTTCCCCCTTGCATTTAAATACATCTTTGTTCCAGGCTGGCATTTAGAAACTGTACTTTATAATGAAACAAAAGCTGCAATCAGAGTGAAATAATGAATGCTGAAGTCAGTGGTGAACAATAGTTTGCAATTACCATGGCAACTTTTCCCTACCAAACCAATAGAGGGTCACATAATGTGCTTCTGTGTGGGCCAGAAGCTTTGCATAGATTCAAGTTATTCATATATTTTAGATTATCTTGTGGAAACAGTCCTCTGTTCAAGCCATCTAACAGTGTATTATGCCCTGATTCATGAAGCCAGAACAAAACCCTCAGCCACTGTGCCTGATTCAAATACCCCCATGCCAAGAAAACTTGCATTCTGTCATTTATAAGAGGGCCCTGTTTCCATATCTGAGTATACAGATCTCTGCTCCACAAGGTGTTATGTGTGTTCCTGAAGAGCAGATAATTGCACACTTCATATTCACATACCAAGCTTTGCTGTGGCTGCTCTTTGATCTTGTATTATCTCAGTTTATGGCTTGCTACCATTTAAGCTAATGGGTAGCGTATATAATATGGGATGGCTACCCATATTTCATGCTGTCTCCAAAGATGCTATGGGCATGTGGGTGCCTCCTGAGTGACACATTTAGACAAGCTATGATCTGAAACCTTTCCACAGCTCTACATTTTTCCAATCCTTATATAAATAAGGTGGTATCCACGATGGAGGAGGAGATCATGAAGTGGTTGAATGGTTGGCATTGTTCAGATGGCAGAGAAGAGATCAAAATTATCTAGTTCACATTATAGAAAGATCTCCTTGCAAGGAGAAAACTAGCATAGCAGGGAGCAGACTGGGTGGGCAAGGATAGAACAGGGTGTTTTATTCTCTATGGCTGCAATCCTAATCTCCAGTTAGGCCAGCATAAAACCTGACATAGGTCCCATACTGGCCTGGGGTGTCACAAAAGTGCCATAAATTACTTCTGCCCCATTCCTATTAGGCCACTGCACAGGCATATGCCACCCACCCCACACCACCACTGGATATGCCAGATGAGTTAGGCCAGCCTAAATTTGTTAGAATTGCACCCTATGAGATGTTGCTGCGTATCTGAAAATAATTTGCTTCAATAGAAAATAGGATCTCTCAACATGTATCTGTTCTATCATGTCAGCCTTCTGTCAACTAAGAGCACAATCCTAACCATGACTACTCAAAAGTAAGCCCCATTATGTTCATTGGGTCTTACTCCCAGGAAAGTGTCTTTGGAATTGCAGCCCATCTCTGTGATGATTAGGTTCTACCTTGTAAGATTCTGCAGGGACCCAAGAAGAATCAGCAGGCCTCCGTCAGTCTTGGAAGACTATGGTATCGTGCTTGGCGCGGCATATGCTGCATGCGAAGCACGCAAGCCTGGGTTAGATTGTTATGGAGGATAGGCTGTTACCCAAGCAGCAAATCCCCCCTCTCCACGCCACTGAATTAGTCCAATGGAAAGGCAGAGCCAATACTATTGGATCCAGCTGCGTCGCAGAGCTGGGCTAAGGACAGGAGCTCACTCTGGCTTGTGGGGCTGACCCGGGTCTCGAACCCTGGCCTGCTGGTTAACAGGCACAGTGTCTTAGCCACTTGCACCACCCACAGCCCTTAAGAAGAATCAGAGAAGTACAGTATTCATTCACAATAAAAATATTGTTTTATGGAGAATGTGAGCAACAAAATAGTTGACATCAGGGAAAGAGAAGGAAAGTCAGCAAGGCAGGGATCATCACCTCTCCTATCACCTGCTGTGATTTTTAAAAGTTTATAAAGTGAATATGAACTGCTTAGTTACCTTTGGATCCCCTTCAAGAGAGAAAGACAGTATAAAAATATGGTCAACGGCCTCTTTGAAAATGGAAAGGAGGCATATAAATACAATATATCGATTAGACAAGGGGCCTCCAAACTCCTACCTGCATAACAGTTGTGCCTGCATAACAACTTGGGTCCAGAGGCAGCAAAATTTTACTACCACAAAACCACAACCTCCTATCTGCACCTGATCTTTGTTGAAACTTATGACAGACAACCACTTCCCAAGGAAATGGGGTACAGAAGCTTCTACGCAACAGGCAGCACAGTGGGCTGCCCAGCTTAAGTTTATCTAAAGACTGGGTCTGAAGATAGGAAGCTGCAGCATTAAATGTTAGGACTTTGCTGCCGCCATGCTGTGCCAGATACTGTTATGCAGGCGCATTGTGGGCCATTGATTGGAGGCTCCTAGTTCAGGTTGATGGTTTACTTTTTTTACTCTGTTGTAAGGATAACATCAAGATAATGTTTACGATGTGCTTTGAACACTAAAATGTGCTGTACGCATGCTTATTATTATGAGAAGATGAATATCTGTAATACAGTATATCCCATCCTTTTAAATTTTGGCAGGCTGTGTGGAGTAATCTAGATTTATAGATTGTGGTGCTGATTGTGGCCTTTTTCCCTATGCAATTTTCCCACTGAAAAATCACCTTTATCCAGTACGGAAAATGTGCATGCGTGTCTTTCAGTATCATGACAAGGAAAAGTAGCTATATGAACTTTTTCCTCAGGTTTTAGAGCATCAAGATAAACCACGTATCTGTTTGACAGGGAGTAGAACGGAGATATAAATACGCTCAGGATAAAAATATCTCAAGGTGAACTGGCAGGAAATGCTATAAAAGGTAATTCTTTTGTCTCCCTTTCAGGCCTCAAATGACTAATTAGGTGTGTTGCAGATGGGCTAGTCATGTATGGCTTGCTTCATTCCAAATGCAGTTGTTTTTATGGTATATTATGCAGTGTTTTAATAGGTTGTGTTTATTCTTGCTATAACCCATCACAACCCAGGACAGGGAAGTCAGAGCATTATATTCACAATTGCAACAATGTGCCTCTGTAGAAGCATATTAAACATCTGAGATGAACCACAGTAAAAGCCCAAAATAACACAATTCCCTTCCTTCTTCCTTCCCTTTTATTTAAGCTTTTTTCCCTAGTTAAGTTTTTGTCTTTTAAGTTTTTCATTCCCTGTGTTGCTTTCCTGTTGTTCAGAAATGTTTATTATTCTATACAATTCCGGTAGGAAGCTTATACATAGTAGCTTATTCACACACAAGCAACTATGACCTTCAGCTTAGCAAAGCTATTTGTTTTGGAGAGGAGGAGAGTTGCCATGTCATTGCAGGTAAAGGGTTTTCCCTGTCTATTGTTTTCAAACAATGGCACCTCTTTGAGCCATTTTACCATAATTTTATCAGTTCATAGCTGCTTTTGATCATCTTTTCTTAATTTCTTCATAGGCCCTTTCTATTCAACCAATTTAATTTGTAGTAAACGCACACTCATGCATCATTTGTTGCTCTTGACTATGAACACAATTCTAACCATGTATACTCAAAAAGTAAGTCCCATTTTTTATGGGTCTTACTCCCAAGAAAGTGTCTTTAGGATTGCAGCCTTCTTGCAAAGTTGTAGTTTTGTTACAGATTGTGCTTCTGTTTCCAGTTCCCTGGCACTAAAACCAGTATTTTAGAACTAGCAAAATGAACGTACTGTATTTCTATTGCCATTTTTGTGTAAAAGCAACCTCCAAATGAAGCTAAACTGAAGAAGATACCTTTGGCAGCAGATTTAGAGCACAATCATAACTATATCTACTCAAAGGTTAACCCCACTGTGTTCAATGGGTCTTACTCCCAAGAAAGTATGTTTATGATTTGCACCATTAGGAGATGTTCTAATCTGGGGGTACCCCATACCAACTCTGTTGGTGCACCATCTCATACTTCTACAAATCTCAAACCATATCCTCTCTCTTTACCTGCATCTCCTCTTCCTGCTACATATTTTCAAGCAGAAAGAGGAAAGCAGAAGTGTGTTGGGGAAAGAGTAGATGATCCCTGAGAGACATTCAAAGGGTGCAATCCTAACCATGTCTACTCAAAAAAATTCCTGATGGTGAGGGCGGTTCGGCAGTGGAACAGATTGCCAAGGAAGGTGGTGGACTCTCCCTCACTGGGGATCTTCAAGCAGAGGCTCGATGAGCACCTGTTGGGGACGCTCTAGGGGGATTTCCTGCTGCAGGCAGGGGGTTGGACTAGATGACCTACTAGGTCCCCTCCAACTCTATGATTCTATGATTCTATGAAAAGTAAGCCCCATTGTGTTCAATGGGTCGTATTCCCAGGAAAGTGTCTTTAGGATTGCAGCCTAAGCCACAGCTCTCTTTTCCCACCACCTTTTGGCATTCTTCTTTCTGCTTTTAAAAAATATCTCACTACAGGAAGAAGAAATGGTCGAGGATGCAGCAAGGGAAGGGAGAGGAAACAAGAAAGATGATGGCTCACTTCAACCATGGGAGACATAGCACCCAGCAACAATGACACAAGAGTACCATTACAGCTATGTACTACAGTATTGTATTTGTACAGTATATGTACAAATACGCCACAGTTTTATACTACAGTATATGTACAAATAGGCCAAATATTTGTTGGGTTTCACATTTTCATCATTTTGATGCCTAAAAAATACCCAGCCTTGTGCCATAAAATCACAAGGCATTTTTAAGGCCATTTGGAATGCAAATTAAAGTCCTTGAGTGTTTGCACTTGGCAGCCAGTGCTGGCAGGCCAGTACAAAGCCTTATTACAAGGAATTATAAGACACAGCTGCACAAATACATTAGAAACATTTATTTCTGATAATATTAATTCAATATGCTGAAGAGGGATATTTATATCTGTATTTTGGGAGCTGACAGAAGTGTTTTCAACATTCTTTTCCAGCACAGTAAGCTAAATGTTATTTTTCTTTGCTAAATTGGAACTCTCAGACCATTCTGCTTGATTTAAAGTCAATAAATTCAACTGGACTACTTGAGAGTAAAGTATTTCAATAAAGCAGACCTGCCTCAGTCTATCTAAAGAAATAGTCTGAGAATCATCTTTTGCTCTATTTTTTTCAATCATAATACATTTCCATTGTTTAATAAGCTAAAGCCAGGATGGTCACAGCAGCTTGGCATCTTCCAGGCATCTGTTTCCTGGCATCCACATCATGTTAAGAATAGTGTTTTTTGCCTGGTTATCCTATGCCACATCATCCCTGATTTGAGAGCAGCAGAGGAAACTGAAGACTCCATCTTGAGCAAGTTTGATTTCCAAGTAATGCAACACTGCAGGATTTCTGTATAACATTGTAAGTCTGGTATTAATACAGTATACAAAAAATGGTCGCCATGCCTCTTCTTACATGTTATGTGCCTTTGAATGATATTTTGACACCTTTTGACAGTTTGCAGTTTCAAAAGCAAACTTCACAGCACTTGGGCGGCACCAATGTAAAAATCTCAAATGTTAAAACTCATTTCAGAATAGACTATCATGAAGAATGAATATGGTCAGCTCAGCATACACAGGAATCTTGTTATATACAAGTTTTTCATACATGGATTTGACAACATGAATGGCCACTGCCAGGGATCTTTTTGAGAGGGAACACACCAGAACAGAGTACTGGCACCTCTGTGGGTGAGTTCGGTGGCCCCCAAGTAGACATGCCTATGACTGCAAATAAGAACTTCATGGTGAGTACCTCTAAGTACTGACAGATAAGTTCTGGCACCTATTTTCCAGAAAATAGCACTGGCCACTGCATATCAGTTTTAAAAACAGCTTTTCTACTGTTGCAAAGAGGCAGTCATTCCATTCTTCAGCTAAGCCAGACAAAGGCAGGGGTTTTGCATTTCTAATTGATGCCTTCCTTTCCGCCATAGTAAGAAAAGCTATTTTAAACAATTGTAAAGGAAAATGGTTTATTTTTTAAAATTGCTTTTATTTAACACACTTTTTGGTATCAGCAGGGAGTCCCAGAATCAAACTCCTGCAGATACTGAGGCATGACCTTATTCCATTAGGAGCAAGAAACCTGGAAGGGGGTTTTTAAATCTATTTTTTCCACTGTTTTTTTTTTTAATCCAAAGGAACCTAGCCTATATATGATAATTTTCTGATATAATTGACTAGAGTCAACTGAGCAGCAACAGCACGATGTAAGTGGATAGAACACTGGACCTTGACAAGTCTGTTCTCGGTTTTTGACCACTGTGGCAAAAGGTGAAGTCCATATGGATGCAGTTGAGTTTGGAGTAGGCTGTTCAAGATCTAATTGACCAGCTATGGGTATAGTTATCAATAGAAAGCCACAGCTCAATTCCAGACTGTTTATTGCAACAAGTTATTCTGACTGTGGAACCAAGCCTGATGCCACTGTACACATACAGAGGAAATCAAATTCTTATAGTATCTCCAGGTCTCTGGTCTAGATACTTTCAGAGTAGCAATACCTTCTCAGCAGCAAGGACAATGCCAATAACATCTGCCTGCTAGCTAGTTGGGTGGCTCAGGGAGTATGGTTAGAGGCCCAATTTCAGTCCCCACCAGATGCCAAAGGATTCTAGACTCTAGGGACCGTAGGAACTCTGGATTTGTATCTCATCTTAGTCCTATCTTCTAATACAAGCTCTGGTCACAGTATAAGCCACTTTCTATATAAAGCAATCCATATATTATTTAGATCATGATTGGCAGGTAAATGAGATGTTTATGCAAGACATTCTTTCATCATGTACTCTAACACAAAGAGCTGCACCCAAATCTTTCTTGTGCAAATATGTCGTCATAAAAAAAAATACGCCAGGAAGAACACGAGACACAGTGCAGTCTGATATGTGTCTAAAGATCGTAATTTTTTTCTCACTTAAGGTCATAACCTTAGAAAGTTTGCCATCTACACTGATGGGGTACAAACACCCTCCTACCTTTCTCAGTAAATCACTCAGTAGAAATGATTCACCTGGGCAATGAAGCAATGAACTTTTATTTTGGTAACAGATGGTAGAAAGAACCATAAAATCCTAAGCATTGTTATAGAAAAGGAAGCTCCACTGAGTGGAAAATACTTTTCAACAAATGCTTAGTAAATAAATTCTAAATTCTTAGGATTGCATTTTAAAAAGTCTTGCAGGTTCATCTCTCCCCTTAGCAAGAATTAGTACAGCCAAATTCCTATGGTAAAATATTCAAGCCATCAGTAAATGCTTTTTGTCTTTTATCATCTCACACAGCAGTAGGAAAGTGGGTATGGATTAAGCAGCTTCAGACTGGAGCAAGCAGGAAGATACACATGAACAACTTGGCTAGCTACAAACATTTGTGGCCTTCAGCTGGTCAATTTGCTATTGTTGACAATAACTTGTTAAGAGGCTCTTATCTAGAATGATCTAAACAGCTGTGTAATTTCTTTGTATGGAAACTCAAGGCCACTTGATAATTTTGATCTCAGTGTATTACTGCAATGTACAGTATTGCAATGCAAAAATGATGCTGTTTTTTTTTTTAAACGTGTGGATCAAGCACAGACTACATTCACTGTGCCTTGCTGATCTATATACCTAGCTGATATGTCTGCATGCTTCAAAAGGACTATTTTCATTAACATTGTTCTAAACATTGTCTAAATTGGTGTGACAATTACAGAGAGCACATGGGTCAGAAAGAACTGTGTTCAAATTCCTCAGTGGAAAACACGGCACAAAACAGCAGAATAAAATAAAATTTGGCCCAACTAAATGAGATGCTATCCACCCAAATAAGCACAAAAGATTGCAAAGAGAACTTTGATTTGGGTGCAACAGTTAACTTTTCCGGTGTCATACACTGTGGTGCTATTCCATGAATGGATCCATGTAGTAACAGTTTTGCCACATGTTCACACTATAGTGTCCCTCATTATACACTAGGGTTCTGTTCTGGAATGTCCCAAGGATTAAAAAAATCCGAGGATAAAAAACAGCGAAAAAAAGATTTAAAGATCCATTTTCCGGTTTCTTAGGCTTCAAATGGAATAAGATTGTGCCTCAGTATCTGCAGGAGTTGGATTCTGGGACTTACTCCTGATACATTTTTTGTTAAATAAAAGCAGTTAAAAAAAATAAAAAGAGTGTCCATTTACTGTTGTTTAAAAACAGCTTTTCTTACTGTTGTAGAGAGGCAGTCAGCATTTAGAAATGTAAAAGACCCCTGCCTTTCACTGGTTCTACTGAAGAAAGGAATGACTGTTTACATGACTGCCCCTCTGCAAAAGTGGAAATGCTACTTCTAAAAGTAGAAATGCCACTGTTTTTAAAACAGTGATTTGCAATAGTCATTTGTGCTGAGTCAAATCTGTGTATAAAAAGTCAGTGTACAATAAAGTTGCATTTGTACACATTTCATGTATTTCCCAGCTTGCACACTGAAAGCAAGGCAAGTAATGACATGTATTTCTTACAGAGATACTATGGACTTTTCCTCATCTCCATGTGACAGTGTTTTTCCACCTCATTTTGTAGCAGTCTGATACTAGTTCTGAACCCTTTGTTTACAAATACAGAAATATCTCTAACATCCCCAGCAATTACATCATGTTTCCTATATTCACCCACACTGACATATTGACCTGTGCTTCCTGTAACACCCACATCTTGGCTCTATGTGTATTTTTATTATTTCTGTCAACAGCACATACAAATTATGATTCTGTGCCAGTGTTTTTTAAAATTATTTTAAAAAAAAAATTTAAAAAATTATTTTAGAAAACAAGGCTAATGTTTAGTGGATAAACTCAGGTGATTTTTGCAGAATGTTATGTCAGTTTCTGGTGGTTGTTTTTAGTTCTTTGCTACTGATCAGAATCTTAAAAATACCTTTTATATTTTACAATTTGTTTTTAAATTGCTGGTGTATGATAGAGTGCCCAAAAATTTGTTATAACCACATGCTTCCTATTTGTTATAACCACATGCTTCCTAGAGCACAGTCCTAACCATTGCAGTCATAGACTGCTAGCAATTTTGGTTACGTATTAACCCTAATGATGGTCTTCAATACTGTTCTTCATGAACGCTTACTGAAACAAGGGACAAACAACATACAAAAGGCAAATAAGTAATTATGGGCCAGAAATAGGTTGGCATTGGATATATTTTGCTTTTCACACATTTGCACCATTCCCATGCAAACTAGGGATGGAAGTGGAAGATTAACAGCAACAAGAGTGTGCAGGATATAGGGATTGTGGAATGCTTAAACTGTTCCATGAGGAACACTGAACATAGAGGCAACAGGAAATTGGAGTCATCATAAAGCTTGTACTAGTTGTGTGCCTTTTTGATTGCTTATAAAATGATTAAGTTTGTCATATATCTCTGACGTTTTTCAGATTGTATGCCTTCCAGAAATAGAAGAATGCTAGAAAGTTTCATGTCAGTAGGAAGGGAAACAGTAATATAAGCAGAACAAAAGATTTTCACCATACTATTGAAATACTGTATTTACTCAAGTCTAATTAACCATCAAATCTAATGCACACCCTGATTTTGGAGACTGAATTCGGCTGAAAAAGGTGAGCGCTAGATTTGAGTAAATACAGTAAATGAAAATATTTTATTTTATGCACATTTAACATCTTGCCTATAAAGAAGATTCCCTGAATCCAGTCTCTAAAATCTCAGATGTGATTCCTTAACCAAGTACTGTAATTTGATGCTTGAAATATTAATGTAAATGTATGCAGTAAAAGAAGATATGGAAAACTGAAACAATTGTAATTAAAACAGAATTTCCATTTGTTGATATACAAACCATTGATTGCTTCAAGGCAATCATCTATATAGGATACGCCAGAAAAGGCAGCCACCTCCTCCGTATTGTCATGGATGTCAGTATTCTCTTAGAAGCAGTTATTTAAGTTGATTGCTAAAAAAATCTATTTCTATTTCCCCCATTCAACAAACCAGTTGTTGAAGTAAAGGATTGTGGCTGGTGAGTCAACACTCAGCTACAAAGGAACATAGTAAAAAACTAGCAGCACTAAGATTTATGGATTTAATTGAGGACTGTTCTTCACTTACCCAAAGTGATTTTAATTCCTTGCCAAAGGAAATGATTGCATAAAATGTTCTTTAGTAAAATACTCTTTTTATGATAGCTGCACCAATGAATGTGCCTGCATATAACAGGATCCTGTTATGTGAAAGTGATTGTAAAAGAGGTTGGCAATGCTAGTTCTGATGCTAATCGACATAAAAGCCTTGATCTGTGTGCGGTGTCCTCATATTACATGTTAATCAAGCAGGCTGAGGGTTCTTATGTATCTCTGGGGCAGAGAAGGCTGAGGAAAAGAACTGTAAGCATTCCAGTTGGGTTTCAACTGTCATTTCTAACTGTCTAGGACAGTTACCAGGTTGGTAACTGGCTAGGGGGACAGTTGAGGAGAGACATTGAGGCAAGAGGAGGCAAAAGATAGGAAAGGAGGATGGTTTTTACTGATGAATGTTGTTGTTATATTATACTTCCAAAAGCAATAGCTGTGGGCTATTACTAGTTGTTTAATTATTATTTTTTATTATTATTATTATTATTATTAAACTAGTTTATTATTAAACTAGTTGTTTAATATTAGGACAATTAGTGTGCAATACTATGCATGTCTGTTCAGAAGTAAGTCCCATTTTGTTCAGTGGAACTTACTCTCAGGAAAGTGTGTTTACATTTTCCTGAAAATACACTTTCCTGGGAGTAAGACCCATTGAACACAGTGGGGCTTATGTCTGAGTAGACATGGTTAGGACTGTGCTCTAAATCCATGAAACATATTTTGCATGCATGGACCACTGTCAATAAGGCCCAAAAAGGGAGATGGGATAGAGCAATGGGCTTTAAAGTGGGAGTCAGGACTCCTCACAACTTCTTTTTAAGTTATGAAAAGCTGGATGCAATCATCTTGGAATCTGGCACTGGGCACCTTTAATGTCACCGCCAGCCATGACATCACTTCTGGGGGGTCCCTGAAAGATTGTCGTTCTCAGAAGGTGATCACGGGCTAAAATGCTTGAATACCACAGGGATATAGCACCTGCTGGTGTTGCTGATCCCTTATCCCCTTCCAGGCCTGATCCACCAGTCTCCCTCCCTTGATGCCACCATTCCCTGCTCCATTACAACCTCAATCACTATTTCCCTGCCCTTGTGTTGTTCAGCACAGTGCCTACCTGATCTGGTGGCATTGCTGCTCACACTGGTGCAAGTGGGAGGCCCTTCCTGGTGGCGTTGCAAACAGTTACACTATTGCAACAGTAGGCTTTTTTATTATATGAAAATGTATGTATATAATGTATTCATGTTTTGTTCACAGCAGAATGACCAGAGCTGCTTGTGCTTTATCTTCTGTTCTATATAATAAGTTTCAAATCGGCTCTGGATAAATTCAACTGCACAACTCCATTGTGACAAAACTGGTTGAAGGTCAGCTAGAAAGATCAGAAATATTTGGTTGTTCATTCCCATGCACACAGCATTGCATATATATGGATCATGGCTTCTGCTTGCTAGTAAGAACTAGATTTGTGGTAAATAAGAAAATTTATAACTGTCTCCAATGTTATACACAGAAAAATAAGATTAAAATCCAGTTTGTCTCAGTTTGAGGAAAAGGTCAATTTATTTTCATGTTATTGAAAATGTGTTCGTTGTCCAAACACCTGTCCTAAACACATGATGCTAACTGCTAATCTTATGTCCACTATCCAAATGCATTCTTCAACGGAGGAGACCAGAATGTTTGTTTTTTATCCCAAAGATGATGGAAAAAGAAGATAATAGGTAACATAGACAGGAACGTTTGGGATGAATACTTTCAAGACCTGCATCCCAGAAAAAGGAAACATGTTAATGCATGGATTTCTAGCTCAGTGAATAGTAAGTCAAAAATAAAATTGATACCTTGGTAAAAAGTGTAGCGTGTAGAGCACTTTTCCATTATTAGAGAGTGCCCAATGAGTCAGTTATCAATTTTTCTCTTATTCCATCTACTGAACAAAACACTCCTGAAACTGTTTTAAATGGCTCTGGCTTTTTAAGATAAATTAACCCTACAATCCAGAGTAACTATGGGAAGACTTAAGAGGCACTTACTCAGGATTGCTCTATGCTTTCCCCATAGGTTTCCCATAGCTGGGTTACACCATAACTAAGTTGGTGTAAAAGTTCCCGTAGTTATTCTGGATTGTAGCCAAAGGTTATGAGAAAGTTGCATGGTAGCCAAAGCATAGTCCATAGGCATTATAGATGTAAGATGAGCTTGGTTCTCTCACATCTTGAATCACATAATTAATTTCAACATTGGAACGCTCTGCAGCTATTTGGAAACCCAGGGAAGAAAAGGGACATTAACATTTGGCTTAAGCATGTGGTCAGTCATCAGAAACTTCCTAAAAATGTAAAAAAAAAGTTCAGTTCCATGGAGATAAACTGGTGTAACTATTTTTTTCTTTATGCAGATTGTTTCTTTTTGGAGTAACTCCTTATAGAATGCAACAAGGTAGTTCCACTACAAGGAATTACTTCAGAAGTTGTCATCTCTGTATTCAATTGTAACTGTAAAATGGATGGTTGCTTATCACATGTCATAAAGCCATCATGATGAACACATTTCTCTCTACATCAATGGCTGCTGCTGGTTGAGGCAGGAAAGCACAATGATGTCATAACATGGGCAACTACTCCTAATTACTAACCATAATGAGGAAGACCAAATAACTGGTTATAAGTGGTTCACAGCACAGTCCTAACCACCTGGTTAGGTTGGCACACCCTTGCCTACCTGGATGTGTTTCAAAAGTGCTGTATGGCAAGTACACAAACAACTGCTGTCCTCCCCATGCCACCAAGGGAATGGGGAATGGGTGAGTTGTGCTGGCCTAAATTGATTAGGATTGTGTCCTCATTTTGCTAGCACCCCCATTTCCAGCACCGCATGCAGATGCATCATAAACAAAGCAATCACAAGTATAAGGGCCAAACTACATATGATGCTATAAGTGTCACTGTACTTTTATTTTTATTTTTATTTTAGAAAACAGCAGCTACAAGAGGCTCTAATCCAGACTGGGGGGAGTGGGAATGTGACCTTTTTCCTCTGAGCTGCAGTACTGATGGAAATAATCCCAGCTTTTGTCTATACCCCAGAAAAGAACCTGGTATACCTTTGGTACCCATTTCTGAGTCAAATAGTAGCTTTGGATTAAATCATTTTCTCATGCTATGGTCCAAGCATGAATGAGCTCCACATTTCCTCTGTGTTTATTTTTTAAGGCACAAACTCAGTGATGCGTTTAACATTACATATAGCTAAGTTTCCCCCGAAACATGTAAAGAATCCAGATTTTAACTCATTCTCTTTAAGTTGCCTTTGAATCACAACCCAGGGCATAAGCTCTTTTTGGTTAGATTAGACTTATAGCCTTCCTGGATCATGCAAGTAAATCCACACTCACATTCAGTATCTTTCTTGAGATGCTTAGAAACTACAGGGACACCACAAGAGGTAAATGAATCACACGTTGGTCTCTCAGGGCACAACCCTAACCAATTTTCCAGCTCTGGAGTAAAGACAATGCAACTCTGACATAAAACAAAGATTCCTTTACCTTAAGGAAGCTTCCATGATTGCCCCTCAACTGCAGGATACAGCACATCCTCCAGTGGCACAGCTATCAGTGCCAAACATTGGTTAGGATTGCACACTCAGGGCACAATCCAGAGTAACTACGGGGAGTTCTTGCTCAGATGTAAGAACAATTTACTCAGGATTGCAATATGAATTTCCCATAGGTTTTCACTATGTGGTGCTGTAACTACATTGACGTAAATGTCTCTTACGTGCTCCCGTAGTTACTCCGGATGTAGACTCAGTTTCCATACATCATGTGTGCCCAATGGAAGCAAATGGAACAATTCCAGATTTCCACTTTTGCTTACCTTGCTTTTGCAAGAGGGTTTCTTAACTCCAAACTTTTGAGTAAGTCTCTCAGTAGTGAACTCTGCCCACTTCCCATCAATCTGGCACTGTGCTTTGATTTCATACTTCACTTCCCGCTCCTGCTTTAAGCTGACAGGGCTGCGTTCAGCAGTGAAAAAAGAGATAATTGGATCTGCATGTTTGACTCTCTGAAAAAGACATTGAGCTGAGTTCAGTTCACTGTTCACCAGCATTCATGTGCAGTTTATTTTTCTACATTAGTAACTTAAAACTGTACGTCTGTGCTCAGGGTGGATTACTGTTATTTGATGTGCACAGTTTATTGTGTCTTTGAGAGTAGGGTTTTTGAGAAAGGGACTTGGGCAAGGACTGGTAGGGTAAGGAAAAAAAGAAATAAGAAAGGCATGAAAAGAGAAGGGAGACTAGAAGGTAAAACTAGCACATAACTCCTTCTCCTTAGGTCCTCCCTAACCCTATAGAGCCAGCACCAGGTTGCTCAGAGTTCTGATACAAATCCCTGGTCTGACACCCATGGTGACTTTTGCCCAGTCTTGTTGGCGAATTGGTGATTCTTGTTGTCTGGTGCCTGGCAGGAATGCCTGGTTCTCAGCAGGTATCCCTGCTGCCCACTGGTGCCTTCTACCTGCTGATACCTAGTGCCTGGTAAGGTCACGCAGTCCCCAGTGTTGCCTGGCGCCCAGTGTCTGATGCCCCATTCCTGGTGCCTGGAAGGGATGCCCAGTGCCCAGTATTGCCCTGTGGTGCTTCACCAGTACAGGTGCCCGGTCCACGCTGCTGCCTGCCACAGCCCCCAGTAGCCTCTGGTGCCCAGCAGTGCCCACAAGTGCACAACCATGACAGGGTTCACCAATATTCTTGAAATTTTACTTAACAAGAGGCCACTGAGGGATCAACAAACTGCAGGTAAACCTTACACACTTCTGGCTTGCATGATACAGAACTGCAAAAACATTACACCCATTCTGCAAAATTAGACTCATCTAGATATGCTTTAATGTTGAATTATCCCAGACAATGAGCACAATCCAAGATATCCAGCCTCATTTATTATGAATAGGAGCGGCACAAAAATACTCCTGGGGTAGAAAAAACATGCAGATGTGCATGAATCAGCTGACAGAATTTCTTCCTTGCAGCTCCAAATGCTATAATTTTCCTTGTAATTAATCATTTGCAGAGTGTAGACCAGCTCAATCTTTTATTCTTTTTTTTGGCAGCCTGAAGACAATTTGCAGTAAACAACAGAAATGTTTCACTCTCAAAGCAGACCTCTGTCAGTCTTGGAAGACTATGGTATTGTGCTCGGCGCTGCATACGCTGCATGCGAAGCATGAAAGCCTGGGTTAGATTGTTATGGAGGAAAGGCTGTTACCCAGGCAGCAAATCCCCCCTCTCCACGCCATTGAATTAGTCCAATGGAAAGGCAGAGCCTATACGATTGGATACAGCTGGCGTCGCAGAGCTGGGCTAAGGACAGTAGCTCACCCTGTCTTGTGGGGCCGATCCGGGTCTCGAACCCTGGCCTGCTGATTAACAGGCACAGTGTCTTAGCCACTTGCGCCACCCACAGCCCTCTAACTCTTAAGTATTTCCCTCTAACTCTTAAGTATTACATAAAAACAAGTAGCCAAATTTCAGTCTTTTTTATTTCAGAAGTGAGTAAACCATACCAATTCAAATTCATTGGACCAAGACCATGGGCTTGGATGACGAACAGAGTGAGGTTATTTTGGAACAAGAATCACAAGAATGTTTTTTTACCTGCATATAAAAG
The DNA here is from genome assembly GCA_030015325.1 of Cryptoblepharus egeriae. NCBI lineage: Eukaryota > Metazoa > Chordata > Lepidosauria > Squamata > Scincidae > Cryptoblepharus > Cryptoblepharus egeriae. Next base: position 45,366,977 of record JAREYC010000006.1, read on the forward strand.
CTGTATGCCGATGCTTCGTGTCTTATTGCTTTTATTTCAAAGAAGAATCCATAAATAGAGATTATTTCTGAATGGTATCTTGGCTCCTGAAATAACCAGGATAATGTTTTTTTTTTTAAAAAAACCACTTTTAACCCCAGCTAATACCAAAACGAAGCCAGTAAATATGTAAATACATATAATATCAAAGGTTCTTTTAGTGGGAAGAAATAACTCATACATCTTTTGTCAACCTTACACTAGAGAAAGGTTATTTTAAAATTATTTTTTGAAATTTTCAAAATCATGGCAAATACTGAAACACTACACACATGATGCTAGAAAGTGTAAAAACTGCACAGGCAAAAACGTTTCCACATAAAAACTAGCGCACACATTTAATACATTGTTTTAAATGTGTGTGAAATGTCTGTGGCATGGCCCTAAGTTCACAGATAGCACCACTAGCAGTTTCCACAAATAACTTTTTACTACTACTATGCCATTCTCCATATCTTAATGCCAAGCTACCTGTGTGAGCAGCAAACCAAATCTCACTGCCTGCGTGTTAAAGTCCCTCTGGAATGCCATGTCACCACCATTCTCCAGCTAAAAGGAAGATAAAATATATTCCAGGATATAGAATTTAGAAATGAAGCATTAGTTTGGAAAAAAGTAGAATGGACAACACAAATCCCTTTCAGGATGAAGTTAAATGGTGGAGCACCTGCTTTACATGTCCAAGGATCCGGATTTGAAATTAGGTTAATAATTCCTCAAGATTGTTCCTTTGCTTCTAGCTTAGAGCAGTCCCCTTGGGTAGAAGCCCAAAGAGATTACACAGTGTTGCTGAGCTGAGTCTTTGCCAGCATCTGGTAAGTTCTCTCTCAAAACTGGTTCTTCCTCACCTTTTCTTTTAGTTCATAGGCTGGTGCAGATCACCGCTATGCATCAACTTAAGGTACTAGAGAACCAGATGCTTGTAAGAGGAAACAGGGAAACCTGGCCTTTTAGCACTTTAGACTGCAATTCTAATCCCCACTTAGGCCAGCCTTAGCCCTGCTGGCCTGGGAGTGTCACATAAGTGCTGTGAGACACTTCTGTGCCACTCCTGGTGAATGGTTAGGCCAGTGCACAGACATGCACTGTGGGAAGATGGCCTAGGTTAGGATTGAACACACACAATCTATTTCATGCCCTATAATCAGCCAGGTTGTTGTCCTAGACCAGTGTTTCCTAAACTGTGTGTCTGGACCAGTGATGGGATTCAAAGAAATTAACAACTGGTTCTATGCCCATCTGGCAGCCACTTTTAAATGGCTATTTTTAAACTTTATATGTCCTGTCTCTCGTTAACAACCGGTTCTGTAGAGTAGGTGCAAACCTGCTGGAGCCCACCACTGGTCTGGACCCACAAGTGGGTCACAACTGTGAAACTGACAAGGAATATGTATTGAACACTATGGAAAATGGATCTGAGCTGTACTAATGTGTTTACTTGTGAATAGGTGGCTCTAACAAGGGCCCAATCATCTCCAACTTTCTAGTACTGATGCAGCCAGAAGGACAGACGCTGAGACGTCCTCAAGGGAAGGAAGAATTTACCTTATGGGCTGAATTGAAGCTGCTTCTGTGCTGGAAAGTTGGTTTTGATTTGGCCTTGAGTTAAATTTGAAAGGCAAACTAAGAGGAACACACTCTAAGGATGGAGGACACACTCTAAGGAACACACTCTAAGGAACACACCAGAATGGGTCTGATCTGATGAATCCAGTCCCCAAAAACACTCCAGAAAGAAGTCATCCCCTCAAACAGACAATGAAAATGTATAAAACTCTATGGAAAGTGAAACAGTAAGCTCATGCACATTTATTCATGTGTGGGCAAAAATGCATCTGGCCAATGGCCAGAAAAGGGGGAATACAAGCCTATCAGAATGGTCCTAATATGATTAACGAAGCACAACAAATGATCCAGAAGGCGATCTTCCCAGCAAAGGAAAAATAATTAAAACGGAGGCTTGAGCAGCTGCTGCTAAGGTGAAACCTTTTTCATAAATTCTTGTAAAGCTTAGACTACAATCCAGAGTAACTACAGGACCTTTTACACTGATGTGCCACCTATGGGAAATGCATAGAGCATTCCAGAGTAAGTGCCTCTTATGTCTTCCTGTAGTTACTCTGGATTGTAGGGTAAGTGGTCCAAAGAGAGTATTATTTTAGAGTGTTGGAAGAACCAGAATACCTTGATTTGCTTAATATAGTAAGCATACCAACTCACTGCATGGTAGTGATCAGACAAGATCCTCGTCAGCCATGGCAGAGGCAGGAAGTTAATCTCCCATAGTTCCTCCAGATGCTTACCTTTGGGAACAGAAAGTGGGGGACTGAGTAGATAAATTACTACATTTTGGTTCATCAAGAAAGAAAACAATCTAATTTCATCGTACCTGCAAATATGATTGACAATGAATTTAAACATGCTTTGTAGCCATGAGATAAAAACAGGAAGAGGTTGCTGAAATGGTTTTGCAGCAAGGAGAAGACATGGACATATGAGCTGGTATTTTAAAAGGCTACAACTTGTGGAGAAACTAACCCATAAGAATACTTGGAGTATTCCAAGTACACTCCAATTGTGGAGTGTGTGAAGCTCTTCACATGTATTACCTTGAAGTTGATCTGACAATAAGCCTACAAGATGCATATAAGAGCACAATCCTAACCATGTCTACTCAAAGGTAAGCCCCATTTTATTCAATGGGTCTTACTCCCAGGAAAATGTCTTCAGGATTGTAGCCAAAGTCTAATTGCAGCTGGGACTCTGAGTGGGAATAGCTTGCATAAGACCACCTAACTTGGGAGTTTATGGCAGAAGAAAACTAGTGATTTGCAGATCAGTTCCTTAAACATTACCCTATATTACTTTGCTACACCAAAACCATAAGGCCTGACTGGAAGAGAAGGGAGTCTGACTGTAACTGACCTGCCCTCCACTCATTACAACCCAAGGCAAGTCAGCAACATGATGCCTCCCCTTCCATCATGCTGCTCCACTCAGTGATGGGCTTAAGAACCGGTTCTCTGCCCATCTGGCAGCCACTTTTAAATGGCTATTTTTAAACTTTATATGTACTATCTCTTGTTAACAACTGGTTCTATAGAGTAGGTGCGAACCTGCTGGAGCCCACCACTGGCTCCACTCCAGGATACTCACAGAGACTCACAAAGCATTGCGTGATGCTTAGGATGACTCAAAAAGCCATCTGAGGTTTGTTGAGTGGTTTTAAATAATACTTCTGGTTTCCTGACGAAACCAGAAGTATTGCTTAAGATCACGGAAGATGTCTCAGAAGGCTATTAGCCAAGTGCCATGTGGGGTTTTGCCTACTTCTGGAACAGCTCCTATGGACAAGTAGGGCAGGGCAGTGGGTGGAGGCATCACCCACGAGGACATGGCATGAACCAGTTTCAGCTTTTGCAGCCCTGCTCCTACTCAAGGTCCACCACTGCTACAACCTTTACTTTTCAGATCACAACAATATAGTGTGAATGGTCAGATAAGTGATTTTCAACAAGTGTGCTGTGGCACACCGGTGTGCCACGGCTAGTCCTCAGTTGTGCCATGAGAATTTGGGGATTGACATTCATTAATAGGAAAATTGGGGGATTTGAAGAGTCTGGTGTGCCTTGTCAATAGTAAAAACAATTGATGGTGTGCCTTGACAATTTCAGTGCTTTGTTAAGTGTGCTGTGAGATGAAAAAGATTGAAAATCACTGGGTTAGAGTGTAAGATTTGCAGTGAAGAGATCTGGATTCTAATCCTCCCTTGGCAATGGGACTCACTACCATCTCTCAGCCCCACCATAGCAACACAATAACACAGGGTTATTGTGTGGATGAAATGGGAGAGGAAGAAACTTGTATACTGCTTTCAGACCCTGGAGTGACCTGCAGCCCCAATTGGTTGTCTGCTGGCCTGACCAACCAAAATAACAAGTTGGTCTCATGAGTTTCACAGTATTGTAAGGGTCCTGATAACCCCAGAGCATTCTTCTCCTCTCCTCTGAGGAAGGCCTCAGATGCAGAAGGAGGGACAATGGCAAATGAAGGGCAGAGAAGGCAGTCCTTCAAATATCCAGGTCCTCATCCGTGTAGCCTTTAATTTGTGCTTGAAAATGGACTTAGAAGTAAGTAAAGACCCTTGAGCTTTGACTCCTGGTCAAATGTTTAGCAGATGCAGATGCTTCTAAGTAGGCCACAAATATTGTTACATATTCAATGGGTTCCAACAGTATAAACTGTTGGCAGGCAGGGAATAGTAATGGAAGGCTTTCTCATGTAAAAACTTGTCTGTTCTGCAGACTGTCACTACAGAAGGAAGGACACACCAAATCACTGCTTTTTCAGCTATCATTAAATGGGCCACGTTCACACCCCATTGAGTCATACTTGCTACTTCACCTTGAGTTGTAGATCAAAGTGCATTTGCATGTGGTCATCTTTGTCTCTGACATGCAGAAAAATTAGTTGGGAGCAAATCAGTATTTAGGATTGATGATCATATTTTGTGGAAGGGAAGTTCCCTCAAACTTTTGAGGGAAGTTTACCACATTTGTTGTTGGTTTATAGCTTGCAGGTGCTGAGCTACAAAGTGCTGCTTCTGGTGGGTTTAGGAGGGGAGTTTTTTGTTTGTTTTAATGAAAGTGAATTGCTGTTTACTAGATTTAAAGCTGTGATCTTTTATTAAATTAATTTGTTATATATTAATTTTTGTACTGTTTTAAGGTGCAATCCTATCCTAGGCTGGCACAAATCATTGATCTTCCTGCTCCTGTGGTGATGTTGGGCCCATCTGTGCACCGGCCTACCCCTCCCCCAGGAGTGGGACAGAGTACCTTACAGCACTTTTGTGACATCCCCAGGCCAAAACAGGACTTGTGCCAGGGCTTAGGCGGGCCTAACTGGGAGTTAGGATTTCGGAGTTAGGATTGCAACTTTAATATGCTTCATGGGTCAGCCTTGTGGATTTTTTATCAACAAATATTGTACATTCTAAATGATGCATGATGGGTATGAACAACAAAAGCAAATACATACAACCCTTCCTGCAAGCAGGAAACAACCACAATAGGAAGATAGTGTAGTTATCTTCTTTCAGAGTTGTTTGATGTAAGGGAACATCCCTCCCCAAAAAATCAGCCCTACCTACTGTCTGATGATATCTTGACCAGCCCATTGTCATCACAGGAGGAGTAACATGGATGGAGCAACACATCAATGTGGTGTAAGACTTGCACAACCACTCATGTGAAGACAGCAGGCTGGCTGGAGTACTGTCCAAACCAGTCCTTGTCCCTGTTGTCTCCCTTGTACTGCCCCCTTGCCTAACTATCTTGCCATTTACTGGCTCACTTCACTCCTCCCTCCTCATTCTCCTTTCTACTCAATTTGTTTCCTGCTTGTGCTTCTACCCAAACAAATGTGGTTTTTTTCTTGTTGACAATGCACAGATTCTTTCTTTTGGGTTATCCTGATTCTGGCAAGGATCGTACTAGTTGGGCACCAATTGGGCACCGTGGTTCAGAAATAGGCAAACTATTATTCTTATCCATGCTTGAACAGAGCTGGTGCCCAAGCATATTTTCTCTGGGCCCAATTCAAAACAGATGCCTTCTCCTTTTTGTGTCTCCTTTAAAAAAAAGCAGGCCTCCGTCAATCTTGGAAGACTATGGTATTGTGCTCGGTGCTGCATACGCTGCATGCGAAGCACAAAAGCTTGGGTTGGATTTTTATGGATAGGCTGTTACCCAAGCAGCAAATCCCCCCTCTCCATGCCACTGAACTAGTCCAGTGGAAAGGCAGAGCCAATTGGATCCAGCTCTCCTTTAGCTTATTTCTATTTCTGCATTTAAGTTCTTAACATTTCTGATTTACTGTTTTGTATTTCTAGGCTGACATGGCAGCAGGCTATTATGCATACTCCCTTACAGAGAGCAGTTTTCTAGGACACAAAGCTAAAGAAGAGGATGTGTCCTGGAAAAACAGGACTTCTGGTTGCTGGTGCCCTGCCCTTGTCCCTATCATGCAAGCGTGTCGCTTCCTCTTGCTGCAGCAAAGAAAATGCCAAGAGAAAGAACTCTGGAACTTTTAGTTCTTGAGTGAGCCTGTCCCATCTGATGCCATATATTTTTTCCCCTCTGAAACTTTAAGCCCTATTTTCTTCCCAATTTGGGGGGGTGGGTTGTGTTCACATTCTGGTAAAAGGGACAGAGGGTCCTGTCCTGATTTTTAAAATCGGGAAGAAAATTATGGCAACCCTACATGTACCCCAGCTAAGTGAAAGGTACTTCTGTGTACTTTTAGTAATGGGGGAAGTGGAAAGAAGAATGGAAGCTTATGTCACAAGTGTGCTAAAAGAAACCACATTAAAAAGATAAAAACAAACAGCCCCTTTTTATTGACTCACTTTGTCCATTACGTTATATCCTGACACAATAGCTTTTTATACCAATCCTGTGTTACTTTCTATTAACCACAATAGATTTCAGTGACATCGCACAAAGCTTGTCCTGATCTTTCAGCAGATACATGCAAATACATGTGATTCTTCAGCAACAAAAGCAGACATGAATCCAGTTCTTCCTCATAGTGTAATTAGCTCAAAAATAATAAATATTTTTATTTTAAAAATAAAAATAAATTAATGTAGGATTTGGCCCACAGTTGTGAGATAGGAATCCTTGGTGTGCAAAACACGTGGCAGGATGAAGAACATATCCATTAACTGTGAAGTCTGTTAACGACTTCACATTAAGTCTATCCATTAAGTCTAGATTGGGTATTTATAGATATTAAAACTTTTTTATAGATATTAATTTTTTAAATTTAAGCAAGACTCACAATGCACTTATCAAAAATAAGCCAGTGCACTTTCAAGATCCCAAGAAACTTCATTCTGGAAATGCTGTCCCAGTAACACCACCAGTGTCTGTGAAAGCCCTGACACAATCATGGAATGACAGTCTGATAGCTGAACTTGATGTTAGCCTAACGTATAAGCAGCCATTTAACATACTTTACCCAGCTCCAATGCAAATAGCCAGAGAAGTGTCACAATGGTGACTAAAACAAGAGCTGGGAGCAGATGCAGGGCCTTTTGAGTGGCCACTGCTTCCTCTCTACAGCCTCCAGCAATTAGTAATATAGCCAGCAAGCTGGGAAGATGCTCCAAAACACTACTCTTTATTAAAACAGAAAGGAACTACATCAATTTCCCCAGGACAAGATTCTGAATACTGGAAAAAACCCCTTTGCCAGGAGAGTCACTGAAGTGAGCCACAACAGGACCTCAACAGCACTCAGGCAGGCCCACTGCACTGTGATGCAGGCTTGAAGCCAGAAAAGGCACATGCAAAGTGTTTCTGTTTACATACATATTTAGATTTTTGCAGTCATTCAAGCATTTGAGATTTGAACATTTGGAACTCAGGTTTCATTGGAAAACTCAATCATATGGTTTTGGTTTGAAAGAAAACATGAACTTACTTGAAGTGATGCCATGTAAACGAAGCGACTGGAATATCGCGACGTATTGCTGTCCTACTTCCCTTTCCAGGAAGGCGCATATCTTGGGTAAGCTAAAACGAAAACAATGGAACAAAAAACTTTACTTAACCCCAGAAGTATTTCCTATCCCTGCTTACCAACTTGATCCACTTGCTACTCTTGCAGTCAAGGGGGGAAAACATTGCAAGAGCATGTAAATTGTCATGTGACATTCCTGTAAATTATTGAGAAGCTGAAATTGGTTCTAAATGTTTTATTGCAGTAAAGCAGAAATGTGCGCAGTCTTCTGATGGGAGATTCTACCCATGTTTTTTGGATTTATTTATTTTTTTTGCTACACAGCCATCAGCCTTTATTCGCAACTACTACAAGTGTCAAATCCCACCCAATCCCTATGCAGCAATACAGTAGTGTCAATGAAGCATATGATGTATCCTGGAGGGAGTTTCAGGCTACAAAGACACCATCAAGGTAAAGGACTATTTGTCTGCTAAGTCCTCCACCAGCTATATAGTTCCATTCTTTTACCATTCTTTTCACCACACTTTAGATATCACAGATTAATTTAATCACTGGAGTAACTGGATAGTTAAGCTGTGATCACGCCATGCTCTTTCCAGACACACACACAAGACACAAACACGCATTTGTGTGTGTGTGCAAGAGAGTGAGAGAGAGAAAACTAAATAATTCTACAATAGTTTTCCTCTTGGTTTGCAAGTGGCAAAAGCATGGAAAGATTAATTGACTAATAGAACTCTGACAGATTCAGCACAAGGTGTTTCAAAGGTTGATCCTGCCATTGAATTACTAATGCAAGGTAATATCTAACCAACCATTTCAGTTATATAATGATTAATAAGAAACATGCACTTCAGGCCAATTCTTTCTCAAGGAGGGAGATGCCAGCAGCACCAAACTGGTTGACTAAACAAAACTGTCAAGTGTTCACAGATCTAAGCAGTGTACTTGGGTGATATTTGATAAACAAATCCACATTTTCCAAATTGCAGAGCAGGGAAACAAGCCAAGATCAATACCAGAGGTAGAAGATGTCTCCTTTCCCTACAATCCAGAATAACTACAGGAAGACGTAAGAGGCACTTACTATGGATTGCTCTATGCATTCCCCATAAGGCGGCACCGTAACTACATCAGTGTAAAAGGTCCCATAGTTACTCTGGATTGTAGCCTTTGTTTCTTAAGCAATTTTCTGTTCTACTTTGTTTTGCTTTGCATAGACAGGCCCAGACTGCCTTGTTTTTGGAAATGTCTAGCGTTAACAAGTAACAAGAGGAAAGTGGAAAGAGGAAAGAATAGAGGAAAATATATGGAGCCCAACCATTGGTCCATCCAACTCAGTATTCTTGACTGGCTGGGAGTCACTTTTTATGGCTTCACTCAGTGGGTTTTCTGTTGTGTAGAATACAAGACTTGAATAAAGGACCTTCTTCATGTAGACTAAATGCACTACCAGTGAGCAACATCCACTTCCCATTAGTTGTAAATATTTCATCTACATGTCCACAAGACAACAGGGATTAATTCTGACTATTTTCCTGCCATGGAGTAGGAAAACACAAAGAACTCAACAAAGCAACTTACACAAGACATTGAAGGAAAAGAAAACATCCACAGAGAAATTGGGGTGGTCACCTGAGGCAGCAGATTGCAGGCATTGCCTACCTACTCTTATCCTACAATCCAGAGTAACTATGGGAAGACGTAAGAGACACTTACTCTGGATTGCTCTATGCATTTCCCAAAGGTTTCCCATAGGTGGCACCATAACTACATCAGTGTAAAAGGACCCGTAGTTACTCTGGATTGTAATCCTTATGCTCCTTCTCCTTTGACTGGATCAGAAAAGCGTTGGAGCAGAAAAGTGTTGAGGACTAGAGTATCAGGGCTAGAAAAGTGTTGAGGGCGAGAGTACCATTCTTCTCGCTGATACACTTCCTCTTTTTCGCCATACCCTATTTTCTTTTCCAATCCAGTGAGTGGGGAGAGCATAGGCAGTCACATCCCTAAATTAAGAGGGTCAGCACTGATGTGCTACCTCAGTGGTCAGGAGATTTTTGCCCTGAGTTAAAAAACTGAAGTTGTGTTCAAAAAGTTGCTTGGACTCAAGGAAGTGAATTGCACTTAGAGCAGAATTGAAAGTTCTTGGTGGAACATTTATGTTCGAAATGGGGGAGCTGGCTGCACTGCCCTGCCTCACTCTCTTACCACTGTGCGCTAGATTTGTGAGATGTTTCTGTTTTGCCGTTGAAGAACTATCACCCTCCACCATGGTGTATCAAAAATGATGTCACTCTCTCTTCTCTTTCAAAAGTACTTTGCCATGAGGCATGTGGCAAAATAATGGGATTTTCATTCCCTCAAGCAGAATCCACAAGCACAGGAGACAAATCAATTGAAGACATTAGTTACAACCGAATGCATTTAGAGATAAAACTCCTCACTCAGGACCGGAGAATATTATAATGCGAAGATATTTAGAACATTGGTGGTACATGGGTGAAACAGAGCTGCCCCATCTGAGCCAGTGGAAAAGCACTGCAGCCACTACACCCACGTAGACCTGAGGCATAACCAAAGAAAGAGGACAGTCCCCCAAATGTAGGACACCCAAGAAAAATGTAGGACTTGACAAAAAAGCTACTGCTTTCTTGTGCTTAATCTAAACACAATATTACTTATTATTAAATTTAAAACTATTACATGTAGAGCACAATCCTAACCATGTCTACTCAAAAGCAAGCCCCATTGTGTTAATGGTTCTTAGTCACAGGGAAGTATCTAGGATTGCAGCTATAATTTATTACATCCACTGTGCTATCCTAATGTCCACTTAGCCCTGGCATAAGTCCAGTGCTGACCTAGGAGTGTCACAAAAGTGCAATAAGACACTTCTGCCCCACTTCAGGTGGGATTAGGCCAATGCACAGCATAAGCTAACCTCCCCACACCATCATGGAAAGATAGGCTAGGTGAGTTAGGCTGGCCTAAATTTAAATATCTTAGGATTGCACCCATAATTTATTAATTAACAGACAGCTACATGATGCCCCATCTCAAGGAAAAGGAGAACATTGATGTTTTCTTCCAAAATACAAGGATAAAATCCAGGACAGAGGACTAAAATCCTGGAAAAAGTGAACATATGGTCACTCTGATGTGAGGAGGCTCTCCTTTTACCCAAGAAGCAGGTGTAAGGAGAGCTTTCTTGGGAATAAGGAGACCCTTCTCAGGAGTAAGCAGGCAGGCCAACAGCAGTATTTTTCCACAGACAATGACTAGAGCAGTTCTGCCTCACCCGCTGCCCCCAAACTGCATGTCTCTGCCATAATAACACTTCTATGGCCACAGCCTCCTACAAAAATATTTTGGGAAGAAGCCACCATTGTATTCATTAACATTTTCTGCTCACTGTTGTTTATTCTCTTTTTTTCCATCTCCCCCCAATCTTCCAGTTCCCTATAACTTGGAAACCGACTGCTTACCTAAACCTACTACTGCCCATCTTTCATTAGTTTTCTTCCATAAGCTTTTCTTTTTGAAGGAACAATGTTGTTAGAATCAGGTCGATGCCTAAAAATGCAGCAATTTATAATAAAGGAAACTGGATGATATGATGACTCCGCTCAACTTTTTGAAAAGAGTTAACTTGCAGCTTCACTCCCACTGTATTGAGATGCTTTGAATGTTTCCTTCATGCATGCTAACCGGAAGCAAGCTCTTTGAAAATCATGAAACACATACCACATCTCTGAAAGGTCAGGGAGGAATCAGCGGCCGGCTGCTATAGTATACTTCAAAAGGCAGAAAGGAACCGAAAAGTAGTTTCCTCTGCATTAAACAATAGATCACTTCCCAGTGACTATGCATAGAAAACCATTCTTTTCTGGGCAGATCTCACAAGGCCCACAACTCTAACACACACTGAAATACACATTATAATGGGCTCAGAAGCATTTGCCTGATAGCAGCAGTGCCTGCATATTTTTATAACTGTTTGCTTTTCAAGAATGTCTTAACCTGGCCTCATATCTCCACTCTCTTCAAGTGTGCAAATCGTTGCTAGAAGCAAGTGGCCAGCAGTGCCAAATCAAACCACACATAAGTCAGGAAATGCCAGAGCGTTATCACTGAAACATTGCTTGTATATTTATGTACATATTTCATTTTATTTATTTAGATATAGATTTACTTAGGGCAAAACCCAGAGTAACTACGGGGAGTCCTTGCTCCAGTGTAAGAACAACTTCTTCTGGATTCCAATATGAATTTCCCATAGGTTTTCACTTGGTGGTGCAGTAACTACAGGTGCACATAAAGTCTCTTACGTGCTTCCGTCGTTACTCTGGATTTGGGGGTTAGACTGTACTCTTAAGTATAGACTTAAATATATACTGTGCATCTCATATAATGGCTATATATACATATAAACTGCAGGAGCAGAAAAGCCATTATTTGAGCAATTGCATCTGAGTGGTAAGGGAAAATAAAAATGGATTGATATCAAAAGGATTTTACAGGTAAGACTCTCTGAGGAGAGAATTCCAAAGCTGTGGCACTAGAGTTGCATAACCCTTATCTAGGGCTTCAAACTTCCTGAATATGGGTGTGTGATGGGGTCCAAAGAAAGACCTCTGAGGAAGATCAAAATAGCTGGGTAGGTTATGTGGCAGATGGTAGTCCTTGAGATATGCTAATCCTGAGCTATTTTAGTCTGTGAAGATTAATGCATGCGCCTTAATTCGGGATCAGAAAGAAACCAATGCACATGGCCAGTCATTAACAACTGTTTCTCTTTTGCCGACTGCTCACCTGTCTTCACTGATCTTGTGCTAACCACATTTTTAGCAGCAGTGGCACTTGCTGAATCCTAACCCCCCTCCCAGATCTGATCTGCCATCACTCACCCCATCCTTCCCCATTTTGCTCTCCACCCCAATTTCACCTTCTTCTGCATCTACCTGCCTCCCATGCCATTACCTGCCTCAGTGGATCATCTGGGACCCACCAGTGCACATTGGAATGCTCTGGCCTTCCTGCTAACACTCCAACACCCAATGCTGCCAGAGATAGCTTAACATCTGTTTTGCAGCAGCCAGTGTCACTGGAACATATGTCTTGCAGCTAGCAGGACAGCCCAATATGATTGCTTTGTAGGTGAGGTTTCTGAATCATATTTGGCAGCAGTTCAACATACAACACATTGCAGTAATTCAAATAGGATATTAGGAGATCATAAACAATTGTGCATTAGCTACTTCTGATCATCAAAAGCCTCATCTTGTATAAGGTACTTCATGCCAAATAAACTATTTAGTTCTCCAAAGATGGGGATGTATCAATCCATCAATGCCATCTCCTGGCACAGGTGAATCAACCACCAGCAAGTACCTCCATGAAATGAAGACTGGAGTTCACCTTATTGGGTTTCATCCAATCAATCTATTTGAGAAATGAAATCCCAAAACTACTATGGGCTTGTGGAATTAGTCATGAGTTTCTTTGGATATAGGCCAAAATTGCAAACTGGAAACAATTTGCAATGCAGAAAAACCCCTGTAGTTGCTTTCATGAACTGTGTATGCTAGAAACTAGCACAAAGGTATGCTACAAGTGTCTCATGAAGTTCCTAAATTATGCTTAGCTTTGTGCTTCTGTTTTGCCTTTGATTACCTCTGAAACGATGCATGTCAACTCCCTTTGACTTGACTCTACATTCTTTGCCAGACTATTTTTGTACAGTCATAAATTGTGCTAGAACATTTGCACATTAGCCATCTGCAATGTTGAATAATAATAAATAAAGGCCACTATGTTATTCTTACTATTCCTTTTTTCATGGACAGTGTGACTTACAGTGCAATCCTTACAGTGCAATCCTCAGAAATAAGCCCCACTAACTTGTCAGGTCCAAGAAACCCCACTAACCCCACTTGTCAGGTCCAAGAAAATATTTATACTATAGGATTGTAAACTTTGTAGTATTTTGTCTGCAACAGTATTTTGTCTGCACCATCAGGCACTTCTGTTGGCTCCTATACTCGAATCCTAATATTCAATGGCCAAATTCAATTTTTCGAAAAAAGTTAAGCATACTTAGAACAAATCACATCTTAACACGTTCACTGTTGTTTTGAAATAACAGCCAGGGAGACAGCAAAATAGACCCCAATGAAGTTCTGTCCTCTGATTATTACCGTCCCCCAAGTTATTTTAAACAGAAGAAAGCATCAATTGGCTTTCAACTGTAGCTTTTTTTCTGTTTAAAATACAGTGGTGCCTCACGTAAAGAACGCCTCAGGTAAAGTATGTTTCACGTAACAAACAAAAATTTCTCTAGGATTCTGCTTCACGTAACAAACTGTGCTTCATGTAAAGAACAAATTCGTTGGCAGTTGGGGCAGACACGCTGGCCGGCAGCCTGTTTAAAAAGTGTCAAGGCTGCCCAGCGCACCTGCCCATAGTGAAATCAACACTTCTGCGCTGTTCCTCCTGTGGCCGGGTGTCCGCTGGGCAGAGGGAGAGAAGAGCAGTGGAGAAGAGGGAAGCAGCTCAGGGCTAGCCAGAAGGGAGCAGGGGAGAGAGAGGCTCAGGATGGAGAGAAGGAGAAAGTGGGGAGACACTTTGAAGGTGTCTTGGATTGCAGCCTCCTAACCATGTCTACCCAGAAGTAAGCCCCATTGTGTTCAAATGGGGCTTACTCCCAGGAAAGTGTCTTTAGGACTGCAGCCTAAGTAGACTTCATAGGATCACGCACACTGAGTGAATGTTTTGAATTCAATCCCAGTGTTCTGTCATCATTTTTACATCCAATTAATATTTTTATATGAATATTTTTGGGTTTGTGGAACCAATCGTCTGAGTTTCCATTATTTCCTATGGGAAAATCCGCTTCACGTAAAGAATGTTTCACGTAACAAACATGCATCCAGAACGAATTAAATTTGTTATGAGAGGCATCACTGTAGTGCCAAAAGCAGAGGACATGTAATTGTGTACAAAATCATAAAGGGGTGAAGTCTAAATGTTCCAAATCCATCTACTACAGTCCTTTTCTTTTTGAACACTCCTTTATAGGGCACTGTTTTAAAAATCCTATCCAAACTTACTTACGAGTAATAAGTTATTACAGTAACGGGACTTATTTCTTAGTTGTCATGGCTTGAGCTATAAAACTTGTTTCTGAACAATCCTGCATAGGATTGCATAGTAAGGCACTTTCAAAAGCAAATTCAATCTGCAAAATGCAATACAGAGCTGGGTAAGGTGTAAAATATACTTCAAATTATTTTAAATGTGAGCCAGTGGGGTTCCACACTTGCATCATTTCAACTTGCTCGTGTATGTGTCGTAAATGACTCATTTTCTGCTAGCTTTTCATGCAACAAGTGTTTCTCCAGCCAAACAAATAATGAGTCACCCATGACTTCAACTAATTTCCTATCTCTTGGTTTAAAAAAGAAAAAGAAGGGAAAGAGGGAGAGAGTGAGGATGGTTTCAGAGAAGGGAGTTCAGCTTTGAGCCAAACAGTAATTTCTTTATAGTGGTACATGACTCATAGGAACAAATGGCACAAGGGGGTAGAAACAACAAAAACACACACAACAAGGGGCATGTTAAAATGATCCATCTGAGAGCAAAGGATCAAGTTCACTCAAGGTACTTTCATATACACAATAAGTCCAAAATCTATTTGTGCTTAAATTGAACTACAATGTGAATAGGAGACTGACGTAAAATCCTTGACTGTAATCCTTGATTGCATTTAGACAGACTTGCACTGGACATTTCACATCAGAAATGTGCTATAAGTCATGCCTGCACCACAGAAGGGGAAGTTAGGTTGGTGCACATCCATGCACTGATCTTTCTGCATCATGCCCAACTCAGCGAAGGAAGAGTTGCAGTGACTTTTCTAGGCCAGCACAGGATCTGGGGAAGGTGGGAAGTTGGTTGGATGGGGTGTTCCAAGGTGGAAGTAGGGCAGGCCTGGGGTGGGAGGTGGATCTCAGATCTGGCAGTTTTGTGAAGCAGCAATTCTCCTCATGTGGCCTACATCTGAGCAGACCCATTGGGACTGCTGCAGCCCTATGCAAGGAAAGGGAAAATCCTCCCCCTTCACTGAATACAGCACAGAATAGAATAGCCTGCCTGTTTCAGCACAAGTTAGGATTGCACTGAGACAGTAACTAAGGTTTTCTTTATCTTTTTCCTGTCATTCATCACCCCTTTGCCCTTCAGCTATACCATGGAGCTGAGCTCAAGTCCATGGGTGCATCAGTCATCTGTCTCCAGCACAACCATAGGCTCTCTCTCTCTCCCTCTCTCTCTCTCTCACACACACACACACCATATTCTTCCTCCTATGTTTGCTACAATATTATAATGGGGAAATCCCTATAGCCCAGAAGTCTTTAAAAGGGATCTGGCATTCAAGCATGATAAATGCACAAAAACATAAACATTTAATTACCTTCTAAAATATGTGAGAACAGCATCATACGATGGAATTATCTGGATTCTGGGGTTCTGTTGAAGGAAGACCCAACATAGAGCAGTTCTCAAGAGATAGAATTCATTGAAGGTGAACAACCTGCCAGGAAGGAATATCTTTATGAACTCCTGTGAAGTTTGCATTTATCTTAACAAATTTCCAAAGTGAAAATTCTCAGTTCTTGATAACATTCAAGGCAACATATTTTAACAGCACTGGCATAATTTGCTTCTTTATGCTACATATTATAAAAAAACTAGCAAAAACATACCCATGTTGTGGGAGTAAAATACGCCATCCCACCGCTGCGCATCAACCCCCCAGGCACAATACCCTCCCATGCGCATCACCCCCCATTCAAATGCCCTCCCATACTTACCATCCATCATGTGCACCATCCCTTCATGCACACCATCATCTTCTGTACACCCTCCCTCCCAGTGCATCAGCTGGATGTTGATCAGTCTTCAATGTTAAGAATAAGCCAAAAATGCGTTGCACCCCTTTTTAGACCCTTAGGGATTAAATTTCTCGAAATCGGTTCATGGTGGGCATTTCCATCACAGAAGGAATAAACTCCCCAATTTTCATGCTTCAGGCAGCACAATCCAGAGCAACTAATCTGTCCACATAGAATCATAGAATCATAGAGTTGGAAGGGACCTAGTAGGTCATCTAGTCCAACCCCCTGCCTGCAGCAGGAACTCCCCCTAGAGCATCTCCAACAGGTGCTCATCAAGCCTCTGCTTGAAGATCCCCAGTGAGGGAGAGTCCATCACCTCCCTTGGCAATCTATTCCACTGCCGAACTGCCCTCACCGTCAGGAATTTTTTCCGGATTTCCAGCCGGAATCTCCTTTCTTGCAGTTTGTACCCATTGGTTCTAGTTCTGCTTTCAGAAGCGGCTATGAACAAATGAGCCCCTTCCTCCCTATGACAGCCCTTCAGGTATCTGAAGAGGGCAATCATGTCTCCCCTCAGCCTCCTCTTCTTCAGGCTGAACATCCCAAGTTCCCCCAACATAAGAGCCCTTGGGTTGCCCTATCTATCACTAGGGTGGAGCAACTGCATGATGCTCCACCCCAGTTACTCTGGAAGAGGCTTAGGTCAGAGCAAGGCAAGATAGGGTGCCCTAAGAGAGGTGGACCTGCTCTGCCCTAACTGGGGCAGCCTAAGCAGCTCAGGAGAGGTAAGTTGAGGGCATGTTTAGCATTGCCTAGGGCAGAGCAGTTACTCTGCAGCCAAAGCCTATTTCAAGGCAGAAATGCCGTCTTCCAGCTACTCAGAGATATACCAACTCAGGAGCAGGTATAGTAATGAGTAGACTCATAGGGGTCCATGATAAAGCCTGAGTAAGAATGGCAGTGTTGACCAAAAATCTGAGTTCTTGGCCTGCCTAGCTGCAACCCCTGCCTCTCAACCTCAGGATATGGAACAAACTACGGCTGCCCACAAACCTCAGGATACAGCAGGCCACTCCAAGAAGCCCCTTGTATTCACTGTAGAATGTACTGGCATCTCATCAGGGACTCCTTATAAGGCAGGCACCCAGTAGCGTCACCAGACTGGTGCGGCTGGTGTGGGCTGCATTGGATGATGCACTCCATATGGGGTGATGCACCGGAGGAGTTTGTCCTTTAGCAGGCCCCAGGCATCAGCAGCCCATTCAGGCCTGCTCCAAGGCTGAGCAGCAACCAGAAGCTGCCACTCGTCCTCAGAGCTGGTCCGAACGGCCAGCTGAGATGCACTGTGCAGAAACACACTGAGCATGCCGAACAGCTTCAGAGAAGACTTCCTTAGAGTGGAGGAAATCCGCGCCTCTGCACAGCCATTCGGCCTCACTCAGGAGGTGGCCTGGAAGCCAAATGGCTTCAGAAAGAGTACTGCACAGGCACCAACTCTGACCCCTGCACAGTCTCCTCTGAAGCTGAAAGACTTCAGAAAAGTACTGCACAGGCGTCAGAGATGGTGCCTGCGCAGTACTCTTTCTGAAGCCAGTTGGCTTCAGAAACAACTGTTTTGTTGTTTATGGTCATCAAGAAAACACTGAAGCTTTTTGCAACTGGATAAATAGTATAGATCCTAATATCAAATTTACCTATCAGTATAATTCGACAAGTTTACCTTTTTTAGACACAATTGCATTCAAATCCACGGACAACTGCTTAGCCATTCGGCCTTATAAAAGGAATACTGATAGGAATACATACACTTTTCATCTTTTCACCCCCCACGTCTCAAAAATAACATTCCTTACAGCCAGCTGTGAAGGATTAAGAGAAACTCCTCTTTGGAGGATGATTTTACTCGCGAACAAGATAATGTTCTAACTCAATTCAAACAAAGAGGCTATCCCAGAGAAATATTATCTCAGGCTAAAAATAGAGCACAAAGAGTAGATAGAAATTCTTTACTTCAAATAAAATCTAAAACAACTTTAAAGAGAATTATATGGCCACTAGGCTATATGCCTGGTATAAATTCGGTCAGACATATAATAAATAGACACTGGCACCTTCTATATGAGGTACCAGATTGTGGGTCTCCATCTATTTTTTCTTTTAGAAAAACCCAAAGTGTTAAAGATATTCTTATAAGATCAGATATTAGAACTAATAACACCAGAAGAGACTTCACAACAGGCCATTTCAAATGTGGCAATTGCTCAGCCTGTCCACAGGCTTTAGAGGGCAGACAGATCAACATCCCAGAATTGGGCATTTGTATTAATTTACATCACTTTAGTACATGTAAAACTCCCAACATTGTTTATTTGATCATCTGTCCTTGTCCATGTATATATGTCGGAAGCTCCAATAGATCTATAAGAACCAGAATTACAGAATTACAGATCACGTATTAAACATCAAGTTCTGGAGGCCCCCTTAGTTAATCACTTCATTGAGAAATCTCATTCATTTAAAGACTTTAAGTTTTCTACACTGTATGTTTCAAAATGCTTTGACCCAGATAGAATAGCTATTGATCTCTTAAGGCAAGAATCCCAATGGATCTTTAAACTGAGATCTTTGGAACCTCGAGGTTTAAATATACAGAATGACTTGTCCTGGTTTCTTTAACATTTGGTGTAATATCTCTGTCTATTGCATAATATTTCTAGATATCATAATACAATATTTTCTCCGTTTAAATTTAATGAGAGGTTATGTTTAAAACATTTTCTGTTGAAATTATAACTATGTTGCAAATGATTTATAACTTTACTGTTGTTTAGAATATCCTAGTTGACATATTGTGTATCATCATACAGCCCCATGCTATATATGCAATTTTTATAATTTATATGATAATGAGATTCAAGTGGTGTTATACCTGGAATTGTTATATATATAAATCTGCACAATTAGACTTTTTCTACAATTTGTATATAATTGTCCCTTTACATTTCCTTATGTAACTGTATAGACCACTATGATGTTGTACCTTATACCTTTAATGGGGAACTGTAATCTATACCTTTAAATATGTATTGGTTGCCTTCTTGATTCATTTAATGGAAAAAGCTGTGTTAACTACCATCAGATAATTTGCAAACTGCACCATGGAGACATTATGAAGCATCTAGAAAATGTCTAATGATTGTAAGTAATATAACCTTTTAACTGTACAACTTTACAATTATGTGTTTTTTGAGTAGTGATGACTTGTGATATTTTCTAGCTTATTTCTCTGCTTTTGAAAAAGCTTGTGCGAAACTTGATTTAAGCCGGCAAGAAGTTAAGCAGGAGTCGGGCCTTTCATCAAGAAGAACTTTTTTCACTTGAGACCTTTGAATCACACGGAATGTATATGGACACTGAATTTACAACTATTGTAATAAGAAATATTGTATCTCCATGTTTTACTGAATTGTTTAAATCAGGAGAAATATTTTATGTCACTTAAAAATGATATTTTGTAATAAATGTGCCTTTTAGAATATATCCTACAACAAGAAAATTGATATTGTGTTTTCATGGTACAACTTCGCTTAATTACTTTCATCCCCGTGAAATTCTTCGCCTTATTGACTAGGTGCCAACTTTGGCAACTGCGCAGTCCAGGTGGGTGGGTGCTTGCATCCCAGGGGTGACGCACAGACTTCTGCACCAGGTGATGCGCAGAGTTGTGTCACCACTGTAGGCACCACAGCTGTTCCTTGTTCAGTGTGGTCTGAGTGGTGTCTCCTCAGGAGCAAGTCCTCCCCATGTGTCAATTACTTAGCATGCTATGGAGTAATTAGGGCAGCCCAGGCTTCCTGACTCTCTGGATGCAGCATAACTTTCTGCTCTGGATACAGAATAGTTAGGAGAGAGCAGTTAGGGCAGAGCAGGCTGAACTTGCTCTGGATTGTGCCCTAAGTCTGGGGGTTGGGGCAGAGTGTCCCTCAGTGAGGGATTCTTCAATGGAAAGTATAGGGAGGAAAATGTGTTGCACCCCTTTTCATCCCCTTCCAGTGGGAATTTCCTAAAACTGGTTCTTAGAGGGTGCCTCCAGCATGGAAGGAACACCCTTCCCAAATTTCATGCTTCTAGGCCCAGCGGTTTTGGCTGCCATTGATGAGTGAGTGAGTCAGTGAGTTTTCAGTTTTATATAGATAGATAGATAAAATACATAGCAAACAGCACTATGTTATGAACTGCTTTTCTCTTTTTTTGAGTGAAAATATTGTATGAAGATCATATATGTACATTAATTATACAAAATTATAATTCAATATATATGAAGCACATGGAATGCTGTTCTTTAAAATGAAACAAAATACAGTACTGTCATTCACACAAAATGTGTGCAGCGCTCTATGCATTAGTATAGCATATGCACATAGTTCTCTAGCTTACCATTCTTGCTAAACTGATCTTGTAAAGCTTTATCTTCCTAGCCCTCATCCTACTCACAAAATAGTCTTAACAGATGGAGAGCAGTCTAATTTTATGCAATAGAGAAAGATGTTCATAAATGTCACATGGTGGCAAGAAAACTTTAAAAGGACAGCTCTTAAAACTGTGGGAGGAAGCTAGTTGCTCTCTGAGAAGGGCAAAGTCAATGAATGACTCAGATAAGACAAGAGTCTATTTCAGTATTAGAAACAGGAAAATGTGCATTGCTTTCAGCCACTTTTTGGAGGGAAAGTTGCCAGTTTCAGCCTTCCAAACTCACTGGGAATGAGGTATTTGCCAAAAGCAGACATTCTGTCCATAGACTATAAATAAATGTTCAAAACAAGCAGGTCCCACAGCTGCCCCTCAGAGGCACAAATGGTTGAGAGGAAAAGAGAAATCTAAAATGGGTGACAGAAAAGTAACAAAGATAATTTATTTCTTCTCACACTTCAGTTATTATGCTGCATGTGTCTACTTCTGTGTAGTATTTTATAGATGTATTTGAGCTGCTATACTTATGAATGCTTTTGCCTTAACAAATGCTTTACTCATGACATGTTGGGAAGACATAGCCTGTATTGCATTAGTTAGAATGGCAGACCTAGGCCACGCAGCTCTGGGTTCATAATGGCCTCACATAATGGCCTCACATAATGGGCTGTGGGTGGCGCAAGTGGTGTAGGGCGCAATCCAGAGTAACTATGTGGAGTCTTTGCTCCGGTGTAAGAACAATTTGCTCTGGATTGCAATATGAATTTCCCATAGGTTTTCACTAGGTAGTGCAGTAACTACGGGTACACGTAATGTCTCTTACGTGCTCCCGTAGTTACTCTGGATTGTAGGGTAAGTCACTATGCTGTTAACCAGCAGGCCAGGGTTCGAGACCCGGGTTGGCTCCACAAGACAAGGTGAGCTCCTGTCCTTAGCCCAGCTCTGCAACGCCAGCTGGATCCAATCATATTGGCTCTGCCTTTCCATTGGACTAATTCAGTGGCACGGAGAGGGGGGATTTGCTCCTTGGGTAACAGCCTATCCTCCATAACAATCCAACTCAGGCTTTCATGCTTCACATGCAGCGTATGCAGTACCAAGCATGATATCATAGTCTTTCAAGACTGACGGAGGCCTGCATTTTTTTATTGGCCTGGTTATGGCCTCACTGAGCCAGAATTCTCACTTGGTAACCTGAGTTAACTTTAGGCCCATGTCCTAAAGTCAAATTAAGCCATTTGCTCCTGAGCAGTTAAGGTGACTTTCCATAAGATAACACCAGAGAGTGACGTAACTGCGTGGACCCGTAACTGCTCTGGATTTTGCCTTAATTAGTGATTTTAGACTTGTCAAACTTAATCCACATCAAGTGGTTGTTGTAAGGAGGTGTGCTGAAGGTGCTCGTCCTAGCATGCTGCCTATCTTCTTATTTGACCATTTCCTTCAAAACTCATTAAATGTGGAAGGTACTCCCCTCCACTTTTCTGTTTATGCAGTCCTGGGCCTAAATAGACATACATTAACAGTGTGATGGAACAAGAATGTTGGATTTTCCCCCTCCTCCCAAAAATAGTAGCTATGCAGAGCCTAAGTACAGTTCAGAAATATGAAAAGGGGAAGTGAGACGTCAATGTCAACCTACCATGGCTTACTTTCCCTTACTGTTATTTGGCATCAATCTGTCTTGAGTGTCTGTTCCTTAAAGGAAATCTTCAGCCTTCAGAACTCACAACTGTGACACATAAATTACTGTGCAACCTACACTCTGGCAAGGAGGGAGTCACAGATGCAGTGCTCAGAATATATCTATTATTTGCATCTCTGTTCTTAATGGGCAACTTATACCTGTCAGTTTAGGGCTGTATAGATCCATCTTCCAGTTCAGGAGGTAAGATTATTTAATCCAAGAGAATAGTCAGTAGAATTAGTATTTTAATGAGTCAAAAAGTTTCCAATTAGATTTGCTGACACAAAAGCAAAATGTAATGGTTTAGAGCAGTGGTTCTCAATCTTCCTAACACTGTGACCCCTTTATAAGTTCCTCATGTTGTGGGGACCCCCAACCATAAAATTATTTTCGTTGCTACTTTATAACTATAATTTTGCTACTGTTATGAATCGTAATGTAAACATCTGATATGCAGGATGTATTTTCATTGTTACAAATGAAATGTGTGTTCTATGCACACATTGAACACAATGGGATTTATTTCAGAGTAGGCATGCAAAGGATTGGGCCCTGAGGCTGCAATCCTATCCATATTTCGTGGGAGTAAAGCCCACCCTGACTATAATGGGATTTATTTCAGAGTAGGCATGCATAGGATTGGGCCCCAAGGCTGCAATCCCATCCACATTTACATTGGAGTAAAGGCCCCCTTGACTATAATGGGATTTTTTCAGAATAGGCATGCATAGGATTGGGCCCCAAGGCTGTCAGTCAGCTCCAGTGCGCGTGCAGCTACAGCCGGAGGTCTGGCAAGCTTGACCTGTCCCCCTGCACCAAGGGTCTTTCGGCGACCTCCAAAGGGGTCCCGACCCCAACTTTGAGAAATGCTGGTTTAGAGCATAAGTGGAGAAACTAGGGAGTGCTTAATTCAAAGTCTTCCCCTACAATCCACAGTAAGTACGGGAGCACATAAGAGACATTATGTGCACCCATAGATACTGCACCACCTAGTGAAAACCTATGGGAAATTCATATTGCAATCCAGAGTAAATTGTTCTTACACCAGAGCAAGGACTCCCTATAGTCACTCTGGATTGTGCCCTAAATCATCACCAGGGTAGTTTGAGACACCATCCTGGAGTTTCATGACCTGCCATCATCTACCATGGGACTTCCATACACAGACTAGATTTGAATAGGATGTGAGGAATGGAATGAATTCCATTGTGGAGAGGAGAGTTGTGTGCCCCTCTATGGAATAGAGGAGAAAGGTACTCTACCTACCAGAGTATGATAGAAGGCCACCATACTCTTCTCCTTCATTCTTCCCTTCCTGATCCAATCCAAGGAGCAGAATTGATGGTGGTGGGAGACGCTGATAATGGCACTTATTTTTGCCTAGTTAAGAGGGGCATCTGGCTGTATATCTCCAGCTCCGGAAGATCTTGGGCTGATCTTATCACCCACTCATTTCATATAGACTTAAGACATTCTGTCACCAAGATATAAAAAAAGAAGTGCAGGTGCAAAACTCATTAAGCTGTCTTCTGGGGACAGCTGCACACTTTTAATTATAGGCTAGCCCTACAATCCAGAGTAACTACGGGTGCACGTAAGACACATTACGTGTACCCTTAGTTACTGCACCACCTAGTGAAAACCTATGGGAAATTCATTTTGCAATCCAGAGCAAACTGTTCTTACACCGGAGCAAGGACTTCCCATAGTTGCTCTGGATTGCACCCTTAGTGGGTGATATTCTTCATTCCTTTGTGAAAATGTGAGTTGCCAGAGGGGATTCTGGTCCAAAAAAAGAAATTTTCATGGAGACAGAACACACCCATTGATGTCACGCAGAGGGGCTTCTTTGAGCAAAAGGTTGAGCAGGAAAGACTGTTAGTTTTCTTTGGATTCTGATGAGCCAAACATAGTTTTTACAACTGAAGTTAATATTAACCTGACCACAAGTTCTTTCTTTTATGGCCTCTGTAATTGCTCTCTAATGAAAACTACTCTAGTAGCAGATGTGCTACAAGACAGCAAGCTAATTTCAGGGAAATGCTTAATTTTAGCAAAACAGGTTGTTTTTTTCTGGGTATGACACTGAAATAAGAGCCTAGAATGTGGTAATATTTGCTGTGTATCTGGCCCCTAAAGTGCAGTAAAGATTTCTTAGAACTATTTCACACATGAAGTATGTTTACTAGATTTTCCATAATTTGGTAGACGGATTTTCAAAATCACATGATTATATGAATCTGCCTTTTCCCAATTCAGATAAATAGCCTTCTGTCTTTGTGCTGTCTAAACAGGGTGACCATATGACCGGAAAAACCCAGATTTGTCCAGATTTTTAGCCTCCTGTGTGGGTGTCCTACATTTTGGCTTCATTATCCAACATTTTGGCTTCATTTTTGAACTTTGCGATGGTGCACATGCACCATCATGTCATATGTCATTGGATTCGTATTGAAGAGCAGAATCCAATGTGAAAATTAGTTGTTAGATCTTTCCTATCAAAAGTTATGGCCAAAAAACCAAAAAGCCAAAAATTAAAAAACAAAAAAATACATTTTTGACCATTTTTAAAAAGCGGATAGGAATTTTGGCTTGGGTAGGTAGGAAGTTTGGCCTGGGGGTAGGAATTTTGGTATTGGGGCTCAGGAATTTTGGGTTTGGCTTCTGGTCACCCTGTGTCTACAAGTACGTGACCAGGACTGCCCAAGATCTTTAATTGGTCTCTTCTAAATAGTCTTTCTCTTCTAAACAAGAACTTTATAACTGGAGGTGGAAGGCTTTAGAGCTGGTGCCTGGTGGTTGCCCCAAACTTCCTATGGTTCTGCTGCCCAACCCCTGATGAAGTCTTAGATGCCACCACTGCCACTGTTACTGTGGTTTATGCAGTGGTGGGATTCAAATAAGTAAACAACAGGTTCTATGTCCTAATAAACTAAATTAACAAAAGGTTCCATGTCCATAGAACAACAGGTTCTATGTCCCATTAGTTACTGGTTCTCAGAACCAGGCACTCATTAGCAAAGGGTTCTTTAGAACTGGTGAGAACCCCCTGAAGCACACCACTACTTACAGTCATTGAATACAGAGCTTTCATTATATGAAGAGTGTGTCCTACCATTAAAGTAGGGTCTGGCAATCTATAGCCTGCAGGCTGGATACAGCCCCCATCTGCATGAAACTTGGGCTTGGAACATAAAGCCTTGCCTCAGGAGCAAGTTGGAAGTTTAGCAATGACATGATGCTCCCATTGCCAAACATACAGCCTCTTTGCTGAAAAAGTTGCCAACCCCCAATTAGACTTTGCAGGAATAAATAAATGCATGAACTTAGTACTGCAGTGCAAAAACCTTTTTAACAGTTTCACTTTCAAAATCCAAGGGATATTACAGTTTAATAGAGCCACATCTGCAAATCTTGAAATCTCCATCCTTCTGAAATCACAGAGATCTGGAGCTTAAGCGTGGGGAACAATCAGCTTGGATTTAAACATTTCTCAGATTTAAACATTACATAGCAAATACACATTTTCTTAAAAATCAAGATAAAAGTTTGATGTTGAGTATTCAGTTAATGGTGAATATCTGTCATATTTACTGGTACAATTTCTGTAGTGAACTACTAGCAAGGCAGAACTTTATTATTATTTGTGGTGCATTTATCAACCACAAATAAGTGCTGCAGTTTAGATACCAATGGGGAAATATATATTTCACATATATATTGCAAAGAGTTGCTTAAAAAGCATAACATCTTGCACCTGCCACAGGTTTTGCCTTCCTACTAACTCTTCTTAAAAATCAAATAGGGATCCTTGTTTGTTGATTCCTACAAATCCTTCCAAAAATAGACATTTGCATACTGGTATAGTTTCAGTTACAAGGAGGGACCAGATATTGTCTAGCTAGAGCTACATAACTCTGGGCAGCTCTTTGCCCTACCCTTGTGTTGAAAGCAGATGATGCCCCACTACAGGAAAAAATGTTATACTTTAAATCTCATTGAAAAGCTAAGTAACAACTGACTTCAATCCCATTAATTTCAGTGTGACTTAGGCATGATAGATGCCTAATTTTAGTGCACTGCAGATCACAGGCAAAGCAGTTTTCCTCTATGGGCATTCTACGCAGCCATCATTTCATTTTCTATATTCACTATAATAATATTCGTAACTGTATTCAGATACTATTTGCACATTTCTCATCCTTATTGGACAAAGTACCACTTAGCATCCTGACCTTGCTGATTTGAGCACTTTCTGCAGCAATTCTAGTGGGAGCTTCCGCAGGTGAATCTGACAACCAAGTTGCGGGACAAGGTTTACTTCTATCCATCTTTCACACTCTGTGATCAAGCACTGCTGATTGTACTAATTTTATTGGAAGGGAGAAGAGAGAAAAAGGTGTCAAAGACAGCCTGAACTCTGGTACCATCTTGTGGCAAAAATTGGAAATTATAAGCAAATTGGAAATAATGCCTGTCAATTACTAAAAATACTGCATGTTAAATTTCAATTTAAAATATATAATGTGAATGCAACAAATGCATGCATAAAGGCGCAGTATTCTTGACAGGGAGCTGTGTTCACAACTTCATCTTGAATGCACAAACCTGCATTCACCTCTGTTTAAAAGTATGAGAGAGACCGGTATATTTGGTTGGTCCATCATCATGAATTTCACTGGAACAAATTACAGTGGTGCCTTGGTTTACAAACACAATTCATTCTGGAACCATGCTTGTAATCCAAAACACTTGTATATCAAAGCAAATCTTCCCTTAGGAAATAATGGAAACTTAGATGATTTGTTTCACAACTAAAAATAGTCATATAAAAATGATTACTGTAATGTAATTTCATACAAAATAATAAAGAAAATACAAAATATAAAGAAAAATAAAATTAATTAACTTGCACTTAGTCTTTTAGGTCTCTCAGGCAGCAATCTGCACCCCTTATACAGGAGTGAGCAACACTTAATTTAATTGGTTTACTTTAGAGTAGACATGCAAGACAAGGGGTGCAATCCAGAGTAACCATCGGGAGTCCTTGCTCCGGTGTGAGAACAATTTGCTCTGGATTGCAATATGAATTTCCCATAGATTTTCACTAGGTGGTGCAGTAACTACGGGTACATGTAATGTCTCTTACGTGCTCCCGTAGTTACTCTGGATTGTAGGGAAGGTCTCTCAAATGCCTTTCCATTGCCCCCTTTCATAGGAGTGTGCCCCATTAATTGTAATGAGCTTGTTTCAGAGTAGACATGCATAGTCTGATCTCTCGGGAGAGGATGAGGAGGTGCTGGCAGAGTACTGAAACCAGCCATATCTCGGCCAAAGGACTTTTTTTTTTTTCTTTTACTGCAAGACAAAATTTATTAGAAATGTTTGCTTGTCTTGCAAAATGCTCTCAATCCAAGTTACTCCCAATCCAAGATTTTACTGTAACTGGAAAGGCAGCCCTGCTATCACCAGTCTCCAGTCACTAGACTGTCTCCAGTCTCCAGGCACCTTTAGCAAGGACGCAGGCTCTCTATAACAACGCCTTTCTCTGTTTTTCTCCTTCAAGAATCTAGCTGTCAGCTAGTGAGGTAGAAAGATTGAATACCCTCACTTATGAACCCCCTCTCTTTCTCCTTCAAGAGGTTAGCCATTGGCTAGTGATGGACAAACACCAAATACAAAAGAGAAGTCAATTACTGTCTACTGAAAATCTTCAGCAACCACCATTAGAGAAACTGTCTATAAGAAACAATAAGTAACCATCAGGAAATCACGATCAGGTGGCTAGCACTAAGTCTGTAACAGATCCTATAAGTGCTTTCTAACACACTTTTTGGAATAGTATTCTTTGGTTGTAATTATTACAGTATGGATTTTTAAAGGTTGAAATCCATAAAGCCACTCACAAGTGTGGAAAAGTACAGCTGTCTGTGTTATCAGCCAAAGGATGCTATGTAGTCTAGCTACAGTATGGCCAACGAATAACATATACTAACTAAAAGGATAAATCATTGTGCTATTATTTTTACTTGATTATAAATCTTTGAATGCTGCCTTGGACATTTTCTTTGGCATAGGAAAGGTGGAGTATAAATTAAACAAACAAATTAATAAACTGCTACCAGGAAATGCTTCAGGAGAGAAAATAGAAGGCATGGCGTTCTAACATAGAATGTCGAACATAATATTCTCTTCAACAGGAAACCTGTAGTTCATAAATGTTACAACATGGCTCCTACTCCAGGGTGTAGCTTCTCCCATCATATTTCACCACTGCCATGCAAGAAGAACAGCATGCCCAACAGGCTCCATCCTAATCCACTGGCAAATATGGTACCATGAAGAACAGTGTTGTGATTTCTATCATTTTGTTTCAACCTGGCACTCTCTTTTCCAGGAACATATCCACAGTGTTAGGATTTCCTAGACAGGACTTCTTCAAATCTTAGTATCATGCTTAAAGACACACAAATGTTTTTGCTTACCTTGCAGCCCGCAGAATAATAGCTACAGACAGT
Organism: Cryptoblepharus egeriae; assembly: GCA_030015325.1. Lineage (NCBI taxonomy): Eukaryota > Metazoa > Chordata > Lepidosauria > Squamata > Scincidae > Cryptoblepharus > Cryptoblepharus egeriae. The sequence goes on from JAREYC010000006.1 coordinate 45,396,118, forward strand.
GGAAGTACAAATGGTTTTTAGCATGACATGCACGCACCTGGATGCGGGGGAAAGAGGGAAAAACTTGGCATCTATCAGTCTTGAAGAGAGAAAAATATTCAAGGGCAATTTAAAAGCAATTCTGGATAATGGAGTAAGGACTAGACATAGTTCCGATATACATGTCATCAAAAGGCTGGGGATTTTTAAGTACTTTTTAAAATTAGTATAAACTCTAAAACTATTCCAAAGCACCTCTCTCAGTTTAGCACCTCCGACCAGAATGAAAAGTTCTGTTTTACAGCTGCCCTGATCACTGCCAAAAAAAGCAAATATAGCAACTTCAAACAGAATTGAAATTTATCTGTAAGTTAAGCAGGTGAAAAAAGAACTAAAAGCCTATTTCTGGTTTCTTTAGTCTTATTCTAATGGAGTGCAACAGTTGATGCGTGGATTTGATAACCATCATGTCCTTGAGAAAAGTCACTAAAATTGCTTTAGACAGCGTTAAGATCCAGAACCAAGGAGCACACAACAGAGCTGCTTGTAGCTTTGAACAAAGCATCAACTGGAAATTTCTGCTCATGATTTTGATCTGTACAATACCCATTTAAGGCCAGACTAGGATTGGTATGGGAGACTAAGGGCAAAATCCAGAGTGAGGGCAGTGAGGAGTGCCCTAGCTGGGCTATCCCAACTATTCCAAATTCAAAGCAGAAAGTTATTCTGGATCCAGAGAGTCAGGAAACCTGGGCTGCCCTAGCTGCTCCAGAGAATGCTCAAAAGCACCATCAGTGACACCTGGGGTGGGCTTGCTCATGAGGAGATCCCCCAGATCAAACTGAACAAGGAACAATGCCTCATAAGGAAGCACAGAAGTTCCTGACTACCAGTAACAGCTGCAGCATGAGACTCCAATATAGTAATACCTCTAGTGGAGGGTGGATGCAAGGGGCCTGTTGGAGTGGCCTGCTGTATCCATAGGTTAGTGGGCTGCCATAGTTGTGCTATATCCTGAAGATGAGAGGCAGGGGTTGCAGCTAGGCTGGCCAAGAACTCAGATTTTTGGTCAACATTGCCATTCTTACTCAGCCTTATCATGGACCCTTATGGGGTCTCCTCATTTCTATACCTGCTCCTGAGATGGTATAACTCATGTAATCATGTTACTTTCCTTATTACACAAATCTTGAGCTTCTACTTGCCCCACAGGGAAAATTTCCTCTTTATGAGCAGCTTTATGGGGGAAGCAGTTTAGATTGAGAAAATGATTTTTTGCAGCTGGTTTTATCAGTAAAAATGCAAAAGAATGTGTTCACAGATTGCCTAACAATCTCATCTTGTTTGACCTTAAGATCTCATCAGGCAGTGCACTGCACTCACATATTTGCAAGAAATTGGAAACCTGCTTTAAAAAAGAGAGATATATCTGAATTTTTTTGATTGTTTAATTGATCAGTAATGACCGACCCTTCATGACCCCATGGACCTTAGCACACCAACCCCCATGTCCTCCACCAGCTTCAGGTCTGTCCAAATTCATGTTCATTGTCTCGATGACTTTATCTAACTTTGCTCATGAGGAGACCCCCCAGATCAAACTGGAACAATGCCTCATAAGGAACAATGCCTCATAAGGAAGCACAGAAGTTCCTGACTACCAGTAACAGCTGCAGCATGAGACTCCAGCATGAGGCTCATCCTCTGCCATCCCCTTCTCCTTTTACCTTCAGTTTTTCCCAGCAAAAGAATAATAGAATCATAGAGTGGATGGGACCCAGTGGATCATCTGGTCCAACCCCCTGCCTGTAGCAGGAGATCCTCGTTTTGTGGGGACCCGTGTCTCGAGCCCTGGCCTGCTGGTTAACAGGCACAGTGTCTTAACCACTTGTGCCACCAGAGGCAGGAAAAATATCAAATTTCTCTAAATCATAGCACACACATTCTGTCTATTCCTCATCACACACACATACATTCCCACCATACCTTTCTAAGCCACTGCCTCCAGGTACCTCTATGATTAATTTCCTCCACTTATTGAAACATATCTACTTTCCCAGGCCCTTGGGTTCTTTGCTGCAGTTTGAATGATCTACTAATTCTGATTTTTTTGCTCCTCATTTCCTTTCCTTCTTGCATCTTTCTCTTGCAAGGAGAGATTTTTTGCCATTAATTTTATGTTAAATGGCACATCCTTTCCAACCTCTGACACAGTATCATACTGTACCAGATTCTGAAATGATTAATCAATCCCATTTCCAATAGTAAGTCTGACAATTTCATAATGTGCATAAAATAAATAAACTGGATATATAAGGATTTGATCATGTTTCCAGATGCATACATTTTTCTGTGTAACTTTAGAATGTGACCATATTAGCCATTGGAAAGTTATGCTGAACTTGTAAAACTTTTCTAGCGTGATAAAAGAAAAGCAGGTTTGTGTCTTAAAATGTTTACTACATCACCTACTGTGATGAAACAGACTTTGCCAAGACTAGTTTTCCACCTCATTCTGGATGTTTTTTAAGGCAGGTTTTAAAATATAGGAGATTATTTCCAGTAATAACAACCCAGATGATTCATTCCATATTTCTTGGCAGGCAAAGGGTGTCAATTTGTGCTTCTGCTGGGTGACGGAAGGACCTATTTCTAATCATTCTCTCACTCTAATAATGCCTGATTCAGGGGAGCTGTGCCAAGAGACATAGAATATTTTGCCAGTAAGAAAACATACAACAGTGGCCTGGAATTTGGGCTACAGGAAGGGACAAAACATCATTACATCATCTGGTAAGAATGGTAAGCGTTTCTTTTGCTTCCAGGCTCTTCAAGGCGACCACAAAAATATAACTAGTGCTCTAATGTTAAAGAGGGCAACAATTATTGAGGCTAACCACTGACCAATGGCTTAAATTGCATTTTTAAACCAATGGCTTAAACTGCAGTTTTAAACCTGATGTCATCATACACAATATTTTGGTTGAATACGTTGACATTCCATAGAACTAACTTATAATAAGGAAGAGATGCCAATATTGGGAATTGCTACACCATTCAGTCTACTTCTAAGGCCTCTGTTACATGGACCATGCAGCAACGCCTACTTACTTCTGGAACAGAGCAGGAAACTGTAATACTGATGCTGTAGCCAGGATTCCCAGAACGTCTTCTTCATTCACTTCCAGTATAGTATTGTATAAATTCTTGAGTGCAACAGCAAAGGCTTCACACCGACAGAAGAGACAAATAAATGAATAACAGCAAGCCAAGTTGAGAGCAACATCATCATGAAACCTAATCTCCTGGAGGATGATTCCTTTTGCTCCTTGACTAGAGTTTTCCCCTAATGGAGCGATGGTGCTCTGTTATGGAACTTCTTTATTGTGTGCTTCTGCTGCATGATCAGCCCTCCCATGGGATCCTCTGTGTTCATCAACTCAGGCGGCAGATCAACAGGGAGCTTCTTACAGGGTGACCATATAGAATGAAGGACATAGTGCCTGTACCTTTAACCACTGCATAGAAGAGGGAATTTAGGCAGGTGCTGCTTTTTAAACCCTTCTATGATGAGCTAAACCTTCCAAAATACCCTCTTCTATGCAATGGTTAAAGGTACAGGCTATCTGTCCTCCATTCTATATGGTCACTCTGAGCTTCCACCTCTGTCCATCTTCTGACCTCCCTGCTGCTGCTGATGTTCCTTCTCCCTAGCTTGAGAAAAAGAGAGAAAGAAGAAGAGAGTGGTGGACTGGCATATTACCAGGTAAAAAAGGACAGTATTTGACATGCCAATTCGGGCATCAGAAGGTCTTGGGTCTTCCTGACAGCTGCTCTACTTGTATCATTTTAGCACCATATGTGAAAGGCAGTGCAATCTGAAGCATATCTACTCAGAAGTATGTCCCATAGTACTGACTTCCAGGAAAATGTGATTAGGATTGCAGCCAGGGTGTTTTTTCACCTCTCTTTTTCATAATTTTAGGAACTTTAGGTCATGTAATGAAATTGTCTGGCAGGGGATTCAGGACAGACTTGGGAAAGCACAGACAAGGCTAATTTATTTGTCCCTTTGGGGAGGAGGACAATGAAGGTGGCCTAAAGAAGTGTATCACACAAATCAGAAACCAGCCTTTATAACTATTTGATTTACTGAGTCTTCTGAGTTTGCATTTTGCAGATAATGTCAGAATCAGAGGAAAGCATTACCAAATCGAGTGACATCTGGATCATCAATGTTCAAGACAATTGTGACCTTAGGCATTTTATGCTTTTCTTCACAGGAGTTTCTCTCTTTCCAGCCATATATCCAGCGCTCTTTATAACATCTGGTTTCTGCCAAAAGTATTGGGTGCAATGAAGATAAAAAACAACACAGACTACATGATAGTTTCCTTGAACCAATACTAAACTGATAAAGTTAAACATATTACCTGGATAGTGGGTTTTTCCTGGACTTCATCCAGCCCACCTACCTATGTTGCTTACTGGCTGGTCTGGATTGCCAGCTATCTTTTTAAATTTTTATTTCTGTTTCAAAAAGTAAGTTTCTATCCCTACAATCCAGAATAATTATGGGAGCACATAGGAGACTTTATGTGCACCCATAGTTACTGCACCACCTAGTGAAAACCTATGGGAAACTCAGTGCAGCTGAGGTGTCACTTCAGAGTTCAGCAGCTCAGAAATGGTCTACAAAGTGATACCTTGATAGAAATGGTGATGCTGACAGTGCAGCCTGCATGATAATTAGGCTCTCCTTGGGGCCTCAGGAGAGGCCCTCAAACCCCTCTTGTGAGGCACTTTCCCCATAGCATTCCTTGTCAACAGCAGCCTCCCTTCATATTTCCTAGAGTCTGAAATGGCAGTGCATGGAGAACTCAGTTATCAAGTGGGCCAGACAGAGCATCCATGGACTGTATCTGGTCCACAGGCCTCAGGGTTGCCATTCCTGCCCTAGTCTATGTCCCTCCTCCACACTCTTTTTTTCTCCACACTCTTTCTTTTTTCTTCTCTTCCTGAAAAGGTGAGAATGGCCACAACGGCCTCATAGAATCCTAGAGTTGGAAGGGACCTAGTAGGTCATCTATCTGCAGTCCAACCCCCTACCTGCAGCAGGAAATCCTCCTAGACCAGCATTTCTCAAAGTGGGGGTCAGGACCCCTTTGGGGGTTGCCTAGAGCTTTCCTGGGTCGCCTAAAGACCCCTGGGGTCGCCTAAAGACCCCTGGTGCAGGGGGCCAGGTCAGGCTTGCCAGACCTCCGGCTGTAGCTGCACGCGCACTGGAGCTGACTGACAGCCTCAGGGCCCAATCCTATGCATGCCTACTCTGAAATAAATCCCATTGTGTTCAATGTGTGCATAGAATACACATTTCATTTGTAACAATGAAAATACATCCTGCATATCAGATGTTTACATTACGATTCATAACAGTAGCAAAATTACAGTTATAAAGTAGCAACGAAAATAATTTTATGGTTGGGGGTCCCCACAACATGAGGAACTTATAAAAGGGGACATGGCATTAGGAAGATTGAGAACCACTGTCCTAGACCATCTCTGACTGGTGCTCGTTGAGCCTCTGCTCGAAGACCCCCATTTAGACAGACTGAGGCTGCAATCCTTATCTCCAGTTAGGCTGGCCTGTGTCTAGGCACAAGTCCCGTGCTTGTCATGGGTTGTCAAAAATGTACTGTAATGCATTTTTGCACCATTCCAGAGGCGGTTAGGCCAGTGCATAGACATGAGATGGGAACAAGAACAGGGAGTGGATGAGTTAAATTTGTTAGGATTGCACCCTCACTCTGCCACCATTTTTTCCTCTACCCCCAGCTACCCTTCCTTTTTGTTCTGTACCTTTTTATTTCAACTCTAAGCCCACAGGTAGAGCTTTTATAATAGCTGATTCTTTGTTTATACCCCTTATTCAGATGTTGTACACCTACATTGAAAGGATGGCCAACCATTCAACTTAATGGCTCTGGCCTTTTAACATTTTTGTAGAGGAAGGAATTTCAAATCAAAGATGACAAGCTGCACCTGCTGAAATTATCTAAACAATTGTTCAAAGTCCAAAAGCTAAAACATTGTCTCAATTAGGTGCACTATTATAACTGACAGCAATATGGTGGCTGAAAATGGGGTGATGCTGTTATAAATGTCTTATGCATAAATTTGTTCTGGCTTTCACTATTTTGGGGGGATGGGTACCTAATAAAAATCGCAAAGGTTTTTGGAAGTCCTACCAATACCTTTTACAGTTTTGTCCTTTGGTTCTGTATCACCCGAATCATTTTGTTTTATAGCTTCAGCAAGAAGATCTGAGAGGACCCGGGATTTAGACAAGTACATGCGATGAAGTTCCCACTGGAATCCCAAACACTCCAATATCACATCTGTCAGGAGAGAAGGAAAGAGAACAATTATAATTGGCATTGGAAGGCACTTGGCATTGGAACTTAGCATTGGAGGGCACTTCCTACCAGCCCAATTTTCTCTACCAAAACACTCTTGTGAGAAGTTAAGGAAACCTTACCCCACTGTAAGCTCCCTTGATCCTTGCCCTTCTGTAAGCCCCATGATCACTAATGGGTCTCCTCAGACCTGAGCCAGCTCTATGATTGATGCATGTCTGAGAAGACATAAGCATCATCAGGAGGCTATAGTGGGAATAGCTTCCTGGGACAAGTAAGTTGTGATGAGATATACATTTCCCTGTTTCTGACACAACCGTTCCACACCTCACCAATTTACCAGTGTTGGCAAGGACCATCCTGGCTGATGCTGTCCATTTAAAAAAGAGTACTTGTGTTTTCATTGGTGGTCCAGAAGTGAACAGCCACATGTGCTCCCATTAGGGTGTTATGACACCATAAAGCGCACACTGCTGCTATAACTGATTTCAACAGCAAAGACCTAGCATAAGTTTGGGCCATCAGTGTCCAAAGCACTCTACATGTATTCTCTTGATGGATTCCCTTTATACGTCCAGCTGTCCTTTGTCAACAACAAATTGCCGCTTTTTTCCTGTTGAATATATGCTATATGGTAATTTATGGACCTAATATTAACACAAACGCTGTTGCTGTATGTAGGTTTTATTTTATTTGTTTTTTATCATTTATTTTGGAAATGTACATTGTGGTTTTTTTCTTTCATTTTTTGGGGGGCCCCCAAGAGGTTGGGGCCCTAAGCTATAGCTTGTTTAGTTTCTATATAAATCTAGCACTGGAGCTGTTGTCATAAAGTATTTATCATCCCCATATCACATCTGGGAAATTGAAGAAGGGAGGAAGTTGAGGCTGGGATGCTTGCCTAACCCCCAAATCAAGAGCAGTTATGTGAAGTGATCCTCTGATGCAAGGTCAACATGCGTCAACACAGTTACGGCGCCATCTAGTATTAACCTATGGAAAATTTGTATTGCAATCCAGAACAAATTTTTTTGCTCCAACGCAAGAGGTCCTGTAGTTACTCTGTTTTGAGCCCCATGGCCATCTAATGTCATGTCTCTTACTAACTGAGCCAGAAGCAGGGGGGCAGCTGGATGCAGGTGTCATATGTGCTTCCTGAAGCACCTGGTGGGCTGCTGTGTAGACAGGAAGCTGAACTAGATGGGCCTTTGGCCTGATCCAGTGGAGGCTCTTCTTGTGTTCTTAACTCATGCAGAGGCAGGATGTGAACGAGAGAAGGCCCAGTTTAGAGAAGTTTAAGCTACAAGCTAAATTAGCACATACATTAAATAATAAACCAATTGTCTAAATTCTAAACCTGAGCTCATTCTGTGGTGCTGACAGGACAATCGTAGCAACTTGCTTCTCTGGTCACCTTACCTACCTGGCTCTAAGCCTTCTGTGATCTTCTGGGTGTAAGAAAACAACATCTGATCTGGGGTTCTTTTGGGCGGGAAAAGTCTCAATGGTGAAAGAAGAAGAAAACACAAGGATTTAAATACATTCAATATTATTCTGTTAATGCATCACAATGGCAATGCTCAACAGTAAGGAACAGCTCTATCTTTTTAAAAAACTGAAATATGTTGACCCCCCACATCTGCAATTACCTGTGTTTGGGCTTGCTTTTTGTCAATAAAATGGGTAAAGTAGGTCCACTTGATTCTGTCATGAATTCTTCATCTGTCTTCCACTCATCTCGTTCAGTATTGAGGGACACAGGAGTATCAACTAGAAGGTTAAAAAACAATTGCTTACTTTCTCCTCTGACATGTCTGTAATTAATTGTGTCTGTTAATGAAGATAGGAGGATATGCAGGTTTCATGGGAAAAGAAAGCAAAGTGATTGAACAACTTGAGTCAGCATCTGTCTGTACAAGCAGCAATAAGAATAATAATGGCCCAATCCTATCCTCATCCAACCCGAATAATGAGAATAATGGCCCAATCCTATCTTCAGCCAATCCGAATAAGCATGTAGTCATAATAGGGTTACCATATGTCCCCCCAAAACAGAGATGATCCCAATTTTGGGGGGATTGTGTTCACATACTGGCAAAAGGGACAGAGAGTCCTATTCCGATTTTGGGGGAAAGAATTATGGCAACCCTAAATGATGCTGACTTGTGTCCTGTATGCTATGTGCAGACTGAAGGGAGTGAAAGGGGGTACATATTCATTGCTTACTGATCAATGCTCTGCCCCAACCCCTGGACCCAGAAGCATGAAATTTGGGGAGGGTATTCTTTCCATGATGTGAGCACCCACTTATTTTTAGAAATTTAACCCCTAAGGTATTGCAAAGGGGTTCAATACATTTTTTGCCTATACTTCACATTGAAGACTGATCAACACCCAGCCCCAAATCCTGCATCTGCCCTGTAGGTATTCCCACAGTTATGAGGGGATGTTGCACAGGGAAATGGTGTATGGGTACAAGTTGCACAGGAGTATGTTGCACGGAAGGGGATGGTGCACAGAGGAGGATGGTGCTCGGAGGGGAATGGTACATGGGGATTTTGCACAGGGGTGATGGTGCATGGGATGGTTGTGGTGCACATGGGGGACGTTGCATGGGGAGATGTTGCATGGGAGAAGGTGCACAGGGGGATGATGCTTGGGGGAAGGTGCATGTGGGGTGCATGTTGCACGTGGGGAGCATATGGGGGGCATATTCCACATTGGGGACATGTTGCATGGAGGGGGATGATGCATGGGGGGATGTTACACAGGGGAGGGAATGTTACACAGAGGGAATGGTGCACCGGTGGAATTTTACTCCTGCAAGGGTTTTGCTAGTTCTTAAAACTGGATTTCAGGCCAGTTCTTCCAGGCACACAGTTGCTCTCTAGTGGGCCAGTTTGGAATTGCTGATGACAGGATTCAAAGAGCATTGCTACAGTAGCCTAGCCATGCAATTTTGGTTTTGGAGACATCCTATACACATTACCTTGCTCACCTTTTTATGGGCAAAGATGCAAGATTTTGAACTTTTTCATAAAACCTAGGAGCTTACAAGGCAAAGCAAACGTGATTCCCATTTGAAAACTGATTTTTGTTTTTTTAGTTACTACCAGTGGCACAGTGGTAAATCCTGAAGCACAGGAGTTGTCATAAACAACCCTCAACAACCCTAATAAGACTGCATAACAGAAAAATAATTTTTCCCATAGAGTGTTTTCTTCTCCTTATTACTACATTTAAACTTACTATACTTCTTTTAAAGAACTAGCTCTTTTCATTCCAAACCCTTGGAGTTGGTTGCAATAGCTTTAAAACAAAGGCATTAAAATAGAAAAAATGGATTCTAAAAAATCCCAGATAGGTATAAAAGGTATATTAAGGTGTTAATACACCTGTTAATATACCTGTATAAATTCTGTTTACTCAGAATCCCCACTGTGTTAGGGCTGATTCCTAAGCATATATGTATTTGTATAGGATTGTAGTTCCACGTACTGCTTTTCAGGCAGCCCTTGAGAAAGACTTGAGAAAGTCCTTGAGAAAGAAAGCCTTGATACTATTATTTGCTAATACAAATTTCTCAGGTTGCTTCCTGCTGAACCTGATGCTTCTTCTCAGCTAACTTCCTTTGGGAAATACAAATCAGAAGCAGTATGTGAGTGCACGTGTTGATGGCATTCCTGCTGTACAAAATATACTGGAGCTCTAACAGCCCTGCTTCCCTCAACCTCAACCACGCTTACCATCATACCTGACATTATTCTCATCAGAGTCTCATTGAGAGCAACTCGGGTGGCCTTATTAGCTTGTGCCATTCCTAGCAGGTCACAACCTGGGCTGAATGGAAATTGCCAGCGATTCGTGAGTCCAGCTTGCTTGCGGAAGTATTGTGGTTTCACAGGGATCATCTTTAGAAAAGAAGACAACATACAGTGCAATCCTAAGCATGTCTACTCAGAAGTAAGTTCCATTGTGTTCAATATTCTTTACTCCTAGGAAAGTGTGGTTAGGAATGCAGCCTTTTTCCATTTTCTTCCCCCAGAAGTCTAAGTTTATCAAGGACAGGCCAAAATATTTAAAGTTTAGAGATAGTGGTTTTGATCTCAGTAAGTACTTTCATACTCTTCTGTTTTTCACAAAAATTGCTCCTTCCTGCTTCCATTCACAAAAATAATTGAGATTTAGTTCTAATTTTGCCTCTGAGTAATTGTTACTGGGTGGCAGACCTGTTTTTTCTTCATGACATACTTGCAGGATACCTGGAAGTTTTATAGAGAAGGTGGTGCTGGTGTGTGTGTGTGCGTGCGTGCGTGTTTCATTTGGTTCCAAAAGGGAATTCACGGCAGCTTACAACATTTAAAATATACATTTAAAGTGTACAATATGAATGAACTTCTGATCTGCAAGGGGTTTCTATTTCCTTGGTTAAAGTCCAGATTTTCACTAATCACCTAAAGCTTGAGATTCTCAAAATTTAACAAAACCATGCAGGGAAGAGTAAGAAGTAAGACGACAGTAAGACGTCACCATGTACTGAGTTGCTAGCCCGCACAACAGGAAAGAGAATGAAATTGAATAACTGCCAGTACAGCCAAGTTCTCACCAATGTTGTTTTGTTCATCATTTCTTCATTTTAACGTTGGCCAGCAGTTTTCAAACTTCTGACCTGCATATCCTCCATGGCTGCACATTCATGGGCTACCAGAAGCCAATTTTGGGTTGCACCACTTGGTCCACAACCCAGTTTTTTGGCCTTGTTGTGCACCAGAATGCAGCCAAAAGGGATTCTTGGGTACGACAATACTTTGTTGCACACTTGGAAAGTACTCAGTCAGACTGCCACTTGTTACTGAGCCTGCCCGCCATGAAATTGGTTTTGTCATAAATAATTTTGCTTCCAGTTGCAGTTTCCAAGAACCTAACAGAAACTTTAAATGAGAACTTGCTTTCCTCAAGATATATCTTTTTAAAAAGAAATAACATCTTTTACCTGGATTGCCATCCAAAGTGTTACCAAAAGCACAATTCAAAGTGAATTTTGTGCATTCGTCCTCAAGAAAAATATCTGCAGAAGATGCAAGGAGTATGTGGTAAGGAATCCTGGGCGCATGCCAGCAATCCACATCTCAAGTGCTGATGCACTCCATGGTCCTGCATACAGACCTCCACACGTGGCATTTGTCTGAAGTGGACAATTCTGTTCAGGGAAAGAGCCCCTTATGATTAAGAAGAAATCAGCACTGCAGGTGGAAGCTTGTCCAAGGCCCAAATCACACATTTCACACATGGGAGAGGAATTCCTGAGCAGGAAATCTGAAGTTCTCATACCTACCTTAGCTATCTCCATTTCATTTGGTGACAATCCTCCCAGAGCTACAAAAGGAGCGGTCAGCAAATAACTGGAGGTTGGAGAGAGAGTGTCAACATTTGATCATTAGGAAGATCACAAAATTAAAATGCTTCAATCTTCATATTATCTCTGTGGGGGATGCTGATGTTTTCCCCCTTCGTATGCAACAGGAACTCGCAGAAAAGCAAGTTATATTTTTGCTTCCTGTTCCTTTACCATCTTGTTGGTTACATTAATTGGAGTAAAGAAGTTATTATAAAAATAAACAACATCCTTTTTTAAAATGCATGAGTTGAGCCCAAAAGGGAAGCAGCTTGATGTCATCCACTACGAGAAGTCTTTGGACCTCCACCCTTCCTTTCAGAAGATAGTCCATCTCTCATGGAACATCCAATATCTTCAGCTGCTCTGGATTCTACAACCCTCTCCATAACAGCAATTGCCCATTCTCAATATATTCCTCAAACTGCTGCCTGTTACTTACAGGTGTTCCTTAAGTAAATCTTGTCTTTCAGGAACAAAAGCATTCAGCTGCAATTCTAGAGAATTACGAACTCGTGCATGGTGACGTTTGTAACGTGCCATGTTGAGGAATGCTCAAAGCCTACTTTAAGTCGTTGGGTGGTGATATATAGGGGGCAACTTCTGCATGAAGCTTTAGTGGTCCTTTTCTTCCACCAAACAGACTGGTCACTATATTTCTCTGTAGTAACATAAGGTGATATTTGCATACAGGCAGGTACCTTCTATGACATCTTGACTTAACTGTGGCATCATCATATCTTGTCCTGTGCATGTTTCCTACAGCCTGAAGGACACCCTCATTTCTTGATTACAGCAAAAGTAAGCTTATCTTCAAAGACAAACCTTTCAAAAGAAAATGTGTATTGGAACATTGATCAATTCTGGTGACATCGTGAATGACTTAATTCTGTATAATAAACACTGTATCATGTCTTGGTTCTCATAGCCTGAATTTATGTCTTGGTTCTCATGGTGTGAGACCCAAGCTCTCAAGTTGTCAGGCCAGAAATAATAATTTCATATTTATGTCTCATTTATGTCTTGATTCTCATGGTCAGATTGACCAGACCTTTCCTGCAATTACTCTTTGTGGGTGACACCAAAAGGCTAAAGTAGAGACTCTCATCTTACTCAGGTCTCAAGGGAAGGGAAAATCCTAACGGCTCCAGGACATTTCCCTCATTTGGTTCCCATACCAAACAATCTTGATCCCTTTCCTACCTTGCCTTCGGCAGGCATTAAAACAAATTCCAATCAATCATTTTATTATGGTCATTGACCAGCTCAAAGTAACCAGCTCAATTACACAGGGAGTATAGCGAATAAGATACAATATATCACATTAGATTGAGTTCTCTGTCTAGGTTAATTCAATCACACTCTTTCATTATGGTTTTCTGAATACTTAGCAGCAAAAAAAATTAGCAGCATTATATGTAAGTTCCAAATTACAGTTAGCTAATAACAGATGTGTATATTGTTGACATGTATTTCCTTGGTATTGGCTCAGCAATGGTAGAATAAGATACACATGAATATCCTTATAAAAAGCACATCTGTCAATTTGAATTCCTCTAATCCACATAGTCATAGCCGCTTTTATAACGGTCCACTGTTACTGCTGATGGTAATGAACTAAACGGTGCTAGCATGAATGCCCTTCTATGATTAAATATTTCCAACTGAGAAAGATAAGATGCAGGTACATAATATCTAAAATCCTCCCTGATATAAGATTCTATAATATAGTTAAAATCATTTTGTCTTTCAATATCTAAAATACGTTGTTTGATGATTAGCCTTGCTTGCTCAAATCCCATTAATGATAAATTGATAGGGAAAATCCCAGAGAAGTTATTTTCCTTTTGATTTTCTGGGACCAGTGGGAACGGTAGTCATCTCGTAGAATTAATGGGGCAAGGCCTTCAGGCAGGTACAACAATCGGAGCCAAGAAGTGAGTGTAGTCAACTTTAATCAATCCAGCCTCCAATTGTATATTTGCATTGGAAACATTCCTAGGTGCTCCTAGTATTGCCCTCAGAAATAAGACAAATTCGCCCCTCCATCAATATTCTTCTAACATGAATGCTTTTCAATATTGAATTCAGCTCCTCTCTAGACCAGTGGTAGTCAGTTGGTGGCATCTGAACTGCATCCAAACCAAAACATTTTTCCCCATATGCCTGCTATACATTCTAAGTTGTCAATGCAGACAGTGCTGCTTCCAAGCTGTAAGTGCCCAGCTTGGGCACTTTGTACCTGTCACCATCAGCATTTTATGTTTGTACCTGTCACCATCAGCATTTTGGTCCTGTTGAGTAACTAGTCTCAACAGCAATCTACTCCACAACTAAAACAGTTCAGCAGCACTTCAGCCTCCCTAGTGTTCAAATGGAGGGGCTCAAATGCGGCAGGGGCTCTGTGACAATACAAAGGCTTTCTAGGAGTGTCTGATGACAGTTCAGATGGGGTACCTTGTGCAGAGCAGTGACATTTCGGTATATATACAAATGGTTTACCTTTGGAAAAGTATCCTTGGAAAGCAGTGGTGCTTAGGGCATCAACAATTCTGAGGAACCAAAAGGCACCTCTCTCATCATGGCCCTACACATCAAATCAGACACAGTGCTCTAGAAAAAAGAGGTGGGCTAACAGTGACCTAAAACCAAGGAGGAAAGACCTTCACAATGTGACTGAACCAGCCCCTTTTAGCCAAACCCTTTCTTCATAAGAACCTGCCTCCTAAGGTTGGATTACTGGACAGTGACTAGTAGGGAGGACACAATCATCCAAACCTGAATGACACCAGAACGTATTCAATCAGGTCTCCAAGTTCAATAGAAGTTCAAGGTGCTGATTGCAAGTGCAGGACACTTAGCGGGAAGACAACCTTCCTTACCCAGGGAAGTGGTGACATACCACATCTGACAGGGCCTGTTCCACTATATAAGACTTCTTTCTGGCTCTGACCTTGAGTAGAACGCGTGATAGCCTGGGAACTCTAAGAGGCATTACACCTCAAATTTAACCTAAATTTAACGTCCCCTCCTCTTGCGACTGACTTCTGCTGTCTTAAGTCCATTTGGCCAGTCTTCTTCTGCCAGCACCTTGCCAAGGGCCAAGTTACCTTTCCATGCAAAAGGGGAAGAGGTTCATCCTCTAGAATGTCTTTTTCTTTTGAATACCTGAGAAGGCTTAATTTCTACCCAGCCAAGCTTCTAAGGAAAAGAATGGCAACCCTGTCAGGAGGATCTGGACCTTCTGTTGCACATTTTTCTCGGACATATGCTGCAATCCTAAGCTCCAGTTAGGTTGGCCTAAGCCTCGGCATAAGCCCCTGTGCTGACATAAGTCCTGTGCTGACTTGGGGTGTCACAAAAGTGCAGTTAGACTCTTGGGGAAAGGTTAGGCCAGTGCACAGACATGTGCTTGCCTCCCTACATCCCCACAGGAACAGGAAAATCAATGAGTTGTGCCGGCCTAACTTTGGATTGCACCCTAGGTCTCTTGGAACACAATGGAACTTACTTACATGCCTAGGAATGCTCTGTTAGGTGCTGAGTATCCAAGCAAAAGAAATTAACTAGCACAACTACCTAGTATATACTTAATGCAAAGATCAACATTTCTAGAAAAGAAGTATTACTGCAACATTGCATTTTTATTTGTTGAATGAATTTATTTCCATCACCGAAAAACATACAGTATGTTTACATAGGAATAACTTAATGATTTGAGTATAGGTATGTTGTTACAGAGCTTCACCAAAAAGTAAACATTGCTAAAACTTAGTATAGTACTTTATCTTAAAGAGAACCAACAAATAGAAGCAATAAATATACATATACTCGGGCTAACTATGGTGATACAGAAAGACTTTAAGCAGAGTTCTGATTGTCTGTGTTGTTAACTGGCATCCACACTGAAAATAAGGGATGCTGTGTGTCACTATGTGTAGTATCACAACCCATTTTACCAGTACAATAAAGTTTAGGGTCTTCATATGAGATACCTAAAGAGCATCTGGCAGGCAACACTGCTTTTCCATAGAGCAGCAATTAACTATTCATGAGAATTAGTGTCTGTATGAAAGGATGAAGGGTGTTTTAGAGGAATAAGGTTATGGGACTATATAGAAAGAGGGATAATAATGGATAACAACTGGATGTGAAATAAGTGCATGTGTTTTGATGTGCAAGTTATAAGGATGCTATTCTATAGAGATGTTAACTGATGTTATTAATAAAGTATTTATTTTGATTCTGGAGTGTGTATGTATTCAGAGTGGGAGATGGAATAGCTCAAGAGGACCCAAACACTTGTGTAGAAAGTGAACTGGAAGAAGGGGTTTGCCCCAACTTTTTAACAGTCTGGATTAGACTGAAAGAGTTTAATACCATCAAAAAAAATCAAATGCAAATATTTAAAAATATTTATTCTGTATATAAGCCACATGATATGCCTACTGCATGACATTAGGATGGAATCCAGATTGATAAAAAAAATGTGGGCCAGAAAAATTAAAAGGACATCATCTTTAGGTACCTGATACCAATAAAAACCTATCATTGCAATAGCGCAAAAAACCATTCATTTAACCAATGGTGCAATCCTGTGCATGTTTACTCAGCAGTAAGTCTCACTACATTAAATGGGATTTACTTCCAAGAAAGTATGTATAGGATTGCAATCTAAGAGAGAAAATGTAAGTCCTGATTCCATCATAGAATGTGAATATTTTAATCACTTTCATTTTCCTGATGGCTCAACATTTTATGAGGAGCTTTAAGAGACATAGTACTGTACTATGAAAATATTTCATGAATGTAGTGATTGAGAAAATATCATAAGGGCATCTAAAACAGTTTCCTATGGAGTCAGATCATTCGTCTACCTCGGTCAGTATTGTCAACACTGATTTGCAGCACTTCTCTAGGATTTCAAATAGGAGCTTTTTTCTAGCCCTTCCTAGCCCCAAGAGGGATTGAACCTTAGACCTCATGCATGAAAACACATGCGGCTAAGGTGGTTAAGCTTCCTCTCCCTAACCCTGAACTCTCCACCACATCAGTGGTTAATCTGGCTGTGTAATATCAACCCTGATAGCTGACCCTAGATAAGGTGGCATCTTTTTCCTATTGTCCAACAGTCGTCCAATTCCTTCACACTGTTTTTGAGAACAAATGATTGACATCCAAACTGCATGCAGTGAAGTTTGCCCCAAGAATATAAAGTTAGGGAAACATACTTTGGGAATCGTTACAAACAAGATGGGAAATACAACCAAAATGCAGCTTTGTGTATCTCTTGGTTCATTTGAAAGGTCCTTTTTCCTCTAAGAAGTCACAAATGATAAAGAGTTCCTTCCTACTAAGAGTTCCTTGTGAAGGATTGTTGAGTAACATTAATACTTTAATAAAATCACAGTTCTGATAACATCACTTCATAACACTTTAGTGTTTTTCAGTTGTTACTCGTATTTCAAAACAATATTACAAGGCTGTTGCTTGCAGCTGTATTTCTTTAAGTGATAGTGAAAAACCTGGGCATCTAAGTGTTAAATTTTTGCAGAATTCATAATTATTATTCCATAACTTTTTAAATTTTGGAAAAGGTCAATTGAGCATTAATACTAGAACATTATAACTACATATCTGTACTACGACAACTTTTGCCAGTAATCACAGTTGATCCGTAGTATTTCACTGAAGTTGTAATTGAGTTAGCTTATGATACTTATCTCTTTCCCCAACTTCCTGCTTCACAAGATTTTGAGTATATATAATGTGTTCAAAACAGTATTTGATAATTTATTTCTCTTAATTCAAAAAATAGCTTTTCAGTTGTGGCATAACACATCCTCTCTGATCTCCGTTTCAATTCAGTTTTCATACCAGGTTAAAAATCAGGTGCCACAAGATCACAGAGGCCAGAAGAGAGAAGTAGCAGGAGGAGAGAATATTTCTTGAGCCCAAGCCTCTGACATTGCAGTCATTGGAATAGCAGCAGTGGACACTGACTCCAGGTGCCCGTGACCCTTCCCTCCGTGCCCGCTCACAGAACGACCTGTACGAACAGGATTTCATAATGCCACCTAGAATAGATACAGACATAAATCCAAAACATATAGTGCCAGCCATGCTTATCTGCTGCTTTATCTTATTAACTTGAATGAGAGCAACTAGGACGCCATTCTGAAGCCAGTTTCCTAGTGGCCAACACTGTGGCCATTTTAAAGGAAACATCACATTTGTTTATGTCTTATAAAAGTACTATTTTCTTGCATGTTATGCCCACTTCCTGATGGTGCCCAGTGGGGCCTACTGCCAAGTAGTGCCTGCTGCTGCTACTGCCTACTGGTGCCCTGTGCCCTGTGCATGCCAGGCTGGACATGCCTGGTGCCCACCAGTGTTTGGTCATGCTAGCTGGTGCCAGCTGGTTCCTGCTGCCCAGTGGTTCCTGCTACTCCCTGATGGTGATCATTTTGCCTGCTGCCCAGAAAGGATTCCCTGGGCAGGATTGCCCAGTGTCCTGTAGGATTGCCTGGTGGTACCTGCTGCCTGACTTGGCAGAATGACACTGAGGTCCAGTAGATGGTACTCAGTGCCCAGTAAAGATGCCTTGTACCTGGTATGGATGCCTGCTGCCCTCTACTGCCCCATGGTGCCCACAGCCTGCTGGTGCCCATAGATGCCCACAAGTGCCCACCACCTGCTGGTGCCGCATGGTAGCCTCCTGTGCCTGGTGGTGCCCAGCCATGCCTAGGGCCCACAAATATTCTTGACATTTTACTCCCACAACATCGAGTATATTCAGCTTTGTGTGTGTGTGTGTGTGTGTGTGTGGTTTTATGGTATACAGGTAAAACTTAATTATATGCAATTAATATACATTTTGTATCAAAGTGAATGAGATTGGCTCTTTAAATTGAAAGATAAACATCCCTTAAGGAGCAGTTAATGGCTTAAAGACAGCCTGCTTACCAAGGCAGCGTGGCAGGCAATTAAGCTTACCTTATAAAGTTTCACAAAGGAGCCAGTTTTGTTTCTGTTTCAACTGGGAGGCAGATCTCCTCCCTTCCACTAAGAGATAATCAATTCTGAATTGCCACTGGGCTAAAACTCAGCCACTTTAAGCCACTTGAAAGAGAAGAGTTTATCTTGATTCACTGCCTGCTTTGGTAACTAATTGCCTTTATATAATGCAAAATAGGTAAATAGGTAATCATGGAGGTTCTTGGAACCAAATATGACGAATGGGGTGGTTCAACCTGTATATACATACACTCACACACCTCTCTTTTCTTGTTGTTGGAAATTTTAGATATAATCAATAGACTGTTTAAGATATGATTCCTAGTAAGTTATATGATTTTGGTGAAGGAAACAAGAAATGCCATTTCAGAACTCCAAATATGCCACACAACTTTCAATATCTGTTTCACATTTTTGTGTTTGAAAAATAAATTATTAAGAAAATTCATTTTTAATTCAAAACACAGCAACAGAAAATGGTGTTCCTAAAGTGTTCTAAATGACCCTGAAAAGTTTCATTATTTTCAAAAGTTGGTGTGGTTTTCTATTATAACAGTAAAGGTATGTAACTTACCCTGAGTTTTAAAGCATCTAAAGTTGCTATTACTCCCACAACAAACTAGAAAAGAATAAGGGCACAATCCAGAAGTGCACTTGGGTAACTCTATCACTGGGCTGACCCAACTGCAAGATGGGCCACCCTAGTTAGGCTAGAGAAGGCTTGGGGCAGCCTAAGGCAACATAGGCTGCCCCAAGATAGGTGGACCTGGGCTGCCCTAGCTGGGGCAGCCTAGGCAGTTCAAGAGAGGCATGTTGAGGGCATGTTTAGCATTGCCTAAGGCAGAGCAGTTACGCTGTATCCAGAGGCTGATTCAAGGGCTGAAATGCCCTCTTCCAGCTCCTCAGAGTTATACCACCTCAGGAGCAGGTATAGTAATGAATAGACCCATAAGGGTCCATGATAACGCCGAGTAAGAATGGCAGTGTTGACCAAAAATCTGACTTTTTGGCCAGCCTAACTACAACCCCTGCCCCTCATCTTCAGGATATGGCACAACTATGGCAGCCCACTAACCTATGGATACAGCAGGCCACTCCAACAAGCCCTTGTATTCACTGTGGCAGTCTCCTGCTGCAGCTGTTACTGGTTGTCAGAGACTCCTTATAATGCAGGCACCCCAACTGTTCCTTGTTCAGTGTGATCTGAGGAGGGTCCCCTCAGGAGCAAGCCCTCCCCAGGTGTCACTGTCTTGGTGCCTACTGAGCATGCTCTGGAGTAGCTAGGGCAGCCCAGGCTTCTTTACTCTCTGGATCCAGTATAACTTTCTGTTCTGAATTCAGAATAGTTGGGCAGCCCAGCTAGGGCACTCTCACTGCCCTAACTCTGGATTGTGCCCTTAGTCAATTGGCATCCACAATGCCAACTCCCAAGAGCTTAGAGCAGTAATTATCTTCTTTTTTCATCTCATGGGACACTGACAAAGTGCTGAAATGGTCAACTGTGCTGAAACCATCAATTTTTGACTATTGATAAGGCAGACACCTTACTCCCTGTAGGGGGTTCAAATCCCCCAATTACTCTATTAATAAAAGACACTCCCTAAACACCCACTGCACATCTGTGGACTATCCGTGGCACACCACTACACGGCACACTGGCTGCACACTACACAACATGGCATACTCCCTGGCTTGGAAAATCATTGGCTAACCCTACAATCCAGAGTAACTATGGGAGCACATAAGAGACATTACGTGCACCCATAGTTACTGCACCACCTAGTGAAAATCTATCAAAATTCATTTTGCAATCCATAATTGTTCTTACACCGGAGTTTGAGACTCCCCATAGTTACTCTGGATTGTGCCCTAGAATAAATATGTGGAAGATATTCTGAAGAATGCATTCCAGTACCTATATTTTGTGACCTAAATTTCTCCCCCACTTGTATCTTTCTTGGAGCTAACATTTTTCGAGCCTTCTGCTGCTCAAAGTTAACCAACTAGATACATTAGGTTATTAATTAAAGAACTACTTACTTGATTGTCCTGTTATAACTGCGCAAGCATCAGAGTGCCCTGGACATTGTTCGGATCCTTGTCTGTTACATTCTTCATTACTTGAACCTACACATGTGTAGCAATGCAGTGCTTCACCTGTTATCAGTTGCAAGTGAGAAATAAGTTAAAGATAAAAAGTTGTGCTTAAACAATAATGTTAAAATCAATGAAGGACTTGTTTGTGGGGGTAATAAGCAGGGGTAAGTGGGAAAGAACGAACTCTGATGTCACCCATAAGAGGAGGATAATCTTAAGTACACTTTATATATAGGTTCATCAGAATATTTTGGAAAATCCAATGAAAAATAATTTATTGGGTTGCAATAATACAAACAGATACATAGAAAAATAAATCTTGTTAAATAAATAAACAACGTATGACTGACTTTATGTACTCTGCATTTAAGGATACTAATAAGTATACTGGAAACTGTGATAATCACCACTTTGCCTCTTAATTAAAAAGTCTCCTTTTATGAAACTTTAGAATTATAATGTGCAGTTTTCTTATGATAATTAGTACAAACCAGGAAAGAAGAAAACAAAATACATTCCTAATCCTTTTGCCTTCTTTATATGGTGAAAATGAGATCCTTTAATATCTTGCACATCGGCACCTTAGATTTTAGGGTGTCATGTTTGACCCAGTGCCGTTGCGGGGATACAGTTGGAGCAATGGCCAAAAAAGTATTTTAAAAGTCAGGTTTGCCCATAAAATATCATTTCAGCTGCCAAACTGCAGAAAGATATAACAGAAGTTAACAGTCATTGGATATGTAGATGAAAGAATTGTCAATTTCTGTCAATATTGCATTTTGAGCTAAAGCTAAAATTGTCACATGTGAATTGCCATCCATCAACACGTTTTTCTGGTTCATGAAGCCAATGGAAATTTACAAGGTTGATAAGACAGTGCTAAATATGCTAAAAGAGAAAGGGGGGGTCGGAAAGGAGCAAAATACTTACTTTGGATAATGAAAAGCAAGCTGAGAACGACCAAGCTGGCAAATGGCTTCATGATGAAGAGCCAAGACGTGTACCATTAGACAAAGTAAACTGTTGGTCATTAAAGCACTAATGCTTATTCAGCATAGCTAATCCTCTATAGAGGATGATGGAGAGGATGAAGTGGTGTGCAGAATGCTACTTATCTAGCTTATTCTGGATACCCTGCAAGCCAAATGTGCTTCTTCATTTTGACAGCATTCTTTGGAAAAACTTTTAATCACTATCAAGAAGAAAACATATCGGTGCCCAAAATCAAACAATAGAAACAATTTGATACCAATTGCAGTCTATGGATGCTTGTGGAAGAGATTCCAAATGTTTCCAATCAAAGATGTGGGTCTTAATGGTGCTACATACTCCAAGCCACTTCTCATTAAGATTTTCCCACAAGCATAATCTTTCAGGAACGCTTTCTAAAGATGATCTGAAAATGCTACCCAAATGTTAAAACATGTAGTTGTGCTTTATGCTGATATAAATTGGAGCATTCCGGCTACTTCTTAGCACTCTGCAGTTTGGAGTAGGAGCAGGCAACCTACGCTTATACATTTGTTACTTTCAAAGAACGATTTTGAAAATACATCGTAGCTATTCACATTAGGAGTAAGATTTTACCAAATGGCAGCTTTTCATGTTGCTGGGTGCTTTGAAGCAGATCTGGGTATCTGGGAATTAACCTGGAAAAAAGATCCCCAGAATCAATCCCATCATCAATGAGGCATATTGGATATCCTTAGCATAAGACATTTTTTCTCACTTATAGCACAACCCTAACTTGTTCTGAAACAGGTAAGGACTGTGCTGTACCCAACAAGAGTTTGAAATAATACCCTTTACTCCAAGAATCACTGCAGCAGTCCCAGTGAGACTACTCAGATCTGTGCCATTCAAGAGGTGGTGCAAAAATCTCAACAGCCTAGAAATGCCCAAGGCTGCCCAGGAATGGAGCTAGGTTCTCGAACAAGTACTGCATCCTGGTTCCACCTTCCATTCCCCTGCAGTTGGGCCCTCCACCTCCCTGATCTTGAACTACCTCTTCCTAGCCCTCCCCACATCCCTGCACTTGCCTTCGAAGGTTGGCACAAACTTGTCAGTGCACTGGCCTTCTTTAAAGCTAGCATGAAAGTGCTTTATGGCACATGCAGGACAATGATGGGCTGGCACAAGGTACTTGCATTGGCACAAGGGCACTTTTGGACTGCACCCTTATCTAATTTCTGAGATTATTGCAAAGTACAAATAAGACATCCCCATAACTGAGTTCAGCTATAAAATATTATACTCTTTTGTTTGAGTAGCTTCTCTTAAAAATGGTGGGATACAACAGTTCTGAACATCAGAAGTCTTCTTCCAACTCTTGAGTCACTCAGAGCCTGTTGCAGACTCTTAACCCAATTCTATTCAGAAGCCCATTGTATTTAATGGGGCTAACTACAAGAAAATGAATATGGGGTTGCAGCCTCTGGTATGAAAATCTAGAATTAACTGTGTTGTGAACCAGAGAGTGAAATAAGTGAGATAAGTTGCCATTGCCCCACCTCCTCCCTCTCGTTCTCTCTCTCTCTCTCTCACACACACACACAGAGCTTCTCAACTTGGTCTGGCCTCATCTGTGCCTAGCAGGTTTTTTTTAAGGACCTTGAATTTTTATCGCCAGTGAGATATGTGACAGAATTTTTTTTGGTCCTTTCAAAAGTGTCACTTTATATTCTGAGAACTGGGATGAGGATGGGGAAAGGTACAAAACTAGAACATAGCATGCATAGTGATACATAGTAAATGCATAGTAAAAATACAATTTTAGGAAACAGAGAACTCAGGATTTTAAAAAATGTATTATTTTTCATTTTTCTTCTTTTGTCATCTCAAGCAACTCAAACCCAATTGGTAGATTGTGTTCACTTTAGCAGCAGAACAGATATCGATGAAACTGCTTTAATCATGCTGTGCACAAGCAATAGGTTGGAATATAAATAAATATAGATATCATATAAAAATATATGCTGTCCACTGGGGTTTGTTATAAAATGTTGAGGATAAAAAAATTCATGGATAAAAATATGAAAAAAGAAATAAGATTTAAGGATCCACTTTTACAGCACAATCCAGAGCAACTAATCTGTCCACATAAGAGTCCTTGGGTTGCCCTATCTATCACTAGGGTGCAGCAACTGCAAGATGCTCCAGCCCAGTTACCCTGGAAGAGGCTTAGGGCAGAGCAAGGCAACATAGGGTACCCCAAGAGAGGTGGACCTGCTCTGCCCTAACTGGGGCAGCCTAAGCAGCTCAGGAGAGGCATGTTGAAGGCAAGTTTAGCATTGCCTAGGGCAGAGCAGTTACTCTGTATCCAAAGCCTGTTTCAAGGCAGAAATGCCCTCTTCCAGTTCCTCAGAGATATACCACCTCAGGAGCAGGTATAGTAATGAGTAGACCCATAGGGGTCCATGATAAGGCCTGAGTAAGAATGGTAGTGTTGACCAAAAATCTTTCTTGGTCAGCCTAGCTGCAATCCCTGCCTCTCAACCTCAGGATATGGCACAACTATGGCAGCCCACTAACCTCAGGATACAGCAGGCCACTCCAAGCATCCATCTTGCACTAGAACTGCAGCTGTAACTGGTTGTCAGGAACTGCCGGGCTTCCTTATAATGTAGGCACCTCAGCTGTTCCTTGTTCAGAGTGATCTGAGGGGGGTCTCCTCAGGAGCAAGTCCTCCCCATGTGTCACTGACTTAGCATGCTCTGGAGCAGTTAGGGCAGCCCAGGCTTCCTGACTCTCTGGATGCAGTATAACTTTCTGCTCTGGATACAGAATAGTTAGGAGAGAGCAGTTAGGGCAGAGTAGGCTGAACTTGCTCTGGATTGTCCCCTTAGGATGCTTGCTTTTTTATTGCTTCTAATATAATAAGGTTGTGCCTTGCTATCTGCAGGGGTTTGATTCTAGGACTCTGTGCTGATACAAAAAATGTGAAAATTAAAGCAAAAAAATTAAAAATGCATACTTTGATAGTTGTTTTAAAAATAGCTATTCTTCCTATTGTAGAGAGGTAGTCAGCAATTAAAAATGCAAAGGACTCCCTGCTTTTGCCTGGCTCAGCTGAGGAATTGAATGATTGCTTGCTTGACTGCTCTCTACAACAGTAGAAAGCAGGTGTTCAATCTGTGATTTTAACCCCTAGATGACCATCTAAAAATAGCCTAATTTGCATAAATTATAATTGCCGGTCAATAAATCCAGTTGGTCATCTAAGGTTAAAGGGATGCATTTTTTCCCTTCTCCCGGGCACATTCCTATTTATTTGCAGTGGCCATTGGTGTTGAGTCAAATCAGTGTATTAAAAATGTGTGTATAACAAGATTTGACCTGTGTTTCAGAAAATAGCTAGTTGTCAGTGGACTGATGATGACCATTTTTAGGGAAAAAAACCCATCTCTAAAAGTTATGGAAGGCTTGATGACTCATCTCAGGTTTAAATCAGAAGTAGTATTCCCTTTCCTAACAGATCTATAATTTTGTGATAAAATGAAGATAAAATTTCGTGATAAAATGAAGTCACACTTATTTCCAAGTTGGAGGGGAATTTACAAACAATAAAGAACAGAAAAGACCTGCACCTTCATTTTTAAAGTTTTGATTTTATTTTACAAATCAGCAAATGCAGATAAAATTTACACTCCTTAAGGCAAGAGTCCCCATGCAAGTTATACACGCTTATATTAAATCCAAAAAGAGACATCCAACATGGGAACTCATGTACAAAGGGAAGGCTAAAATGAGCAATTTGTGATTTATTAAAGAATTTGACAAATCTCCCTGATACAGGAACTTTTGAAATCAACTTGCTATGAATTTTATACTAAGAAAAAAAATTGCAAACAATAGCAAGGAATCCCGATAGTCTTCTTAGTACTGCATACAATCAAATCAACATTATTAAGAAAGAAAAATACAGTAGTGCATACAAAAAAGTGAAAATAGATCCTGTCCACTTCAATATGTGGACATCAGTGTGCCAATGCTCATATTGCACTCAAGGTTGAAGTCCAGGATTTTGGTTCATGGTTAGCTTTTTCCCATTTTGGCAATCAGTTCATCACAAATCTTTGTCAATTCTTCTATTTCTTTGTTCTAAAAAACAACAGGCAACAAAGAAGGCATGGGCTGGTTAGTATACATTTGTACAGTATTTAAGGTTTAAGCAGGTATTATTTCTCTTCCCTTCTTTTTGGAGACGATAGTTATTTTTACCATTTAATCTCTTGAGTCAATAGTAGCTGATAACATCGTATGGTAGAGTTCACTTCTGTTACCCACCTATTGCAAAAATACCACGTCTGTGTATTTATCACTTTCTATTTATTTTAAAGGAGGGATCTTTAATTATAAAAACCAGGTTTCCAGAAAACTCAACAAAATTTCCAGAAAATGGTGAGTAGCTATTTGGATATATGAAATGATACACTGTAAATGCAATCCAACTGTTAATGGAATCTGTGTAACACAACAACCACAGAGAGGTCACTACATCAGCTTCCACGTGATATTCCTACACATAGGCCAAATTTAATGTGAAACCAGGACATGACAGCCATTTCAAATGTATTTACTTGGAATTCAGGGGCATCATATTGTGTTATATAACCTGTTATATATGACAATGTCTCATCACTGTTTATAAATTATCTTGTTTGACAATGTGTTTTATGATTCAGTGAGCTCTGGGCAAGTCTCACCATTGGTTACATCATACCTTGACTCACAACAGTCAAGTCCTGGCTGTTTGTATAGCACTAAAACTCAAGTACCACTGCATTATCTCTGTGTCTGGATAAGCCGACATTTAAATTTACTTGGAAAATTATTATTAACTAAAAAAAGTAATCAGAATTCACTTTTCTATATATGTGAATAACTGCCATACCTGACTTCCAAATTAAGGATAACAACACTATGCTCATTTTACAAGTTACAATACCATGCCATTCACAAGTTACCTTTTGCTCCAGTGTCCTTTCCAACGCATCCACTTTCAGCTGCTCTTTACGGAGACTGGCCTGGTAAGCCGCTTGTTCTTGCTGAGACTTGCCACGGACTTGTGCAATTTCAGCATTGGCTCTATGGAAATAGAGGTTGCAAGAGTGAATGTGTTAGCATCTACTAAGAAGATAAACCCATGGATCACTGCAAATGTGCCATTTGTCTGCTTGATGTGTGCCCTTGACAACTGGCTTGAGTACAAGAAACTGTCAGGATAAGAGGACATTATAGCCATGGCCTATATTGTGAACAAGTTCAGTACAGTATTAGTATGGCTATGGGTCTTCCAAGATTCCACAGTACACAACACAACTATAAATTTGGTAATGGGTGGAGGATTGAACTTTCAAAGAATATCAGCTTTGATTTTTATTAAACAGGTTTCTATCTAAAGGGGAAGACAGGTCTTCGTAAGCAGATTTGTAGATTCTTTCACTCTTTCTGGACTTGTTCCCCAAAGTGACTTAGGGTGAAATCCAGAATAACTATGAGGAGTCCTTGCTCTGGAGTAAGAACAAGTTACTCTGGATTGCAGTATGAATTTCCCATAGGTTTTCAGTAGGTGGTGCAGTAACTACAGGTGCACGTAATGTCTCTTAGGTGCTCCCCTAGTTACTCTGGATTGTGCCCTTACAGTATTAGAGGTAAAAAATGTAGTAAATGTTCCCTTTTGAAGAAAAAAAACCCCGTAACCATAAGAACAGCCTCCACTGGATCAGGCCAAAGGCCCATTTAGTCCAACATCCTGTATCACACAGTGGCCCACCAGATGCCTTGGGGAGCACACATATGGCACTTGCATCCAGATGCCCTCACCTGCATCTGGCATTTTGAGATTGTCCATGTCTATCCCTCATAGTTTGTGGCCTGTGATGGCCCTTTCCCTTAGGAATTTATCCAAGCCCTTCTGAAAGGCATTAAGGCAAGTTGCAATATATAAGATTCTTTCAGAAGACAGCAGGTGATCGATGACCCTGGAAAGTTGTGACAGAGAGGGAAAGAACAGTACTACAGAAGAACAGGCATCTCATTCTCAGCCTGCCTCCATCACTCTTGCTGCTTTTCTTCCATTGATGTTCAATGGCCTGAGCACAGAAGAGCTGGGGAAATCACAGAAGCTAGGGATATAGTGAAATGTGACAAGGGGGTTATCAGAACAGACTGTCTGAAGGCCTTAGAGGGTTTTGGGGAGGCTGCATCTCCAGCCTTTAGAATGTCTCTGGACAGGGAGGCAAAAGGGGAAAATGGCCCTCAAACTGGATTGAAGGGAGGGTCCCTCTCAACTCTGCTGCCCAGAAGCACCTGCAGTCATTGACCCTCTTAGTAGGTACAAAGTTCAGAGATCTGAACCCAGTATCAAGTAAAAAGCTCAGAGTTGGCATGTGGACTTTTTTGAACATGGGAAAGCATGCTTTGGAGTTTTCTACTGCTTTTAGGACAGAAGTTCTGGTCTATGATAGAGTGTCTGGTCTAGAGGGTTGAGCCGCTGTTCACTGCCCAAAGATCCAAAGGTCATCAGCTTGAAAACACAGCCAAGACTCCCACAAGGCAAAACAGAAGTCATAAAGGTGAGATCAGACATTAATGGAACCATGAGGATGTAGGAGTTCTTGAAACAGAGAACCTCTGTTAATTGGAAAACATTTTCAAGGGTTAGAAAGCCTGCCCATGTAAACTGCCTTGGAATAAAGTCAGAAGAGAAATCCAGTGACCTGAAAGGCGATGTATAAACACCTTTGATATTAGTAGTGTTGTGTACCTGGTGTTGTCACTGGGTGGCAGGTAGTCGAGGGTTCCATGAGATCCACCAGATACCTCCAGAAATACCGTATGCTGTATGAAACACTAGACTATACAATTCCCCCATAACTCCACAAACAACCCCATTTGTTGCAAATAAATGAAAAAATCTACAATTATATGCTATCTGGATTAAATTATACAGCTTATACATGTCACACAACCAGCTTTTCCAGGCACAGAACTTTTATGTGGTTGCTTAAGGAAAACCCTGAATAGTCTCTAATTGTACCAAAGACTATAACATTATGAACATTGATTTAAACTCCAAAACTACCACCAACTCCCATCCTAATACCTGTCCAGTTTTTCTTCTGCATGAATTTTGAGCGCTTGGTATCTCTGTTCTTCCTTCTTTACACGTGATAAATATTCTTGTGCACATTTCTTTAACACTTCTTCATTCTTAAACAGGAAAAATTAAAAGAGTGACAAGATTCATAAATGAATTGACAAGATTGTTTGACTTTGCTGTAACCAAGTGCTATAGCTTGGAATGGTTTTTTTCTTTTTCCCCCCCTCATATTTATGGGTAAAATTGTATAAATTTTGACCCATACTCTTCTTGGCATGCACTCAACATCTCATATAAGGAGGCTGCACATATGCATCATGGTATGAATATGGTCTAATCTAACCCTACTAAATTAGAACAAAAGCACAGCTGGTCTCGCATTCGGTTAACTAAAGCAACCTTCTAGCTATCTTTGGTCCACAGCAGGAGAGACACACATGCATCTCACCCACCACACTTGTGTTTCAACAAGGCTGCTGATCTTGGAAGTACTGCACAACTCATAACCAGGTACCGACTGATAGACCTGTCCTCCATTAGTGTGTCTAACTCCTTTCAAAGTCATCCAAGCTGGTAGTAATCACTATAACTTGCAGCAATTTCTACAGAATAGTTATGCACAGTATGAAAAAGTACCTCATTTGCTTTGTACTCACCAATCAGTTTCTCACAATAGAATTAGTATTGTGAGGGTGGATTAACACTGTAATCCTGAGTATGTCTACTCAGAAGTAATTCAATAGTACTTACTCCCAGGAAAGAGTGGTTAGGATTGCAGCCTAAAACTTTCTAATCTTTCAGCACCATGTTTTAAAAGCCTCAACCACATCCTCCCTTAATTACCTTTTTTCCTAACTAAATTGCTTTTTTCTAAGGAACAGCTCCAGCACACTGGCCATTTTGGATGCTTTATTTTGCAACTTTTCTAACTCTGCTTTATTCTCCTTGAAATGTGGCATCCAGAACTGTACACATCATATAATGTTAGTATTCTTATTCTCAATTTTTTTTCCTAAGGATCCCTAACATGGAATTTGCCTTCTTGATCACTGCCACATTCTGGGTCAGTATTTGCATTAAACTACTTATCACAATCCCAAAAATCTGTCCCTGTTTTGTCACTGACAAGTACTGGCATTCCACACAAGACTATAAGTATGTTTTCAAAGTTACTTGCCTTCCTAAACCCTTCGAGAACTTCTTTCATTTTTTCATATCTTCTAAAGAGGTCAGCTAGTGATTTTTCCACAGAGTTCAGGTCCGCTAATGCTTGTTCTTTTTCCAAAATTAACTGCTGGACTGTGTGATGGGACATTGATTTTTCTCTTTGTTCATCCTCTGTGAGAAACAATTATAGAAGAGACTCTGGTGAAAAGAAATGTTTTCTAATTGGCGTCCTCCAGATCACCTTCTATAGCATACTGTGTTTGCATGAGATCCTGCAAAAGCCTTATAAAGAAGACATAAACTTGCATGGTAAAATTTGTGAATCTCAGTTGGTTTAAGATGAGGGCCACAATCTCTTTAAGTCAGTACCACAATCTCTTGATACTGATGCATTCTAAATCAAACAAAGAAATGTACAACCCAATCCTATGCAAGACTAGCACCTGAGAAATGTATGTTCCACTTGTGTAGGTGCCAATGAGAGGCACCTGCTGAATCCGTACCCATTCCCTGGTCTGTACTGCTTGCATGGGTCAGTGCAGACTTGTGCCAGCAACATGGGTCTGCAAATGTCCTCTGCTATCAACTTGCTCATCTGCTGATCTCTGTGCATAAGGCACTTTTGCATGTGGTGCTGCCTTTATAACTACGCAGGGGAGAGTAAAGGACTCTTTTCACTCCAGCACAGTGCTTTTTGTCCCCTAGTGGCTGTTTGCTGGGCTTCTTTTATCTTTTGAAATTGTGAGCCCTTTAGTGCTAGATACTTGAATTTATCTATAATCTGCTTTGAGAACTTTTGTTGAAAAGTTCATTTCATCTAATGAAATGAACAAGCTGGACACACAGCTGGCATCGGCATGTCTTTCTGAGGGGAAAAATTATTAGGTCACCACGTCTGATTTGAGGCATTGCGTTAACACTGAGAAAGAAAATTTGCAATTAATTCAGAGACTAATCCTATGGATGTCTTAGAAGTAAATTCCATTATCATCATTGGGGATTTATCCCAGGCAAGTGTGGATAGTTTTTCAGCCTTGCTCTCATTTATTTAATGTTCCCATGCTCACTGAAAGCTTGATGCCACCTTTAAAAAACTTTCACCAAAAGCATCACAAAATTCTGCATCTCCAGTTTCTCATACAGGTCAAGTCTCTATACATAGAGATTCGTTCTGGGCAGGGATGTTGATGGCAAAAATCATAAAAAAATGATGTTTGGGGCAAAAATCAGAGCCCAAAATATCCTTTAATAGAGTTCAAGCAGACAAGCAGGCAGAAATGTGTGTGCCCATGTGTGGTACATAGTTTGCTTACCCTACGTGCAAGGTGCCCCCCTCTGCCTGCCCTACATTGCAAACAGTACATTGCAGACAGCTTCTGTGATCTTCTCTCCCCCTGCCTCCCTCTCTCTCTCCCCCCGCCCTACAGTCACAAAATTTGTACAGTAAGATCATTTAAAATTAAATGTTTATGGAGACATCATCATGGGTTAATTTCACTAACAGAACTATTGCTAGAGAGCTGCAATGGCTAGATTGAGAATGTGGGATTTGGAGACATGAGCTTAATCATAAAAGGTAAGGAAATTAAGCTGCTTGCATAGAACTCCTTTCTGTAAGGCTGTTTAATTTTTAGTGAACATACTAGTCTATTCTTGAGTTACAGGATTTGATCTAATGTGAAATACTGTATTTTAATTATTCTGTTTTATATTAATATAATATCTTATTAATATTTTACTCGTAACTCCTTGGCTTGATATAATGTGGTGCCTTATCTTGGCTTGGATGGTCCTCTACTGAATGGTTGTTTTTATTGGTCTATATCTTGTATTTTGCACGCTTTGTGAAATTGAGCCAACACTATTTGATCATTTAACTGAAGTAAAACATTTGTTATATCAGAAAACTGACAATCATTTGTTAGCATATTGCTTATAGCATGTTATACTTCCAAAGAGAATGCAGCAGATACAGAAAATAAAAGCAAAATGAAAAATTGCAATATGCAGGTATCATAGTTGGCAAAAGCAATACTTACCAGGCTTGCCTTTATTTGGATGTGCAAGCAAAGAACAAGAAGCAACAAAAATGGAAGCAAAATAGAAAAATCAGGAAATTTATTAAGAAAGCAGAAGAACTTAAAAGCAACAATTTATAAAGCAGGGAACACAATATTCCTTCACTTCCATAATGGAGTATTTAAAAAAGTCATCCTGAATCAATTAATTTGGCTTTGGTTGTCAATTCGGATGATAAACAGATGAATGATTTAACAGGAGGAAGGAATTTTTTAAAAATCCCATGTATATGATATTTACCCTAGCAATGTAGCCCAGGATCCATTCAAAGAGGACTCATGAAATCCATGGGCCTAATGTTTGTCTTTCAGAATGAGTGAAAATGCACATTAATTTGGAGTATATCTTAAAGAAAAAGGTTGTACTCATGTATGGCAGCCCATGTTACTATCACAAAGTCAGGAAGTGGCAAAACAAAAGAAACAGCAAATACAATGCAATATGTAATGTATTACATTGTAATACAATATAAAAACAAGCATGCAACAGAGGCAGAGGTTTATGAGAACTGAAAGGACTTATATGAAGACAGAAAGATCTGAAAGGATACCGACAGAGCTATATGAACACAGTGACAAAGCTCTTTCCTCACAGCCTATCTTTACAATCCCTCAGACCCTTTTGTAGCTTCCACTTACATTGTAGCCATTGGCAAGAACTGCCAAGCTGAGCTCTGTATTGCTTAAGAGGCTTCTAAAAAGCTCCATCAAGACCACTTGACCTAATTCAGTATTCTATCAAAAAGGATTAGTAAAGTACATTCAGCTGCAAAGTTAAAGAGCTCAGAATCATCTTCTCCAGCTAGTCAGCAGAAACCATTCTGGTGTACTTATATGAGCAATTATTTTTGCCTGCAAGAAAGCAGTGCTTGTATCATACGATCATATAATATTTTTTATATAAACAGCAGCTGGTCTTGCTACAATATCCAACCAAGAGGCAGAGGTGTATGCAGGAGGACTGGAAAAAAACTATAAGCATACCATTACAGTTTCGGGGGGAAATGATCTCAGATATACATATGGCATCTCCTAGATGCCATCTCCCAAACTGCAGCATCTAGCCAGCTTCTTGATTTTCTGAGGAGCTGTGCACAATGAAATGAGTGGAATGATGGCTAGCGTACAAGTGTTATAAGACTGGAGATGGATCTGAGTGATGACTGGCAGGAGTCCACAATTATTTATTTGAAGAATTTCTACCCCAGCTTTCTCGGTGGCTTACAAATTTAACATACGTAACAATAATCACACATTTAAACCATAAATTAAACATCAATGGACTGCATAAAAACAATTAAGTGCTACCTTTATTACAATGCTAGTTTATCATACCAGCTACCTAATGCTACCCTGAACAAAAAGGTCTTTGAGCCCCACTGACAGAAAAGAAATTTTCTTAATTTGAAGGGAAGGGAATTCAATAATTGAGGGACCACCATTGAAAAGGCTCTATTGCTCTCTGCCACCCCCCGCACTTCCATCACTGCCAGCATAGTTGGAAGGGCAGTGATGAAGTCAGAGGACCCAAAGCCAAATCAGCAGCCAGGGTAGCAGCTGAAGCAGCCCAAGTGCATCAAACCAACAAGCCCTTTCAACCACATGTACATTTAATTTATACAAGGTTCTTGTATATAAAATTATACAGTTCCCCCAAAACAAACCTTTATAGGGTTTGCCCCTTTATAAATTCTTTGTCACAACACTCCAAATGTAGAAGACATAAAGCTTGACCTACTTAAATAATATTGTTAAAACGGCTGACATGAAGCACAACGGCACTTTTATTATGAACTATTTTAGAGAGTATAAACTCTTAAGCTCCTTTAATAAAATTAGTTTGTCTCTGTGGCAGTACTGGACTCAAACTGTCAATGGCTTAAGAATTTCCCATGCATTTAAGGCTAGT
This sequence comes from Cryptoblepharus egeriae, assembly GCA_030015325.1. Classification (NCBI taxonomy): domain Eukaryota; kingdom Metazoa; phylum Chordata; class Lepidosauria; order Squamata; family Scincidae; genus Cryptoblepharus; species Cryptoblepharus egeriae. The sequence goes on from JAREYC010000006.1 coordinate 45,430,280, forward strand.
GATAGATCTGTTTATGACATTAATTCAGTAGTGAGCTCTACTTGGGATTTCTCAGGTTCAAAATGGCATTAATCATGCTTCTTGGCCTCATGCATTTGTTTTGTCTTTGAAACACTAACAAGAACCAAGAATTCTATATTATTTACAGAATTATATGAAGTTATTTCTGTAATAGTTATCTAAGATCCTGAAAAAAAATATTCACTTGCAATCATTTAATATGAATAGTTTTCAGGAGTGGTTGAGTGAAAGCATGGGAACAAAATCATCCGAGAGTTTTGTAGGGAAAGTTTTTCCAGTTGCTTGACTGAGGGCGCAATCCTAACCAATTTAGGTCAGCACAACTCACCATCTCCTGTGGTGGCCTGGGGAGACTGGAATATGTCTGTGCACTGGCCTAACACCCCCCGCAGGAGTGGTGCAGGAGTGCTATGTGTTAAAAGAGCTTGTTAAAATCTTGGGATAGCACAAATTTTACGTCTGAAATATCTCAAAGTAAAATGATGTTATTACATAAGTTCCTATTGTGTAGTCAGAGCTACTTGTACTGTGTTTTGGATTGTGTTTAAAATGCTTAGGGTCTGACTGCTGCTCAGTAAACACTTCAGGACTTAATGACTGATGGGCTGGGAGTTGTGATTTTTGTTTGAACTCTTGAATTCTGCTCATTGAGAAGTTAAGAAAAAAATCGCCTTTTGGTTTTAATAGTCAAGAACTTCATAATTCTTGTATCAGTTATGTTTAATAACATAAGAAATGTTTAAAGCTGTAAGGATGAATCCCACTGGAGATACTTAGGCTATGTGTACAGATCTGTAGTAGGTGCACAGACCTAGTATTCTGTGTGTCTAATCTGGCTTTCCAAGACATGTTAGCATTATCTGGACCCCAGATACTATAGGAATTCTTACTGGTTTTTAAAGAAAACCTAAAGATACATTTACAAGATCAACAATCGACTTCAAGTTTAAAAAGGTTTTTTTTTAAACTCATAGTAGGATGATAAGTCTATCTTTCACAAGAATACCACATACCTATCATTTGAGCAATTGTCTTCTCATACTCTGAAACAATTTTCCTATAAACAAAAAGAAGCAATAATGAACACGTCCCAGAATTTATAATTTGCAAAGGTATTTCTTCAGATTAACATTTACTAGAAAGCTTCTATATACTGAGATGGCTAGACATGAATTGTATCAAAGCAACATTCAACCAAACTTACATACACTGCCATATATGGTGCATTGTCAAACTTAGGGCCTGGGATGCCATGCAAACTTGAAACCTTTGCATTATGGCCCATGTGTTACAATGCATTCTCTTGTTTTATTGTCCATATGTATACATCTTCACTGATACTGCAGACCTCACAGCTCTGCAATACAGGTTCTGCACAGAACTTCATCAATATAGCCAAATTTCCTATACATAGCCAAATCTGGGGAAAATTGCCAACTCTCCCCTCCCCTGAAATAATGTAGTCATCATCATTGTGGATTAAAGGAAGAAAATCCACATGGAATGGAAAAACACAAAAATACAATATGACCTAATTAAAGACTAAAAGATCTGCAGTGGTTATGGATCCAAGATCTAATAATTTAAAGTGCTTTCTGGGTTCAATCCAATCTACTAAAAACCAATGAAAGTTTCTTGAATGATTTCAGTGGAAGGCAAATTGTACCCCTCCAAATTTTGCATGCCTGGCCATTCTTATAGTTAGCAGTGTCAAATTTACAAGGAAGTAGAAAAGAGACACAATGAATTTTCTCATCTTTTACTTAATCCCAAATATGATAAAATACTCGGAAACTGCATTTTTAGAAGGAAAATGAGTAATATAATCTGTGATGCTATGGCAAATGCAAAGATACTTCAATTTTCTGAAAATGTATACAGGCATCAAGCAAAAGGATGATTTTCAAGCAAAATGATGGAAAGCTTTGCTTTTTATAATAACCATACCATGGCATCTTGCTTCAAATTTGGAGCTAGTCTCTCTTTAGTTAGAATAAGCAGATTAAAACAGATTTAATCAGCTGATCCATGTCGTTCTAGGGTGAAATCAGGCCAATGAAATGGGATCATCCTGAGCACTTGAGTGATGAGTCACAACTTGCAAAAGGAATATTCAACTTAATTTGCATGTTTTACTGGGCTGTTTTGTTTAAAAAAAACAAAGTACTGGCATTTTGAATGATTTCCTGAAAATAACTGCAAAGTCCAATACATCCAAGAAACAGGACTTTAGGATAAGAGTGAAGAGACCATTCCTCTCTAGAAGATCATAGCTTGGGTAATAAATGTGATAAAAAAGAAGCCAAATCACAAGTGAAAATGACACTACAAATTGGGTGGATTACCACACTTAGCATATCTAGCTTTCCCACCAACATCACCTCTGTCAGGTTTCAATTCCCTTTCAGTCTGTTCAACCTTATTCACCTGATTGTTATCACTTTCCTCAAATAAAGCACTGCTGAACTGTCAGTACTAAAGCTCAACTCAGTTTACCTTGACTATATATTTTATTTGTAGTAGGAGCAATTTAAATCTTCTGAAGTACTGGCAGAGAAAGAATAGAACACACCTCATTTCCATCACTTCCCTTCTGCTCTCTTCATATTTTTCTTTCCATTCCGTCACTTCTCTTTCCTTAGTTACAATCTGTTGTAAAAGAAGAAGAAAACAGGGCCACTAATTAGAAGAAAATAAAAGTTATTTTGTCACACCATATTCTACAATATTCACAATATACAACTTTTTAAAATCTCTTTTAAATCTACTAATCAAATTTCTAGTGCTGGCATAGATGTGCAAGTGGGGCACATATTGCAAATTGCAATAGAGGGGCAATAGGGTAAGGCAATGCTTGGAGTTGCATTGTCCTTATGCTAGTACTGGACAGTTGGTTAGGATTGCGTCTAAAATGTGTTGGCACTCATGCTATTGCCACACTGTGTTTTAGTCAAGGCTAAGCAAACCAACATCCAGGTAGTAACCAGAGTACTGCTGGTCACAGCCTATACCAGCGGAAGGCATCTTATCCATCTTCGCTATTTAAGTCTTTGCAGAATAGGGGAAATACTAAGAAACTATAAACTAAGGAGTGGAAAGAAAGAGGTGAAGCTTGGCCGTTTTAAATACTTTCAAATAAGATTTACATAATGCCTAAGGTTAGCTCAATTTTTGAAAATCTGCAAAGAAAGAGATAGGATTTTCTTATCTGAGCTCACGCTTACCTCCTCTCTAGCAACTCTTAAGGCAGAATCCAAGTCCTGCTGCTGGTAAAGCAAACCTGAGGTATTTTCTCCTTCTGAGCTGCTGATCCGGGAGTATAGCGCACTTTTAGAGATAGAAACATCAGCTGACACTGCAGGATCTCTCTGTTTCAAAGAATAACATGTCAAGAATTTAACAACAGTACATATGAGCTTTCCACAGGTGTTTGAGAAACATGGTCAGGTGAGAAAATAATGGGAGAATTATGATGAATGGTAAACAATCTGTATACATACCTTTGATGGTACCATACAGATGGTAATGCAAGTGAATCTAAAGAACAAAAACTATATTGTACACTTTTAAGAGCTATTTCAGGGTAACACAGACCCGTCATAAAAGAGGTGGCAGCAGAAACAACCACCATTTATGCATAATTTTCTGATTAAGAAAAGTGTTCTCTCATTTGGATATTCTCTGAAAACAGTTTAAAATACAATGAAATGCTGAGCAATATAAATACCACTGAAAATTGTGGTATTGTGATATCTGAAAATTGTGATATCTGAGTGGAGCAGGATAGAGTTAAAAAGTATCAACACTAGCACCACACTAGTTCTGATAATTAGGGATCTATTGAGACCTCAGCATCCTTTCCTACCACTGATCAAGGAAGGTGTCTTGGTTTGTTCCTACCAGTTCATTTAGGTGCTCTAACCCTCTCCTACAGATATTCCTTACTCCTCTATCTTGCCATACCTAGGGTAAATCAATCTAGCTATCTATCTCTCTATATATCTAAATAGGCCACATTGTTGCATGGGAGGGAGGAGTTAGTTTTCTTTCCAAACTGCAATAAAATGGCTATGAAACATGGCTATGAAACATAGGTAAGCCACATCGAGAGTGAGACTTTAGTTATTTCCCTGTGCTATGGGTTAGAATCTAACCCACACCTAACCATTAGATCTTCATTACATCCCTCCATGTGCTTTTTATTTTTTTAAAAAAAGCTCTCTTCAACAAAAATAGCACTCCAAAAGGAAGAACAGAAGGACTCAAAACAATGACAGGAGTAAAATTCTTCTGCTTCTGAACAACAGCTTTGTCACATTTTGCACACATGCCCTGCTATATCCTAAACTAAACCCAAATTGGGTGATGCTACATGATTGAGCACATGTCTAAAATGATCCTTAGAGAGCAATCCTTATCTTCAGATGGGCTGGGGTGGGTCCCTTGTGCCAGCCTAGGAGTATCACAAACGCATAAAAAAAGGTTTGCACCTTCTTGTGAGCCAGGCAGTCTGGTGGAAGAATATGCTCTAGTACCCTGGAGTTGGATCCCACCTGTGTGGGGGTAAGTTTGTGCTGGCTGAGCCAGCCACTATTGAGGTTGGAGAGTGCAGTGAGGAAGTATACTGGGGGAGTTTTGAGGCACAGGATGGTGGGCAGATTGCGCCTGATCCTTAAGCCAGATCTAATCCATCTTCTGACCAGCCCAACATTATACTGGGCTGCATAGATCTGTGATTTTACTGGCACGGATCTGAGTGGATCCATAGGGGTGGATAGCATGTGATGTGATATAAGGTGATAACTATCCCCTAACTCAAGTTACATCACAGCCACATCCTGATCTGTGGTGAATATGTTGCAGGCCATTTGACCTGCCTGTTCCAGCACAGATTAGGATTCAGATGCCTGTCAACTAAAGCTACCTTCCTAAGGACACTTACCAGGAAGTAAATGCCATTCAGTATAACAGGCCTCACTTCTGTACAAACATCTTGTTATACACAGATTTTTATACACAGATTTTTGTGTTATATACAAGATTTTTGTCCAATCTTGTTATACACAGATTTTTAGGGGGGAAAAAACAGATTTGACTCAACAGAAATGGCCTCTGAAAATCACAGTTGCTTTTCTACTGTTTTACAGTGGTAGTCAATCATTCTATTCTTCCACTGAGCCTGGCAAAGGACAAGAATCCTTTGCATTTCTAATTGCTGACTGCTTTTGCTTCTTAGAACAGGAATAAAAGCTGTTTCTAACTGCAACGAGAAATACTTTTTATTTTAAACTGCTTTAATTTAACATACTTTGGGGTATCAGCAGGGATTTCCTGGATCATACCTCTGCAGATATTAAGGCACAACGGAAGTGGGTCTTTAAGGTTATTTTATACTGTTTTTTTAAAAACCCACTGATTTTTTTTATTACAGAAGGTTCTGGAACAGAATCCTAATGAAAGATAATATTTATTTTTCAGTCCCCAGTAATAAAATGCAGAGGCACCATCATAACTTGGCATCTGTTCAAACATGCATTAGCAGAAGCAACCCCAGGAGACCAAGCAAGAAATGCTGCATGTGGAGACCTACAAGCAGATTTCAGATTTTATTCCATAGAAATTCTTCCCAACTATAGTTTCATCTTTTCCACATTTTCTAACTGCTTCAGGTGAAAACAGTAGCTAGGCAAATATAGCAAATGCCAAATAAATTTAATTAATACTATGGTTTCACTGAAGGGTGCCTCAATTTTTGAAAGCCAAGGATGGGTTTCAAAAACTATGTATATTCATCTGCTTCAGTGACAATCATCATGATTAAGAAAAACTAGAAATACAACAGTGGATGTTTGGGTATTTTGAGGCTTGTATGCAAGGAATCCATCCTCCCCTATCCTATTAAGAATCCAGAAATACTGGGACTAAATGGACTATTAAAGACAGCAGCATTAGCAAGGTCCAATGTAAAGCCAAGCATTTTTATTCCATTTCATTTTGGAATGGAAAAATGCATTCCAAATGTTATGCTGTTTACAGAGAAAGCTAATGGAACTTATACAATATCTTCTTCAACATATAAACTACACAGCACATTATATATTAGAATGTTTTTGCACAGCCATGTATATCACTCAGAAAAAGAGCATCATAAACGTTTGTTAAATAAAATAAAACTAAAACATCTAACACACGCATTTCCAGTTCCAGAAAACTGAGCCCTAAAATGTAAAATGGTTAAAACTCAATTCCACCATCATAGTCCTGGTTCAAACACATTCAAATCCTTCTGCTATTTTAAACTTTTAAAACCATAACTAAAGGGTTCAATGTAATGTCTACAAATGCCTCTATTCTTTACGTCACTCTGCCCACACAATTCAGGGCTCAAGCCAAAATATACATTAGTATGTTTCTGAAATAGTCCATTTGAACTTAAATCACATATATCATAAACCAATGAAGCATTAGGCATTATTCATTCCTTTTGATTTTAATAGGCGTGTTAAATACATACCTAAAGAGAAAGGAAATGCAAAATTAGATATATTTCTTTTCCTGGAATTTAATATGATCAAATTATATAAGACTATCTGCCAAATCCTATGAATATTCTTCTCCCACAGATGTAGCTCTGCCATCTGAGAATATGCTGCAACCTTGGAAGAATGACAGTCCGAGAAGTCTCTTCTGGGTAAGAGAATATTTATTCCCTTGCCCCAGAGGTAAGCCCTCACTATCCTGCTGCATTTACTTAAACCAGCAATATAGCTGATGCTAAGCCAATAGGATCCAGGAAAGCAAATCAAGGCCATGATGGGGAGTAAGATATCACCAAGATGTCCCTTTCCAGTCTCCACTGTGGCTTACCATGGCCCTTTCCATCTTCAATCCAGTCTCCATCTCTTCCACTTTCCTCTCTCTCCACCCTATCCCTCCCCTTGTTCTGATTTACCGGTATTGGTGCCCTCTTCTTTGGCTAACTGGTGCAGGTGGTGCAGTGGTGCACCACCGCAGTGGCAATCTGGTTGATTAAAATGCCTTGTTACCTTTTAGTCACAAAAGAACTTGCATTTTTTGGAATGCTAGTTCCAATGCTAGTGGAATGCTAATTCCAGAAATGTCCTGTTAGATTCGGGCCATACATCAGACACGACAAGGCATCAATCAATCTTGAATGCATGTGTAATATTCAAACAGGATAGACTGGTTCTTAGAATAAGATCCCTTTATTGTATTATAAATATGAAGCAATTGTCTGAGTAACCGGGTGACAAGCTTCTTCCACTGACTACAAAGATGAGTAAAAGCAGACATTAGTACTACCATTACATATTAACACTACTTCAGGGAAATCAAACCTGCAGTTAGAGAATCCCCAGTGCTTCAGTTAAACTGGCTTAGAGCCATCAGAGAATACACTAAGTAAAACTGAATAAGGCACATCATTTTAACATAGATTATAACAGTAAAATATAAATACAAAATATATTTTTATCTTTAAATTTCCTAGCCAGCTAACATGGAATGAATTCCAATATTTATTTGAAAATCTCTTAGTACACCAAATTGCAGAATGTAGTCAATGAAACACCCAGTATTACCGGTAAGTTTCACAAGTCTTCATTTTTATTTTGGCACTAATCATTATGATCACATGAAAACAACCTTGTACCAAGTCAAACCTTGTTTTTGACAGTCCATCTAGACCAGTATTGTCTCTACACTGATCAGTAACTGGAAGTGGTTTTTCAGGAACAGGGAACATTTACCATGCCTAAAGCAGAGCTTTGGAACTTCCTTTACAGCTGCAATCCTTCACCCCACTTACCTGGATAAACCCAGGGAAATAAGATGAAACTTACTTCTGGACAAATAAGGTTGCCATAATGGGTTAGGTGGAAACATGATTGTAGAATAAAGCAAATTAACTGAAGGAAACTAACTTTTGTTGGGATGGTAATCAACAGAGTAACATGTGCACCCAACATGCAAGTTAGATGGTTACTCAGAGGATAAATAGACATTCTAATAACTTAGATACACATACGTTGTATATATTAGTGAAGATTTACTTGTACCTTCAATGACTTGACAATGCCACGTTTTTCTACTGTGCATTTTCTTAAGGTGCTTTTTAGAGAGAAGGGCCATCCATAACTCAGAAAAAAAGTGTGTGCTTTGAATGCAGAATATTACAAATTGAACAAATGATCTCAAGACTTGTAGGCCTTGGAAAGATCTCTTCCTGAGAGCTTTGATAGCCCCTACCAGATGGATCAAAGAGTAATGTAGAAGGACAAACAGTCTGATTCACAATATATTAATACTGAAGGTTTATGAGATTTGTATGCAACAATCTGATATGCCTTTCATCTGTGAGACAAGCTGGAACTGTGCTGCTACTTCAAATAGTAAGCAAAAAGCTACTGGGATCAGTGTGGTCACACAGTTCAAAACAGATCAAGCACATCAAGATGCTATTACCCCAGAGCTTCATAAGTAACAATGCCTTATCACTTCTAGTTAAGAAATATGCTCATAACACAGAGCTTCTCTTTTGCTCTCTTTCTTAGTGTAACAGATACAAATTTAGTAGAGTTACACAGAAGATTCATTTCCCTCTGCGGCTGCACCATAAGGTTCCAATCCTATAGCACTTTCTAGTGAATAAGCCCCATTTTTTAAATGTCAAAAATGCACCAACAAATACTAAGCAGCAATATTAACAACCAAGATTAGCAGACTCAGTACTGAAGATTAATTCCAACTAGTATCAGTTGCAGTTTCATTGATGTGTGAGAGCTGTACAGGAGTTTTCATGTTTTACATGCAATAACCAAGTAATAGCTGTGTGATATTCAAAAGAATATCTAGTCATTCTAGTCTCAGCCCTATCAAGTGGGATTAAACCTGCTGCAGTGTCCGCCAGCACATCCTATTATAACTAATCTGCATTTATTTCTTAGCTACTGTAAGATACTGTATCTTCCAGAAGATTTGTCCATTGGGTTTTTTGTTTTTTTTTTTGACCTTGATAACAGCTGCTTAAAGAGGCAGCTAACCATGGGAAAATGTGAAACTCAATTTAACATAATTACAGAAGGATACACTAGACTTAAATTAAATATGCAGGCTTTTCTCAACACTAAGTTTCTGGCAACAGCCATCAGAAATAATCTCTTGATTGCCAATAATAAATATGAATTGCAGATAAAAGAAACGAACTTTATACAAATTGTGCACGGAACCATCAAGTTCATAATAATAACAATAATATGTTTTAATATTAATTATTAAATAAATTTTATTTAATAATATATTTCAAAAATAAAACTATACATATATATATGTGTACTAATGGATAACACTGATTATAATGTTTCTTTGGTCATGAATCCAGATGTGGGATTGCCCAAATAACTATGGAAATTCAACCCCCCATCTGATCTTTTTTCAAAAATTAAAAGCAACATTCAATTTCTGAATTTAAAAAAATCTATCATCTTGCTGCTCAACCGAGATTCTATTCCACTATTCTAAGTGTATTCCACTCAATTTTACTTTGTATGTCCAATGTATGCACTTATGACAGGTTATTTATTCTACATTAAAAAGGGACAATAATATTCCTGCTATATGGATGCATATCAATTCCTCTGCTGCCCCCTTTCTCCCAGAGATAAAAAAACATTCCAGACATTTTTCAAGTTCAAGAACAATCAGAAAGGAAAATGCATCCTCTCAAGTCTAGCTGCCTTTTAAAACCAGCTTTCTAAATGTTTCTACTTTATCTTATATAATTTGTAGTAAATACTCGAGTATAAGCCGACCCGAGTATAACCCGAGGCACTTAATTTTACCACAGAAATCCACTTCTTTGCCCATCTTATGACAAGTATAAGCTGACCCGAGTATAAGCCGAAGGGGGCTTTTTCAGCATAAAAAATGTGCTGAAAAACTAGGCTTATACGTGAGTATATACAGTATCTCCTGGGATTTAATAGCTAAGGTCTCAGACTTTTTAGAGAATATGGAATCACATTTTTACACACTTACACACTTAGAAAAAACTTGTTCCATAATGAAATGAAGTAGATGGAATCCAATCCCATTGTACATCAAATGGGCAACGTGCTAGCAGCTTCATTGAAAGGGAAGGGGTCCCATCATTGCTCTCCATTTAGAAGCTATAACTTTGGCTACAACTTTGAACAAATCATTAAAAAGGAAGTATATGCAAACTGTTTTTCTGAATCAGCTAGCTTATGTGATAGGCAAAAGCAGAGCTCTAGCTTAGTCCCAGCAACTCAAAATGCAATTATGGTACTATGATATAAGACTTTTTTAATGGGTAACATCACTTTGATACTCTCTATGTAAATTCCATATGAGAAACAGAGAGTGCACAAGTCTGACCTACATAAAATGAAATAGTATCAAAAGCGTATCCAAACAATAGTATCCAGCTTTGAAATGAATTTTTCATTTGTCAGAAAATTAGCTACCTACCAGCTCTACTCTTGTTGGTAACAGACAGAAAGAACAAATAAAAGCCACTCATGCATCTGCCACTCAAGTGAAACCCCATGAGCTCTGACCTTTGCATTAACACCATAAGGGATCTTCTAGAGAAGTTGCACACATCAAACAACTACTTAAAAGGTAACATTTCACACTAATTTAGACCACATGCATCAGAGGAGCAACTTCACATCCAACATGACAACAGCCAGCATGCTATAGACATATCAGGAAGAAAACATGTTAGATAAAAAGGACGTTTGTGTGTAGGAAGATGCACACTCCATCCCCACTTAGAAAACCCATTTCAATTTCCCAAAATCACTCCAAGTGGTATGTCCATCCACTTACTTTTTTAAGTTACTGAAGAAAAACACTTGGCGCTTCCTGTGTTATCAAATGTATATATAATTTTTACTAATGTCTGCTTCCCTAAATAATGCTACATGTCAACGTCAGGACAGAATGTGACTACATAGAGCCCAACTGGTTGACTAAAATATTCATTCCTGAAAATGAATTCTTGTGATTACATTCAAATTAAAACTGTCACTTCTTTAAAAGATTCTGGGCTCTATTAGATTGCTCAAAATGAGGAACAGCATTTAGGAGCCATTTTCAAATAATAATATGCTTTTAGGAGATGTCAACATGCACAAATGAATGCTGAAAGTCTCAACTTGTTGGCTCAAATTTAGATATCTATTTTTTCCATAATGGGGATAGAGAAGTGAATAATAACAGAGTAAAGCTGCAATCCTCACGTCCAGTTAGGCCATGATGAGGCCCGGTGTAAGTCCATTGTGTCATAAGGCACTTCTGCCCCACTTCGATCTTCCAACACCATCATGGGAAGATATGCCAGGTAAGCAAGGCTGTCTTAAGTTGGTTAGGATTGCACCTTAAGTGAACTGTCAGTGTTCACTAGTCTACATCTATGCTTTTGGAGGGTCACAATTTTATCCAGAATTGTCAATATTTGTACTTGGTTGGCAACATTCCAAAAATGTTGGACATTCACCATAACATAGATATTAGTCAAAAGTAGAAATTGAAGCCTCTTTAAAATAAATCTGTGCTGAGGTACTATAATGGTTAATTAACAAAATGATTAATTTGTGAATAAAGCAGTCAACAGTGTCTTTGAAATATATATTCTAACAAAGGTGATAGCATTTGGGATTAGAGAAAGACTCTTGGCATGCTTCTTGATGCTTCTTTCTCAAAATAACAGTGCCCAGTACATCAAACATCACTTAGAGAAACTTCAATCAACTTATTGTTAAACCAAAAAGCAGCATTTGGGTTCCTTAAGATGTGATCAGTTGCACACAAACTGCAGGCACAACACAGATACCTCAGTATCTAAGGAGCAGAAAGAAGATAGGGTGATTTGTCTGGCTAGCTTCAGGGCTTCTATCCTCATTGCAGCAAATTCTAACTCCTCCTGTCAGTGTAATGGTTGATGGATTGTGAGTAATGCATAGGGAAAATGCATTAAGAACATGATGTCATTTAGCTCTTACAGATCAGTTATGACCACTATTTTGGAACAAAACACACACATTCACTCAAAGCTTCTTGAAGGACTGAAACAGAAGCAGAACACAAACCAGGGGTTTCTAGTAAGATGGGGAAAGAGTATTGAGTTTTAGTTAAAAGTATTATGCAGGTCTGTTCAGGGAAAAAGAGTAAACAAATCTTTATTTTATTGGTAATTATTATATTTCTTATTGTATGTTGATTTCTGCTTCTGTCCTTGTATACATTCAACCAGAGTCAGCGATTTTAAAAACATAGTACTGCACAACTGAAGAATAAACCTTCCCACAGTATAATATTACGCCACATTGTTTTCATCCCCACCCCACCCAGTTCACATATTAAAATGCACTGTACAGCTAGCTACTGCAGAATACTATGTGCACCAAACTTTCAGTGAATCAGCTTCGGAAGTAGGTCCACTGAACTGAATGGAACTTTTGAATAAAGATGAACAGAACTGTGTAGAAAAACAACCATGTTCACAAGAATAACCACCGAGTGTCGCCACCAAAAATTTGTCTAGCTGATGGCACTGTTCTTGTCTACTTTTCCTGCACAGGTGTTAATTTCAACATAATTCACTATAACATATAGGGTGCAATCCTACCCAATTTAGGCTGGCTTAACTCACATGGCATATATTTCTGTGGTGGTATGGAGAGGTCGACGTATGCCTGTGCACTGGCCTAACTCCCCCAAGAGTGGAGTGGAAGTGCCTTACAGCACTTTTATGACACCCCCAGATCAGCACAGAATTTATGCCAGGGCTTATGCCTGCCCAACTGGAGCTTAGGATTGCAGCCAAAATCTTCTAAATCTACCCAGCCTTTAATATTAAAAAATTTCTTTTTTATTCTGACAAAAATAAGAACTTTGTTCAAGGCTATGGACATTTTTAGGAAACATACTATTTCACATGTTAAAAACCTGATCAGAATACATTATTTTTAAAATGGGCTTCTATTTTCTATACTACACTGGCAATATTCATCAACATGTGATGAACTTTCTTATTCCTTTCTGTGAGTTGTTTTTATGTGGATTTCTTAGTTGGTGCATTGAGCATTTCCTGAATCAAACAATTGCTTTCCACGTATTTCAGATTAGTGACTGATTCATTCAGTCTCTGGTGTTTTATACTGTACGAATAGTGGAGTAATGCTAATATTGCATATAGACTGTGCATCCGATGTGCAGAACATAACACGTGACACATAATATACATAACCATGGATTATATGAATGTTCCATGTGCTACAACAAATAGTTCACATGTATAGGACATATCCCTGGTTCACAAATTCAATTTTGTAAGTGGAAACAGGCTCACGCAAGAGTAAATGATATGAATTTGACCTATATATTTTCTTATATATTAACTATATATAAGCTATATTTTTAGATTAGAAATTTGACAAATATTTCTTATCTAAAAAATTAATAAAGCTTTATTTATTAATTTTAAAAATGGAAAAAATGACCAAGTACATACTGTACAAAGTGCTAATGAACAAACATGGTAGACCCTGGAGAAGGTTTGTAGCACACTGCATAATATTTGTCCCTTTTTGTACTGTGACATTAACTCTCAACTCCAGTTCACAAACACTGAGGCAAGGAACAGTGACAGACTTCTATTACAAACCTGAAGTTTCTGAGCAAATATGGGGGGATTCTTTTCTGCTAAGTCAGGTTCTAGATATTGAAGCTGATCACACACTGAAGGTGGATGAGATATCCTATTGAGAAGAGCATCAGCAGAGACAAAAGGGTCTTCAGGTGTGGTCTGAAGAGCAAGGAGGATATAAAACATAACAGAAACTTGAAGAACTGCTCATGATGAAAATAACGCATCTGCCTGTATATAAATACTATGGTAGTTTCAACTAATGCGGCAATCTTATAGGCTGTTATGTGGAAATAAGCCTCTACTGAGCACACAAGAATTGTTTCTGAACAAGCACACACAGGATCAAACTGCACATCTGGAAAACATTTTCTTTCAAACTGCATTAATAGATGGCTGGATTTGTCATGAAAAAATGTTAAGAAGTTTAAAAAGTTTAAAAATGTTAAGAAGTTTAAAAAGTTTAAAAATGTTTAAAAAGTTGTTGTTCATTAGTAGTTATTGCAGGGACTTAATATGAAATAAGAGATAATACAAAGAAAAACATGGGTTATCTATTTCAGTGGTACTCAAAATGGAGGTTAAGACCCCCTTGGGTGTCATTATCTTGGGTGAGAGGGTGGGATCTGCCATCTTGGAATTTGGCACTGGGTTTTCCTGGAAGTAAGTCTCATTGAAGACAATGAGACATGGAGGTGCTCTGGTATCACAGTGATGTCACATACCAGTAAATTTGATAGGGAGTCCCAGACAAATTTTTAAATCTGACGGGATCCCATCTTGAAATGCCTGATCTATTTAAAACCTCTAAATTTGTGTTGTTATTCATCCTAGATGAGCTCTACACTCAAGCTAGTGGCCCATGGTAGACATTCCTCAAAAACTACTTACTATGTCAAGGTTGTTTGAAATGGTTCCCAAGGTCACAGGCTCTAGTTCTTTTGTTTTTGATTTGTCAGGTGTCTGTATGGATGCCTCCTGGTTGGTAGCCAGGGATCGAGAAATGGGGTGCTGTAATTTCATTCCAGAGGACAACTGAGTTTCTGTTTCTTCCAAGCTTGACCTAATGTAAGATAAAGCAGTATGCTATCAGAACTGATACCACAAAATGCCAAATTTATGGTTTTGCAAACAACATAGAATATACATTTTCAATACATTCTCATATTCCAGTTTCCGAGTTCTGGATAAAAAGAAATTCACTCCATATATTATTTCTGCAAAATACTTGCCATTTTCAGATGATCTGGCCACAGATAATTTCTTATCAGGATACCATATTGGGTCTAAAGGATAACATTACTGTTCATGTTAAACATTAAAAAGCAGGCCTCTGTCAGTCTTGAAAGACTATGGTATCGTGCTCGGTGCTGCATACACTGCACACGAAGCACAAAAGCTTGGGTTGGATTGTTATGGAGGTTATGCTGTTACCCAAGCAGCAAATCCCCCCTCTCCACACCACTGAATTAGTCCAATGGAAAGGCAGAGCCGATACGATTGGATCCAGCTGGTGTCGCAGAACTGGGCTAAGGACAGGAGCTCACCCTGTCTTGTGGGGCCGACCCGGGTCTCGAACCTTTGCCTGCTGATTAACAGGCACAGCGACTTAACCGCTTACGCCACCCACAGCCCTTACGTTACTTGGACAATATTAGCACAGAAATTAACAAGAGGGTGGCCACAGGCAATTGTGGTCCTCTAGGCAAGGAGTGGGATAGAAGGGGATAGGGCCAGGATCTGGCATTCCTGATGGCCTGCCTGATCCACAGCAAGTAAGGACTTGGCTTCCTGTCTACCTTTATGACAAGCTATGTTTACAGTATATAAAATTTTATTCACTATTTCAAAATTTTAAAGGCAAAATAAATCTATTTTCTGCACCCTTTAAAAAGTTTTCCTCATTTTTTCCTCATCCTATATCACATTGTAAAACTTATATACAAGTTTATATATTTATATAATCCATTTAAATTAGACCCAGCGAGCTTTGATTAGTTTTGTCAGGACAGCAAGATATTCAAAGCTGCGGGCTTTGAATATGCCACATTTCATGCCACATTTCCCCCATTTGCCCTTATTTTCCATTGCTATGTACATGATAGTTGCTTTTTTAAATGTTAAATAATCTTAAACCACATCACAGCACACAACAGATTATACAAAATGCACAACAGATTACGGAGTTTACCACTTCAAGTTTTGATCATGTCCATAAAATACAAGACAACCGGGGTGGGGGATCACAAGAGGAAGAGAAAACAATATACATGTAGACAAAGTTCTAGTTAGGATCACTATACAAATAATTATTTTTTTTATAATTCCGTCAAGTACCCAGAATAAGGTGTTGTAGAATCAGATAATCGGATTGGAGGAGACTTGATTGGACTCTCCTGCTGCGCATCAAACATAAGGTACAAAGACTGTTTTGTCTGAACACCACCATCCTGCTGTTAAAAGAAAAGGAAAAATATTATAATCCATCTTCTGCTGAACATAGCTCTTGGTCCCCTGCATGCAACCAATTATGTACAACTAAGCAACCAGTAAAAAGCCATGAAATGCTAAATTTCTCTGCCAATATTCAGCTTTAGCTCCAATCTGGTACATAACAAGAAGCATTTGAATTTCATTGAATTTCAATAAGCCATTACACTGAGCCACCATGTTCATGCTATAATTCAGATCAGCACATTAAATTTCTACTGTTTAGAGGAAACAATTAGAAAAACACACTTACAGATATGGAGGAGCCGATCTTCTCCATATATTCTATTTCATATGAGTTTCCATATTCCAGCTCTACAATATAAAAAACACGAAAATTTTGGCAGCATACTGAACTATAATACAGTGTAATTTTGTAATACAGCAATTTTTACACCATACAGCCATACAGCTCTTGAGGCTTTATAGATGATGACTGGACCCAATATTATCAGACACAAATCAAGACATGCTTGGAATTGATTTTTGCCTATACAAAAGTCCAGAAAATTAGGATGAGACATCCCAAACCAGAAGGATTTGTGAAGTTTAGCAATAACTAGATGTTCAGTGGCAGAATCAGGTCTGGAAATACTGGCTAATGCCAAAGAGAAGCAAATCAGTGGGATACATACATGGATGAGAACTGTCAAATAGCCTTACCTGATTAACTTGGGGCCTGGGGCAATCCTTATAATGGACTCTTGCCTACCCTTCAGTGAAACATTGGCATCAACCTGGCCTGACAGACCTTCTGGTGGGCAGAGTTCTTTGGCCAGTAAACATTACTATCATCCCGAAAAGGGTACTTAAATCTTTTCACTACTTTTCATCAAAGCAGTGCTACTTGAAATGGTGGTTAAGTCTGGGGAAGGGGGAAAGCAGCAACACAAAATCTAGGATTGCTTCCCTTGCAAGGAGAGCTATGCTTAATCTTTCCAGGGTCTGGGAGCGTGGGGTGTGTGCAGTGCACTTAATAAATAGCCCCACTTCTCTACAGGAGTGGGAATCGTGTCATACCCTAGCTCTGCTCCCATGAATATTTATACAGAGAGTAAAGCTCCCCAAAAGTTTGGGAAGTGCTATTCTACTATCCCTCCATCCCATTTTTAAAACCAGGCAGGGGTTACAGGTGAATCTTTGCCACCAGCACAGGTGAAGCCCATCATACTTTGTCTAGAAAGGGCAATTCCCTTTGTATAATGTCTTGCATGCAAATAAATGGGCTTATCAGTCTATGACTATTATTCGGAAGAATGTCTCTTCAAAATTAATGAAAATGGCAGTTTGAAGCAGAAGGAATGAGGTTTGGTTCTCTACTGGAAAAAAACACTGTTAGGAGACTACACCTGGCACTGTTATTTTAAACTATCAAGAAAGTAATCCAAAACAGAATTAATACTGTTTCCCAAAAACGTACTCTTCACAGAAACAGAACTGTACCACATTAGTAACATTTATATCAGGAAAACATCCTTAGGTTGCTATCTTTCACCGACCAATAAAGGCTGCAATCCTAAACATACTTTCCTGGGAGTAGGCCCCATTGAATACAATAGGACTTACTTCTCAGTAGACAGCCTGAAAATTAATTTTGGGTAATTGTTAGGCATTCACAATAGTTATTATTGCTATTTTGATGTTATATGGTATTCTCTCGGTTAGAAAGACAAGCTGGTACAGGAGCTTCCCTGTTCTCTTATTTTCTTATTTCAGTAGAGAAATTCTTAGAATCTTTCTGTGTTCAGTATATTTCCATTAATAGAAAGGAACACAAAGCCTTCGCGTATATGGAGCCCTTTCCCTGAAGTTTCTACAATTTGTATCCGAATGACATTGCTTTTAATTAAGTTTTTCCCCTCCATCATCTCATATAAATGTGTCTTTAAGACCAACTGGCAGAGGAGTCACTAGGGTGGTGAGGTCTGCACTGGGTGATGCGCCTAAGGGGTGACATGCACTGGAAGACCTTAAAATTGCAATTTCATGATGGTGTGTCAAATCCCATCATGTCATATACCATTGAAAACATACTGAAAAGCAGAATCAAATGCAAAAATCCATTTTGAATAGCACCTTCCTATAAGTTACGGCCTATACGTTATGGCCAAAAGTCTAAAAAAGTAAAATATGCATTGGAAAGTTCCAAGTTTCACTATGGAAAGTGAAAGTGACCCATATCACAGCTTTACTCATGAGTAGTGCCATAGCTCATTGGAAAGGGCAGGCTGAAAGGAATTTAAGGACACCAGAATTGTCCTGATCCAATGAACGCATCCCCAAAAGGAGGTCCCTGATGATTGCATTGAAATTCATTGAAAATGGATGTGAACTGCACAGCTGTGTTTACTGGCGAGTAAGCAGCCATGCCTTGGCTGGAATGGAAGGTCATTCCAGGAGAGTAGAAGACTTCCAAAATGGTTTTGATCAGGGACATTACTAGGGCGTTAGAAAGGGAGCACCGTTGAAGGTGCCCCTTGTGACCTAAATCATAGTTTGTAGAAATAATACCATCATGTTATACTCCTTTGAATGCATAATTTACAGCAGAATGCAGTGAAACAATATCTTGAAATATCTTTATTCTATTCAAACGTGTGGCTAAAAAAACCAGTGCAGGCGAGGCAATGGCACATAATCACACCCACTTTTCTTATTGTAGTCCCACCAAATGTATGGGGGTGATACGCTGGCCTCCCACCCTGGGTGATGTGAATCCTAGTGACATCCCTGCCAACTGGATAATAGTTTTAAGAACAAAAAGGAAGCATATTTTTCAAATGCAAGTTTAACAATCTAGACAAAAAACAATTCTGAAATGTGTTGTCCTGCTTGCTCAGACTTTTTTTGCTGTAGCATTTTGAGGGCAACTTCATCTAATTTTACCTGACATTTTGTTATGTATAACCACAGGAAACAGACTCTGCATTAGTGTCCTCCTGGAGGTGTATACTGCAGTGGCTTATGCTGCATCTCTAGTAATCTATACAGCATGTATCTTTGGGTTGTGTGTGAATCCTAGCAGATCCCAAACAGAGATTAATTCGGCTAATAGCCCACATGAAAAGAAAACAGAGCTGAAATACAGACTGGTAATTATCAACTCAGGACAAAGAAATGGCAATAGCCTTTTGTCTCAGAGGCTTCAAATGCTTAATCATATTGGAGTAGCAAGATAAAAGAAAAATCGAGGGGATTAGAAAAGGAACAACCTTAAGACGACAACAGTGTGCTACTTAAGTATCAGCTTAAGTAGCTTAAGACAAACACATGTGAAAGACAGTTCTTCATACCAGGTAGATGTTCAAAGCTGAATCTAGAGTGTGCCAATGGTAATCTCAGAAATGAGCCTTTAATTATTCTGAAGTTTCCCACTGAGGCACAAAGAGCAGTCCAGTGGGAAGGTGTGATTACATTTATATGATCTCAACAGAGAAAACATCATTGGTTGTAATTGATAGTTAATCTGAGCCACATGTTACCCAGTAGACATAAAAGGTAGCAGATTAATTTTTTCAGGGACTCTGTAGTGCCAGTCTATGCTGAGTTTAGATCATGTGCTCTAAAAATGACCTCTTAGTTCCTGGGTGTTCAGGCAGGTGGTGATCATGTTTCTGTTCCACTGTGCTTTTAGTTAGTTTTTAGAATGGATCTACCTTACAATTAGAGTTTCTTCATGTATTTTATTTCTTTTTCTGCTGCGACTAAATTTGAAATCTTGCTATAAATTGAATAAGGAGCACCAGTTGCTGGACTATTGCCAGCTGGTACACAGTCTGGGGCTGAATAGAGGATGCAATGGAAACACCCAAAGTAAATAACACATCCAGGTTTTTGATGTAGGTTTTTGCAGTGGGTAGAGATTTTTCTGCAAAGACTCTTTTTCTTTTATCTTCTGAATATAGAAGGGTTTAAAATAAAAGCTGCATATTACAAGTGGAGGCTCAAGAATAAAAGAATGTAGCTATGAACATAGCAGCAAAACGTAACTGGGAGCTTTATCAACAATTAAGCAAGATACTGGATGTACATTTAAAGATTTCATGCTGCCCCCACAGAAGCTAGTCATAATTTACTATTGACTGCAGTTGCATCTGGATCGCCTCCAAACATCTCCAGCTGAAAGCTGTTATCAGACCAAGAGAACATTTAACACAAATGAGTCAGTGAATCAAAACTAAACATACTGGAAAAGTAAATTAAATGGGATCATTCAACTGGCACTTAGAGGAAAGAAAACCAAAAAGCATACTTTGTTCCCTCATGACTCCATTCCCATTTGCCACTCCATGTTAATCAAGTTAAACATGTTTTATTTTTCCCCTTGGTCTTTCCTTGCCTGTGGCTTACCTTCCGTAGGGGAACAGAACTTGGTTTCATTTACAAAGGTTGACAGATCTGATGGCTGAGGGTAATCTTGTTTATCTGAATCTAGGTCCACTGTCATACAAGTCCATTTCTGATTGCCCACTGATGATGCCAGTTTTTCCTCATCGGTTGCATGAACCACAGTATTGCCAACAGAGGGTGTTTCCGCAGTAGGCAGTGGCGTGGTCTCCTGAGAGAACAAAATGTTAAATAACTATTATGCTGTAGAGAAAGAAACAAACAATTGACTCCTTTCACTTTTCCCTTTCATTTTTAACTCTATGCTACCTATTCAAGATCCATACAGAGACAATGAGAATTGCAATCTACAGAATGTAAATTAAACTTTATAGTGGAGAACAACTGCATTGTTTCCTTTTTTCAATATTTTGGTTATAAGCCTCTTCAGGAGAGGGATGTAAAGTACAATGTACATTGCTGGCTTTAGATAAATAAGCAATACTTAAATGTTTTCCCCAAAGAAAATTTCTTGACAGTGGAATTGCCAGGCAATTACTGTGTCTAACAGCAAAATCGTATGCATGTCAACTGAGTACTAAGACTTCTAGATTTCAAATGCATTTACTCCCAGGAAAGTGTGCATAGAATTGTAGTCTTAATTTTCAGGATGGGAGTAACATAAGATACAAATCTCATCAAGACTTATTACCTGTGAAGGTGCATCTGACAATGGAGATCTTTTTGGTGACTTTTTCACCCTAAAAGTGTCACTGGAAAGAAAGTGGAAATTGTGAGTATGGCATCTCAGAGAAAAGCAATGAAATATAACAAGCAATACAGAGTTTACAAAAAACACCACCTTGAAAAGCTTTCCTGGTTCAGAAAGCTTAATGTACAAGCACCATGAAATGGCATGCATTTTTGCATCATGCATGTTTGGTGTGAAACTCTGCAACAACAACAAACCCACAATACTTCAAACATTTGCCTCCTTTCCAAAATAATTAGGGAACATCAGTTAATAAAAATAATGAGATGATAATTATAAGCAAAAAAAGGTCTCTCTGCCATCAAGTCAATATCAGTCCATAGATTTCACAGTTAAATTTTGCATTAGCTCAATAATAGGAACAGGAACTCCCCAAAACAAATTGTTCCAAACAAATCAGTAAGAATTTATTATATGCCAGCAGAACCTGCCCATCTGGGTTTCCCATCACCTTTCATTTAATCAAATTGCAACAATGTCTGACTGCATAATCATGGTGTTGAATATTTATACACTGCTTTTTGACAATAACAAAATTTTACAAACTTTGTACAAAGATTTACAAACTTTGGTTCTAAAGGCCAAAATTGCCCTCCCCATGTTGTAGCTCCTGGTCCAATTCTAAAGGAGTTAATAAGATTCAATTTGCAAAAAACTTTGTGTGGCAAAAATCTTTGTGTGTGCAGGAATTTGCAGAGTAAAAGGGGCATTTGCAATTTAGTAGCTAAAAAAAAACTGGAAACAATATTTATAAACTAAAAAAGATTGGGTTCTACTTTTCAGTGGTTTTTTAAACAATGCTCTGCTCTCTAACCCATCCAATAAGCTGGGAAGCCACTTAATTTTTTTTAAATTAGCAAATAAAATAGGAAGGGGTGATTCTATATGAATTCAAACAAAATCTCAAAAATCTTGCATGGTCACCAACTCAGATTTGTCTGAAAATAATTGGGTTAGTACTTCTACGTATATAATGGTCACATGCCAAATATTACGTGAAAAATCCAAACAGCTGGTGTGCTATGGCCCTTCAAAACAAGGTGTCATACTAATTTTTGATGCTCATGAATTATGTATTTTCCTGTGTACCCATCTTTGGATGCTAATATCTCAGAAGTAAATGAAGTTTTCGGGATGAATTTTGATATATAGAGTAATTTTGGTTCAGGCTTTCTGAATCTGTCATCAGAAAAGGCTCTCTCTTCTAGTTCTGGACATATTTGCATCCAAAATGAGGATCTTATCATGGGGCAAAATAAATTTTCCAAGGGCAAATTAATATGAAGGAGGTGAGAAAACAAACTGAATTTTTGAGTAAATGTTTACAAGATATGTACAATTATGCAGAAAAAGTTTTACCACCAAGGTTAGTTGCCCACGTGGTGAATTTGCCCTTGGAAAATTTGTTTTGCCCATGAAAAGATCCCCATTTTGGATGCAAATATCTCCAAAACTAGGAGAGGCATTCACAAGCATCAAAGACGAGTATGATACCTTTGTTCTGCCATAACACACAAAACCTAATATTTGGCATGTGGCTACTATATATGTAGAAATACCAACCCAATTAATTTCAGTCAAATCTGAGTCGGTCATCATGGCACCTCTAGTTGAGTTCATATGGAATGACCGGAGGAGAAAATACACAATGCAATGAGCTTTGGAAAGGCACCCAAACAGAGTCTCACTAGCTGAATACATGCATCAGAACTGAAGTTTCCCACTCATCATCTGTGCCCCCATACAATTATTTGCAAGGCACCAAGAAAAGAAAAGGACAAAAGAGTTTCAGTTTATGCAGAACAAAATCTAACTCTCACCCAGTGACAGGACAAATACATTATCCAGTCATGCACTGCTTACAAAATACAAAAATTACAATACCACATCACTTTCAGACCAAGCAAAACAATAATGTGTCATCTTTAAAAGTACAAGGGTACTGCAATGGCAATACCCATTGCAATACTTAGTGCAATTGTGCACTAAGCAGATGAGGTCCAACTGCCATAACAATCCCTGGGATCCAGCAAGCAGTAATGGTGGCTATCTGAAGAAGATATGGGTACTAACTGCACCCCAAGCCTTATTTTGAAAGCCATATGCTAATCTCTTAACCGCAGAAGAAACAAACTATTACATATTTTAGCTGGTGGCATTACTTTTATTATAAATGAATATATTGCACAGGCAAACAAATAAAAAAGCTGCTTTGTTCAAGCCACAGGCATGCAGTTTCACTTTAGCACAACCTGCTAAAACAATTTTGTTGCTGTAAAAAGCATCATGCCCAGCCATTCTCTGTAATGCCCTTTCTCCACAAAAAATATTGACCAAGGATGATGAGGCATTTCTAACCTTAGCAAGCATTTTAGGGTTAAAATTACTTACAACAGAGAACATACAGACATCACATCTTCAACCATCCTAAGACAAATAAGACAAAAAGAGAGAGACAGACAGAAGGAACTGACTGATACAAAGGAGACACTTCATTAGTGCAAAATTGCCATGTATTTTTGCGACTTTAGGAAGTCCATGTCTTCTTAAAAGGCAGTTCAACATCGCATCAAAGTCAACTGAACTTAAAGCACATTGAAAAGAGGTTTCACTTCGTTTCTAAAACCTAAGTACATATTTCTACTGTTATGACACATTACAGTATTTGGCATAGAAATCAGAAATATGGGGGAGGGATTAAACCATATCCACTTTCCCAATTTAATCCATATCTTTTCTTCTTCCATTACAGCAAATTGTCAGGGTTGATGTCTAAGCTTTGCCTCTTTAAACACTATCACTATACAGGTATTATTATTATAATGATGTCATGTTCTTTCATGGATGGTGTCATGTTCTTTCATGGATGGTGTACATATGCACAGTTCACAGTAGTTTCCAAAGAAATAAGAAAAGGCCACATCTAATGGACAGAGGAAATAAACAGAAGAGTCTTTGCTTGCCATTCATGTGCCGAACTACATGTTACATTTGTGGTAGAGAAGGGGCAAGGAGGATTGAATACGTGAGAGGCTAAAATGGGAAAAACAAGAGCTTCTGCTGTCACTACCCGAGACCAAGAAGAAAATCCCAGACAGGAAGGGAATGTCTTGGCCTGCTCTTCCCCTGCTACAAAGAATGATCCCTGGTTCAAAGGAGATCTCTCTTTAAACTAAACAGTAGTTATTGCTATGCAATCTGTAAAAGTCTGGCCAACCCACTGAGAACAGCAGGCAATAACAGAATAGAATAGAAGAAGTTTATCTAGAAGAGTATGAATAAGAATGGATTAAAGCCATAGTAAAATACAAAACAATCATAGGTCAAACAACAATTGGGAATAAAAAACAGGAAAGTGGAGTTGCTCATTCCAATGAAAGGGAGACACAGAGGTTAAAAGCAAGCTAAAACAATTTCTGAGTAACAATTTCAATTTGCCTTACTCTTCCAGGAACTGAGACCTTACAATGCATCAATGTGATTAGGTGGGCCTTTTTCAAAATCTTAGGTACATTCAGTGATAGTTTGTGGCAATAACTCTTACATATCTGTACTAGGGCTTTATAAAACTAGCTTTGATAATGTCAGGGGGTACAATCCTAATCAACTTTCCAGCACTGGCATAGCTGTGCCAGTGTGCAATGTGCTTATGGGGGACAGGAATTGAGGCCTCCTAAAGGTTAGGCAATGTTTGCTCTCTTACCTTGGAGCTGCATTGTCTTTGGAAAGTTGGTTAGGATTGCACCCAGAAATTCAAATGTTAGAGCAAGGACCACATAGACATTCTACCCCATCTCATTATCTTACCATATGAGCTTAACTGCCCAATCAGATGGGAAAAGAAATCATTAACAGTTAATACATGTGTAGCCCATTGAAATTTTTTAATATAAGATGCTAGCAGACTATATCGAGAGTTGCTCTGCTCAACTGAACTGATCTGTATAATCTGTTGAAGCATGCTAAGAACATGTGCATAACTCCTATTAAACTAAGCAAAACAGAGTTCTTAAGAACATAGTAAAATAGAACATATTTTTTCAGAGTGATTGGGAGAAATTTTTCTTGGCAGCAATTTTTCAGTATTATTAACAGGAGACCGGACTTGACCCAAACAATCATAATAAAGAGATTAAACTTGAGGAATAGTAAAATGTCACAAAATACTGGCTACTGCAGCTCAGAATTCAAAAACTCAGAGTCCTCTCTCCTGCAAAGGCCAGTCTCCTTGCAATGACACTGGCAAGAGTTGGTCTTCTAGTAACTCAGCCCAGGAAAGAAGCATATATCTGGAGTTACTATTTGATAGGTTGGGATGGAAGGGTCCATGTCTTAGTGGTTGGAACATGAGCTGTTTAAGCTGAATGTTCCAGGTTCAATCCCTGACATCTCCAGTTAGGGATGGAAAGCCTCCTACCTAAAATCTGAAGAATCTGTGATACAGTAGCTAAAAAATTGAGCTATGGAACAATAGGACAATTCAGGACAGTGCAGTTTCTTATGTTCTTATATGCTGATCAGACTGATCCATGGGTACTTCTTTTAATGGTCTTCCTGAAGTTCTCATCTCTGCTTAGAGTTATATGGTAGCATGCCACCTAAAAGTATCTTCAAGTCACAATTCAATACCCACCATGGAGATGAGTCCAAACAATGTTTTAACCTCCTTCAGAAGAAACAAATAATTATAAGCATAACTGGAAATGGATCTCCTTGGTGGGAGTTCAGGTCTGCCAAGTTGTCTTCCCTCTACGCACACCTGCTGTGTCTCCCTCTCCCCGCACTGCTATGCTACACCTTCCGCAACCCCCTTTGAGAACACTGCGTTACAGCACATCTACGTCACATAGCAATGGCAGGAAGATGTCACTGAGACTTAGTATTGGGCCCTAAAAATTTTAGAGAGCTGAAAATCAATAGTGTATGCAAATCAAAAGTATATGCAAAATAGTGTATGCAAATCAATTCCCTTCTTCATAAAAGCTCTGAGGTCTTGCTCTTGTTTTATATGTATACTAGTGGCATTTACCCATCAATGCAGAAGTAAAATCTCAGGAATATCTGTGGGCCACAGCCCCAGCACAATAAAATTTCAAGAATATCTGGCCACAGGCAGCAATGGCAGGTGGTAGCAGGCTCTCGCAGGCACTAGGCAACACAGAGCAGCACCAGGCAGCACTGAGCACCAGCATCCCTACTGGATAGCAGGCACCAGTGGGTAGCAGGCACCACCTGGCACCAGTGGGCAGGAGGAACCAGTGGTTTGCAAACATTTCTGGAAATCAAATATTGCCAAAGATAAGGAACCAGGATGAAGCAACAGCAAAAACAAACTCTTGAGAACATCAGAGTTGACTATTCTGAAGTCTAGAATTTTTAAAGATGTGTCTATGCACTGACAAGGCTATGCAACTTTACAGTTCAGTGTGCAGACTTACAATTGC
Organism: Cryptoblepharus egeriae; assembly: GCA_030015325.1. Classification (NCBI taxonomy): domain Eukaryota; kingdom Metazoa; phylum Chordata; class Lepidosauria; order Squamata; family Scincidae; genus Cryptoblepharus; species Cryptoblepharus egeriae. Next base: position 45,457,026 of record JAREYC010000006.1, read on the forward strand.
AACCTTATAATTACAACCTTATGCAAACTTACAATTAACTGCTTTCAAAAATGCTTCTGAACTGATGTAAAAAAAACCCTAAATGGGATATTTAATGAAAGGAAACTTAAAACTTAATATTCTAATCTGGATCCCCTGGCCTGCTAGAGCATCATCGTATGTTTCAAGTGCAGGATCACATGGATTGAGGGAAGAAAAGCCACATGCATATGTGCAGATTTCAGGTTGCAAGGTATACAATTAAATACATGTTAATCTCTTGCAATCAACATTATAGCACACATTTAATCAAAAAATCCATCCACAATTTCATACTTCATTAAGGTAAACTGAAGGTAAAACTGCTCATCTACCCCAATCTTTTACATCCTAAATGAAATCTCCAAGTAGCAGTCCTCCAATAAGCAAAGATCAATCTTACATCAACAAAAAGATGAATTTTTGACAATTCTCACTTCAGTAATTTTTGAAAGTACTCACTTCAGTAATATTTGAGGCTTCTTGGTTATACAATACATATCAAATAATATGCAAGGCACTGAAATGAATAGAACTACTCTGAAGTCCGTCTTTTGACTGCATAAATAGTTTCATTCATTTATAACTCTGCATAAATCACATCCATGTGATGTAGGCTTTACAGATTAGCCCCTAATCCAGAGAGCAGCTCTTATTATTTAAACAGAATCTATCAAATCTATCAATAATAGATATAGGCTATATATGCAATTTGTGGCAGAATATCTTCCAGGAGGTTTCCATAACATCATGGAACTCAATATGGAACAGGTGGAACTTGGTCTTAGCCAGAAACTTAACTGACAAGATTTAAATACCTAAATAACTCTGTTTAAAGATATTAAACATAAAATAATTTAGGTTAAAATACCTAAACATCTCAGTTTAGTCTAGATTACAGGTTATCTTTCTAGCACTGTAACTGACCTTGCTCTTTAGAGTCAGTCACAAGACTGCTGGCCATGATAACTTACTTGGACATGCCTCCAAAGCCTGTCTTGGGTTGTGCTGTGCTGGAATCTATTTGCACTAATAGGCTTCAGAACTTCTGGTCAAACCAGAAGTTACCTCTGAAGCTTTCAGATGTTTCTACAGGTCATTCTGAGGCCCACTGAGATCAATGGCATGGATTGCCAGTCGAGCACGACCTTGAAGATGCCTGGCAACAGTGCTGAGCCAGCATCCTCCCCCTTCCAGAATGGCTTCAGTTTGGAACCAAGCATTTTCAGGGGCAGGGAAGAGGGCCCAGCTTGAGACTCCAGCAGAAATGGATCTGTGATCCACCAGCGGGTTCCAGTCAACACACTGAGAAACTCTGGCCTAGAGATGATCAAAGTTAATAACGAAAAGGCCGCTGATCTAAAACAAACAAAAAACCTGGAACATAATGCTTCTATTGCAGGAAAAACCCACAACCTGAAGTGGGGCCATGCCTTTATTGGTAACAATGAAAAATAAGGTGTCAGACACCTTGGAAATCCCAACATGAGGGATTCTTTGCATGCTTCTTTTGCACATGTATATGACTCTCTTCAGAGAAAGTTCTAAGTCTACAATAACTCCCATCTTATGATTTTATGAACTGCAGACTGTTGGGGAACATACTATACATCCCTCAACTATTTCCTCTTAGGTTTTTTGTGCTTTTTTGTTTTTTGTTTTGCTGCTCACCATCTAGTAGCATGAAGAAGAATCCCATCAGCTTTGAAAGATTGCTGTTTGAAAATAACTTTGTTACTTTCTGGTTGGTCCCAGTAAAGGCATCACCCTCCCTTGGAATGTGGATATTTCTTCTAATGAACCAAGACGGTCACCAAAAAATTCATAGAGGAACCACCACTAGTCTTATTCACTAGTAAAGCATTCATAAAAGCATGAACAAAAACTGTGTACATTCAAAAATACCCAAAGAGGGTCAAAACACTCTTGTTATTTGGGAACAGCAATACAGGAATTGTTCAACACTTTGACTTACGTCTTGAGTGGTGTCTTCTTCTTCTTTGCAGGTTTATTTAAGCCATCTCCTTCTGCCCCATTGATTTCACTGGTGTTAGCTACTATTTCAAAAGAGGCTGAAGACTTTGTGGGGGAGCTGGTTACCTTTGAAGAAGACTTGAAAGGGTCAATAGGGTCCTCACGCACATCTGGATCAAAACTGTATGTTTCAGTGGTTTCCTGATGCAGCTTAGGAGACTCTTGTATTTTGGAAGTGGAAGAAAAAGGGTTGAAGTTGGGGTCATCCCATTTGTCAAAATCAAATGTATAAGAGCCTTTGGAGATAGGGATTTCATTTGGATCAGTAGGTGCCTTGGTTGGGGTAGTGGGAGCATCATCAACCTTCTCTATAGTCTTCTTTGTCTTTGGTCTCCTGAGTGGCATTTTGGCACCAGGTTTTTTGCCCACTTTTTTGGGCTGAGGGCTGCTCTCCTGTTGCTCTTCCCCACTTTCTTTGTTCTCAGAATAATCAAATTCGAGCCTCACTGCTAAACCCTTCACTGGAGGATCTTCTTGTCCTCCAGTGTCAGATGGTGTCACCTCCACAGCTTCTGGTGCTGTTGTTATAAGCTGAACGGGTTTCTTGTTGACAGGGGGAGAGTTTTGTACTTGGCTGCTGCCAGCTCTAACCTCGTCAAAATTATTTGGGTCAAAAGGATATGTGGCTGCAGGAACAGCGATGGGCTCTTCTTTTTCTGTGGCACTTTGGGGAATCTCAGTGCATGTGGGTTCACTGGATTCTACTCTTTCTTCAGGCAGGTTTTCTCCACCCAGGTCAGCAGAGTCTTGTTTGATGTCAGAGGCTTTTGGTTCTTCCACGGATGGAACTTCCAGAGGTTTTTTTGCTAGCTGTTTTTTCTTTAAGGAAGCTGGCCTAGATTTCTTTGTGCGCTTAAGAGTACTGGAAGCACTGCTTGAACCAGTACCAAATGTATCTGTTGCTGAAATTGCTGCCTCGTTATTACCAAGAAAAGACGCTCCATCAAAATCACCAGCTTGCAAGCTAAGGGACCGAGACAATGTAGATCGGGAAATTGGAAGAGAATCTGTAGATTTTCTTCGAACATGTGCCTTGGAGTCACGATTTCTAGTATCCAGAGAGCTGGGATCTTGCAAAGAATCTACAATCTCAATGTTATCAAAATCTAAGTTGTAAGTCCCACTGCTAGCGATGGGCTTGTCTTCATCAAAAACAGTAGAAAATGAATGGGAAGGAGGACGGAATGGACTTTCTTCAACAGATTCACTATGTGAAACATCAGTTATCGATATTGTGTCAGAACAGAACCCTATGAAAGTAAAAGAAAGAGTGATCAGCCATGTCTAACTGAAAATAGCTTGGATAAATCCGAATTACACATATTTTCAGATTATCTGAAACCATATTTATTTGCTTTTTAAACTGTCAGTTCATTTGTAAACTATGAACTTTAATTTCACAATTATTATATATGAAACAAATTTTATTGAATGAAATACAGACACAAGCAGTAATTTTGTTCAGAAACACATACATTCTTATAACCCTTTCTTAACAAATCCAAACATTTTGTTCCCTTTTGTAGTTGTTCTTAATGACTGAGGAAAATACCATAAAGTCATGTCTTAAAATGTCTCCAAATTGTTCTTTAGTTTTAAGAGCTCAATCAGAACACAACAGCCTATGCATATAAAATTATGGGAAATTCTTCCATAGTATACCATTCACAGTTTATAGTCAATAGTAAATTGATTGTAAAAATATAAAAAAATGTTTGAATACTGAAACCTTTCTAGAAAACTTTATGGCACAAATCTATGGTGAGGGAAAACTCCAGGAAAACCAGAGCACTCCTCATCTTTATAGCAGGGAACAGTAACTTCTATATGACAAAACCTTTTGTATTGATTTAGAGGTCTTCTAACTGATTTGTGTTTCTGGAAGCTTATAATGGATTGCAATGATAACAATTTGAAAACAATACACTTGCATGTGAGAGTTCTTTGGTATCACGCTGACATTTATTGGATTATTTACAGATACCACAACTGTACATGTTGTTACAGAAACTCTGAGTCTCAGAACCATCTGGTGAACTAGATAAGAAGAAACATAAGACTTGCCCAAGGCCACCCAACTCCCTGGCCATGTGTTTCTGAGTCCAGTATTCTGACCCCTATGCCGCAGTAATTACTCTAAATCATCTTCATCTCTTCTACATACTGTGGCTGCATGCTCAAGGTTGGACACAATTACATTTCCATTCTGCCCCTAAGCATGTATGGTATCAAATTGCAAATACTTTGCATCATTTCTACTGGATGTCAACATTTGTACTTCCAATGGATGAGCTATCAAAGCCTTTCCCCTCTAGTAATTACTTTACTCTGCATGTGGTCCAATAAAGTCTAGTGTAGGGACAAAGCCAAAAGGCTTTTTACATCCTGTTCTATTAGTCTAGTGGGCAATTATTTCTCTATGGCTTCAGATTAAACTTCTGGCCTATATTTATTTGTGCAAAAAGGACCCAAAATTAAACATATGATGGATAACCACAACTTTTTAAAATGGTTCTGGAAGGAGAGGGAGATGAACATTTTTTTGTAACTCACCAGCTTTTGTGTGCCAAAATTGATTGTAATTGAGTGGATCATTCATAATTTTTAACACCTTCACATATTATATGCTAAATGCATTTTTTCTGAGAGCTTCTCCATCATGCTAAAACATGAACATCAAAAAACATGCCCATATTATATATTTCTGATTATTTTCAGTATGAGGAGAGTATAGTGGTACACTCCTCAGTTCTGATCAACAATCACCCAGAAATAGTGTTAATCAAAAACCCGAAGACCTCTTTTTATGCCGATTGCCCCCTACCTTTGGACACTTCTTAACCATACTCCCCAAAGCATCTTTGATATCTCAGCAGGTAGGCTGGGATACACAGGTGGTCCTAACACATCCAGTTGGATGATCCAATGACAACAGCATCAGCAATTTTTAAAGAGCAAAGACAGGAAACTATTGCTAACTATTCAGCATTGAGCATCTGCTACCTAAGCATGTTCCTCTTTCTACCACAGGCTGGTCTTAAATTCACATAGGTGGGAGTACCATATGTCTCTACAACAGGAAGAAAAGTAGCTTTTTAAACTGCTAATTTTCCCTCTCCAGGGATTAACATGTTTCTTCTCATTTGCAGTGGCCATTTGGCCATTTGAGTCAAAACTGTGTATAAAAAAATCTGTCTAACAAGAATAGATCTGTATAATTGCATTATTCACCTCTAGTCCTTCGGATTGGCAACCAGCAACCTTCCACCCTGGACACTAAAACCAGACTGCTTGGGCAAGTGACCTGCTGAAAATCCCAAAGCATATCATACTCAACTTATACATAAACTTTTTTCCCGTAGTTAAGAATAATCTTTGAGTACGAACTAATTATTATAATGAATATTAAAGAAGAATATTGACAATCTTGCTACCACACGTTTCTTGCCCTGACTTGTCACAATTAAGTCACTATGCTATAAAAAAGTGTGATGAGTAAAACCAATGTTTTACAAGTAAAACCAATGACAGACAAGTATCTCATTCTTTCACCTATCCAAGTGTGAAATATAGTTAAGGACTGCATAAATCTAGTATGGGATGATTGATAATTATGTAGAATAAATGTGTTCATGTTAGAAAAACCTATAACACAGAATTGAATTAGTAGGGTTATCATTTGGTGTCATTTCCAAGACAGGGTACTTCACTGAGGGCCCCTTCCTATTAAATTTGTCAGTGCAGGTGAAGCCCCAATGCAGTCCTAAAATAAGGAAACAGATATTCCCGTTTCGGAGATATTTGAAACCATAGCTCCCTACCAGATGCAGTGCATGCGCCAATGGCACACCTGTATCAGAGCTAGAAAATTTGATAGAAATTTTCTGGATCTGCAGAAAATACCTCACAGAATCTGTACATTGAACTATTTCAGAAGAGACAGAACTAAATTGATAAAGAACTTTGGAGACAGAACTAAATTGATCTGCAAATGTAAATACTAGCTGAAAAGAGGACATCAGATTTATTATAGGGTGGAACAATTTTCATTGGTTTATAATTGTACCATCACAGCCTTATATTGTATCTCTTAAAACTGTAGCCATATGATGTAATTATTCATTTGCATTGTGGATTTATGCAGACAAGAGAATAGTGGATATAGAGCAGTTCAATGCAGCAGGCATTATAATACATTGAATAGGGTGTGATGCTAGTTTTCCTCCTTGTGGTGCACCCCAGATAGCACGAAAGTGTGAACTAAATGACTAGCAACAATTGGCAGCCAGACTACACTGAAGAATTGGCAAGCTGGCGACACTTGGCAGCCAGACATCTATGTGGAATTCATGGCTCTCAAAATAACATGGCAATGGAACATTAACATCTGATTTATGATAAGCTCATGTATTTGCCATATGTTAAACAAACAAACACATGTAATATGTATAATCCTATCTTAGGTCCTGCATATTACTCTAGTATTTGGAAATTTGCATTAAAATCCTAAAACAATATTTTTCTACTAAAGTTGATTCTCATCTACTCATCTACTTTAGATTCTCATCTACGGGTATACATAATGTCTCTTATGTGCTCCCGTTGTTACTTTGGATTGTAGGGTATGTCTACAAATATATTTCTTTTTGTATAATAACCTTTGCTCAACTGAAACAAAAGGCAGCTTTTAAAGCACTGGTTTTCTTATAAAGAGAGCAATTGTCCGTATTGATCTCAGAAAAGCTTACCTTCGGGTGGCTTTTTCTTGGTGTTTCACTTGTGAGTCTTAGATTGTGAGCTTCTTTGGAATAGGGAGCCATTTTTCCCCATTGTTTTTTCCCCCCCTCTATAAACCATTTTGTGAAGTTTTGTTGAAAAGTAGCAGGCTTAGCACCCATGGATGTATCTACAGATGCTGAGCTTGTTGCCGGAAGGCAATTTTCTGTAAATTGGTTTGTGAACTTTCTGTTGAAAAGTGGTATATAAATACTATTGATTGACCAGACACGCAGCTGTATCTTCAGAAGGTGATTAATGCAAGAAGTGTATTGGCACAACAGAATCTTCTGCCAGCTGGAGTCCTTACATTAGCACAACACTTCTGCTTGTGGAAGGATCTTCTGACAATGTTATTGCTCCCCTATAATCTGAGGATACAATCCCTAATCCCTCATATTTCTGTAGTGTAGCAGGACTTAAAATAGTTGAAGGATTAGTCAAACACCATTTTAATAGTAGTCTCCTACAGTAAACTAAAACAATTCTGAAATTTCATCTGCAAAGAAATACATGTATGACTGGAAAAACAAAGACTTTTTAACATTAGGACACTACTCTACTAGTTCTGCTTCCTGAATTAACACAGAGAGAAAAGCATTGACAGAAGCATCACCACAAGAAGCCCTGAGTAGCTCAACAATGCTGCTTTGTGGCTACAGAAAGCTGCTTAACATCCTGCCCTTTTGACACCAGAAGTGAGTTAGAAATGAAAGGAATGTTGCCCTTTCACTTCAAAGCAGCATCAACAAAGGGAGTTTACTATTCATGACATTTACTTGCAGAAGCTGGAGTTTTGCTGTTACATTACGGGAGAAAATATACATCTTATGCACAAGCGTTTGACAAGTATCAACTTTGAAATCATTACTGAGCTTTGGATACCCTCACAGAGTCTGAAAAACACAGAGCGCTCAAATGTTTTAGTTCTTTACTGTGGGGAAAAATGCAGTTTACAGTTCACATTTAAGCCTAAATGCATGATCTTAATGTTCTTAGGAGACCCAGGTCTGTGTTCGAGACCCAGGTCCCCACAAGACAGGGTGAGCTCCTGTCCTTAGCCCAACTCTGCAACGTAGCTGGAACCAATCGTATCAGCTCCATTGGACTATTTCAGTGGCGTGGAGAGGGGGGATTTGTTGCTTGGGTAACAGCCTATCCTCCATATTAATCTACTCAGGCCTTTGTGGTTCGCAAACAACATCAAGCATGATACCATGGTCTTCAAGACTGATGGATGCCAATGCAGTGTTCAATTTTGTAGTGTTATCACTGATCAAATGACCAACAGACACTTTTCATGGGCCAAGAAAAGATGGAATGAGGAAATAGGAAGTTTGGAAAAAGAATAGAAAAATAGCAGGAAAAAACATGAATAAATGCAGGTCTTGACAGAGTGAATAACCGTCTGGCTTTATAATTAAAGACTGCACTTAAATGATATTTAGCATGTGTCATCTTCTTTCTTTCACCCTTCATTTACATTCTTCGTGCAAATGGGGAAATTGACTTTCCTTTTCTCCAGATAACAATAAATGCAAAGCTATTTGCTACTGTGAAAAGACAGCTGCAAATAAAAAGCAGGGGGGAGGCTTAGAGTCTATTGAACAATCCTAATAAGAAGGGCCTCTTCACATTTTAGATTGCAGTTGTATTTTCTGTAGGCAGTGCTACATACACATCTTCCAACAAAAATGTGTGAACAGATGCTGATCCTTAAATACCTCTAGAACTTCAACACCAACAGAGCTTTGTGTTTGGCTGTCTTTTTATCCTTAATCGCTTGGGTTTCATTGGAAAATGGAGGCCCCCTATTTAACACCAACAGCCTTTGCACATCAACCAGTCAGTCAACAGGATTTAAATATTGCTTTTCAACAAAAAGTTCACAAAGCCGTTTAAATCAAATAACTAATGGCTCCTTGTCCCAAAGGGGCTCACAATCTAAAAAGTTTCAAAAAAGACACCAGCAGAAGCCACTATAAAAGACATAGCTGGGGTAACATACCCCATATTGCGTAAACTGCACTAGTTCTAGACCGGAATTCTGTGTTAATCTCCCTATAGACTTCCTCAGATATCCCAAGAATGGCGTATTTTACATTGAAGATTTTGTCAATTCCTTTCCATGTACACAGAAAGAGACCATATACTGGGAGTACCACCACAATTCTGAAATTTCATCTGCAAAGAAACACATGTATGACTGGAAAAACATAGACTTGTATGACTGGAAAAACAAACCCTCCAAGATTCCCTATGAGATTCTTTCCTAGTCCCATCTGCAGACATCAAGAATTGTATCTGGGATCTTCATTAAAAGCAAGACTCTACCACTGAATCATGGCTCCATAAAGTCATGGCTCCACATGGGATTCATAGTCAGTGGTTCCAGGTCAGAAAGTCCAAAATTTTTTCACCTAAATCCATGTAAACTGGCAGAAACTAAGAAAAAAAATACTTTAATACATACTGTTATTTAAGATCAGAGTCCAAAGGCTTATTATTTGAAGGCAAAGATTTGTAGTAAGGAATATCACTTTAGCCTCAGTTTCATCTGCACAGACCCACCGCTGTAAACAGGCAAGCTCATTCATGAGGATCTCCTCTACTAATGCTAATATTTTAGCATGGACATCATATGGAGGAGCAGCAACAGGGGGATGGAGAGAATACTCAGAATCTGTAGCAATACCCACAGTGAACTTCCAAATACAGAATTTTGTAGGAGACTGTACCAGAAAAACAGTTGAAAACTACTATCCTGAAATGAGAATATCAATCTAAGACTCTAAGGAGATGAGAATAATGGCTTTTACAAAATAGGAGGCTGAATTCTGTTGGAGCAAACTATTTAATCCTTTGATTCATATGAAGGGTTGAACTCCATTTTTTAAAAAGATTTTAAGGGACCTGTTTGTTTTCAAGACTGATTTTCTTTCTGTTTCAGGCCTATTCAAATACCGGTAAGTAAAACCCAGTCAGATTTATTTTAATTTAGTTTGTTTTCAAAAATGCCCTTACTTTTAACCATGTCTTTGCCACAACCTATGTCACTGGAGCAAAGACCATTACTGAGCAGCCACCTGCCCATTTTGATACTTCTCCCCATTTGCTTTCCAGCATCAAACATAGAAGAGAATGTGCCCTTTCATGTACACGCTGATGGTCTCATCCCATTCACTATTCATTTGTTACCTGTGTCCTCTGATGGGAGTTGAGGTCTTACTTCTTGTTCCTCTACGTCAAATGCTGCATCTTCAGGTGGTAGCTGTGGTAGTGGAGGTGCAGCCTTTACAGGAGTTGTAGATTCTGGTGTCTCAAATGCTTCTTCAGAATCTGAACTCCTAAGCAAAATGAAAAAGTATGACTTTAATAATCTACATTTGAAAAGGAACAAAGGCAAGCAAGGCAAACAAATGATATTTCTTGAAAAAATGTAGAGCTACTTCACTTGAAGCGGCCAGGTCACCTCTGCATTTCTGAGGAAATACAGAATGGATATGCAGCTTCTTTTGCAGCATGATTTCTAGAGCAGAATATCATGTTCACAGGGACACTCTGAAGAAATCTTGATGCCACTTAAGATTTCAAAGCATTACAAAAGCAAACATGCACTCAGGAAAAAGTAAACGTTGCCAAGGAAAAAAGCCTGCCTTTTCCATTTAAAGGAGGCTTCAGCACAGACAAACTAAAACAATGTCAATGGGATCTTTCAATGGGATGTTGGAATTTTCCTTAGCATGAGCACAAACCAACCAAATAAGGAAATTCTTATGAGAGAGTGTCATAATACTCTCTTAAATTCTGAATCAATCTACCTGGATATGCAGCTGAGTGTGAGTTCCTATAAAACAAGAGACCAAACTGGATCAGAAATTAAGAAGGAACCAACTGTGTTTTCCATACTACCCTCCATATTTCAGATCTAATTTCTTCCAAGATTTACTAACTGAATATATATTGTTATTATTTAATTGACCTACTACAGTATTATTAGTACTATTAAGGTAATGGGGTACTACTATGATTATGTCAAATGCATAAATTTTTATTCCTTTAAAGCAAGCAGACAGGAGTTCCTCTATGTTATTTTTTATATTCTTAAAGTTATATAGGTTTAATTATGATCACAGAGATGCTGTTAATCTACACTATTATCTCACAATTTAATCTGTATCTTTCAAAAAAGAACTCATCTGTATGTAACTTCCTGAATTATCCTCCAACCCTACAAAAAGTATAAAATGGGAGATACTTGGTATAAAATGGGAGATACTTGGCTTGGCAGCACAACATGTAAATGGGATCTTGGAGTCACTGTGGATCACAAGCTGAACATGAATCAGCTGTATGATTTGACTGCAAAGAAGGCATATACCATTTTAGGCTGCATTAAAAGGACTGTAGCCTTCAAGTCAAGAGAAGTTATAGTTCCTCTTTATTCTCCATTGGTTAGACCTCATCTTGAGTACAGTGTTCAGTTCTGGGCAAAAGATGCAGCCAAACTGGAACAAGTCCAGAGGAGAGCGACAAGAATGATCAGTGGGATGGAAGGGAAGCCCTACGAGGAAAGGTTGGAGGAACTTGGGATGTTCAGCCTGCGGAAGAGGGATGTTCAGCCTGGGGAAGAGAAGGCTGAGAGGAGACATGATTGCCCTCTTCAGATATGTGAAGGGCTGTCCTATGGAGGAAGAGGCCCATTTGTTCTTAGCTGCCTCTGGAAGCAGAACTAGAACCAATGGATACAAACTGCAAGAAAGGAGATTCCGGCTGGATATCAGGAAAAAAAATTCCTGACGGTGAGGGCGGTTCGGCAGTGGAATAGATTGCCAAGGGAGATGGTGGATCCTCACTGGGGATCTTCAACAGAGGCTCGACAAGCATCTGTCAGAGATGCTCTAGAAGGATTTCCTGCTACAGGCAGGGGGTTGGACTAGATGACCTACTAGGTCCCTTTCAACTCTAGGATTCTATGATTCTATGAAGAAGCTTGGAGAACATTCCCTGATGCCAGATGTGATGATTACAGTGTGAAGGATTCCATATGGAAGAGAAGAGTTCTATGAGTTACCTGTAAAACAATTATCTACCTCATAGGGTTGTTGTGAGGATAAAAAAACTTTGTAATCTATTGGCATTAGCATTGGCAAGGTGGGGTATAAATCAAATCAAATAAATTAAAACTCTAATAACATTCCATGTCGTACAATATCTGAAGTGTTGTCAGTACAGTTCTAATTATTACTCTTAATATAAATTTACCAGTTCCAGTCCCTACACATACATTATTCCATATTACTTATTTAAAAAGAAACCAGAAGGAATAATACAACAGCAAACACAATATGAAACAAAAGTATGAAGTGTGATCTAACCTCACCAAGGCAAGATGGAAATAAGGTACTCATAACAAAAATGCAAAAAGCAAGTTTAATGGAGGTGAGAAATACAGATACATACAAAGATAATTGCAATAAAGTGACTTATCAATTGAGGATGCTGCCTTTCTAGAATGGAAAACATATGAAAATTTTTTATTTAACATGAACTAGAAAAACAAGACAGTAAAAACTAAATAAAATGCAATCTAAGCAAAAAATGTAGCAACATTATTGTCTTGAAAATTACAGTATTCACAGAAAGCATTTCCTAGCTGGTCAAACGGCAGCTATTCCTTCTGGCCTTTCATAAAATGAATTTAATGGTGTGACAGTTTCCTGACGGACTGACTTGCCTATTTCCAGCGATTCGCTGCATGGCCAGGAGACTGTAGTCTGAGCTGCTTCTCACAGCTGTCCACATCCAATGCGCCCACTGCATGGGGGACAACATTTGCCAGGAGGTGAAAGCCATGTTCTCTCAAGGAAGCACTAAGATGAAGTTCTTTCCTTCCACAGCTTCAAAAAGAAAATAGGTTCTTGCAAGGAACCATTTCTTGGATTCGCTAGATGTCTCTTGAAGTGCAAGTGCCTGGATTTGCATTCCTGTTACATTTGCTTAAATCTCTTTCTCTGCTTGAAGACAGCGTGGGTTGTGGTGAAAAGCCCCCGGTGTTGCTCCTGACAGCTCAAGTGGTTTGATGGACTGGATTCCTTCCTGTTATCTCTGCAGAATGCCAATGAGGTTTTAGTCTGCCTGGCAGTTGCCTAGAACCTGCCACTCTCTGGATCTATTTGTCTACTGCTACACCTGTGCAAAGCCAAAAGGTTTCTAGTAAATACTGTTTCCCAATTTTTTTTCCCCATCAAGCTTATTGTGAATAAAGTGACTTCCAACCTGGAAAACACATGCACACACAAACACAAAGGCTTTCAGCAGAAATGTGCTCTCATTGCCTATTATTGCTTCCCAAAACATGTTCTTTGTTTCCAGATTCAAGCTATGTTTGTGCAGAATATAAAGACATAGGTTGCAGCTTTTCCTGTTGTTCCTTTTCCTAAACTGTGCCCTTCTCTCCCCCCACCCAAACTTCCTAGTTCATTAAGGGTCTGAATCAATGTGAACAAAGAGCTTTTGTAAAAGAAAAAAAATAATAAATCTGCAGAACAAAGAACTCTTGCTGGGATATTTCAGTCTTTTGAAATATGATGGAAACTATGCAGATTGGAGTTTGATTGGGTTGCTATTCCTATCCCCCCAACTCAATTTATTCAGGAAAAAGCAGTTCCATAGAAATAGCATACACACAGATAGTCGTCCTTAAAAAAAAATATTTTTCAGAATAAAAGCTCAGCCTTTCCCCTTTCACAAACTGCATCCTTTGTTAAGGGCTGCTCCACACATTACCTAGCAGTAAACATGTTCCCTGTTTGCCAACAGGATTTTGTTGCTACAAATATAACATGTGGTTAAAAAATGTGTGTGCGTTGGAGGGGGTTATTCTCATCTCATCACTTAGTTCACATTCAGACTTTTTTTCTTTTTAAAGATGCCACATCATACTTGAGAAGAGCCATCCAATGACCCTGCACTGAGTATATTTCCTGATGTAAAATGAGCAGGCATTGTTTTTTTACTGTGTCCTAAAACCTAGTGGACATTTTACACAAGAGTAACTGCAAACCGTTTAAATGTTTTCCATGCTACTCAACTTAAATTTAAAAGCTTTTTTTTTTAAAAAGTAACAAATATACTGATTATGTCCAAAAATTTAAGCATAAAAATTCATCATTTTGGGATGTTTCTCCATTCCATTCCAAAACCTTTATTGGCATAAAGGGATGTTTCTCCCCATCAGGATTTTAAAAACCTCTCCCCATATCCAGTTTTATAGTTGGCTTGTGAACAGATAAAGCAACTAGAAATCAAGGCACTTTTTACAGTTATTAATTCTGAGATATTAAGAGCAACACCATCTTCCGGAAACTGAACTTTTCGAAGACAAAAGGCTGATTCACAGAACAGCAGGCGAGATCAGGGGAGATCTGGGTATATCTCAGAGCTTACACTGTAACAGCAGCTGCAAAATACAAATCAAAGCTGTGAATACATACACAGCGGATCAAACATTGTGGCAAATAGAGATAATTTTCCAATTTGCTTTTTTGCAAGGTGAAAAACTAAATTCCTCTGACTTTCATGTGGCAGAGATTTAATTTCATTGTCTATTGCTGCTTCCTTTTTTCTGCTTTTTTATCTACTACACTTAAGTAATCTGTTAACACTTTCACAACTGACCTGTTTAGATGATATTCCTTTATCTCAAACGTCCTTTAGTAAAGATCAGGAGTGGGTCTAGTATTTTACACTCTCCCAATGTGTTCCACCTCCACCTGCATTACATTTGTAGAGCACTTTGAATATGCCAAATACATCACATGTATGGCACACATACTAGCCTTACAAGGAGTCTGGAAAAGAGTGGCTTGTCATAAGCCACCTAGTGTAAATCCATAGCAAAGGCATGCCTGGCAATTTCTGAACTGGGGACATCTTGATTTGCAACTCAGGCTGCAATCCTAACCAATTTAGGCTGACATAATTCACCTGCCTTCCTGTTCCCATCAACACACTGTCTGTGCACTGGCCTAAACCCCCCACCCCCACGAGCGATGGAGAGTTTCCTTAAAGCAGTTTTGTCACCTCCAGGCCAGAACAGGACTTGTGTCAGCCTAACTGGGTTTTAGGATTGCAACCACAGTCTCTTGGCCATTTGTGACATCAGCTTTCTTTGCACCAGGGAAAAGATTAATGCCAAACTAGCAGACAGCATGCTTATTTGAACATGTAATTTTCCCAAACACCAGAGAGAGTAAACATGGGTTCTCGCTTCATCACTTCTTTGAACAAATTGTACTTTGCAGCTGCAATGCATTACAATGCACTGGTGCGGGTTCAACATGGTATGTGTACCTTTTCTCTCAGGGAACTACAAAGTACTGGCTTCCTAAACAGTGGTAGAATTTCTGGATTTGAATGGGTAGTGAAAAGAATAGGGACTCATTCAATTTAAGCATGAAGTTTTCATGGCATCTGATAGGGATTTGCTCTTGCCAGACCTTCAGACATCAGTGCCCAACCTTAGTTGTGACAATAATCTAAACACTGTAGACTAGTTTAGAATAATTTAGAGTCTAAACTAGTAGACTAGTTTAGAGTTTAGAATAAACTCTCCAGGAATTCATTTCTTACTCATGAAAACATCCTTTCTGGATCAGACCAATGATCCATACAGACTCGCTTCCTGCAGCTGAGTGGCTCAGCAGATGCCTCTGGAAGCCCATAAGTAACGCGATACCTGTATCCCATTGCTAGACCCTTGCATCTGTCATTCAGAAACAAGGTAATTCTAAAATCCAGAGGTTACATGCATTACTTATAACCTGTGATGGACTTTTTCCTCAATAAATTTGTCAAAATCCCTTTCAAAGGCATGTAGGCCAGGTGCCATCGCAACACCCTGTGGCAAAGGGTTCCACATATTAATTACATTCTGAGGGCAGAAATGTTTCTTCAGACTTTTAACTTTCCCACCATTCAGGTTTAATGGATGTCCCCTGGTTCATCTAGCCACTCCATGAATAATTTTATGTTTCAGTCATGACTACCTCAGGGACCTTCTTTCTATACTGAAGAGCCCTCTACATTGCAACCCTTGTCATATGGAAGGTATACCATTCCTAGTGCTGCTATTTCTTTTGTGAGATGTGGTAACCCAGAACTGCACAAAATATTCCAGATGTGGCCTTACTACCAATTAAGTACAATGATGTAATAATACCAGCTCTTTTATTCTCAATCCCTTTTCAAAATAATCTCAAGCTTAGAACTGGCCTTCTTAATAGCTGCTGCACATTGAGTTGATGCTTCCACTGAGCTCTCTACCATCAGCCAAAGATCTCTCGCTTGATTCCTCAGGCAGCTCAAAGCCATCAGCATATTTGCAAAATTTTGATTTATTGCCAGTGTGTCACAAGAAACAGGTTTTTAAAGACTACACTCAGGTTTGGATCTAAATGTTGTACCTTTTCCCTCTTTCGCACATACATACACATACACTTCCTAAATTATAGACAACAGAATTACTGCACTTTGGATGGGTACACAGAGACTTTCACAAAGGTATAATATGTTCTTTGTGGCATTTTCCTGGCTGTTTCAAGCTATGTATTTTCTGACTTCAGGACAAATCTCAGGAATGGAACCCAAGTGTGAATGTACATGTGAGAAGATATAAACATATCAGTCTGCAACTCATCAAATGTCAAGTGGTAGAATTTATTAGTTGTGATTTTCCAATTTTACTCGTACTTGTCTAAACACCTAGTTGAAGCATCATCTCTTTAATGTGACAGATACAGTCTTTTGTCTCAAGAGTTCTTGGCATAATAAAGTCCCATCGTAGGATTCTCTCTTGTGTACTGTCTTTTGCACCCTATAATGACTAGCAATATCCTACTGTGTGCATGAATAATTTGGAGAACTATGACACCTCTAGAGGCCAGACTAGATGACCTAATTGTATGAGCCTTGGGTAACTCAAATCAATAAAAATTAGGTCATTGATTCAGCTGAAGCCCAGATAAAAGCCCCTTCAAAATTAAAAATAGTACCTTATGCTTTCCCAATTGACTATCTACAACAGTGATTTTCATCTCATGGCATAAATATTAAGAAAGCACTGAAATTGTCACTGATCCCGAGAATTTAAGAATTGGATACACAGGAAATAAAAGCTATATTATACAATAAATTTACATATAAAATGTATTAGAGTGGATTACAAGGCTTGCCCAAGACAGAGGGGACTTTCCAGGGGCTACACTGAGACTCACTGAGGGTTGCATCTGGCCCCTGGGCCAGGTTTTGGAGACCCTTGCTTTAAAGGGTAATATTTACTTAATATTTAAATCCTTGTATTAATTAAAAGCTTTTCAAAGGAGGATTAAAATTTACTCAGCTATTCCCACTATTTGTTTTTTTTATCATGAACCAATGTCAGGGAATCTCAGCCCACAGATCTAATCACATTTATTTCCTTTTAAAGTATTTAGGTCAGGAATATTAGTATGATTACAGAAGAAAAATCAGATATTTTAATACCATGTCAGAGGTTCATCTCTGCACTAATGGCAGGACAACAAACCTTTTCAAGTGCAACACAAAGAACATTCTTCTACAATGCCACAACCTATTACAGTAAGTCCTGAACTTACAGCCATTCAAGATGCGTACTTGCATGCATACAAACATCCCTACAACACACAAACTTTCAAACATAGGAACATAATGTTCCTATGTCTGAAAGTGCTGGAGATGTTACTATGTTTGAAAGCAAATCGGGGGTTCCCAGCGCTTGGAATGAGGGGGGAAACTCTGCTCTCTCCACGTGCTGTGGGGTCCCCGGCATAGTATCTGGAGTGAAGAGGGAATCCCCCTCACTCCAGGCGCTTTGGAAGCTTTGTTGGATTAATGAACATTTCATCTTATGAAGGAGGTTCCGGAACAAAACCTGTTCGTCAGTTGAGTATTTACTGTATATCTTTTACATCAGAAGTCCTCATCCCCCAGTCCATGGCCCAGTGTTGCTTCATGGCAACCTAGCAGCCGGGCCATGCCAGGACTAGAGATCAGAACACTGCTGCTCCCAGATATAATTGTCCTGACCTATGGAAGTGAGGTCACTTTCCACCAGCACTTAACTTAGAATGTATTTATTTGGACAATTGCATAATTAACTAGGTTTTGTGAAGAGCTCAACACAATAAATCTATCCAACATATCATTCTAACAGTCTTAATACTAAACTGCAGTCTCAGTTCTCCTAAATCTTCCTTCCAATTAGATGTCTGTCAGTCACTCCTTCTTATCATGTGTGGAGTCAGAGGACCTTTCCCCTATTAGCAGTCAACTTCTTTTTTAAAATAATCTCCCTCAATCGAAGTGAAGCAGTATCAGACTCAGTGACATGAAGGTGAATAATTATATGGTAACTGAAAGAATTGATTATTTAACTCAATTTAAACAAGAACCATTTTCAACCAGGGTTTTCTCTACTTAGATTTTTGTTTAAAAATTGGAAGGACTTCAGAAGCTGGTGGAGATAGGGGGCATTGTGTGCCGCAGTATATGACGTCACGAAGAGTTGGACATGACTGAACGACTAAACAACAACAACAACACTAAAGTTAAGGAACATTTTTTTGACACAAACCTCAATAACCGCAGATTCTAGTGTCCACAAAAGGTATGGGAAAGGATCTCCCACAGATACAAAGGGACTAAGATAGAGTATTTATTATCAGACAAGTCATCAAAGCAGATCACAATATGAACAAGCACAGCACGCAAAGTATATTACAAGTACAGTGGTGCCTTCACATAACAAATGTCTCACATAAAGTACATTCTATGTAACAAACAAAAATTTCTCTAGGATTCTGCTTAATGTTACAAATTGTGATTCATGTAACAAACACACTCGTTGGCATTGGGCAGATACGCTGGCTGGCAGCCCTTTTAAAAAGCTGCCTCACACGCCTGCCCATAGCAAAAGCAACACTTCTGCGCTGTTCCTCCTGTGGCCGGGCATCCATTGGGCAGAGGGAGAGAAGAGCAGTGGAGAAGAGGGAAGCAGCTCAGGGCTAGCCAGAAGGGAGCAGGGGAGAGAGAGGCTCAGGATGGAGGGAAAGAGAAAGTGGGGAGACATTTTGAAGGTGTCTTGGATTGCAGCCTCCTAACCATGTCTACCCAGAAGCCCCACTGTGTTAAATGGGGCTTACTCCCAGAATAGTGTCTGCAGTGAAAGTGTATTGTGCACTGAAAGTGCACTGAAAGTGATTGCAGCCTAAGTAGACTTCATAGGAGCATGCACATTGAGTGCATGTTTTGAATTCAATTCCAGTGTTTTGCCATCATTTTTACATCCAGTTAATATTTTTATAGAAATTTTTGGGGGGTTCTGGAACCAATTGTCTGAGTTTCCATTATTTCCTATGAGAAAATCCACTTCACTTAAAAAATGTTTCACATAACAAACACGCCTCCGGAACAAATTAAATTTGTTACGTGAGGCGCCGCTGTATTTTGAACGCATTAAGTACATGGATTTGGAGCAGCACATGATAGCTGCTTGATCTATGCAGATGTAACAGTGAAGTGAAAAACAGCTTCCATTCCTCGTTACATGAGAAAAATCCTTCTTATAAGGAGTTATCACCTAAACAACTGCTAGATATTTTGGTGAACTACTAAATTTGGATAAAAAGGGGGATTATGGCCTTAATGGAATCCATATCAATATGCTTCCCAGCATCAATAAATTCCTGTGTAATTTTCCCCTTGGCAATACACAGCACGTTTCAGGCACAAAGACAACACAGGTCATTACTGTCAAAACCACAAGCACATGCTGTCTTCTGGAACATAGCATTCCATTCATTATGACCTATCTGATAAATAACAACACTAAATCAGGAATGAAGAATCAAATCTCACTTTGCATTCTAAAATTATGAAAAGCTCAAAAGCTCAAAAAGTTTTATAGTTAATTGCTTCCCCACCTAGCTTTTTTTTTGTTCTCAAGGTATTTGGGTTTTCACAGCTTTCCATATGAAACAAAAAATACTATGTTTATCAGAGAAGTACAGAACAACAGATCATTTAGACATTGGTACTTAGAAGATGCAGATTAGACAAAAATAAGTTTATTTATTAGGACTCACAATTACTTAGTATTCAAAATATAAAATAAATTGTAATAAATTGTAATGCAATAATTCTATGAAAATGTAGGTATTTGCATCTCTTACATTTCTAAAGGCATTCCTTAGGCCAGTGATTTTCAGCCACTGTGCCATATCACACTAATTTGGTGCAGATGGTCTTTTATTACCTGGGGAACTGGAGGATTTGAATCCCCTGCCAGCAAAGAAATAGCACCTTATCAGTCTGCCATGAGATGAAAAACAGTAGAAAATCACTGGTTTAGGTTTTTCCCTAACTTGAAGAAACTTTAACGAGAGAATGCATGTTTCACAAAAGATTCTGGTAGAAGTAGTACCAAAAGAGTTAGACTTTAGTAGGTTTCTTTTTAAAAGTCTAAATTCTTCAGGATCGCGAAGTGTGCTACATGATATGGCTCAATTAATATTCTACAAGGAGGCAAGTGGAAGGAGTTGTGAAAGCCAATCAAAGGTGTAAGAATTTACAATACTATGCTAAAGGAGGAAGAACTGTTAATTGTTTTCTATGCAGTCATAAACATATTTGCATTTGCACCAAGAAATATGAGGCAGGCAGATAGACTATAACAATTTGCTTTAGGTGCTGGTCAAAGAGAAGGTCCTTCTCTGTGTTTGAAAGCAAACCAATAAGGTTAACTTGGCTGCTTCCCAAAACGGTGTTTTCATCTGCTTAAAAATAGAAGCCCAATAGCCAAGAAGGCCAAATCATGGTAAACAAGCATTCAGTTCATCATAAGAACTAAAGCCCTAGCAAGACAGAACATAAAGTCAGTGAATTATGAAGTGCAATTATGGGGTGGTGTCTACTGCCCATTTCCATTCTTATCTAATTTGTATCCACACAGTGCACTAAAATGTCCAAGCAGCTACACCACAGAATTAGACTATAATTTAAGCCCATGTTTGATGAATTCCTTTGTCAACATATAGCAAGGAAAAGAGAATATTTACAAGTGCTCATGTTGCATTAAAGCTGGCCTTTCTGGTAACTCTAGAGACATACAAATGTCAAATGTAATAAATTATGTGGTTTTACCTACATCCATCACTTTCAAATGTAGTCCTCTTGAAAATTCCCATGCATAAATTAAGAACTGGTTACCCAAATGCAATTTCAAAAAATAGAAAGCTGCACAAAGTTATTTTTATCATTTGCTGCTGTTGACAAGGTACTGCACAATGCCACAATGACAGGACATAGATATGTTGTCCTAGATGTCATGGAAGGTCAGTTGTCAGCTTGGTTGGCAGCTGTTAATTTAATGTTACATGAAGTTCCAATTCTTACACCCGAGTTGTTCAGAATTTTGTTGATGTAATCTGTGTAGGATCTCAGGTCTAGACAGCTGGTTCATACCCAAGAGGCAAGCACTTAAAATATTTACATAAAAGTGTTCAATGGAAACATAAATATTCTTATTCACTAAGTCCCTACTGTATGTATTAATTCTGTTCCCGAGATCTGTATGGGAGAATGCACATAGCTTAAAACATGTTGGCCCAATGCTATAATGCCTGGGGGAAAGCACCACAAAGGGTGTAGTGCACCTGCTAGGAAGCACAGATGCAGCATTTCATCTACTGGACATTCATTACTCCAGAATCCAGTGTATTGTTCACAGACACTGTCTGTACTATAACCACATACAGAATAGCATCCTTTATACTTTACAATGGTTGACTTACCAATTCTTTGTTGCTCTATGATGAGGCACTGAAGAACTGACCTATATAAATTGATGGACCAGTAATTTATCAGGTTCATTAAAAACCTTCCAATTAACCCATTCTTTTTTTTTCCTCACAGGGAGATTTTGAAGTCCTGGGTTCTAGCAGCCACCCTCAGTCAGATGAAAGGGAGGTAAATGAAGGTAGTGTTATGGCAAAGAATCCAGGTCCTCTGGGGCATTTTTTACTATTAATTATTAATGGAATGCTATCATATCCTTGTACGGCTTTTCAGAGACAACTTCATCTATCCTATGATTAAATCAGCCATCACAACAAGCTCATGCTGAGACAGAACTCCAAAGCCAGTCACAATGTCTAGACAATGGTGGCAACGTGAAAGAGATAATAATAAAAGTGCCTACATGACAATTAACATAAGGTGTTATATCAGCACGATTGATATAATTCCCTGTCTTGGAAGCAAAATAATAACTAATTTTCCAGCATCAGAGCTTGTTTGGAGCCACTTATATACTTATTTAGTACAGACATATGTAGTACAGGCTCCTACAGTACTTTCAGCATCTCTTCACCGAACTCATAAAATAGCCAGGTTTTCTTAAAGAAAATACCATTAAGATCAGACCTCTGGGAACTTACCAGTACCCAGTACTCCAAAGAAGGCTTCCCACTTGCCTGGAAGTCATAACCATCAAACAAAAAGCAGTCCGGTCTCTTTCATCTCTCAGCATTTTGAACCTCCATCCAACATTCCACTGCTGAAATAATTCACCACTCATCATTCCCATCACGTCACTCTTCCCTCAACTGAAATCCTGTCTGCACCTGGATCCAACATAAGCTCCCTTCCTCACTGTTCATCTTTTAGTCCAATTTGTGATCTTTGAGACCTTCAAAGATCAGTTCAAACATCTTCTGCTCCCTCAAATAACCATTTCTGCCTTGCTGCCCCTCATATGTTTGGAACTGTCTTTGGGAAGACCCTAGCAATGCTCTCTTTTTTCCTTGCAACTCTTTCTTAAAAACATTTTTTCACTGAAATCTCTGGGATAGAGGATGGTCCTCTTGCCGTACTGAAAACCTTACATATAACTGAACAAAGACAATCAAATATTCTTCAATTGTTTCCATTTCCTTCCTCTTCTTTGGTTTCCCCTGTGTCTATCTAGAATGCAAATCCAATGGGCCAGGTTTTTTTGTGATCCTCTCACTCTGTTTGAAGCACCATGTACCTTAAAATTATACTGTTTATAATACTGCTTACTGACAAGACAGTTGCACTTGCTTTAAAAAAAGTTATGGTGGTTTTAACAGAGTATTGTGACACTGGCATCATATGAGCTGCCCACTACTGAAAAATATACCTCAATCAATAATATATTGCAAACTGCTTTCAGAGCAAGGCTGCAAGTCTTTTTATAACTTGCTGTCATCAATTTAATTGTCCCAAGGCAGCTGTGGCTGATCTTATCAGAGAACAATTTCATTCTAGTTTCATCTAGTTAGTGGGTTTTTCTCCACCCATGAAATAAGCATTTTCATTTAATAATCCCCTGCAGAATTTCTTGGTTTGCATTTTCTTCAAAACTGTACAGAAAGACTTAAGCTAAAATAAAAACCACATACATCCTGTAAGCTGTCCACTTCTAACAATTTCTGCATGCATGCTCAAGCTCTTTGCAAGACGTACCAGGTAAAAAACAAAACCAAGCACACTCCAAACCCATTCTTACTTTTAAATATTTGCTATAGCTGTATTTGCGATGCAGTACAAATATGCTGTAATTGAGGGGGGTGGGCGGAGAGGGAGGAAGGTAGAGGAAGGGAGGGGAGTGGAGGGCAGAGCCAGGATTTGACCTATTTTGGGGGGCAGGCAGGAGCAGCACATCACCACTCTGGTCTGCTCAGACTTAGGATACAACCAGAGGTGGGGCTTAAATCCGAGCAGACCTATAGTGGCTGCTGCAGCCTTACACTATAGTAGAAGGAAAGTGTCCCCTCCCCAGGGAAGCATAGCAGAAGCCTAACTTTAACTTGTGGTGGATATAATGCAAGTACACCAACCTGCCTGTTCCACAAGTCATGTCAGTCACTTAAAAAGAATTGGAATATTACCGTATATACTCGAGTACAAGCCGAGGCACCTAATTTTACCACACAAATCCACTTCTTTGCCCATCTTATGACAAGTATAAGACGACCCGAGTATAAGCCAAGGGGGGCTTTTTCAGCATTAAAAATGTGCTGAAAAACTAGGCTTATACGCGAGTATATACAGTATATTACTCACATCCAGTCTTGTGACATCTTAGCTATTATTACCTTTATTGAAGCCTAAAGCTACTGAGGACTACTTTGCTTTCTATACTTTCCATGAAACCTATACTTCAATGAATGTCTCTCTTTACAGTACCACAAGACTCACTCTGATGTTTACTAAAAAAAAAACAAATAATGACCCCCCCTCCCCCAAAACTGGTTTTAATTAAAGGATTCACTTATTATTTATTTGTATGGCATGTCTTGGTCTGATTGGCTTTCAATTCAGACCCAGGTGCTTCTGGGCTCAATCTAATGAGTCAGAAGTCCCTGAAAAAAGCCTCTTTAAGTGCCAGAGTCTATCACTTAGCACTCTGCACTTGCTCAGAGGCACTGAGGTAAAAGTGAGTCCTGGCTTTCGACCACCCCTGGATCCAACCATCCAGCCTCTAAGAGCCCTGGCTTTGGGCCACTCCTGGACCCACCTAGCCAGCTTATAAGAGCCGTGGCTTTTGACCACTCTTGTAAGTTGGGGAGGAGTTCTTTTGGGGGGCAGGTAGGGAAAGGTGAGAGGATCTAGATTGATAGGGAAGAGTGAGAAAGGCACAGGCATAGAGCATAAGGGACCAGGTCTTGTTCATGTCTACTTTGGAGCAAGTCTCCAAGCCAGGGAAGGCTGATTAGGATTGCAACTGTCCCAGGGTGACTAGATGCCAAACCCAAAATTCCTGAACCCCAAGGCCAAAATTCCTACCCACTAAAAAAATTGCCAAAAATGTATTTTTTTGTTTTTATATTTTTGATTTTTACTTTTTTGGCCATAACCTTTGATAGGAAGGAGCTATCTCAAAACTGATTATTGCATTGGATTCTGCTCTTCAATACGAATCCAATGACATATGACATGATGGGGTAAGGTGCTCCAGGATTGGTCTTATCACTCTATAAGATGCACAGACATTTTCCCCCTTTAGGGAGAAAAAAAGTGCATCTTATAAGCCAGGAAATATGGTGTATATATATAGCACAATATGATATATTGTGCTATATATATAGCACAATATGATGTAATGCTTGTGGGACATTCCTGCAGTCACAGTAAGGATTGTCAACCAGTCGCCACTTTCAAAATCATGGACTAGTTGCTGCCCCAATTTCCACACTGAATTCCAAGATTTGAATCTAAATAATTGATCATGGCAATCCTCATGTGGGTAGGAGTCTGTCTGCCTCACACTTCTGCCACTTCCTTTTTAAGGCTAGTTGTCTTCTAAGAAATGGAAGTGGTATATTTAATAGTACTGGTAGCCAGTCAGAGGGTGTTGATTAAGGGTTCCAGATATTAACCTCATGGTATGGTTGAGCTGGTATCCACTACTTTGTGGGCACTGTTTGGCCACACAGGATGACAGTACTCAGCCATGGAGTATACCAAGGCAAGAGCTGATATCCTGAAAACTGAGGCAACTGGTGCACACCTGGCCAGCTCATAAGAGCCGTGGCTTTTGACCACTCTTGTAAGTTTCTGGCATTTTACATGCCAGAAAATTCATATAAAATATTGTTCCTAGTTTTTACTTTGAATTTATATTAAATTCATATAAAATATTGTTCCTATTTATTTATTTTATTTTTTATTTTACAAGGAACAATTTTTTAAATGTTCCTAAGTTAAAGACCAGTCAAGAGTCACTCCTAGATATTTTGGTTAAACTTTAGCAGCTAGTTCCTAAACTTCACTTCTGGTATGTAATTTGCTTGTCTGTTATTTAAATGAATGCAAGCGGTCTCAGTTTTACAAATATTTTACTAGTATCAGTTTTACTGATATTACATTTGCACCTCTAAATCCTCCAAAACTTATCCATTTCCTTTAAGTTGTTTTCAAGGATTTTTTCATAAGTATCAAAATCTTCAGACTATTCAATTAGTGTACTATCAGCATATATAAACTTCACTTCCACTTCAGATCTGCAAGGCATATATAGGACTGGTTACTTTTAGAGACTGCCTTCTATTTCTATTATACAGTCAATAACTTAAGCTGCAATACTATATAAACATACCTGGAAGTCGGAATTCAGTGGGCTTACATGTGCATAGTTATAAAACTGCACTACTACTTAGCCATACTACATTTCTCTCCATATATTTATCAACTATACTGAGACAATCCCCAAGCACTTATTTGTCTCACCGTTTTGATGTCATTTCATGCAAGCTGTTCATCTGCATTCTGAATATGTACTTCTGGAACACTCTGGTTGATGTCTATTGATCTTGCAATAATAATTATACAATACTTATGTTTTGGGGAGCTTAGAGGTTAAGAAAGACATTTCTTTCCTTTGTTGTTGAGACTTTCTGGATGATGACTGTGTGTTTTCTAGAGACCAAAAGGAAATCCTATTTAAAAGTGACTGACTGTATTGCTTCTAGGAAGATAGCACATACAGAAGTGCCTGCTTTTATCTGTGCTTCCAACTGCCTGCAAAACTGAATTATCTCTGTCATGGAAGAAGTAAATGAATTTGTTTATTTGAGATAGGCAAACTGCATAAGTGTAAGAGGTTTCTCCCTTGTTTGTCTGTTAAATTTGTCATGTACCTGTATTTTTCCTGCAGTAAGAAGTAGATTAAGTGTCATGTGACTATTTTGCAGCTTACATTAGAAAGCAAAAAGTGCAAGGTTTGCAGTTTTCAATTTTAAGTGTGGGGAAAAGGCACTCTCTTTGAATAAATCAAGTGCTACTGAGATGGAAAGGGGAGACCTATTTTACTGCAAAGCAATTACCCACTAAAAATAGCATTGGCTTTCTTGTGCTTAGCAAAGCAACATGGACATTGGTCTCCAGAGAAGGATTCCAAGACTATTTCAGCATAACTACAAAGCTATACAGCTGTGGAATATAACAGGTTCCCACCTCCTTTCCCCCTCCCTGTTCATAATTTCCCGGTTCATAAATGATAGCTCAGATTAAGATTTAAACTGGAAAATTCAAGTACACAAGAAAAAAATAACAAGATACTTCTAGAGAACATGTTCGTGTTCTTGAAGCATGGCTATTTTATAAGGTACATTTCCTCCATCAACCATATCTCTGAGACCATTTGCTATGATGCAACATTCCATTTTTCTTACAGCATTCTGGTGGCTCCGAGTTTTAATAGTATTATGATTGTGGGATTCAGACCATGAAAGGACTTCAGTACCTTTAATTGCTATAACAATTTATATAATTGTTAATTTATATAACAAGCTGAAAGCCAGATATGCAACTGCTGGCATTCCCATGGTTAAGGTGATGGGAAAAAATAAACTGGTAGAATTTAACCTTCTATGTAGGTCTTAAAAAGCCTGCACTTGGCAACCCCATATTATTTTTAGTTACTTTTTATCAGACCCTGAATATTGTAAAATGGTTTTTCCACAAACATATGGTCCTTAATCTATTTGTGCTTTAAAATAATGCAAGGTTGATTAGAATTCATGGGAAGAATGAAAAGGTGCTTCTTACAGAAAAGGTGCTTCTTATCACAAAAAACACACCTCTAGCCATAACACCTTTGTGGTGACTCAGCAATCGGCTGAACCATTGAGGAGGCTACACCAGCTCTAGAAGGCCCGATCCAGACCCTGCACCTGTATATTTGGGCCAGGTAGCATAGGGGAGGGAAAGGATGATAGGAAGCTCTTCCAGGTGTAGGAAGGGCAGGTATAATACAGGGGAAAATATCTACAAACCTGAAGTGATCGCCAACCTATCCCTGACCTGTGCTGGTTACAGTACAGTCCACAGTGACCTGCCTGTTCCAGCATGGGTTACAACTGACATTTCAGTTTGCTATTTAAAGACAAAACTGAGCTTCTCTTATCTGTCAAATTTAGGCCTATGTCCACATTTAAGAAATTATGAGCTGAAGTACTCTAAAAGATGACAAGATTTCTTTTTACAGGGATAACATCACATACTGATGCTACTGAACATCAGATACTGGACAATCTCTTTGTAAAGATCTTTGGAGTATTAGGATTAAAATGTTGTACTATGGCTTTATCAACTTTAGGGATATTAATATCCTCAGAACACTGTTCACAAGTTTCACTGAAGAAAGTATTTGTCAATAAAGATAAACTGAAGAGAATTTGCATTTAATTGGAAAATGACTGCATTTTAGATCAAATTATTATTCAGAAGAAAGTTAATTTTAACGCCCTATGACTGTTTCACAGTTGATGACCCTTGTATATCACTTCAGTGAAGAAAACAGTATATAGAAGCATGACCTGATCCTATGATGATTAGTAAATACATAATGTAACACTTGTTAGGATCTCATACAGACACAGAGAATGTAGTTTGCTTGGCAAACAAAAGTTCATCAACCCACTTCTTTATATTGCATTTGAGAAAGGGCTAGAATTAAGAACTGAGGCTGCAATCCTAATTCCCTGTTAGGCCAACATAACTCCAGTCACAAGTCCTGTGCTGGCCTAGTCGTGTCACAAAAGTGCTGTAAGGCACTTCTGAACCACTTCTTGGTGGCTTAGGTCAGTGCACAGACATGCAATGGCCTCTTCACACTACCACAGGAGTGGAGACCAGGTGAGCTGCGCTGGCCTAAACTGGTTAGGACTGCGCCTGAATGGTCTACGCTGTAAAACTCCTCATGCTTTCTTTGCTTGGATGTAGCTTGTCATTAACATAAAGATAATTTCATCAACAGACATTCATCATGATGGCAGCATGACAAAAACTGCAACAAAGGCCCACTGAATAATCATCTCTCTGAAATATATTACACATCTGCAGAAGTCTCTTGAGAGATGGGAGGAAATAACCAAGCTATATTTAGTACACACACTAGTCACTAATGGCAAAATTCTTCCCAGAAAGCTCTTAACACTGATTGCCTTCAAAGGTGCTGGGTCTATGGCACCCCTGTAACTCAGACAAAGTTTAAAACAAATCACAAATTACCGGTACTCAAATCTGCCCTTCTGTTATGAATTCTAACCTGACTTACTTCTTCAAAAACTGAACTAATATCACTAATATCTCACTAGAAGAAGTTGACTGCTTAAATAACGTATATTCCTTAATTTGATGAAGAAATGCCTTGAATTCTCCAATGACTCAAAGAATCTTCCATTGGCTCAATTCATCATACTTTATTTTAAAAGGTTTAACAGTATTTCTGTACTCTGAGAGTTTGTTGCCCCTCTTCTTCAAAGAGAACAAAGGAATATTCAAAGTTCTTGTATCACTAGAGATGAACAAAGCTGTACAGCTAACTATGGCTAAGAGGACAGGACATTTCACTCCTGCAATCACCATTTATTTATTGATTTGATTTGATTTGTTTTGTACTCCATCTTTCTTCCCAAAGGACACCCAAGGAAGCACTTCCTGTCCCATCATTCCAAATATACTCAGAAGAACCTTTCTGAATGCAAGCAGCTGCACTCAATTCTAGACAGTAATAATTTGCTAGGCAACTATTCACGCCAACCATCAAACAGTTCTTAGTCTATGGCTCTTGGATGGTCAGTTAAGTCAAGAGCTGTAAGTAGGTGTTACAATATAGAATGCTCCTAATACTGGGAAGGGAGAACGGTCAGTAGATCCTTGTTAAACAATTTTAAGGGTAAGGCTCTATACTGCTTATGGGAGAATGCAACAAAATGATTAATTAAGTTTCCAATTTAACTTAGGACTCCTCCAGAATAGAAAAAGAAATGCATATAGCAGGTCGAGAGAAGACTCTTACGAGTCCCTTCAAGTGCAAGGAGATCAAATAAGTCAATCTTCCAGGAAATCAACCCTGACTGTTCATTGGAAGGACAAATACTGAAGCTGAAGCTGAAATATTTTGGCCACATCATGAGAAGAGAGGACTCATTAGAAAAGACCCCGATGCTGGGAAAAACAGAAAGCTAAAGGAGAAGGGTGCAGCAAATGATGAGGTAGTTAGATAGTATCACCAAAGCAATGAGCATGGACAGATGTCAGAAGCTAGTGGAGAACAGGGTGGCCTGGCGTGCTGAAGTCTATTGGGTCATGAATAGTCAAACATGACTTGCCCTACAATCCAGAGTAACTATGGGAGCACATAAAAGACATTACGTGCACCCGTAGTTACTGCACCACCTAGTGAAAACCTATGGGAAATTCATATTGCAATCCAGAGTAAGTTGTTCTTACACCGGAGCAAGGACTCCCCGTAGTTACTCTGGATTGCGCCCTTAATGTCTAAGCAACAACAGCAGATTAAAAT
Source organism: Cryptoblepharus egeriae (assembly GCA_030015325.1). Taxonomy (NCBI): domain Eukaryota; kingdom Metazoa; phylum Chordata; class Lepidosauria; order Squamata; family Scincidae; genus Cryptoblepharus; species Cryptoblepharus egeriae. The sequence goes on from JAREYC010000006.1 coordinate 45,487,270, forward strand.
GCTCACTGATTTGGACCAACATTGGAGTAGAATGATTGATAATAATCTTGTTCTTCTGCCTGGAAAGAAACTGCCAGTCTCCTAAGATAAACAGAAAACATACTGAGCAGGGATGAGTCCCGGTTTCTTCATACCTGCCTTGCCCAGGTGATGGGAGAGGTTGTGCTTGAGGTCATGGTAAAAGGGAAGGGGATCAGCACAGCATCTGGTACACTGCTGCCCAACAGGTCAGGTGAGATGGAGGTGGGCACAGCAGAAAATGTTTTAGGGAACAAAACGCAAGAGACTGACATGCAGCCCAGTGGGTCCCTGCTTGTTTTCTTCTGCAAAGTCAGAGTGGACTTCTTACTTGCTTGGCTGGCACGCACTACGCTTGCCTTACGCACTCCTGTCTGGCCAAGGAGGGATGTTCCCTTGCCCTGTCATGCCCCTAGAGTGAAGGAGGGTTTCATTAATTGGTGCTGAGGTGAGATAATGTGGGGAAGGGAAGGAAGGAAAGGGTCTGTTTCAGCAGCACAATCTGCACTGCTGCCTAACAGGTAGGATGGAGGGGGAGATGGTGGGGAGAATGGAAAGGGAACCTCAATGCACACTGCCCAGCCACAGCAGCTCCACTTCTGTGCATACTTTTTAATGGGAGGAACTTGACTCAAGTTCTATAGAAGCAGTGACTCAAGGATTTGGAATGTGCCCTGCTATGACTCGTTTTTGAGTTGCAAAATGGAATGGCAGTGACTCTAGACTCCAGGACTCTTCCCAACATTGTTGCAGACCATAAGTGTTGCTTGATCCTGAACAAGGAAAAAATTACCCCTATCCATATGAATATACTTAATGATCTTGTGTTTAGGAGGTTGTTGTTTTATGCACAAAAACATTTACACAATTGTCCCTCAACTGTTCTAGAATAACAAACAATTAGCAAGCTGAGTAATTATTGCTGTTTTTATTGGAGGGGATGAAAGCCCACAAGCCAAGAGTTTTCTTTCATCCCCAGTTCTTTCACATCTCAAGCTAACCCTTCTTGTATTTATAACTACAAATCCTAACATGCTGCTACAGCAGATGAAAGCCTCCCACAGCAGGAAATAATCGAAATTTAGAACACAGCTCCAATTTGAGAATTCTCTATGCATTTTAAAGTTACTCACAAACAGAAAAAAATAGAAAACGATATGGTTTTTAATACTTTAAGGTTCATTCCCAAACTCGTAACATCACATCTTGTGCCTTATTATTATCATGGTTGCCAAAGATCCCTCATTTTAATTTCCAGAGTATCATACACAATTCTAAAGGACATACTGAATAATCTCCAACAAAATGACTCCGCAGATTCTTGATTTCTTTTTGAAAATATTATCTAACATCCTTACTTATTGGAACATCCCACAAGCATCAAAGTGTTACTAACAATAATGGATTAACACCTAGCCCCGAGTGTGGCAACAACAGAGTCTTCCTATGGAAAGAAAAAAAGACACAGAGAGCACAATCCTAACCAGGTCTACTCAAAAGTAAGCCCCATTGTGTTCAATGGGTATTACTCCCAGGAAAATGCCTTTAGGATTTCAGCCAGAGTCTTCATAGAAGGATTCTGAGTTTGGCAACTGAAGCCTAGCTCAAGTGTACATAAGCTCCATGGCTCTTAGTGACATTTTATACCATCAACAATAATAGTTATGCATGCCAAATAGGGTCTCTCTGAAACATCATCAGACCAACGGTCAGCTTCAAGAGTTGAAATTTGTTAAAATACTTTTCTGGATGAAACCCAAAAGCAACATAGTCTGGTTCATAGATTAATAAAAGAAATAAAGAAATCTATAAGAATTTATTTTGTCCTCAAGTAATCTTATTGCAGTCTACCACTTTCAGTCAATGACAATACATTGATCACACCTATCTTTGCCTTTCCTTCTTGGAAAATCCTTCCTCTTTTTGCTCCATATCTCCAAGTGCCTTTCTCTAATAGTTCCGACTGATTAGACGCCTTTAGACGCCAAGATCAAAATGTTCAAGACCAATTTATACTCTCAAGTCTTCTCCTCTTCATGTGTTCCTCTTAGCCATGGACAACATCATATCAACACATACCAATCTGATCAACACCATCCTGGTCAACAAAAACAACTCCTGGATCTTCATACCTTTCCAATTCAACCCAATGGAACCAAGTTGGAAATGGTGTTTTCTTTATCTGCCCATTGATTATAAGATGGATGAGCACCACACAGACATTCTCATGTGTGCAAACCTAGTGATGGGAAAGGGTGGTAAAAAGGGATTTTTTCCCTATAAATATTACAGTGAACAGTTAATATCTTATTGAATATCTACGTTTCCTATTCCTAAATCTAATTTTGCCATCAAATTGTGTCTTCCTTCCTCCCTTCACAAAGACACTTTTCCCTAGTGAAAGAATTGAACAAATACTGTATAAGTACTAATGCCTTTCAGTACTATTGCTGATCAACAGTTGTTATGAAGCAGCAGAATAAGACAAATTACACTATACACTATATAGCAAAAGTTGTCCAAAAAGCTAAAATAAAGATATATCAGCCAAATACAGATATGAAGTTATATATGAGATAGCATCCTTGAGAGAAAATGTAAAAATTAATCCTTACATGCTCCTTTTGTTTTGTGTAAGGTAAGAAATGCATGCTGTGCCACATAAAGGCATTTTTTTTGTCCAGTGTTGTCATCCATTTCTAAAAGAAAACCCAAATATATTTTGGATACAAAAGACAGCCATTAACTTTCCGCATACACATCCTGCTTAACCACCACAGAATATAGTTAGGTCTCCTTATCAGTAGAGATGTAACAGTAAGTACCCTTTATTTTTAAGTATGCCATAACCACAGGCACATGACTTTTATGGTCTCCAAAAGTACAGCAAACTAGTTGCTTATGGGGGAATGATTTTACACTTTGCATCAGTAATAGTTACAGGAATATTTCCAAATGTTTTATCATACTATTATAGTAGTGGCGACCTTATCCACTTAATTTGCTTTTTACTGACAAAGTTAAAGATTAGAATGGTAATTTGTGTGCCTTTAATATTTTTTCCACATTTTTATACTGCCCTTCCTCCAAGGAGTTCCTCTGATCCTTCTGTCCTCACAACACCCCTGTGTTGGAGGTGAGTCTGAAAGACAGTGAAGTGCACTGAAAGGCAGTGACTGGTCCTATGCCACTCATAGGATTTGAATCTGGATCTTCCAGGTAGAATTTCAGCTCCTAACTCACTATACCATTGACTCTCCATTATAAAAGGTGCTTTCTTTGACAGAAAACGGAGAGTTATCCAATAAAATTGCAACAATTCTGGGTGAAAGAAGACAAAAAACATCATATTTTTATCAAATTCCATATACCAATAGCTCAAAATTGAGACACAAATGTCTTGGTGGGGATGGGGAGAAGGAAGCAATGCAATTGTCTGGCTCTCTTTACTGTCCAGGAGCGTACCTGAACTCACATCCACTTGCAAAAGCTTCCTGAGAACTTGGAGAGCCCCATACAGCCTCAAGCCATGGAGATATTCTTCATTGTGATCATGACCACTTCTGATTTTGTCCCACACTAGCATCTACAGCACTCCTCAAGCTGTAGAGACACTCATAGTCCTGATCATAACTTAGTAGTGATTGCATTTTTCAGGATTTCTGCAGCATAAGGGACATGCCGGCACAAGGACCCAAAATCCCTCAGAGGCTGTTGCAGCTGATGGTGAGACCAGGCAAGACCCTGCACCCTGTACATCCATGCAATCCAGGTGATTGCGTTGCTGCCTCCCCTCTCCCTGCCCTACCAGTTAAGGAAACAGAGATCAGGGCGCTGAAGGTGGGGCTTCATGACACCCCAGTTTGAGAAACACAGCCATACACTGTAAATCAATAATGGGTCAATGCAGATAAGGCATTTTAAAGAAAAGATTTTTCTTTAGATTTTCTTAGATTTTCTTCTCTTAGATTTTCTTCAGATTTAAGATTTTCTTAAGATGATGACAAATTCCAATTTAACATTAATCAATATTTACCATGGTCCATGAAAAACAAAACTCTGCACAATTTTTAAAATGTTCCATGGCTTGAGATAGCAACAAAGCTACTACACACATGTCTAGCAACAGTTACATTGTTCTGTATATGTAACAAGGCTTTAAGGCCTTGCCATTTGGGTGTTTGTCGTTTGGATGCACTGTAGTACCTCATTACTTACGAATTGCTTATGAATCTTAACTCTGTAAAGATTCTTGTTGAGGGCACAATGAGGAGGGGAAGAGAAAATGATCTGATTAGATTTAAGACATATTGGATAAAGATGCTGCCATGTGGTACTTAAAATGCAAACTCATCTCTGGCACTAGGATTGTACAGTCACCTGAAACTGTGCATCTTATAGATATACAACTGCTAAATATATTAATTAATCCAGGCCTGATTACACCTGAACAAAAAAAGGAGGCCATTCTGGGGAACCCCCAACAAAAAGAGTAGACTACTTTCTAATAAGGTCAGGTAGTGGTTTCCAGAGATACAGAAAACACTGGCCCAAAGAATTGATAAATCCATGTATTAAAGGCAGACTAAGACAACAAACAAGATCTAATTAGGGATTATATACAAACTGAAAAGCAGTCCATTTTGTCTGAGATAGAATAAAGGTATACTCTTAAAGGACAGTTTGAAATGGTAGCTATTTATTATTTATTTATTTATTTATTCATTCATTCATTTAAAATCATCACATAGGAGAACACAATGTATATAAGGATTTGTGAATTAAAAGAAATGCCCGTACAGGATAGGGGAAGGAGGAAAATCCTATAAACATTGAAATCAGTGTATATGCTGCACGCTATAAACAGAGACATTTCTCCACAAAAATGGAGATGGGCTTGATTGATTAAGTCTGTAGAATGTATACGAAACAAATGGTACGCCCGGCTATTTCATGGCATGACACAAAAGAAATCAAGATGCCCTCTCCAAGCAACATTCTTTCACGCTAGGAAGTATTTCTTTAAAAATTGATCGGTGTTGTAGAACAACGAGATTTCAACTGTGTTTTGCAATCATCAGAAGGAACGTTACACAAAGACTGCCTGTCACATAAGCCAGCCTCTCTAAACAGTCTCTATAGCTACCTCATTGGAGGTCTTTCAATCCTCTCTATACCAGAGAAAAAGGGAATAAAGTGACCATACTTACATTGTCTCAGATGGCTCCCGAATCAGGCCACTTGTCTGTGCCTGCTGCAGAGACTGCGACCCTCCCATCCTCAGCGTGCCCTTGTGTTGCAACTAGCTGCAAGCCGGGCCAGCTTCCTTGTTAATTCCACCAGCAAGAAGCCCACAGAGATCGGACGGTGGAAGCTGCAATGCTGCAGTGCAGATGAAAACAGCTGCTCGCATCAGTGGCAGCAAGAGCCAAGACACTTTAACAGCAGCTTCTCTTTTCTGAACTGTTGCCAGGATCCTTTCTCAATCCCCCTCCTCTTGAGCCCCATTCACTCAAATGAAAATTGATTTAAAATAAACAAACATGCCTGCTATTCTGTCAGTCTAATAGCTGGCAGCATTGAGGCTAGGTATTGGGCAAGTGCCTTTACAACAAGGTCTATTGGCTATTCTAAGTGGGTTTTTTAAAAAAAGGAAAAAGGAAAAAGAAAAATTAAGACCCTCCCTTTAAGCACACATTGTCAGCTACTGTGGATCCCTAAGGACCTCCAGGCAGGACCACTATATTGTGTTGAGTCAGCTGATTTGAAATGCAAATAGATTTGCTACCATACCCTGCATGTGCTCTCTATTTTGACAGTAAGCACTGTATATATCTTGGAATGGTAAAGGATACAGAAGATTAACATGTATGGTTTTTTTTAAGCCCTTGTTTCCCTTCCCCCTTTCCCAAACAAAAGAGTCCATCCCTCTTTGAAAAATGGAATCTTCCACCAGGAAAGTAAAGAGAATGCTATGAAGAGCCAAGGTAAACAAGGCAATGTGCGAATATACAAGAGAGCAGCTTGGTAAAGAGGTACTAGTGCACATAATCTTGCTTAGGAGGCAGAGAGGCTAGAACGGTGAGAGAGAGATGGAGCCAGGAGATTCTCTGATGGATGTATCTAGCATACTTGTCAATGGAGAGTCAGAAGGCAATGAGAATGGTAGGGGGGAGGCATTCTGAAGACACATTGGAGAGGGTGATTCTTTGACAATTGCTTCCATGTTTCTGCAATACTGCACCTTTTCTTTTTAAACTATTTGTTCCACTACACAGAAATAGTAGGCACCACCATGGCTAAACACTCCACTCATATTGCCATATTTGGCCAGCAATCTAAGGCTCTATAAATCAATAAAATTTTCAGATATCCCAGCATAACAAAATGTCAGCTACTCTAAAAGTTCAATTATAAAACTGATACACTGGATCACAAGTTCAGTGAAATGAATTTGAGAAAGAGGGAAAGAGGTAGACACAATTTAAAATTAGGATGCAATCCTAACCAACTTAGATAAATACAACTCGCCTGTATCCCTATTTCTGTGGTGGTGTGGTACATGTCTGTGCAGTGGTCTTAGGGCACAATCCAGAGTAACTATGGGGAGTCCTTGCTCCGGTGTAAGAACAATTTGCTGTGGATTGCAGTATAAATTTCCCATAGGTTTTCATTAGATGGTTCAGTAACTACGGGTACACGTAATGTATCTTACGTGCTCCCGTAGTTACTCTGGATTGTAGGGCCAGTCTCCCAGGAGAGGTACAGAAGTGCCATACGCCACTTTTGCACCACCGCACAACAGCATGGGACTTGTGCCAGAACTCATGCTGGCCTAAATAAGAGTTACAATTGTCCCATTTAACACCCATTTGTCCCATTTGTCTACCCATTTCTGGGTAGACATGGTTAGGAGGCTGCAATCAAAGACACGTTCCTGGGAGTAGGCCCATTTAACACAATGGGGCTTTCTTCTGAGTAGACATGGTCAGGAGGCTGCAATCAAAGACACTTTCCTGGGAGTAAGCCCCACTGAACACAATGGAGGTTATTCTGAGTGGACATGGTCAGGAGGCTGCAATCAAAGACACTCTCCAGGGAGTAAGCCCCACTTTCCGGGGAGTAAGCACCTGGGCCAAGGAACAGACGGAGAAGCAAGGAAGGAGTGCAGGGTAGTCCTCTCTACCTCGTCTTTCCCTTTTCCGTCTGTTCTCTGGCTCAGGGAACTGATGGAGAGGCAGGAAAGCGAGGTGAGGAGGTGCTGCAGGTGAGTGATCCATTCGCCCGCAGCACCTCATCCGTGGTTTCCCTGCTTCCCCGCTGGTTCCCAGGGCTCCTAACAAGCACTTCATGGCTGCCTTTTAAAGTTTAAAGGGCAGCCAGTAAGCGCTCATCATGCGCGTCTGCGAGGCAGAGGCCCTGCATAACAGAGTGCTTGTTAAGTGGAGCACTCGTTATGCGGGGCACTGACTAAACGAGGTACCACTGTATTATGTATCTGCAATTTCCATCAATGTTAACCAAGCTAGTCTGTGGCTGTTGCTATCTGAAAAGCAGCACATTAATGCTTAAAATAAAATAAGGAAACTCATCAAGCTAAACATAAAAATTGATGATAACTTTCTGATATTCTTTACAACCTTTGATAATATAAATGTTAAGAAATAAGCCAATGCAGATGATTCATTTATAGTCATCTAGCCTGTACAACTGTCAGAAGCCTAGAAAACTCAGAGTGGTATCACTGCTCTTGAGATCTCCTTCTGCTCTTGCTCTGATGCTTTGGATCATAAAGCAATAGAATCCTACAGCAATGCACGCTGTGTCCCCTAACAGGTATATATACCCGAACAGGTATATATAGAGAACAGAAGAGCTTGGGAACACTAATACATTCACTTCAGAAAAAGTACATAGTCATTCAGTCTAATATAATTCTCACTATGATGTTGCACTATTTCTGCTAATGTAGAACCACACTGAGCATCATACCAAGAACAAACAACAGATGCTTTCAGTTTGCACTGGTGCATTTCAAGGGATGGGGCAATTGCAAGTATTGCATGTCCTTCATCACTTATAACTCTGAGATATCAGACTCCCTGCTGCTCTTTCCTGAAGTGGAAGCAATGAATACATACCAGTATCTCTTTTCCCCACAAGACAATGCTTCTGTTAATTGATGTGTGATAAGATACACACAATTCTTGCAAACCCTGGTAACACATAGGGCAGTTGTCACAAACTGCCAGCTTGAATTGGAGGGGTGGAGGAAGACATGTCCTCTAGGGAACACACAACTCAATACTCTCAATTCCACTATGTGACCTTTCCATTAGCAGGGGTGCGAATACATAGGTTACACAGACATTAATCAGCATCAAGACAGATGACGCTTTCTGGCATTTGACTAGGATGTGAGCATGGGTCTCATTTTAGCTTCATTAAACATTGAAAGGTTATATATTACACTAGCAAAAAGCGTACCCGCGTTGCAGGAGTAACATTTCCCCATACAATATCCCCCCCATGGCGCATCAACACCCCATGCGCAACTTTCCCCATGCGCAACTTCCTCCCATGCGCATCAGTCCCCCATGTGCCTGAACTCCTCATATGCAACATCACCCATCTGCATCAGTCCCCCATGCGCATCATCCCCCATGCACAACTTTCCTCCTGTGCGCAACTTTCCCCCGTGCACAACTTTCCCCCCGTGCGCAACTTTCCCCCATTTGCAACTTCCCCCATGCGCAACTTCCCTCCATGTGCAATTTCCCCCATGCGCATCTTCCCCCCATGCGCAACTTCCCCCCATGCGCAGCATCCTCGCCAGTGCAACTTCTTCGTTCGAACAACATCCCCCAGTGCACCTGGCACTGAGCACCAAATTGACTGGAGGTTGGTCAGTCTCCCATGTTAAGTATAGGAGAGAAACACGTTGCCCCCTTTTCAGCCCCTGAAGGGTTAAATTTCTCCAGATGGTTCTTGGTGGGTGTTCAGGTGACAGAAGGAACTCCCAGAATTCCATGCTTCAGGCCCAGCAGTTGGGGCGGAATGTTGATGAGTCAGCAATTTTCCAATGCAAAGTATAGGGAGGAAAACGCGTTGCGCCCCTTTTCACCCCCTTCTGGTTGGAATTTCCAAAAACCAGTTCTTAGTGCACCCCTCAGTCATGGAAGGAACACCCACCCCAAATTTCACACTTCTAGGCCCACAGGTTTTGGCAGGGTGGTGATGAGTGAGTGAGTGAGTGAGTGAGTGAGTGAGTGAGTCAGTCAGTCAGTCAGTCACTTTTCTCTTTTATATATATGGATTAACACCTTCTGATTCCAAATCAGAAATATCAATCAACATATTATTCATTCTTCACATCTGTGATGACAGGAACATCTGAAGAAGCCAGATGAAAATGAATAGTTGCTTCTTCAACTGTTGTGAATGTGATGTAATATTGAGGTGTCACTCAAATAATTATGATTTGATCGACACCTTATGATTTCATGAGTAAATCATGAAATAATTTATTCAAATCATTATGTACACTGTGATGATTTAGGAGTCTGTAGTTTACTTAACTGACGTGCGATATGACAAACCACTTCAATATTCAATGCTCCAAAAGATGGCATGTAAAAATCATGGATTTCCCTGGTTTGGCCTATTTTTTCTAATTTGGAATACTCTAATCAGCCCAAAGGCTTCTATGATATTTTTCCACATCTTAAATAGCTTCTGACACACTGTCCTGAAATAACCCTTGTCCCATGCTTTTTCAATTCTGTGTCATAACTGAAAAGCTACATAGCACAAGACACAATAAATTTGTGGACTGTACATCCACATTTATAAAATACACTCTGGCCAATCTTCCTGCTGGGATTGGTGTGCAACTACCAACTGAGCACTTGAGCCTACCTTACTGGGATAAGGGGGCAAATACCCCTTTCTGGGGTAAGGGGCCATTAATTGTACTCAGGTGCTCCCACCAACCCTAGGCTGGTCACGCTGGAAAAGACTTGCTTGGTTGTCAAAGAATAGCCACTATTTTTAAGAGAAGTGGCACACACCCCAACTCCTTGCTGCAAGATGCATAGATCAGGCCCTTAAGTAGCATAGAGTGTTCCATTAATTTATGTCAGGGGAATTTATTATATTTTTATTTTATTTATATTTTATAACCTCTTTTCTGACCTATTTTACTTTGAATACTTTGGCCTGTTAACCAGTAGGCCAGGGTTCAAGACCCGGGTCGGCTCCACAAGACAGGGTGAGCTCCTGTCCTTAGCCCAGCTCTGCGACACCAGCTGGATCCAATCGTATTGGCTCTGCCTTTCCATTGGACTAATTCAGTGGCGTGGAGAGGGGGGATTTGCTGCTTGGGTAACAGCCTATATGCCATAACAATCTAACCCAAGTTTTCGTGCTTTGCATGCAATATATGCAGTGCTGAGCACAATACCATAGTCTTTCAAGACTGACGGAGGCCTGCTTTATTTTGAAATATATTTATTTGGTTTTTCCGATATAAATTGTATTGTATTTCCTTTTCAAAATCCCTCTTTTTACTGTGTAGTTCCTTCAGCCCTTTAAGAATTTCCTTAATATTTTTAACTGGTTTATCTGCCTGGTTCATATTTCATATGGGGAGTTCATATGGGGAGAGGGTTTGACACCCAGATTGCTCAAGTAATGCTTTTGGTGACTTTCAAGGGAAATTCCTTGGATTATATGATTCATGGCTAATATGAGAGAAGGTCTTTCACAAGACAGTCTCTTTACGTCCTTAGGTTAATCTGTAATTGATGCTGGATTATCAGTTGGAAAATCTGCCAACTACTTTAACTGAAGTGTGCCATTTTCCTAGATGGCACCCTTTAGCATCATTTGTGAAAGGATGATACCATCTTCAATCTAGAGTTTAGTAGGCAGCCATTTAAAAGCTCTATTCAAAGCACATGCCAAAGTTTGAAACCACGACAAGATACACCCAGAGTCAACTTTTCTTTTGCCATAATAATCACACAATACCTCTTTATTTCTTCAGGAGGTCTGCTATTTTCTCGGAAAGGTTTTTCAACATCAGTAGCTGGTTCAGGAATCAAAGTTCTTTGGTCATAGACAGGTACAACAGTGCATTCAGTGTCTTGATAACTCTCAGGTTGGGAAATGCTGCAAAATAATTAGACATCATTATAAAAACAGTAATATCTGCAGAACATGTGCAAATATATTTACATCTGTACTGCAAATTGCTATAGTTTGAGCATGGTTGATTCTACAGATAGAATCTGTGATAGCTTCAAGGGTAGTTGCTATTGTAGAACCCAATAGTAAATTCATGGGAGACCACTGGGAGACCCAGGTAGAAGTGGAATAAGTTTTTTAAATAAATAATTACAAAGCATCTCATGACTGAGATGCAGACATTTTCATATGCCCAAGTATTAACTCAGGCTGCAATCCTAACACCAAGTTAAGCTGGCATAAGTCCCAGTACAAGTCTTGTCCTGGTGTAAGGGTTGCCACAAAAGTGCTATGAGACACTTCTTGGGGAGGGTAAGCTAGTGCACCGACATGTGCCAGTCTTCCCACACCACCACACCAGAACAGGAATGAAGTGTGGGGGTGTTGTGCTGGCCTAAATTGGTTAGGATTGCACCCTCACTGAACACACCCAACATGCCAATAGTCAAAGGATGAAAACTGTAGATTGTGAACTAAAGAATTAACAAATCATAGATTCTAAAGTATATTTAATGATGGCAGTATTATTCTAACTGCCTCCATTTGATACCTCTAACTCAAGATTTCAATTCTGTGTAAGGGCTTAAAACAGAAACTTCACTTTAGTACATTGCAAAAATAGGAATATTGTATCCTGTTCCTTTAACATACTTGTATTATTTACTAATAAAGCTATATACTGTATCCTGCAATTGATGTCCATATTGAGATCTACTGTACAGTATATTGTATTAGAAATCAATATTGTATCCCAGCTCATGAGTTTTGAAACAATGAAACCACTTCTAATATTTCTGGATCTAGCACGGAACAGGTGCTATTTTTGTTATAGGAGTGCCCTCTATTGATCACACTACAAACAGCACCTGTATAACAACACAATTGCAGTTTGGTCACTCTAGCTGTCTGTCAGTCCTCTAGTAATAATGAAAAGAGAAACAACACACCATTATCTCAAATTTCTATCTCTTACTTAAATACATACGTAAAGTAATCCTCTTTCAAGTGAATTTAGAGCAAAAAAATGAATATAAATGTACTGCAACAACAAAGATGACATTCAAAATATGGACAAATTCAAAAGGTAACATAAACTGTAGAAACAAAAACTACAGCATTTTGTTCTCCTGATGAAATAAAGGGGTCCCAATAAGGCTGGCTTGCCTGTAATTTCAAACCATGTAGAAATTTGTAAGAGAAGGCAAGAGGCATGGAAAGAAATCTAACGGTAATTAATTTTTTGGAGGAACTGTATTGTCAACACTGTGATATGTGTTTTGAGACTAATTTTCCAGGATCAATGCAAAGGGAAACAAATGTTCCCTTACCTTGAGGAGGCCTCATGACTCCCTCCTCCCCACTGCAGGATGAAGCATAACCTAGAAGAGCTAGAAACCTGATTTTTATTTTTGAAGTAGAGCATATCCAAATGCTAAAATTATATTCCAGTCAAAGCATCAATTAATTCAAAAAGCAGAAGTGCACAATATACACTTTTGTAACTTGTGGTTATCTATCTATCTACAGTATTTATATACCATTGTTCAACCGAAAAGTTCACAGTGGTTTACAAGAAAATAAAAAAATTAATAGCTAATGGATCCCTGTCCCAAAAGGGCTCAGAATCTAAAATGCAAAAAGAACACCAGCAGAAGCCACTAGAGCAGTCATTGCTGGGGTGTGTAGGGCCAGTTACTCTCCCCCTGCTAAATAAAAGAGGAACACCCACTTGAAAGAGTGTCTCTTGCCCAGTTAGCAGGAATTACAAGATATACACAATACTTAAGGACATCCCAAAATTTTATGGAGAGGCACGACAAATAATAGTTTATTGCAGTGGTGGGATTCAAATAAATTAATGACAGGTTCTATGTCCTGATAACCTAAATTAACAACAGGTTCTATGTCCCATTAGTAACCGGTTCTCAGAACCAGGCACTCATTAGCAAAGGGTTCTATAGAACCTGTGAGAGACCTCTGAAGCCCACCTGGTTTATTTTCTTATCTTACAGCTTGACATAATTTCTAAGCCGACCTATATTACCTGAAAATCAAAAACACTTTCTCAAAGCCAGTCATTTGTATCTCACTCAACAATTAATGAACAGCTGTTCGCTTATTTTTTTAGGACCTATGCAATGATGTCAAAATGGTATTCCTCTCCTTAACCTTTACTGAACTTGCACATAAGAACATTTATTACTTGGAAAATACTCGCGTGCTAAGATCCTTGTGGCTATTTTTGAAATCAAGTCCAACTATTAGCTAATATACACTGCCATATTTAAGGGCAAAATATGCAGTTACTTCCTTTACAATTTTAGCCTTTGCTTATTTCTTCATTCCCTTTTGGGTTTTTTTCCTTCTTCACTAAATTTGCAACTGGCCTTATATGGTAACATCATGAAATAAATTGTAAATAGCCTGTGAGCACAATCCTAACCATCTCTTCTCAAAAGTAAGCCTCATTGTGTTCAATAGGTCTTGCTCCCAGGAAAGTGTCTTTAGGATTGCAGCTTAACCTAATTGGAATTAGGACTTCAGGATAACCTAATTATCCACAAATTATTCCACTTATGGCTTTATCTCAACATGATGAGAAGGAGCTCTTAAAAATCAAAGGAAAAGTATTCCTTTACTCAGCCTTCTTTACCATTGTAATACAGGAGAGCAGCAGGCAGGAAATCAAACACTGAGCCAGGAGTTCAGAAGACCTACAGTGAAATCCTAACTTAGGCCAGCATAACTCATCAGTCTTCCCTTTCCTGTGGTGATGTAAGAAGGTAAGTGCCCGTTTGTGTACTGGTCTAAACCCCTGGAGTACCCCTAGGAAGAAGTGCCTTACAGTGCTTTTTAACACCCCCTAGCCAGCATGTGCTAGTGGCTTAGATGGGCCTAATTGAGGATTAGGAATACAGCCTTAAAGGCAAGAAACCTCTCTGTCCTGGAAATATTACCACCTCTGCTTTGAATTCTGTCAGATGCTCTAGGGCAGGGGTCTCCAAACCCTGACCCAGAGGCCAGATGCAACCTTCGTAAACCTCAATATGGCCCCTGGCAAGACCTCTTGATCTGCCCCTTGGGCAAGTCTTGTAATACACTCCAATACATTCTTATATGTAAATGTATTCAAATTTGAAATGTTAATTAGTTTTCTGCCCCCCCCTCCACAGAGTCAAGAGAGATTATGTGGCCCACCTGCCAAAAGTTTTGGAAATCCCTGCTCTAGAGGGAAGGGGGAGTTACTTGCCTTGGAGTGAATTAAAACTAAACTGTTGGTGATTGACTCTCTTCCTCATGCTGGTTATCCACATTATAATGGTAATCAAGGCTATTTTTAAACATCTGAGTAAAGGAACATTTTAAAATTGATTTTATTTAAAACCATTTTTGGCATTCATGAGGGTTTCCAGGAACAGAATTCCCATGGATGCTGAAACTAACCTGTATATCAGGTTAACTTGCAACTGTCTCTTCAAGAGTCCATTTGAATCACAAGGAAAGCTATTTTTGTCTATAACTAAGTTCTTTATTCTCAAAGTCTTAAAGAGGAGCCAGTCAATAGTTTAAGAAGTTTAAAAGCCTAGACAGTAACTTACTAGTATACCACTCTCTTCTATTCATGTTTACTCACAAACAAGTCCCAAAACTTCAATGGGGCTTTCTCTCAAGAGAGTACAGGACTGCAGCCTGAGTTTCAGTGTAGATTACCCAGTGGATAATTGCATGAATTGTAGCTTAAATAAGTACAGTATTAAGCAAACTAAAAACTGTACAAGTTTTTACTTAGAAATGTCTAAGTATTCCATTCAGTAGTCACTTTTTTGCAGTCAAGAGCACTGTACTGGATTCTGAAGTGCCAAGGGACCGATTTAGAAGCCTACCAAATAAGTGATCGCATTCATGTTTTAATTCACATCCCGACGCAGTTTACTGCTGTTGTCTAAACATCCTTAAGCAACAGATAAATCTGGTAAAAAAAAGGAGTGTGGGTAGAAAAGGAATGCAGGTTATGCCCAAACAGGCATGATAATTACTTCAGCAGTTGTTCTTAAGCAAAAATAAAAAGGGTGAGGGAAACATTTTGTTAACTGAATGCAATAACAGCCACCATTTATTCATTTTCTCTAATTTGATTCTATCTTGTTTTGTCCAATGCTTTGACATTGTCTTTACAGTATCTGCCACTATTTTTTTTAAGCAGTTAAATAAATACGATGTTGCACAACACACACAACAGGAGAGAAACTTGGCTTCTCTCACAAAGCCAGCTGTCCATTGGATTAATGTTTCTAATTCTAGCCTGTGTGGAAAATTAACTATCAAAAATATTAACTATCAAAATTAACTATCAAAAATAACTCAGAAACAAGAGGAAGTTTTCAAAGCTCCTTAGTTTAAAATATGCACTCATCACATATGTGTTTATTTTTACTATTTGCCAAAATACTAAACAACACACATACCGTACAAAATATCTTAACCAACAAATAACTCTTAGGGGAACAAGAATCATTTAATTAAGAAGCTCCACACAACTTTGGGAGAGGAAATGACTTCAAACCTGCAGAAGAAGTTCAGCTCACCCACTCTCATGTTCTATGGCCATCTTGTAAGCAGCAAAAGACAAGGACCAGTCCAAAATAGCAGCAATTTTGTAATGTTTGAATTGAAAGCATAGGTGCACATGGGTGACTGCAGGGATAAGCCTAGGAAGGCACTTTTTGACAGTCAGTTCCAAAACCACACTGAAGATCTATACTGCAATGGTTCTCAAGCTGGGGTGTTGTGATGCCCCAGCCAGAGAATCCTGGGCTAATCCCTGACCAGACATTTGTGCCATACCTATTAGCTTCCTTCTCATGCTCCCTCACAAACTGTCATATAGGGGTGGGCAAGTGGAACTCAAAACAGTGGGGTGGACGAAGAGAAAGAGACTCACCTTTCAGGGGGCCTCTCCATAGACTTTACTGTGTGGAAGTGCTCTTGAGTCTCACCTCACTATATGCTGTGCTTTGGCCATCTGGGACAGATGTGAACCTTTTCTCACTTAATTCACCCTCTAGAAAAATACCTTCATTTACCTTTGCTATAAAATAATGTTGTATTGGTTGCTAGCATGTCCTTCTATGCAGAAGTCATGATTCAGCAGCTATATTTAGCATGGTCCCAAACACCTTTGCAATCAATACTGAATTTTCAGATATGTCTCATCATAATGACACTCAAGGACATCGCAGCTTCAGGGAACAGGTTAGCCAATAATTCACAAAAGCACAGAAGCCTGCTCTGTTATATATCACAGAACACCACAGCTCTACAATCCCATTTCTGAAACCTTTTGACCTTTGAGAATCAATGAGACAGTCAATGACTTATGCACCTACTTTCAAATTTAAATTGTTTAGGGGTCTTATATATGTAAATGCTCAGTTTATAAATCTACACACACTTATTTGGGAATGAGTTTCTGATAAACTCTGTGTTCCTTACTTTCAAGTAAAGTAAATTTATTAAATAAACAGGCAAGGATTAAGCTGCTCTTTCCATTAACATCAGCAGCACCCAAGCACGCCTGACATTATCTAGATTTTTTTGGGCCAACAGCACTTACCGTACTTAAACAATACATATCTGAGAGACCACTTACTATCCTAACCACTAAAAATAGCCTAGGCCTGTTCTACATGTAAGCCTGCTTTGCTTGTGACACTGGGATAGCAGATGGTCAGGTTCAATTTAGGGATGGATGTGGTCTGAGGCCATAGTTCAGTAATGGTGAACCTATGACATAAAAACAACATGTATCACCTTTCTGGCCACAGGTTTACTCCTTTGGATTTTTCAGGTAGGTTTACAAAGGTGAACTTTTTTTAACCAAGAGGTTTTTACAATCATAAATGAGTTCTGTCACTCAGAACTTTCTACATTACAGGTGAATCCCATCATGGTCTGGTTAAACACTGGCCACATCCTGCCTCTCAGTTGGCTTCTTCAGTTGTTATCCAAAGATTCAGCTTATCAGCAATCACTGTTCATGGAGGCTTCCACTAGTCCTAAACTGGCAACTGTTTAATGTCAAATCTTCAGACTTTATTGCATCTCTCCCCTCTAGACCAGAATTCCTGCCCTTGTTAGGATACAAGCCACACTGTTTTGTGTGACACACCATGTTCACCAATGCCTGTCCACAACTGAGCTTGTTTTAAACGTTCTTGTAGTTATTTTAACATATTTTTACATAATACACAATGTAACACAAGATTGCTTGTGTTTGTGTGTGTGTGTATGTTTAAGATTGGGAAGTGCAATCCTAACTTGGGCTGGAACAAACAGGCTGCACAAGTATTAGGATTTCTGCTGCACTACTTCAGGCCAGAGGAAGCTTCTCCCCCTTCCCTGCAACAGGGCTGCAGCAGCCCCAATAACTCTAAAGGTTAGGCTTGCTCCGGAAATAGCCAAAGTCTGAGGAAACAGGTCTGCTAGCCCCAGATAGAGGCTTGGATCCAGCATAACTGCTGATCCCCAGCCTGCTGCTCCCTTCCCACCTGTCCGTGATCCCACCCTGCCCCTGAACTGCCCTCCAACTTCCTTTCCACCTTTCCCAGACCCATGCTGTTCTGGAAAGGCCTATGCAACTCACCATCTGCACCATCCGAACTGAGTCATAGGGTGGCACAGAGAGGTCAGCACAAGTCTATGCACTGACATAATTGATGCCTTACAGCATTTTTGAAGTTGAAATGCTAACCAGCTGTTAGTAGGTTGCAGTTGTTGGGACAGTTAGGGAGGCTTCCTCAAGGTAAGGCAATGTTTGGTCCCTTACCTCAGAGTTGAAGTGCTGTTATGCCAGTGCTGTAAAATTGGTTAGGACTGTGCCCTGAGTTACTAACCGTATTTCCTGGCTTATTACACGCACTGGACCATGAGACGCACCAAAGTTTAGAGGAGCAAAACAAGAAAAATGTATTCTGAACCAAATGGTGTACTAATATATTTAATAAAATATAGCGGAATAATATTTCAACTATGTAAAGTCAACAATGGTATTAAGAACCATTATCACTGTCATTAACAAATGAGGAAAGACTTTAAGCTTCAAACACTCTTCTAATTTTCTGGAAACCCCAAAAACTCATCTCTAGTGTCAGTGATTTGTGACTTTTGCACAAATCTCATTGCAAATGGTCCAGGAAGGCAGGTAAGTTGGGGGGTTCTTTTGGTGGGTAGGTAGGGAAAGGTGAGGGGATCTAGATAGATAGGGAAGAGTGAGGGAGGTACAGGCATGGAGCAGGAGGGACCAGGTCTTGTGCATGTCTACTTTGGAGCAAGACTCCAAGCCAGGAAAGGCTGCTTAGGATTGCTTAGGTGCCAGGGTGACCAGATGCCAAACCCAAAATTCCTGAACCCCAAAGCCAAAATTCCTACCCGCTTTAAAAAATTGCAAAAAAAATGTATTTTTTGTTTTTATATTTTTGATTTTTACTTTTTTGATCATAACTTTTGATAGGAAGAATATATCTCAAAACTGATTGTTGCATTGGATTCTGCTCTTCAATACGAATCCAACGACATATGACATGATGGGGTAAGGTGCTCCAGGATTGGCCCTATCACTGTATGAGAGGCATGGACATTTTCCCTCCCCTTTGGGGAGAAAAAAATGTGCGTCTTATAAACCGGGAAATACGGTATTTGGAACAAGTATTGGGGTGTTCTTCTGAAATACTGACAACTGACATGGGTTCACCCAATGACTCTGACATCTGCAACTTTCTGTCAAAATTCAGTATATGACAATACCCGATATCCTACATAGACCAACCCCCCACAAAAAACCCTTATTGTGCTGAGCTGGTATAACTTGGGTTGGGGGATGGCTAGAGACAGTTGCTCTTGAGAAACAAAAATAAAGATACAATATCATGATTGGACAGATGGAGGGTCAGTATCTGAGCTCTTGTTACACGCTGCCATCTGGAAGACATTCAGCACAAAGCGACCCCATTTTTAAATGCTGTCCACACATATCAGATTTACAGGTCATCCTTTGCCTTCAAAAACAGTATTCAATACTGAACCATAAAACAGGTTGGCTAAAAAGTGTTACAAAAAGAACCTCTGAAATTCATTTTAAAGGAAGTCAAAGATAAATAATTACTAAAATATACGTTGCAACATCAAAGGTTCCTGATTAAAAACATATACAAACACACACAAGAAAGCATATTTGGGTAGAGATGGGGGCAGAAATGCAAAGGAAGGACACAAATGTGCAACAAGGAGATTTGCAAACGAGAGAATTTAGAGAATATCACACAATAAATGATATGGCCTGTTTTAAAGCCATGCAAATAAGGAAATAAAATAAACATGTATGACATAAAGGCATTCAGAAACAAAGGAAAAAAACAGTGATAATATGCCTCTGGATATCTGAATATCAATAGAAGTGGAGCACCGGCAATATTGCATGTCTTATTTTTTTGCCTGGTTGTGGGTTTCTCAGAGGCAGCTGGTAGGCCACTGGAAAATAGGATACTGTGCTAGATCTATCTATCTACACTCTACAGTATTTATATACTGCTTTTCAACTAAAAAGTTCACAAAGCAGTTTACAAAGAAAATGAAAAAAAAATTAATGGCTAATATATCCCTGTCCCAAAAGGGCTCACAATCTAAAATGCAAAAGAGCATCATCAGAAGCCACTATAACAGATATTGCTGGAGTGTGTAGAGCCAGTTACTCTTCCCCTGCTAAATAAAAGAGGAACACCCACTTGAAACAGTGGTTCTTGTTCAGTTAGATGGGCCTTTTGCGTGAGCCAGCAAGACTTTCTTGTGTCCTTATGTTCTTCTTTTGTCACTCCAGCAAATAAAATATTTTTCTGCATTCTTTTGATCATCAGCAATATACTCATATCACCCTAAATCTATTTTCAACAACTTTTTCACTTTCATAGAGCTAGAGGTCCCAATTGTAGTTTCGATTATATTGAAAATCACCATACATTGGATTGTATCCATTACACCCACCATGCCCCCTCAGCTCTCCACCATCTAGTCACCTGCATGGACCACCAAGGGATGCCTATATTACAACATGGACATATTATACCATGAACATCAGAGAAATTTTCTGCTACATGTGTAAAAGGCATAATGTCTGTCAATATAGATACCGTATTTCCTGGACCATGAGACGCACTGGACCATGAGACACACCAAAATTTAGAGGAGAAAAACAAAAAAAAAATTCTGAACCAAATGGTGTACTAATATATTTAATAAAATGTAGCAGAATTAATATTTCAACCATGTAAAGTCAACAGTGGTATTAAGAAGCTTCTTTAACATTTTTTAATTGTTTAAATTGTTCTTAGTTTTTAAAATCTAATTGTATTTTAATTGTATTTTAATTATGTTTTAATCTCTATGATATTTTAATGGTGTTTTATTATGATTGATGTTAGCCACCTTGAACTCCCTCTTGCAGGTGAGGAAAGGTGGGATGTAAATTAAATAAATAAATAAATAAATTTAATAATAATACATTCAACTATGTAAACATTCAACCATAGAAATACAATTAACATGTACCATAAATTACCATGTACTGTATTTAGAGCCATCATCACTGTCATGAACTCCCGGGTTGAAAGAGAGCATAGTGGTTGAAAAAAGAATAGATCCCCTGGTGGCTTCTCTGAATCAAATACCACTTACTTCTGAGTAGACCTGGAAAGGATTGTGCCCAAAGGCTGAAAAAGAGCACATGTCCTGGGGAAAAGGGGGACAGATGGACACTCTGTGCAGGCCAAGTCAATCCTGGATTGGCTTAAGCCTGGGTGCCTGCCAATCTAGATTCTATGAGATACACACACACACACACACACAAATATAATATATATATATATATAATACATATAAAATACACACACACACATACATATGTGTGTGTGTGTGTGTGTGTTTGAGTGTGTGTATTATATATATTTCATATTATATATGTATATATTTTCATTCTCTTGGGGAAGGGGGAGTGTGTGCATGTGGGGGTGACTTCTGGGGGTTATTGGATGGAGGGGAAACTAGTAAGTAGAGGGTTTCTGGGGGGAGCATTTAGGGGTGACTGGTGGGGATGGCTGGGACTAGTGGGTGCAGTGGGTAGTTGGGAAGGGGAGACACATTAAAATAAAGGAGAAATACTCATTGTTTTCCTGCACTTAATTTCTACACTTTTAAAGGGCTTTAAGAAGCACTTTGTTTTCCTGCACTTAATTTCTACACTTTAAAGGGCTTTAAAGGTTGTTCAGAGCCAGAGAAACCTGAACTGAGAGGGTTAAAAGGCTATTTAACTTCTTGCAGTCAGGGATTAACCTCTATGGCAACTAGGCAAACACTTCTCTTCAAACTGCAGGCATCCTGCAGAGTGGATAATTGAGTGTTAAAAGGACCATCACTTTAAGAGGCGCACCAACATTTCTCCCCATTGTTTTGCAGAAAAAAAGTGCGTCTCTCCAAGCGGGAATTACAGTATATGATACAGGAAATCAGGGTCTTTGAGCCTATGAGTAGATAGCACACTTGCATCAGACAATGTACTATCATGTTGAAGGAGCAATATATTTGAAAGTTTCCCAGAATGTCTTTCTAGATCAAAAACCTGACAATGAACTGTATTCTGCAACATTATTCTTCAGACCTCCAAAATGCAATTTTTTTCAACAAAAAGATCTGCAAAGCAGTCTACATAACAAAAATAAATACGTAAATAGTTCTCTGTCCCAAAAGTGTTCACAATCTAAAAAAGATTCACTACAACAGTAACAAAAAAGAAGCTATGTTGGGATGAAATTTCTCTCCCCTGCTATGATAAAAGGAGTATCACTTTTCCAGAAAATGCCTCTTTTCAGTCAGCAATGCTAAAGGTTTAACTTATTTAGTAATCAAGTCAAAACACATAAGCAATGCTTCTTTATCTCTCTCACTTGCACACTCCATTGTGGCAAATCAAGACAAAGCAGGAAGAGAGGGTGGGGAGAAAAGACTCATTACAGCAAGTCAAAACTGTAATATGTCAGAGTCTAGAGATCTTTGGCAATTCATTATCCAAAGTACTTCACACAAAGCAAAAGGTAATCAATTATCATTATTAAAATGTGGAACAAAACAAAAGCCATGGTTCAGAGTCCGCTTTTAATTTATTTTAAAATGTATGACAAGAATGGTTGGGAAAAAGTCCAACCAACACTGAACCAGTTCACATTCATGCACATATGGTACACCATTCAATAGCAGATTTATTTTCTTCAGCATACGGTAATTCATTCCTGCTACTCTCTCAAAAAATGCCTTCCTGAGGCTTCACCCTATATACTACAGGTTGCACAATAGCTTTACAATTGGATGCCAACAAACAAAGGCTGCAAAATTGGCATGTTCATTAGCTTGGATCCAAATACCAATTTGAGCATGCCCAGCAGATTCTTTACCTCCTAGAGTAGAAGAGTCTATAACATATACAAAATACTTTTTCCTTAAAGTCTGAAAAAAGTATGTGTTATGGCATGAGAATTAAGAGTCAGTTAAGAGAAAGGCAGCAAAAACTTTAAGCATGTCCAAGTAGGTCTTTGCATCCAGTATACAGGTGTAACCTATTTATACGCAAATTACAGTGGCGCCACATGTAACAAATTTAATTTGTTCTGGAGGCATGTTTGTTATGTGAAACATTCTTTACGTGAAGCGGATTTTCCCATAGCAAATAATGGAAACTCAGACAATTGGTTCCAGAACCCAAAAAATATTCATATAACAATATTAACTGGATGTAAAAATGATGACAAAACACTGGAATTGAATTCAAAACATGCATTCAATGTGCATGATCCTATGAAGTCTACTTAGGCTGCAATCCTATAGACACTTGCCTGGGAGTAAGACCTATTAGACACAATGGAGCTTACATCTGAGTAGTCATGGTTAAGATTGTGCTCTTTCACTATCAGTAATGGAGTCACTACTATCCATTGGCTCAAAGGAATCTTTGTCTTTTTGTGCAACTTTAACATTCCCAAGCTGCTCATGGAGAGCAGCATTAGAACATTGATAAGGCACACCTTCCATGCTGCCACACAGAGATCCCACATACAAACCTGGCTCAGGCTGCTCCCTCCCCCCAGACCCCAAATGAGTTCCCTGGCCACAGAAGCCTATTCAAAACTTTGCCCAGGGCCCCACTCTAGCTCAAACTAGTCCTCTTGTCCCCCCTCATCCCTTTGTCCCCCCTGTGGGTTCCCTTGCCATGGAAGCCTGTTCCAAACATCCTCAGAAGTGTTCTTTACCCAAGACAGTGTTCTTTACGCAAGTCAAAATTTCTGAGAAAATTTTGTTCTTTACCCAAAACGCCCTTTACCCAAGGTACCACTGTATTTATATGCAACTTTGGCTGCAATCCTAAAGACATTTTCCTGGGAGTAAGACCCACTGAACACAATGGGGCTAACTTTTGAGTACACATTGTTACGACTGAGCTCTTTGTCCCAAAGCAAATTAAGTTGGCTCTTTAAATAATGTCTCCATAGCAGGTAATAGCTTAGAAAGATGCCTGCTTGCCTAGATAAAGTGGCAGACAAAAAATCTTCCACTCTGGGTCTGCATTAGGATCAAGTTTCAGCCTATGACCCCTAGACTGAAAGGAACCCTGTCTTCCCAGCAAGTGATGATTGCCTTCAATTTGCAAGCAAATAAAGAAAAGAACAGCCTGAAATGGAGTTGTTTTAAACTAGGGAAAAGGAAACTGATTAATTGCCTCCCTGACTAATGAATCCTAATTCATTTATTCATTTGATAAATAATTCCTTTTATATAATGCAAAATTTTGTGTAACCCGAAACTGGATTCCCAGAACCAAATGTTGAGAATGGGGAGTCTCAACCTGTATTATATACACTGTTTCCAACCTCTCCAAAACACCACAACTCACTGCCACCTCAGCAGTTCCAGGCATTCATCCCTAATATATGTCCATCGTTTGGCTATCAACCACAACTAAATTTCTTATCTTACCTTGTTTCTGTCAGCTCAGCAGAATCCACAGCAGTAACATCTTTACCAGAACAAACAGGGACTACTGGCTCTTTGGAAGGATCCACATCAGGTACACATTTTATGGTATCACCAGGAGCAGAAGAACTGGAAAACATAAAACATTAAGATGTGACTCAGAAACTATTTTTCTTTTTTCTACAAAAAACTAAACCTCAGGACAGCCAGTGCTGGCATTAAATTTGAAATCTACTGTATATACAACTGAAGAGTCACTGACTGTCTGATTGACACCTAGTCAAAACCACTGGACCTAGAAGCATGAAATTTGGGCAGGGTGTTCCTTCTATAATGGATGCACCCACTAAGAACCAGTTATCTATCTATCTATATAAAAGAGAAAAGTCACTCACTGACTCACTGACTGACTCATCACCGCCCTGCCAAAACCGCTGGGTCTAGAAGTGTGAAATTTGGGGTGGGAGTTCCTTCCGTGAGGGAGGGGTGCACTAAGAACCGGTTTTCGGAAATTCCAACCGGAAGGGGGTGAAAAGGGGCACAACGCGTTTTCCTCCCTATACTTTGCATTGAGAATTGCTGACTCATCAATATTCCGCCCCAACTTCTGGGCCTGAAGCATGGAATTCTGGGAGTTCCTTCTGTCACCTGAACTCCCACCAAGAACCATCTGGAGAAATTTAACCCTTCAGGGGCTGAAAAGGGGGCAACGTGTTTCTGTCCTATACTTAACATGGGAGACTGAACAACATCCAGCCAATTTGGTGCTCAGTGCCTGGTGCACTGGGGGATGTTGTTTGGAGGAAGAGGTTGCACTGGCGAGGATGCTGCGCATGGGGGGAAGTTGCGCATGGAGGAAAGTTGCGCATGGGAGGATGCTGCGCATGGGAGGATGCTGCGCATGGGGGATGATGCGCATGGGTGGAAGTTGCGCATGGGTGGAAGTTGCGCATGGGTGGAAGTTGCGCATGGGGGAAAGTTGCGCATGGGGGAAAGTTGAGCATGGGGGAAAGTTGAGCATGGGGGATGATGCGCATGGGGAAAGTTGCGCATGGGGAAAGTTGCGCATGGGGAAAGTTGCGCATGGGTGGAAGTTGAGCATGGGGGAAAGTTGAGCATGGGGGAAAGTTGAGCATGGGGGAAAGTTGCGCATCAGCGGATATACGCATGGGGGAAAGTTGCACATGGGGAAAAGTTGCACATTGGCAGATGATGCGCATGGGGGAAAGTTGTGCATGAGGGGACGTTGCACATGGGGGGATGATGCGTAGGGAGGGATGATGCACATGGGGGGATGATGCGCATGGGGGGAGTGGCACATGGGGTGTTTCTGTGCCATGAGGGGATGGCATAGGGGAAAATGTTACACCCGCAACTCGGGTACGCTTTTTGCTAGTTAGAAATAAAAACCAGAAATGTATGAAAAGGGATGCTATGTGTTTTCGTCCCTGTACTTTACATTGCAGAATTGCCCTGCCCTAACCCCTGGACCCAGAAATGTGAAATTTGGGGACGGTATTCTTTCTATGACATGAGCACCCATTTTCAGTCAGGGATGCAATGCATTTTCATCCTATATTTAACACTGAAGACTGATCAACACCCAGCTGCAAACTTTGCACCTGCCCGATTGAGTTTCCCACAGTTGTGGGGGGATGGTGCACCGGGAGAATGTTGCAAAGGGGCAATGGTGGTGCACGTGAGGATGCTGCACAGAGGGGGGTGTTGCACCAGGAGAAAAATGTGTGTGTAATTTTGCCTTCTATCCCTCCCACCCCAGTCTTAATCAGGGTTTCCTACAGCTGCGATCTGAAAATAGAAAAGACAGAAGGGCAAATACAATGTACACAGTTGCATCTGCTTTGACCCTAATGAGGCATTGGAATTTCTTCCCCACCCCAAAGAGGGAAAAAGATATGAACTCGAAGATCAGCCACAACTAGTATCATTGGTAGTGACATGTACACCAAGTCAACTCCGGAGTCTCTAAACCTTTTGGCAGGAAGACAACATCATCTCTTTGATACTGTGTCAGGGGTCAGAAGAAGAAAAAAGAATTTATTTACATTCTAAATAATGTAAATTTACATAAATGAATATATATATTAGAGAAAGAACTTATATGAATGAATGCAAATCAGTTCTGTTTGCACATCCAAAAGAACTGTCCAACATGCACACAGAGAGGGTGATCTTCAAACCAGTTCAGAAGCACTTTCATACACTGAGAGAGGAGGTATGTGCAGCTTCTCCAGTCCTCAAAATACCCACACGAGGCATGGAAAGAAGAGCTCCCCTTGCCTCTGGAAGATTACAGGGCTTGCCTAAGGGGTCAGATTGAGGGGGTCTGCCAAGGGCCAGATGCCGAGGGTTGCATGTGACCCCTGGCCCAGAATTGGACAACCCTGCTCTAACTCATGATTAAGAGAAAAGATGTAATATTGGCTTGATTTGTTCCATGTGTCCCTTAACCATGATGTAGGTCAAGGGTGTTAAGCATAAGGTCAGAAGGAAGTGTGCTATACAGACAGAAGTATGCTTCTGTTTGCCCATCCAAAAGAATATTGCAGGGGAAAGGTTCAAAGAACCCTAAAAGTTGTATAGAAGTGCAAATAAGGGCTACCAAAATGATCAGGGCTTTCTAGCTTGAGAAAAGGAGGTAGGATGGTGTAGTTAGGAGGTTGGTAGAAGTTCATGAAATTAGATACAATTTGGACTGTGAAGCAAAAAGAAAGAACCTCAAAAAGTAATAATATTTATTTTAATATGTTTATTAGTACCATTCAGTAAGATACAACACCTTAAGGAACTTTAATAAGAATAAAGCCCCACTCTCAGTTTCAATGTCCAGGTAGGATTGGAATTCCTGGTAACAGACCCTGATATAGAGTTTAAGATTGCAAATATACATTCCCCAGACCACCACCACCCAGACCCTTATATAGTCTGGGAGTACCCCTGAGGGGCAAAAAAATCACCCTCCATTCCCTTGCAGGAGTGTAATCCTAATCATCACATCTCTGTCCTGGCTCCTCTCCTATAAAAAGCAGGCCTCCGTCAGTCTTGAAAAACTATGGTATTGTGTTTGGTGCTGCATACGCTACATGCGAAGCACGAAAGCCAGGGTTGGATTGTTATGGAGGATATGCTGTTACCCAAGCAGCAAATCCCCTCTCTCCACGCCACTGAATTAGTCCAATGGAAAGGCAGAGCCGATACGATTGGATCCAGCTGTCCAATTGGATCCAGCTGTCGCAGAGCTGGGCTAAGGACAGGAGCTCACCCTGTCTTGTGGGGCTGACCCGGGTCATGAACCCTGGCCTGCTGGTTAACAGGCACAGTGTCTTAACTGCTTGCACCACCCACTGAGAAAACTCTTCCTTATTAATTATGGCAACTTTACACAAAACAGGTCACCAAAATTGTGACTGCTGCACAGCCGGCTCCTGAACAACAGTGAACCAAGAACCCTGACACATTTCAAATTTGAACATTTAACAAGACAGCTTTCTACACAAATATTAAGATCAAATGAATTTGAGAAATGTATCCCATTTGAATTCTTCTGAAAGAGATTGGTCATCCACATTTTTGAAAAGCAACTTTAAAACCACTTACAAAATACCCCATATATTGTAACTCTGGCCAGTTCTTGATACATTGTCACCAAGTGTGCAAAGAGAACTTTTTGGAGAGAATTTTTCTTCTTAGGCAGCAATCCTACTCACACTTTCCAGGGAATAACCCTACAATCCAGAGTAACTATGGGAGCACGTAAGAGACATTACATGTACTCATAGTTACTGCACCACCTAATGAAAACCTACGGGAAATTCATATTGCAATCCAGAGCAAATTGTTCTTACACTGGAGCAACGACTCCCTGTAGTTACTCTGGATTTTGCCTTAAGTCTCATTAAAGAAATGGAATTTACCTTTGAGTAGACATGCATAGGATTGGGTCCTGAAAGTTTAGCAATAAATTGCATACAAGGATGTTTTCCAGGCCACTAAATAACTGAGGATCACCTGGAAGGAAAAAGTGTTTCCAAACTGAACTTAAAGGTTTTTTGTGTTATGCACTTGAAATACTTAAATGCAGTACAGTTTAACTACCAGTTGCTTGACAGCAGCTGCAATTGGCACACAATAAATGCATCCAGTACAGCACTGGCCTCAGTTTGCAGTCAAGTAATCAGCTAGACAACATTTTGTTCAATGACTGCAGAATTTACCTAAATTATCTGGGTCTAGCTTGTATAGACAACATGTACTGCATGACTTTGGCTGAAATCCTAACCGCATTTCCCTGGGAGTAAGTACTATGGAATAAAATGGGACTTACTTCTGAGTAGACATGCTTAGGATTGCATTTAGGATTACAGCATCTTGGGATATTTAATAAATACTACACAAGATCAAAATGACTAAATATTATTCTGAAAGCAGTACTGGGACAAAAAAATGCCCTGAAACAATGACACTTTTATTATAACATGCCACAGTCTCCTAAATCCACCATTGTGACCACAGATAAATTATATATTTTGGTGAGTTATAGATACCATTAACAGAAAATGGCTCATTCCGACAATTCTAGGCTTTGGAGTGTCCAGATGCCCAAGGCATTTTAGTTTGCATTTCAGTCCAAATTGGTGGCAACACCAGCAGGGAAGTGGTGATTTAGTACCCTGGAGTTTAGGGCAAAGTTAAAAATGATGCCCCCCCCCCCCCAAACACACATACCCAAGGATCCTTCCTCACATAATCAGTGTGAGCAATGATCGGAGTCTCTGGCCAATTACTCTTCTTCCTCTACCCCACCCTGCTTTTACTTGATCAATAAGCCATCTCCCATTCCTTACCAAGTCCACAGAGTGAGAGATCCCCATCAGGGTGACCAGATGACTGGAAAAACCTGGATTTGTCCAGATTTTTAGCCTCCTGTCCAAGTGTCCTACATTTTGGCATCATTGTCCTACATTTTGAAACTTCGTGATAGTGCACAGTACCCCATCATGCCATAAGTCATTGGATTCATACTGAAGAGCAGAGTTCAGTGCAAAAATCAGTTTTGAGATATCTCCTTCCTATCAAAAGTTATGGTCAAAAAACCGAAAAACAAAAACCAAAAAATACATTTGTTGGCATTTTTTTTCAGCGGGTAGGAATTTTGACCTTGGGGTTCAGGAATTTGGGGTTTGGCACTGGTCACTCTGATCCCCATATCATTTGTTGTGGTGCTTTTTGCAAGAGATTTGAGCAGGAATCATAAGAGAGGATGACAATTGTGCAGGTGGCAACCAGACTGTTACCCCCAGGCCGCCTGCAACCCAGCGTAATTGCTAGTCCTGCCCTCTCTCTCGCCACTCCACTGCAGTGAAGAGTACATATTTACACATCCAACATTCTATGCTCACAAGTGTCCTAGGAAAAATATGCCAACATGTCATGTATGGCTGCTGTTTGCATGGTCGGTCCCCAACTGCAATATGGGAAACTAGGCGCACTGTCTGCTTCTTGGAGTCACACACAATGGTCTATTTATTAGTAAGTTAATTTGGTCTTTTTTGTCTTTTTTATGCAAATTGTGCTTGCTACACAAATGCAGGAACAATGTACAGATATTGCTTGACCCAGTAGCACACCCTTGTTCATTATAGCAAAATCCATCACCGTATAGCTCCCAACAGAGTTGCTGTGATCACAAAAACAGACGCGAAATGTACTTGTATGCTTTCAGATCTGACACTCCCTTCTAAGAGAATGAGGTCAGATGCAAATCAGAGGGTTTCACTTAGAACAATATCAGTAGGAAACTGATGCCATGAAGTGGCCTGGAGGCAGCTCCTTGGCTTGAAATTTAGTAATGTGGAAATTATGAATCTTTTTCATAAAGTTTCCACAAAATGTGTTCAGCAGTTCTCAGTAACTCATGACCTTGGCCAGGATGATTTTATAACATTATGTAAACAAATACTTCACTACTGTGCTAATAACATTTTAAAGCAAAAGCAGCCCCACTAAATTTACCAGTAGAAACTGGCTTTTAACTCCACAAGCTATCTATCTACACATACACACACATTAACAGGTATCACTGGCTTTGGATCTGCAAGCCTTTGAGCTACTAATACCAAAAGAAGCTCTGGAAGACTTACTATTTGGATTTACGGATGGATAGATTACTAAAATAAAATATACTTTATTCCAAATGAGGAATTCAGTCAAGACACAAACATTGCTAAAATTTATTTATTTATGGCTACAATCCAGAAGTGCACTTGGGCTGCTGTATCTATCACTGGGGTGGCCCAAGTACAAGATGAGCCACCCTAGTTATTCTGGAAAAGGCTTGAGGCTGCCTAAGATGACATAGACTGCCCCAAGACAGATGGATCTGGGCTATCCTAAGCTGTGCCAGCCCAGGCAGTTTAGGAGAAGCATGTTGAAGAAATGTTTAGCATTGACAAGGGCAGAGCTAGATCTAGAGCTGTGGTTCTCAATCTTCCTAACACCGTGACTCCTTTATAAGTTCCTCATGTTGTGGGGACCCCCAACCATAAAATTATTTTTGTTGCTATTTTATAACTGTAATTTTGCTCCTGTTACGAATCGTAATGTAAATATCCGATATGCAGGATGTATTTTCATTGTTACAAATGAAATGTGTGTTCTATGCACACATTGAACACAATGGGATTTATTTCAGAATAGCATGCATAGGATTGGGCCCTGAGGCTGTAATCCTATCCACATTTACATGGGAGTAAAGGCCTCCCTGACTATAATGGGATTTTTTCAGAGTAGGCATGCATAGAGTTGAGCTCTGAGGCTGCAATCCTATCCACATTTACATGGGAGTAAAGCCCCCCCCGACTATAATGGGATTTATTTCAGAGTATGTGTGCATAGGATTGGGCCCTGAGGCTGCAATCCTATCCACATTTACATGGGAGTAAAGGCCCCCCTGACTATAATGGGATTTATTTCAGAGTAGGCATGCATAGGATTGGGCCCTGAGGCTGTCAGTCAGCCCCAGTGCACGCGCAGCTATAGCCGGAGGTCTGGCAAGCCTGACCTGGCCCCCTGCACCAGGGATCTTTAGGCGACCCCCAGGAAAGCTCTAGGCGACCCCCAAAGGGGTCCCAACCCCCACTTTGAGAAACACTGAACTAGAGCTTGTTTCCAGGGCAGAAATTCCCTGTTCCAGCTCCTCAGAGTTATATCACCTCAAGAGCAGGTATAGAAATGAGTAGATCCAGAGGGGTCCACGATAAGCCAGAGTAAGGATGGCAGTGTTGACAAAAAAAAATCTGAGTTCTTGGCCAGCCTAGCTGCAACCCCTGCCTCTCAACTTCAGGATATGGCACAACTACAGCAGCCCACTAACCTGGGGATACAGCAAACCATTCCAACAAGCCCCTTGAATATATAGTAAACTATATTGCAACCTAATGCTGCAGCTGTTACTAGTTGTAACTGCCTAATAAGGCAGGCACCGCAGCTGTTCCTTGTTCAGTGTGATCTGAGGGGGGTCTTCTCAAGAACAAGCCCTCCTCAGGTGCCACTGACTTGCTGCCTACTGAGCATGCTCTGGAGCAGTTCGGACAGCCCAGCCTTGTTGATTCTCTGGATCCAGCATAACTTTCTTCTCTGGATTCAGAATAGTTGGAGCAGCCCAGCTTGGGCACTCCACACTGCCCTAACTCTGGATTATAGCCTAAGTTTATTTATTTATATCCCAACGTTGCCTTGTTCTGGGCACACTCACTAGGCACTGGTGCCATCAGTAAGCAATCAGGGTCAAAAAAGTTACCACCACTATTTTAAAGAATAGCTCCACATGGAATGCACTACAGAAATACAGCCTTGAAGTAACGAAAGCATGGGATACCATAGGAAGATCCATCTTCCTTCCATTTTCAATAACCAAGCTGACCTAAGAATTGGTCTAATGATCTAATTGCTGACCAAATCATAGAATGGGCTAAGTATAACTTTCAATTGCCCTTTAATGTATTTACTATAGAACTACTGGTATATAGAATGCTGGTATGTTCAAAGTGGTAACTAAAAGGAAGGGAAGTAGGAGCTTTAAAAGGTAGCATGAGTGAAGCAAATGGCCTTAGGCAAAAGGGATATAGAAACAGCACCAGGAGATATCACACCTGTACATGCAGAGTACACCAGAGTTCTGACTGGTGAAAAGTGTGAGCTGAGCAGGCAAAACACAGCATTAATTGGGGAAATATGATTGTAGGCATATTTACTCAGATCCAAGTCCCACTGTGTTCAATGCATATAGGACTGCAGCATTACTTAGGACAGAACCCCACTCAACTCAGTGGGACTCAGTTCTGAAAGGATATGCATAGAATTGCGCTGTCACCTTACAGGGTTGTTTTAACGGCATCATCAGGATTATACATCAATACCCTGAATAGCACAAGGGTTATGTTCAACACTGCATTAAAGGTCAAATGCTGCATGAAACAGTACTTTTTGAGATACTGTAGATCTAATAGGCAGGATATAGATGCTTCTTTGCCCAAAATGCTAATAGTTGGCATGACTGTTAATGGCAAAATAATAAAGGAAAAAGGAAGTCATGTTATCAGAAGTACACATGAAGTGCTTTGGATACTCAGAAAGTGCTACAGAAATGCTGAGTGACAAATCAATGAAGGGCTGTCCAACACTGTTTTAAATGTGTCACAACTAAAAAACTCTACGACCTACTCCTCTCTAGAAAAATCTATATGATTCTCCCTTAAGAATCAACGATAGCAACACATTTCCCATTGACATTACCTTGCTTGCCGCACTGTTCAGGTGATTAACAAAACTTATATTTTCCCTTTCAGAAAAAAACCTGACATTTTCTCTTCGACGTGTCTGGATTCAGATAAGAGAAGAAACTTTCAAGTGGTCTTTTTCCTCTGCTATCACTTGTCTCTTCTCATTATACATTAGATGTAAACAATCATAGCATTATCAAAAAGGTGTTTACAACCATTCCCCCAGGGATTCAGAAAACAACAATACATTGCAGAAGTCACAAAACATAACATCTGTTTGCATGCTGGACACCAGGAGGAATGTAATTTAAAAAAAAATGTGTAAAATCTTATTTTTTAAAAATGGATTAATGTATAGCTGCAGGGGAAGTCACTTATTTTACAACTCCAGGAATCACTGTTGTCCTTTTAAATGTTGTGGCTTTAACAGCAGAATGACATCCACACACCTTACACATAAAGCATTTTACACCTCATCCCCAGGCCAGATAAAGCCTCATAGATTGACTGCTGTTAAAGACATAAGAGCGGCACACTTATCCAGATAAGAAATACAGTTTCCAATTACTGCAGAAACATGAAGACTGTACAGCTCCATCTATTCCAAAAAGTAGAATAATAAGGCCAGGGACTGGTTCTTCCTTTATTATCCAATTCCACTAAATTTTCTCCCTTTTAAGAGGCAGATGTTGATACCTGCCTGGAAACTCCAAGATATGCTGCGTACACATAACTTTGTTTTTCCAATATTGTAGTGACATCTCCAGTAACCTTGACTCTCAATGTTACTAAAGACAACTTGATTATTAAAGATTATCTTAAAGAAATCATGCAATGCCTGCTTTGCCAGATGAAGCATAATTTTTT
The DNA here is from genome assembly GCA_030015325.1 of Cryptoblepharus egeriae. Classification (NCBI taxonomy): domain Eukaryota; kingdom Metazoa; phylum Chordata; class Lepidosauria; order Squamata; family Scincidae; genus Cryptoblepharus; species Cryptoblepharus egeriae. The sequence continues at coordinate 45,521,271 of JAREYC010000006.1, forward strand.
AGGAACCCTACCCTACAAAATCTTGGCAAGATAGGAAGATCTTTTGCTAAGTGATGAGATTACAGTGTTCCAAAATACATGACTGTGGGGCCTGAATTCCACCCCTGCAGTACACATTGTTTATACACACACCTTTAACTTATTCATCCCATTTCAAATTATCACAGTGAAGAACAAAACCAAAAATTTCCAAGTCATGGTGAGTCATTAAGGGTGAAATAGAACAAAGGTTTCCAGAACATCATATGCAGTATATGTTACAATGTACCCAAGCTAGTCTATGCTTCAATAGACTGAAAGTCAATGGCTTAAGTTTACAAATAATTACCTGAAGTTGTAATTAGTCCAGAGTAAACTACCTTAGAGAAATTCAACTGTACATTGCTGGGGGAAAAATCAATGTTGATTGATAGTTATTTAACTGCAAGAGACAGCTTTCTATTAAAAGCTTACTTGCATTGATGCAAGTAGGCTTGCCAACTTTGCTGGCAGAACTCTTTTGCCTCTAAGTCCTTAAAAATGCAACATTGCATCCCCATACTGTTGAATCTTTTCCTTCTAATAGCAGTAAATGTTATCTAAGCCATGTATGAAGTATAAAGACAAGGAACACAATACACAAGCCAAATATACTGAAACCACAGTCCACAAAACTGAGTATATGACACAATTATATAAAACAGAAATAAAATTTTAAAATATTATCACATCCACTGCAGGCAAGAGCATCCACTGTCAATCATGCCAGGGTGGGACAGTGGATGCATATGTTGGTTTGATCAGAGAAGACCAAGTTCAAAGGCCCTGCTCTGACCAAAGGATACTGAGAAAGGGGGCAGATCTGGGGCAAACAACCTTCTCTAAACGGAAGTGACCTCACAGCATTGTTTAAGGTACTACGAGACAGAGGTTTACTGCCCATGTACTCCGAACCCATCTATTACAAGCAGAGGTTGGTATATCATCATCATCTCGATTTATATACCACTTTTCAACTAAAGTTTATGACTCTTAAGTTCACAAACTTAAAGTTTATAATCAGTTTTCAGAGAGAATTAAATAATTTCATTTTAATCACCAAGCCTTAAATTACTCTACAAATGGGTGGAATCTACCATTTTTCTTAGCCTCTAACCTTAAGGTCCTCTGTTGGTGCAACTGGTTAAGACACTGTGCCTGTTAGCCAGCAGGCCAGGGTTCGAGACCCGGGTCCCCACAAGATAAGGATCTCCTGCAACAGGCAAGGAGTTGCACTAGATGATCCACTGGGTCCCTTCCAACTCTATGATTCCATGATATCCTTATTTCAGGAAAGTGGTCATCATGATGCCACCAAATATGCATATAAAACTGTAAAACACAGTGTATATGTATGTGTGTGTGTGTGTGTGTATTGCTTTCATACACATGGTGCAGACAGTAGATTAAAAGGAGCTTTCTATCATCAATTCTACAGAAAGCTCTAAGTCTAGCTTACTCAGAAGTTCTGTTGCACTAAAGTCAATACGACTGTTTCCAAAGAAGGCAAGCAGATGACTTCTGTCAAAAAAGCACAACAGACATCAACATGGAAGACCCTAAGAAACAGAGTTGCAGACATCTGTCTTATAAAAATATGGGGCACTCATTCAACTATTCCCAGTATTTTGACAGAAGCAGTTCCTAGGTCAACACCTAGACTGAGATGATTATAAATATATTCCACTTAACACAGTTGCTTGCAAACAGCACAATCCTAAGAAAGTTAGACCACCTTACCTCATCTATGGTGATGGTTTGGCGACATTAGTGTGTGCCTGTGCACTGGCCTAACCTCCTCCCCAGGAGTGGGGCAGAAGTGTCATACTGCACTTTTGTGACACTTCTAGGATTGCCATATGTCCCCCAAAACAGGGTCAGTCCGAATTTTGGGGGATTGTGTTCACCTACTGGCAAGTGTGACAGAGTGTCCTGTCCCGGTTTTGTGGAAGAGAATTCTAACAACCCTAAACAACCCCAGGTGAGAACAGGACATATACAAGGGCTTAGGCTGGCCTAAATGGAGTTTAGGATTGCAGCCAAAGTAATTTACACTGCAAAACAATAAATGGCTCCCTGTCCCCAAAGGCCTCACAGCCTAAAAGGGGATGTAATAGAATCACAAGCAACAGCCATTGGAAAAGACACAATATTGAAGAGGGACAGTTGTTCTCTCCCTGTTAAATATAAAAGGGCACTGCTTGAAAATACAGCTCTTTGCCCAGTTGGCAGGGTTAAAACCTGCCAGTATAGAAGGGGACCACCTTGATGACACCGGGCCACTATGTGTGTGAGCATGAGTCCCAGTGAAGGAGCTTCGTGCATGTGTCCAATACAATCACAATCAACCTCTCTCTCTCTCTCTCTCCCCTCCAATCTACAACTCAGAAAAAAACCCTACCCAACACCACAAATAGGTCTCCATGGAACTGGTAAACACATCCTGAGACAGAGAGGCACTCAAACCCATCGGAGAGCACTGTGTGCTCAACCTCCATGCATTCCTGGGACATGAAGATCATTTCTGCCCCTTCTGAAATGGGAGGTTTGGGTTTCTTTTTCCCCAACATAAGACATCTCAGGGCAGAAAGAGCCATTGCAAATATCAGGGAAAGAGGCATCCATAGGGACGGTGGGTAGTTTGAGAAGAAGAACCGAGATCCCTTTCCCAGTGTGACATTTTTCTCTTGTCTAGTGATTTCAGAAGCTGCAGCTGATGCACTACAATCCCTTGCGCAGGGTGACCAGGTGTCATAACTTCAAATGAGGACAAGCCCCCCTCCAAGATGTAGGACACAGAAGAAAAAATGTAGGACATAATAATAAGAGCTAAAGTCACTCATATCTATTGAAACATTTAAACACTATGGCTGCAATCCTAAAGATACTTTCTTGGGAGTAAGACCCATTGAAGCTAACTTTTGAATAGATATGGTTAGGACTGCACCTTATATTATTATTAAATTTAAAATTATTACATATTTATGAATTTGAAGGATACTTGTTGTCTGCTTACAAGGAAAAAGAGAGCAATGAAGACTTTTTCCAGGACACAATGCAAAAAGGAGGACATGTCCTGGAAAAAAAGAAGATAAATGGTCACCCTGGACAAGGAAGACTTTCTCCAAGACACAAGGCTAGATAAAAGAATGTGTCCTGGAAAAAGAGGACAAGGAAGATTTTTCCCAGGACACAAGCCTTAAAAAGAGGTTGTGTCCTGGGAAAAGAGGACAGATGGTCACCCTGGACAAGGAAGACTTTTTCCAGGACACAAGGCTAAAAAGGGGATATGTCCTGGAAAAGGGAGACAGATGGTCACCCTGGAGAAGGAAGAAGTGCACCCAAGCAAAACAATTACTAGTCAAGGGCGGGGGTGGGTGGGAAGGGGAAGAGACTCCCCCCTGGTAAAGTGACATGAGGTGACCCTCCTCCTCCAGCCCCTGCCCTCACCTCCCCCTGCCTCTCTCAGCCCATTTCCTGGAGGGGGCAGAAAGAGTGTCCACCTACCCAGCGCGCCTCCCTCCCTGGAGCTCCACCAACTTCTTCCACACGTGGGCAGAGGGGGGGAGTAAGGACAGGGACCTCCTCAGCCCCCCTGACTTCTTCGCAGGGAAAAGTTCCGCTCAGCAGCTGCACAAAAGGCTCTGCTGGAGCCCGGCTTGGAGGCTCCTCCCCAGGAGAGGAAAGGAGAGGACAGTCAGCCTGCAAAGCTCTCCAAGAGTCCTGCAGCTGAGTGGCCTCTCTCAGCTCTCCCCTTCCAGGAGGGTCTGGCTGGGGAGGGTCCTGCACAGGCTGTCCAAGCCACTGCCACTGGGTGGGTCCAGTAGGGTGGCGCCTTCCTCCTCCTCTCCTCCTCCTCCTACTCCTCCTCTACACACCAAGAGTCCCTGGAAACAAACACGCGCGCTTCCCCCCTTCCCCTCCCAAGAGTGGGTTCCCAGCCACAGTGACCACATCTCCCCTTTTCTCCAGGAAACGTCATCTTTTTAAACGTTGTGTCCTGGAAAAAACTTCCTTGTCCTCCTTTTCCTTGTCAGCAGGCTGCCTGCTTGGAATGCAAGATGTAATAAAATATATGTAAGAGTTTTAATAATAATCAAAACATTAACCACATGATAGCAATATATATTTAACTTTTATATTACACACATGAAAGCAATATATGAATATTTTTAGCTTTTATATTGTCATGTCATACATTTTTCTTGGGTGTCCTACATTTTGGGAGAACCTTGTCCTCTTTTTATGATTATGATCCATGGTCATACTCTTTTTTAGTCTTGTATCCTGGAAAAAATTCATTGTCCTCCTTTTCCATATCAGCAGGCACCTTTTCCAACTGCCACTCCACCAGCAGCTAATTGATATGATGACCTAGCCTTGCCACTGTGGTGAATACTGGCACCTTTTCCCCCCAGAAAGAAGCACTTATATAAATATTATTGTGGCTGTAATCCTAACCTCCACATAGGATGGCCAAAGGTCCTGTGCTAACCTGGGGGTGTCACAAAAGTGTCATAAGGCACTTCTGCCCCAATCCTGGGGGGGGGGGGGTCAGGCCAATGCACAGGCAAATGCCAACTTGCCTACAGAAAGATAGGCCAGGTGAGTTACAGCCTAAATTTCTTAGGTTTGCACCCAATATATATTTTTAAACTTAATAATATATATACATATACTGCTTAAATGAAAGCACATGATGAAAGCAATAAATATGAGTGTTTTCAGCTTTGATTTTGTCATTTTCTTTGGATGTCCTTCTTTTTTGGGGGGGGTCTCATCCTCTTTTGTGATTATGACATCTGGTCACTTTTGTTTCCAGGACTTTGAGAGTCCTGACCACCTGACAAAGGCTGCTTGTCTGAATCTGTGAAGTGCTGGCTGCTCTACGGTGGCTGCCAGAACCATGACACCAGCCCAGACCTTTTCACCTTTTCCTTTTCATTACACAGTTTAGAATTAGCTGTGGAACTCCTTACCACAGGATGGTGGTGATAGCATCTACCTCAATGCCTTTAAAAGGGAATGAGATATATGAGCACAATCCTAACCATGTGTACTCAAAAGTAAGCCCCATTGTTTTCAATGGTCATACTCCCAGGAAAGTGTCTTTAGGATTGCAGCCTATGTCTTATAAGCAGGCCTCCGTCAGTCTTGGAAGACTATGGTATCGTGCTTGGCGCTGCATACGCTGCATGCAAAGCAGAAAGCCTGGGTTAGATTGTTATGGAGGATAGGCTGTTACCCAGGCAGCAAATCCCCCCTCTCCACACCACTGAATTAGTCCAATGGAAAGGCAGAGCCAATAAGAATGGATCCAGCTGGTGTCGCAGAGCTGGGCTAAGGACAGCCCCTGTCTTGTGGGGCTGACCCGGGTCTCGAACCCTGGCCTGCTGGTATATGTCTGCAGGAAAAGTCCATCATTGGCTACAAGCCATGATGAGAATGTGCAACATCCTTATTTTAATTTTTTAAAAATCTGACAAAGTGCTAAAGTGTGGACACACCATCAGGTTTTTTTTACTATTGACAAGGCAAGCTGCTAGTAGAGGGCTCACATTCCTCAACTGACCTACTAATAAATGTCTCCCCCAAGGACCTGTGGCACACCCGCAAACCATCAGCAGCCCACAGTGTGTTTCGGCACACTGGCTGAAAATTGCTGTTTTATATGTATGCAACCTAAGAACTCTCAAAACTCAAAAGGGTGTCAGTGGCTTGGTGGTTAATGCTGTGCTTGTGGATCTGAAGGTTGGCAGTTGGTGGTTCAAGAAAGACCCAAGTACTGCAAGATGGAGTGAGCTCCTATTACTTGCCCAGCTCCTGCCAACACTGCACCCTAGAGTCAGTCATGACCAGCAGGGCAATCTGTGGGGTACAACTTTTACCTTTTTAACCTCAGAAAAATACAGGGAAGGATGCAGGTGTCTTGCTCTGTGCTCCAGAGGCATCTTGTGGGTCACTGTGAGATAAAGGAAGCTGACTAAAATAGGCCTTTGGCCTCATCCAGAGGGGCTCTTCTTAAATTCTTACAACCAGTGCAGCTACTGTTGTGGTGGTGGACAGGTGGACCAACATGACAAAAAAAATCCAAGGAGTGTTGGGGAAGAGAGCTTGACCTCTGCTGACACTTCTATAGAAGCCTGGATGGGCTGTGTGTGTATTATGAGGCATGCTGATAAGTATTGAGCCTTACCCAGAAAAAAAAAATTGAGCTGGAAGCAGTAAATTGCAAGGTGTACTGATCAATTTGTCCATATGCAATGGTCCAAAAATCTACTATCTATGATTTTAACTTATTACTTTTCAAGTCCAAAGTGAAGATGGCAGCACCTCCAGAAAAGTTCAGTGTGGAAGAACATAGGACCATAATCAAGTTCCTATTTCTCTAAGGGAAAGATGCGAAGCAGATCCATGATGAAATGTCACAAACTTTGGGTGACAGTGGCCCTTCATATGCAACAGTTAAGCGTTGGGTTGTCAATTTTAAAACAGGCCATTTCATTGTTGAAAGTGAGAAACCCAGTGGAAGGCTGTCTCTATGCCTGGAAATGTGAAAACCACTCACATAACAAGTGGAGGACCACCAAACATCAGCCAAAAGTATTTTTATATGGGGGATTATCATGTGAGAGAGTTGGTGCCATTATCCACAATGACTTGGAAATGGGGAAGTTTGCAACAAAGTGGATCCCAAAATTTTTGACAACCTAACAAAAGAGGAAACATGTAGAGACATCAGTGGCTGTTTTGGAACATTAACTGTTGCATATGAAGGGCCACTGTCACCCAAAGCTTGACATTTCATCATGGATCTGCTTTGCACCTTTCCCTTGGAGAAATAGGAAACAGCCCAAAATCCAGCCCTGTACCTATAACAAAGTAGAAACTGGGCTTTAGCTGGTTTCAAGCAGTAAGGACTAGTTAACTGAGAGCTCAAGTCTGTGCATGTCTACTCTAAAGACAGTCTCACTAGTAAGTGGGGCTTACTCCCAGATAACAGTGAATAGGATTGCAGCCAAAAGCAGAGGCTGCAATAAATCTGTACGTCTTTAAGATGCAGATTTTATATTTGAGTTGGCTAATAGTGTACTTTTGTGTGTGCCTGCCCAGAAATAAACCCTATGCCTATTTACCAGAGCCAACTCAAGGCCTTCCCCACACCTGCAAAGAAGAGTTACTATCATTAAACAACCAAACTATATGCACATTCCACAATCTTTTTCGCTGTTGGCCAACCATCTGGTGCTTCTGCTCTTTTCCACAGGAGAAAAGGAAGTGGAAGTGAGGAAAGTAATGGACTCTAGATTCTAGAAAATCTTTTAAGAGTCACTCTAGGACTAGGTTGATAACACTCTACTGTCCTCACCTCCCCTTTGCAAGAAGGAAAGAAAGGGCAGCTGGTGCAAGCTGCTAGCACTGAGGGGGGTAACCCTGACTGTAAAGGAGTTGTGGAGGGAGAAATGGAGCATCATCTGCCACTGCCAGTCAATCACTCAAACTGACTGTTTCTGGATCACTTACAGGAGAATAAAACCTGTTGGATATACTTTTGAATAAGTAGGATGAGGATTGCACTGCACCACAATCAGCAATCCTTCTTGAATTATGTATTGCCAGGATCCACAACACTAACTCTACAATCCAGAGTAACTATGTGAGCACATAAGATACATTATGTGCACCCGTAGTTACTGCACCATCTACTGAAAACCTATGGGAAATTCATAATGCAATCCAGAGCAAATTGTTCTTACACCAGAGCAAGGACTCCCCGTAGTTACTCTGGATTGTGCTCTAAGTCTCAATACCTCACTGTCAGAACTTCTAGAAAGGGTTAGATCTGGAAACAGTTTAATGAATATTAATATGACTTAAAGGCAGTAGAAGTTCTAAATGAGAAAGAAAAGGGGTACAAACAATTTGATCTGTTTGTATAATTTCAGGGGGGGAATCAAATCTGCATTTGGTACATCTGGGGATCAAACTCTCCTTAGTCCCAAAATTTACTGCAAGGCCTGTCATTATCATTTGGTGTAAACTTAGTGTAAATCTACACCACAGAATTGTTGGGAGCAAAGAATGGAACAATTTGTGCAATATGTACAGACCTGCAAAAGGTGAGGTTATGTTTTCCTGCTCTGCTCAAGCACCCCTTTGTTAAGAAAAACTTCATCTTTTGCAGGTCTCTAGTAATATGTACAGTGGTGCCTCACATAACAAGTTTAATTTGTTCCGGAAGCATGCTTGTTATGTTAAATACTCTTTATGTGAAGCGGATTTTGAAATAGGAAATAATGGAAACTCAGACGATTGGTTCCACAACCCAAAAAATATTCGTATAAAAATAGTAACTGGATGTAAAAATGATGACAAAACACTGGAATTGAATTCAAAACATGCATTCCGTGTACATGATCCTATGAAGTCTACTTAGACTGCAATCATAAAGACACTTTCCTGGGAGTAAGCCCCATTTAGGACATGTTTAGGAGTGTGCAATCAAAGACACTTTTCTTCGAGTAAGACCCATTTAACACAATGGGGCTTACTTCTGGGTAGACATGGTTAGGAGGCTGCAATCCAAGACACTTTCTTCTGTAATCAAAGACATTTTCAAAGTAGACACTTTCTCCTTCTCTTTATCCTGAGCCTCTCTCTCCCCTGTTCCCTTCTGGCCAGCACTGCGCTGCTTCCCTCTTCTCCACAGCTGTTCTCTCCCTCTGCCAAGTGGACGCCCAGCCACAGGAGGAACAGCACAGAAGTCTTGCTTTCGCTATGGGCAGGTGTGCTAGGCAGCCCACATGCTTTTTAAAAAGGCTGCCAGCCAGCACATCTTCCCCAACTGCCAACAAGTGTGCTTGTTAAGTGAAGCAACATTTGTTATGTGAGGCAGAATCCTAAAGAAATTTTTGCCTGTCATGTGGATCACTTGTTAAGCGAGGTACCACTGTTTATGAAAATGAAACAAATCCATCACACTGTATGTTCCAAGTCACAGTAAGAAAGTACAAATGCTCTAGCCAAACATGAAAAGATTGAGCATAACTGTTGTAGAAGAATTTCCAGAACATTTAAATTCAAAACAATACAGTAAGAAGCAGATTTTCAGATGATGAGAAGCTGCTGCTGGAAAATATTAGTAGCAGGCCTCCGTCAGTCTTGAAAGACTATGGCATCGTGCTCGGCACTGCATACGCTGCATGTGAAGCATGAAAGCCTGGGTTGGATTATTATGGAGGATAGGCTGTTACCCAAGCAGCAAATCCCCCCTCTCCACGCCACTGAATTAGTCCAATGGAAAGGCAGAGCCAATACGATTGGATCCAGCTAGCATCGCAGAGCTGGGCTAAGGACAGGAGCTCACCCTATCTTGTGGGGCCCACCCAGGTCTCGAACCCTGGCCTGCTGGTTAACAGGCACAGCATCTTAACCACTTGTGCCACCCACAGCCTTGGAAAATATTATTCCATCATATTTCCCCTAACTCCAAAATACAGCTAGTTATGAAAAGAAGGTTTCTTCTGATTATATTTATAACCAATTATATTTCTGGTTTATAATTTTCAGCCAGCTTGTTTGAGGACACAAATTCGGATTATCTTCTAGATCTCCACTTCTAAAAGTTTTCTAAGAGCCCAATTTGAATTAAAGCCCAGTGTGGCAATGCAGCAGCACCAGCATGGGCTATGCTCCATCAGATTGGGGATTTTTGGCTGTTGGAGGTCTCAAGGTGAAAGGACATATTTTGCTTTGCCCTGGGGTAGACCCCAGCAGCCTCAACAATTCAATTCAGACCTGTGCAAATGTTATGCAGGCAAATCAGGACAGGAAAGGGCCTCCGAACTTGACACATACAGGTGCCACCCTCCCAGACCCTATTCCTATGCTTCTGGGGATTTTAGCCCTATGACCCATGAGTAGTATGGCTATCAACTTTAAATTCCTAAAAAGTTACAATGTGATACATTTATTGTTTTGAATCCAACAAATGGACTCTGGTCCAACCAGTTTTGCAGACTTTTGTAGCACTTCCAAGGACCACATAATATCCAGAAAAGGGCAAAACTAGCTTCCAAAAGTGGACCCTGAATAGCAGCAATAGGTGTTTTGAACAGACATATGTTAGATGGTGCCTGTGAAATCAAACACTTGACAAACTCCCAAATCCAGAGTAACTACGGGAGCATGTAAGAGACATTACATGCACCTATAGTTACTGCACCACCTAGTGAAAACCTATGGGAAATTCATATTGGAATCCAGAGTAAGTTGTTCTTACACTGGAGCAAGGACTCCCTGTAGTTACTCTGGATTTTGCCCAATGTGTATCTTTTCATATACTCATTGGAGATTATGCTGGCATATCCTAGTGACCAAAGCAGTTTTTAAAGCTTTTCGTAAATACAGTGAGACAGCTTCATTTCTTTGTAGAAGCATTCATGCCACCCCCTCTCCTTTTCACCTCTGATTGTGACAACATCTAGCGGCATTGCGTCCAGTGGAGTGTACTCCCAGATCAATATGCGCAGAATTGCAGCCTAATAGGTGTATTTTTGTAAGTCTACAAACATCTCAGATCACCCTCCCTATTGAACATTCACACAAAAGTTAGACACACTGACTTCACTAGGACTTAAATGTTAAGTGCTTAATAACTAAGCAAAGCATACGTATCAGCTTTCCAATACAGACCTTGTCACTAAAATGGAACTTTATATTTAAAACCACTTCCTGCCCAAGAATTTAAAACTCATGGGAGCTATTTGTGGTGACTGAAAATTAAAGCTGTGTACATCTCAGCAGCCTTGGTCCTTTGAGGCTGGGTAAGAACTTTTTTTCCATTACAATTTTATTAGGGCTTCAAAACACCAAGATTTCTCTAAGACATCCAAGTTCATACAAATTGCTGGAAGAAACCACTAGAACTCAACCAATCAGATTTTAATGTTATAAAGTCACAGCTTTTAGTTTCCAGCTGAAAACAAAAGTTGGCTTAAGATAAATGGCAAATAGCCAAAACTAGTGGAAAAGAGTCCCGCAAAGTATCGTTCATCAATCTGCCTCATTCTTGGGCTAAGTGACAAAAATCCAAAAAACAGTTCCGACATTTTATTCAAACACTGCCAGTTGCTTTGAATTGGATAATTTAAAATAATACAGATAATTTAAAATAATATAATCATTGTATTTCATTCTATGTGCCTATAGAGTATTACCAGTATATTAATTTATTTATTTAAGGCCCACCTTTCTCATGCCCACACAAATGCCCAAGGAAACTTACAAAGCCTTTATCTTTTTGTCCTCACAACCCTGAGAGGTAGGTGAGGTTGACAATGAATGACTGGCCCAGTCATCAGGAAGCATGATGGCTGAGGGAGTATTTGATCCTGGATCTTCCAGGTGGTAATGCGTCTATGCATACTCTGATGCTTGGCTTAAATATTTCAACTGAAGTTCCTAAGCTAGGCCATGAAAACATTCTGCTTGGTTTTCTCTTTCTCTCTGTGCCTGTAGAGACTATCACATTGATTAGTCACACCATGTTATGAAACACTTCTGCAACCAAAATGGACACAATAAGGCCAACATGCAATTACTGATTTCATTTATCTGTGATAAATATGCTTACATAAATGTCACAGGGATGTTCTGAATGCAATCCTAATACCCCCCATAGGGGTATATCCCCTGTTCCAGACTGGGTGCTGGCAGAAATGCTGTAAGGCACTGCTTACAGCTGCACAACTCCCAGGGGATTTAGGCCAGTACACAGATATGTGCTGGCTCCCTGTGCCACCATGGGAACAGGGTGAGGAGTGTTGCACTGGCCATTCCTTGCCAGCACAGGGGCTTGGGGAGGGTGGGGATGAAGCGGGAGGTGGGGTAGCAGGGTGGGAGAGGATGTTCCTGGTGGTGAGCAGGGACCAGGAGGTGGTGCTCAGATCTGGCAATTATGCTGGATCCATACTTCTGTCCCCAGGCAGCTGGCTGCTTCTGTTTGTTTGATCTAGGCCATTTCCAGAGGTGGCCCAGATCCAAGTAGACATACTGGGGCTGCACTTGCCTTACCTCGGGGAAGGGGAAAAGCTTCTCCTTCCCTGTGCTAGCACAGCAACAGCTTTGATCCTTGCACTGAATTCAACTCAGGTTGAGCTAGTCTGCGCCTGATCCAGCACGACACAGGATTGCTTTGTCACTGAGATCATTAACGGTTGTCCCTTTTTAAAATTCCCAAGCATGTCTGCCAGGGATTATTTAAGGAGAAAGCAGAAATAGCAGGCCCATTACTTGCTTACACTTACAATAAATACACAATGCAATGCTTAGATTAAAACATTTATTGAAATAGCACCAATCAACCAACTGTTCAGCAAGCTCTGCTGCCAGATATTTCTCCTTACAATTATTGGTTAGGTTCTGAGTACCTAACTTGGAGGCAGCTTGGCAGAATCCCACTTTGAGAATCCCACCTTGAATTAAAGCTGGAGGTGGTCTACTGGTGTTCTGAACTTCTCCACAGCAAATTGCAAGAGAGGATGAATATACTACACCATCTTTCTCAACTTGGACTACCTTTGGGGTCAACTTTGCAGTCTAAGACCAAAGAATTACCAGCCAACATCATCAAACCAGACAACCTCTTGAGAGAGAGAGAGAGAGAGAGAGTTCTCCATGATTTAGATACACACAAAATCTATGTTCCTTCTCTTCCATATAGATGTGATTGGTTAAATACCTTTAAAATAGTTTGGGTTTGGCAAAAAATAGCCAATCAAGTAGAGAAAATTACGGTAATTCCTTGCTAGTTCTGGATGGCAACTAGCTAGTCTCAGCCTATACTAATAAGAGGGTAGGAGCAGTTGTAGACTTCAGGGGTTTCTCATAGGTTCTATAGAACCCTTTGCTAATGAGCACCAATTACTAATGGGACATAGAACCTGTTGTTAATTTAGGTTATTAGAAAATAGAACCAGTTGTTATTTTATTTGAATCCCACCATTGCATAGGAGGATGTTATGGCTCAAAGCATAATGAACCAGAGTTGCACTAATAATCTATCAAGGCCTGAGCCCACTGGTGCCAATACAATGGGGGGCCAACCGTTTACCATAATGCCTCTTGTGAGGAAGGCTGGGGAAAAGACCTTTCCACCACAACCTTCATAATGTTGCCAGAGGGATCATATTAACTTCATATCCAGAATTACACAAGTCCATCTCCTTCCCTAACATTCATGCATTTCCTCTGCCAAGTCCTAAATTGGGTCCCTACTGATGAAGTTACTCCACCCATTTTTGACACTGATAACACTATAACTGGCAGGCAAAATTTCTTGAAAACAGCCTAATTGTTCGGCAAACCTAGTTATTTTAAATATGCCTTTGAACAACGAATGTAGATTTTCTACACATGCTACAAAAGCTATTCTTAGCAATGGCATTTCAAGGAGGAAGGAGTGTCTAACAATGTTATCACTGTAATGAATTCCAAAAACTCCCTAACAGCTTCCTAAGTGCTCTAAATTTGAAAAGTATTTAATTAATCATGCTCTTCACAAGTGAAACATCCAAACAGAAATAACCCCACAGAAAGAAGCAAATCTGGGCGAGTTACTGCAAGATGAAGTGCGTTCCTTTGCACTTTTCTAATATTTTCAGCACCCATACAGCTTTCAATGCCACTTCTGTGTCTCCTCTGAACCAGTAAGCAAGTCAAATCTAAAAATAATAATCAAACAAGCACATGCCTTTTTGGGAAGGAAGACAGCATTGTTCAGAGAACAGAGATGCGACTTGTGCCAAATCCCAACTCTGCCATATATTCATGCACAGTTTTGGTGACACATTCTGTAAACATTCATGTACCAAAGAGCCAGATTCATTGCCATTTTTTTCAAAGTAAGTCCAGTGACAAAATCACATTTCTCACCATGATACAAATAAACACAACATGAAAACGAAAGCTTGGCTTTCAAAACACAATGCCAAGGTATGCTAACATCTGGCTGTACAGCAGCAGCAAGTTTGCCAAACGAACAACTATTTTGACATTTCACATGTGTTAGCATGTCCTCTGTGACACATGAGTCTAACCAAAAGTCTGGCAGTGGAGCTGTTTACGTATTTAAGACTGCTATCTACTATGCAGAACGAAGGCAAAAATGAAATCACTGTTTGAGAAGGAGCCAAACTTAATTTTTATATTTTTTCTAACTTAACACCTGAGAAAACAGAATCTCAGCATATAGAGGAAAGAGTTTCAGCTTTTGCCTTGAAGATCCCCACCTGGCTAGTGTCAGTGCAAATGCACCAAATGCCATTACTTCATACCTAACTGCAGTGATTTATTTTCTACCCCATTGAACTGTTTAGCCTTATGTAAGGAAGGCAGCCTGATGCTGGCCAATTCAGAATCATTTCTGGTAGGAATTACAGAAAGTTGCCTGGTGCTTCTTCTGTGTACTTAGAAGAAGAAGAGCCTCTTGAGCCTGAGTTCCAAGCAATCAAAGGAATAAAGAGCACTTTTCACATTACATTTTAAAGACATGGGAAAACTCCATTCCCACATGTGCAGAGAGATAAAGACTTCTTGTCGAAATGAATAATACATGCTTCTGGTTTTCAGCCAGACCAGTCAATGGCAACACTTCAGAGGGGAGCAGGCAGCATACATGACTGGCTGAAAGCCAGCCCTGTATTGCTCATTCAGACAGGGGGAAAGAAATTCTAAACCTTTGCTACACTCCTTAAGAGACCACAACATAGCCCTTCTGACAAAGAAAACCACAACACCTTTGCGAGCTAATGCAAGAGCCAGGTCAGTTCAGCAGTACATTCTGCTAAGGTGGTGAATTGTATATGTCTTGTCATTCCTGTGTTCTTTAATAACCTTCTCCATCTTTTGTCACTTTCCTCCTTGGGCTAGCAGCACCCCATCATATCTTGTTAGCAGCACCCCATCATATCTTCTTTCTCCCTTGAATTTTACTTTGCTCTGAGGTAGTATTTTACCATATAATAATTTGGGGGGAAAAAATCAATTTTTAAATGCTAAAATTAATGTATTTTTATTTAAACTCAATGCTTTCAATGTCCTTTAAAACTTGTTAGGATTAATGTTCTAGTGCCTTGTTAATATTTTTACCTGTTTATAACTTTGTAGCAGATTATAAAAAGTTATGTAAGCTGCCCTATATCCCTAAATAAATAAACCAATAAATTAATAAATAAATCTTAACAATCAATCAGTCAAAGACAGACAGACAGACAGACAGACAGACAGACAGATAGATAGATAGATAGATAGATAGATAGATAGATAGATAGATAGATAGATAGATAGCTAGCAGCATGAGGGGAAACATTATCAATATGGTCTCCAAGAAATAACTGAAAAGAGCATTATTGATGTGCATAGTATTTTAAGCAAGTTGCCAGCCTCAAGATAGTGCACTAGATCCGTCAAATATGCAAGAATGCATCTGAGATGAAACCCTAACCTCCTGTTAGGCTGGCAGACCTAGCATAAGCCCTGGTGTAAGTCCTTTGCTGATCACAAAACACAACAGTAATTGATTAAACATCCATGATTGATTGACTGACATCCATGAGGGGTGTGTGTAGAGGTGGACAACCTCCAAATACCAGATGCAGGGGGGGGCACCTGGCTGCAGGTATCATATGTGCTCCCTGAGGCATCTGGTGGGTTGCTGTGTGTTACAGGAAGCTGGACCACATGGGCCTCTGACCTGATCCAGTGGATGCTCTTCTTATGTAAAGGCTAGGAAATGCAGTCACACACCTCCATTAGTGTGTCAAATTTGGCCCTAGTGCCACCTTTGATGGTGGTTTATTGAGTGGTACTCTCTTGTGTTTCAGGAAAACTTCAGGAAAAAGTCCGCTTTGCTTTCTGTTCCTTCATAACACAACTGCAGCATCTACAGCATCTAAAACACCCTGATTGGGAAAACATGCAAGTTGATTGGGGAGATACAAAACTGTCCACAGCAAACTGGCTTTGTCCACAGTTATAACCTGAGTAGGACATTGTGAAGATTTCACTATGGACATTTTATGTCTCTCTGTTTGCAGTTGTTTTTTAAGGCCAAAACAGTCCAAATAGGCTCTGTGAAGGAAAAGCACATGAATGGGAGTGAAGCTATTAAAACTCTAAACAACATGCTGGGCATTATGAGATCCTGACACCAGGCACAAAAGTATCAAAGCTTCTCGTTACCCCGCCAAGATTTCACAGTGATCTCCATCTCCTGTCTGACCCCTATTTCTGCATGCATTGCAGACCACACACCAGGAGCGTCTTTTCCTGAATTTTAGAAACAGGCAGCTTTTGCTCACTTGGCAAATCTCACATTCCGTCTAATTATTATGAAACTGCCATCATCACAACAAGGCAGAAAGAACTGGCTCCAGTACATGAAGGAATGAGCCAAACAAACAACAACAGTGGGGCTGGGGATTGCAGGAATTGCTCATGACCTGACTGAACCTACAAAGCCCCCATTTTAGTAGCCCAAATATTGTGTTGTACAATGCAATGAAAAGGAAGAGGTAGGCAAACACTTTCTCTTCTTGTAATTGTACAATCCTGCAGCCTGCAAAACTGAACAAAAGTTAAGTGTTCCTTCATCATTGCCCTTGGCAGTCCTCTTTCTCAAATCTGGTTCATTACAGAATTATACTGTACCTTCTTTCTCCCCCAAGATGTGCATATCCACAGGCATGCAGCTTAAAAAAACTGTTCTGCAAAAACAAGCAGCTGTTGCCACTTGGGAGAAATATTCAGACAGGAAAAACAGGTGACAACAAACCCAAGTACTGTATGTGAAACAGAGGAGTTATGAATGAGCAGCTGTGGCTCAAGATACTACTCTATTGGCCACAGGTATGTCATTCTAAAACACATGCACACTTTTCCCTTTCTTCTCTCTAAGCCTCTGAGCTGACAGACTTTCCGAGAGTAATCTTTCTCTGTGACCTGGCACACTGCAACCATATGTCATAACTGCAAAAGAGAGCAAGACTGTCCCTGCCCCCCAAAAATGTAGAACACCCAAGAAAAATGTAGGACATGAGAAAATAAAGGTTAACATCACTCATATATATGTTGCTTTCATGTGGTTAGTCTAAATACTGCATTACTTAAGATGGCTGTGGGTGGCACAAGTGGCTAAGACACTGTACCTGTTAACCACCAGGCCAGGGTTTGAGACCCAGGTCGGCCCCACAAAACAGGGTGAGCTCCTGTCCTTAACCCAGCTCTGCAACGCTAGGTGGAGCCAACTGTATCAGCTCTGCCTTTCCATTGGACTAATTCAGTGACGTGGAGGGGGGGATTTGCTGCTTGAGTAACAGCCTATCCTCCATAACAATCTAACCCAGGCTTTTGTGCTTCGCATGCAGCGTATGCAGTGCAGAGCATGATACTATAGAGCACAATCCTAACTATGTCTAATCAGATGTAAGCAACATTGTGTCCAATGGCTCTTACTCCCAGGAAAGTGTCTTTAGGATTGCAGCCATAGTCTCTCAAGACTGACAGAGGCCTGCTTATTATTAAATATTAAACTATTACATATAATTTATTAATTACAAGAAGGCTACATGCTACCTGTTCAGAAGGAAAAGGAGATAATGAAAAAATGATAATTTTTTCTAGGATACAACACTAAGAAAGAGGACATGTCCTGGAAAAAGGGGACATATGTTAACCCTGTACCTGACAGTACCAGGGAATTTCCTGCATGCATAACACATGCCTACCAAAGATACAATAAAAGCCACAAAAGCAAAGTTGGAAAGAAGAATTTGCATGGACAGTGAATACCTCACTTTTTAAATATTGAAAGGTTTTTAAACATCTTCAAAATTTAAACATCTTAAAATTTCATTTGCTCATGAAAATGTGATCGTGTCTTCGCCAAAAATAGATCGTGTCTTTTGCCAAAAGTGACCCATATGTTCTTTTTCCAGGATGTCCTCCTTTATAGCCTTGTGTCCTGGAAGAAATCGTCATTGCCCTCCTCTTCCTTGTGAGCAGGCAGTATGTAGACTTCTTGTAATTCAAAAAATTATAAGTAATAAATTATATATAATTGTTTTAAATGTAATGAAAAGCAATATATAAATTTAAATTAACAAAATGAAAGAAATATATATGAGTGTTTTTAGCCTTTATATTGTCATCTCCTACATTTTTGTGTCCTAATTTTGGGGGTGTAATCCTTTCTTTTGTGGGGGTGTTATGACAAATGATCACCCTGGGCATGGAAGGACCATCACTCATGAACTTGTAGCCCTTACACATGGAGGAGGCCAGGCAGGTATACTTAGTGAGCCCCTTTATAGTCAATGGCAATTACTTTTGGGTACATGAGGATGAGTTCTCTCTCCCCCCCCCCCACCCTTGAGAGAGAGGATGCGGGAGGCAGGAGGAAGCTGAATTGGATAGGAAGCCAGGAATGGATGCTCTTTGGACAAAGAAAAATTTTAATTGGCTGAAGGATTTTTGCATTACGATTGGCCTCAATAGACCCAGCGAGTGGAAGGTCTTTTGAGACCCCAATCTAGGCAGGTCTACTCAGAATAAGTAGCAGAATAAGTAGCAGAAATAAGTACTCAGAATAAGTAGCAGAATTCCCTTCCACAAAATTGGGACAGGGTTAGTGGTCCCATTTGCCAATATGTGAACACAATCCCCCCCCCAGTCCCAGGGAAGTGTGGATGGAACGTGCACCTCTGGGATTGTCCAAACCCCAGCCCTGGACTAGTTGTGACCCTTGGCAAGCCTTGTAATCATCCAGAAATTAAGGAAGACTTGCTCCCCAAAACTCCAGAGGGTTCTCTGAGGGCTGGGAAAGCTGCACACATTTCCTCTCTGTGTGTATGAAAGTGTTTATGAACTGGTTTGAAGATCACCTCCCGCTGTATTTATGAACTAATATGAATTCATTCATTCATAAGTTCCATCTCTAATATATTCATTTATGAAAATAAATACAAATTTGAAATGTAAATCAATTCTTTTTTTCTTCCAGTTCCCATCACAGTGTCAGAGATATGATGTGGCCCTCCTGCCAAAAACATTTGGACACCTGTGGCACAGTGGTTGAAAATGGCTTCTCTGCTCTGCCCCTTCGTGATGGGACAATGCAACAGAAGAGAGTGAGTCCAGTTCTAGACAGGTCTACACAGCAGTCCTTCTCTTTCCTCCTGTTGATTCCACCCTGCTCTCCTACAGTCCCCTACCCTGTTCACAGATGAGCAGCACAGCAGGGAGTGTTGCAACAAAGCTCTGACACGCAGTCTAGTAGTAGCCTAGTTTTCTCAGCACTGGGCTCTTTAAAGGGGGCAACTCAACTCAAGTCCTTTAGAGTTGCAAACAAGTGACTTGATTATTTGAAAAGTGCCCCTATTGTGACTCTTTTTAAAGTCAAGTTGCAGAGGAATGATGACTCTAAACTTGACTCAAGTCAAGCCCCCTTTAACTTTTCCCTATAGTGGTGAGTAGGCCCACTGGGGACCACAGAGAGGCATATAAAGTACTGTAATTAAATATTTCTTTTATAAACCTCTTCTCAGCTGATCCTTAGCCAGCCCATGGGTCATAGCAGAGGCTGTGCCAGAGGTGCTGGCTGGCCAAGGATAGGATTGAGCCATTAGAATTTTAGCAGGTATGGCATTTCCCGTCACTTCAACTGTAAGCCAGTAAATCTTGGTGTGCAATAGAGCAGTAGTGCTCAAATATTTTAGCCAGGAACCCCCTCTGAGAATGACAACCTATCTAAGACACTCTGGAAGTGATATCATGGCTGGAAGTGACATTAAAGGTGCCCAATGCTAGATTCCAAAATGGCTGCAACCAGCTTTTCACAAACCCCCTGAAATGAAGTCATGACCCCCAGTTTGAGGGCCACTGCAATAGAGATACTAAAACCACAAGAACCCTATTGGGGGGAAAGTCATACTCTCCACACTGGCTGTGTTTGCCCTTGATTCAAGTTGCCAAAGAACTGCTGTGGTTACTTATGTGGGGAGGAGAACACCGCACAGAGGTATTCTTATTACTGAGTCACATGAACAAACAATGAGTCCTAACTCTGAAAACAGGTTTCCTGATTTAGCCTCTGCTCAAATTTAGCCATGACTGACATACTGTAGGAATTCCTCAGTTTTTTCCTTTCCAGGATTGTTTTAGAATCTGCTAAACATGATGACATTAAAACTAATTTCTTGGATTAGGATTTGCTTCGTTTTCATGCACCTGGAAAGAATGATTCTGATGCAGAGCTGTATTTTTCTTAGAAATAGTTTACACTTTTCACGGTACCTTTCTACTCTGCTATCATCTCTTGCCTCAATTGAGGTGCCTTTGGCTGTTACTGCTAGAGTGTCCTTCTTGGGTACAGCCAGAAGAGAAGGACAGAGCTCAGGAAAACTGCTGAGGTTATGGAAAGAGCAGGGAAATTAGTTAGTGAAGAAAGAGAGCTACAGTCAAAGCCTTGAGAATAATGTTCAACCTGAAATACATGCAAGGGCAAAAAAGACCTTCAGAATCATCTGGTCCATTAATATACTTAGGATATTGTAGCACTTGGGACAGATGTTCAGATGAGTGGGATTTTTAACCTGTGGTTACCATGTCCAGGCCTTGTAGGTTCCAGGACATGTTTTGTCCCTGGAGGAAGCACCTGGGAATCATCATTAAGGGAAAAATTCATTAGGGAGCCTCATTCTATCTTCCCCGCATCTCAGAGCAGCAATCATAGGACAGAAGTCGTAGATGCTATTGATGTTGCTCAGCAGTACAACATCCCCCACAGATGTCTGACCTCATCTGGGAATATGAATCTTGTCTTGATGTTTAGCAACTGCTTTCTTTCTACCTTTTTTAAGAAGCTAAAATGTTTTTCTAGGGAACAACTGATAACAAAGTATTATATCAGTGAGGCAGTTCAAAATACATGAGAACTTTGGAAATAAGTCAGAGTAAGCCAGTGAACTTCGTAATCAGTGGAAGAGTCAAACACTCTATGCCAAATCTTTTAAGATCACTTTGTACAAATACCTCAAAGTCCACAGCTTCCCAATGGTTGCAGAACTGTTGGAATTTTATGCCTGATTAGTAAATGAGAGATCATTGAATGCATTATATATCCATTTCAGGGGAATAAATGGAAAAAAAACTGTTAAACTCTAGCTCTTCTTGACTATGTCACAGCTCCCTATTACAGCCTACCCTATAACAAAATTTTATTCATCTAACCCTACAATCCAGAGTAACTATGGGAGCATGTAAGAGACATTTACGTCGACATAGTTACAGCACCACCTAGTGAAAACCTATGGGAATTTCATACTGCAATCCAGAGTAAATTGTTCTTATGTTGGAGCAAGGATTCCCCGTAGTTACTCTGGGTTGCGCCGCATGACCAATTTCCACAAAAGAATTATAGTTGCCATCATGTGGGGTGCAAAAGTTTATGCCCTGTTTAACTCTACATAATAAATTGATTTATCAGGTGTCATTTAATTCATACTGGCAAATCTCATTTACAGATAATTTAAAATAAATACCTTTCAGCAGGAAATTCCTCTGGTGCCACAAATTCGCTGGAAAGGTTTTGCTCAGATTCAGTAAGTGAAGTACTTGAACTCTTTCCCTGGACATCCTGAAGGGACTTCTCATCTGCCAAATTCTCTTCTCTGCCCTGATCTGCAGACACAACTTCAGTATCTGTACTCACTATGCACACACTTTGTTCCATTCCTTGAGTGGCTTCTGAATCCTTTTTCAAATCAGCCCCTTCATTGCATAGACTGGGTTGCAAAACTGGGTCACAGGTATTGGTGAATAATGTCCTTGTAATACCTGTTTCAGGGGTGTTAACAGAAATATGTGCTTCTGTTTCTGCTGTGTTCAACATGGTGTCATTTGCTTCTGCCTCACACTCCTTACTCACAGTGCTAGGCTCTGACTTCCCATCACCTGGAGAGTAATCATCAGGGCGTATTTCCTTTTTTAAATAATCCACTAGTGCATGTACTGCTGTGTCTGGCCCTTGGACTGGCATCAGCAGGGATTTTGTACTTCCCAAACCATCCACTGTTATGCATGTCTCATCTTGGAGAGTGTTATTATCCAAAAGATTACTGCCCGTGGCTTCCGTCTTGTTTTCACCAGGCAACATCCCAGTCTGCTCCGTACGTACTTCATGTTCACAGGGATCAAGAAGAGATGGTGATGCTGACATGTCATCCAGGTGAACGACACTCTTCTTGTTTTCCTCGTCTTCCCTTCGGTAATGGCATTGGTCTCCATAATGCATAATCTGTTCTTTAGCTAAACCAGGTTCTGTACAATCTAGAGTAATTAAATTACCTCCCACTGGCTCTGCAAGGATAGTACTGTCAAAATCACTTTTTAGAACAACTTCTGAAGGAGAAGCAATTTTTACAGAAAGTTTCTTGTCAGATGCAGGTAAAAGATTCACTGTTTCTGGGATAGAGGAATGAGAGGATTGTAGCTTTTCTGTTTCCAGGCAATCCTGATTGCTGACACCGTTACTGCTAATAGTACTAACACATTCACTTTCCTCTGCCTTCACCTGATGACTGTTTGAGCTCTCCAACTTGCTCTCTAGCTTTTGTAAATGTGTCGGCAATCCAGCATTCTCACAACATTCCTCGACAGGGATCTTTTCTGAAGAGGACCCTGGCAAACAATATTCCTGCGTGTTTGTCACAAGATTTTCTTCCTGAGATGTCTTGTCTTTAGTAGCACTACTGATAATTCCAGTTTCTAAAGGCAACACAGGTCCTTTTGTGTTTTGGTCACTTTTTGGTTCTCCATTGATTTCATCAGCAGCTTTTGGTGTTGTCTTTAACTCAGGTATGTCTTTAACCACTGGGCTGTTCCTCTCACATGCACCATTTTCAGCTGGAGGGTGGGGTAGGTCTGCTGATAGAGCACTTTGCACTGTTTTCTCAAAGATTTTGCTGATATGCTCTCTGAAGTCAAAAAGGCCAATGCCAAAGGCCTTGGAAGTCGGAGCCTCCTGCTCCTTTTCAGATGTCACTCCAGGCTGCTTAGGAGCATCTATTTCCATCCTGGGGGTGCTGAAATCTACCGAAACACATTTGCTTTTATCTGCATTCTCTGGGTTTTCTACAATCTCACTGTGCTTGTCATCTATGTGTGTGACATTTGTTGCAAAATCCTCATTACAGCCTGCTTGCTTACCAAGAGATGAAAGGCTGAGAAGTCTCTCTTCTAGGCTTGAAAGGCTGAAGAGAGATTCTCCCGAGCTGTCATACTGCTGAGCTTTGAAGTTGACATCACTTTTTGCTCCTTTTGTTTTAATTGCAGATATTTCAGTCTGCAGCTTCTTGAAATTAAACAGAGACAAACTTCCTTCAAACTGCTCCACCTCAGCAGACTCTTGTAAGGTTAAGACATTCTTTTCTGAATGGATGTCTTGATGACGAATCACAGGTTCTTTCCCTGGGACCATCTCAGATGGAACATCATGTGAGTGAGGTGCTTCAGGACTCCTTTGATCAGCTGAGCATTTCTCTGTTAAAGTATCACCTACACACACAGGTGTAGCTGCCACAGTAGCAGTCTGCAAATCAGGATCTGTACCTAAAACATCCTGGCATATTGTAATTTCCACATCATCTTTCTGTAAGTCACACACAATGCCATCATTCATGCAGTGTGTAGGTTGCTGGCTCACTCCGGTAGGCTGATCACATGAAAACAGGAATGTAGAACAATCTGTTAATTTTACTTCAGGGCCTGCAGGTAAAACCTCAGTCTTTTGAGTAGTATCTGTTTTATGCAAAGTGTTGCTGGCAGCAGAATCTGTGTGTTTTGACAACACAGGATATTCTTGAGTTAATGCATTTTCAGCAACTGTGCTGGTAAAGTCCCTCTCCGAACACATCTTGCCACACCTATCATTCACAATGATTTCATCGACTAAGCTCGTATTCTCTTTTATTTCTGCAGATGAACTTTTTTCTTCCAGTTCTTTTGCCCCACTTGGCAGATTATGGTCAGTCCTGATGCCTTCAGAATTATGATCTGCACAAGATATTTTAAAATCCATTCCCAAAGTCTGTGGCACATCATTGGCAGTGGCAGTTTCCTCTGGCACTGGAATATATTTTGTAACTCCAGTGTGGCTTTCATTAGTGCTTTCCCTCATTTCACATAAACCGCCCATTTGTTCATCTATGACAGATTCTTTTGCAAATGCATCATCAGGATCTGCTTCTTCATGAAGACTGTCTGAGATCAAAGAATTAGAATCCACCTGCATGAACTTGCTGCTGAGTTCTTTGTTAAGACAGCTTTCTTCTGCCTTTAGATCTGTTTGTGTTAGCAGGTTGCCGTCTTGAAAAACTCCTCCCACAGAATCAGAAATACTTTGGAAAAGTATATTTTCACCTGTGGAATCATGTTGTTCCATCTTTTGCCCAGAAAGTACTGTTGGAGGACTATGCAGAGTATCTACAATTCCTTTTGTATCACTTACACTTTTCTTTTGATGGCCACTGGGTTCATTCAATTCCGGTGGTTGCTCTATTTGGGAAGATGTTCCGGTAGGCTCTTGCTCTTCAGAGGTTGTAACTTTTTTAAGATTGTCTAGTCCAAGATTGTCGAGTTCTGTGTTTTCATTGAGCTGTTGCCTGCTGAACTCAGAGGCAAGGGTCACTGGTTTGTCTTTTTCTTCTGCTTGTGGGGATGATATCAAAACATCCACCATTTGATGCATTTCCAAAATCTTGCCTGGAAGAATGTCTGAAGTTGTTTCACCATCATTGTTCTTTGGTGGATAATTGCACTCTCTTAGGCTGCTATCAAACAAGTCTCCAAAGATCAAATTCAGCTCCTGCGAACCAGCCTTGATCATGCTTGCTGGAACTGATTGGCTGCCGCAACCATGCTCTTTCATACTTTGGTCCTTATCTTCAGTTCCGTGTTCCTGGTGCCCTTGCTCTGAGGACTCCAGTTGGTTTTCAAGTTTCTGTGCCAAGTCTATTTCATTTGCCTGGCTTTTCATTTCAGTTTTGTACTCCTCCTGCCGGCTCTCATTACTTCCTTTCATAGCCACAACACTGCTTTGTTCGGCAACAGTCACAGGTATGCACTCAGCATTTTTGTCCAGCACAATGCTATGTTTTTTGCTTTCAGATTGAGATATATCCAACTGAAAATTTGATTTTTCTAATGAAATGCATTCAGCAATACCTGCCAATTGATTTGAACCCAGATGGTCAAATTCTGCAGAGGGAACTGGTTTTTTTTCTTCCAGCACTACCATTCCTTCAGAGCTGATTTCATGTGTACCTCTCCCTTCCAACTCCCTTTCTGCTCTTTCAGCAACTGCATGCTTCCAGGCTCCATCTCGCTTATTTTGCATAACAGCAGTGTTCTCAGAGTGCAGCAACAATGAACCATGTGTGTCCGCTAAACAAACTTTTTCGGTCATGTTCCACACTGGCAAGCTGAGCGCTGAGTCTTCTGTAGTGGGCTTTAAAGGATCATCACTTTGTGAATATTGTTTCTCTGGTAAACTCAATCCTTCAACACTTTTAAGACTCTTATCCTCTGTCTTGTATGTGATAGTTTCCACTCTCTCTGATCCCTGACTTAATTTGGGTGAACGATCTGCAGGTGCATTCAGATTATATTCTGAATCAATGTCCTTTTCAACAGCTTTGTTTCCGGTGTTGCTTTTGAAACTGTTTATTAAAGAGCTCCAGTAATCATCCCAGTTGGAATCAGAACTGTCCTGCTCTCTGCTAATATTAAAGGTCAGCAGTGTTGCTCCTTGGTTTGCCCTTTCCAGTGTAGCAGGACTTGTAAAAACTGGATTGCCTTCATTTCCACCACCTCTCAAAGAAATGTCTTTGTTTTCCTCAGACACTATCTGTTCTTTTTTAATGCTCTCAGGAAGATGGCTCTCGCAGGTGAAATATCTCTCACCTTCCTCCAGAGACAATCTTTTATTTATTACAGAATTTTCTTTCATTACATTCACAGTCTTTTCTGGGTCAGAGAGAGGAATTGTTTTGACACTCTCGCATGCCCCTTTTGTGATTTCATTGCTGCTAGCTTGATCTGTTCTGTACTCAGAAGAAGCAGCTGCTTTTTGCTTTTCATTTTCTGCAGGCAACAAGGATATGCTGGAAGGATTGGAGCTAACCAATAAATCCTCCTTCCAATTTTTTTTTCTAGTAATAAATAGAGTTTCTGTTTTATTTGTGCCTTGAGCCAGACAGGCGTTTTCAGGTGGAGAATCTCTGGGATTTTCTTCTAACAAGGTGATCAGGGACATACTTGAAGGGCTAAAAGATGAAATGGGCACAGTGGGACTGCTCTCACACAGCTCCCTATTCTTCTCCAGGGAAACGAGGTTGGGCTTGTTGCCTTTGTTTGTTGCCACATCTTTTCCGCCCTCACTGATGCCTGCACTCAACTTGACAACACTCTGACCATCAGCAACTGTTCCATATTTTTTATTGTTTGGGCCTCCTGTTGTGGGATAAATTGGGATTAAGGTTTCCTCTTTCATTAGCAGGCTGCTTGCACCATCTGTGCTATGTCTACCTAGTTTTATTGCAGCCTGCTCCCCATCACCCACTTCCAAAAGTCCTGCCTCCTTGCCGGTCCCTTGAGTGATACAATAATCTCTTCCTTCATTGCACTTGGGTAATGGGATGACATATGCTTCCCTCTGGTCACTCAGCTGTTCATATTGTTGTAGCGGTTCTAATTCATTCAAACTGGTTTGCACAATTCCAGATTCTGCACCATTGGATGAACTAAGTTCTGAGTCCAGTTTAGCAGAATTTGTTGCATCTGTTTTTTCAAGAGCAATAACAATCTGGTCAGAATCTGAGCCAGTGTTCAGAGATGCAGAAGGACCAGTTCCTGAATCTTTGTCATTAACAGAGTTTGGGTATGGCACCAGGAGTGGCAAACCACCAGGGCTACCTGGAAGACTCACTGTTGAGTATTCCCTGGCACATTCCACTAAAGTCATTGAGATTGGTTGACTTCTGTCATTTTTGTCTTCAACTTGTTCCAGGGATACTTTTTGTTCATGCAGGATGTTACTCAGAGCTGATACCTCTGGAGTCACTGCCAGCGTGTTTGGACTGGGTAATTCTTCAGCAGCAGAGGCACAGGAGTCTTCATTACTAAGGCTGCCAATAGTGAAAACATTTATTCATTTCAAACGGGCAGTAGAGCAGAAGACAACAACCACCAAAAGACATGCCGCAGGGGTTTCAAGGCCATGCAACTCATGCATTGAAAAGCTGATTCTCTGCTCTCATGAGGCAAGAAACCAGTGGCATAAACTCTGCAGTAATTCAGAGAGCATCATTACATAGCAACATGCTCTCCCCGTGTTTCCTGCTGTCTAGCACAGCAGGAATGTGGATTAATTTCTACAGATCATTTTTAATAATTGAATAGTTGCATGATGCTTCTTCCCTTCACTCTGTCAGAGGGTCAAATATAAAATAAATCCTAGGGTGAGCATGAACATGGAAAACTCATCAGAGTGTGATTGAATTTTTGATGAGAAACAGCAGTACGGATTTACCTTGCTATTCTTGGTGTTTAAGAAAAGTCATGAGGTTATTCTAGTGATACTTTTTGTTGCATATTTCTATGTTCCCTATATTAAGCAATTAACAGCACATTCCTAACTGGCCACCTGGGCTGAATTGCGCTGGCCAATTATGTCACAAACATGCTGTAAATCAGTTCTGTGAAACTCTGTGAGGTGGGAATACCAACAGAGTTGTGCCAGCCTCCCTACACTGACATGGGCTCCCAAGGCTAGTGAGTTGCACTGGCTTATCTCAGATGGGTGGACAGGGATAAAGGCTGGGTCTGGGACCCAGCACTTGTGCCACATCCAAGCCCCATTACCCAGGCAGTGAGGAGCATCTCTGAGCTACTCTGTTCTGCTCAGATCTCTACCACCTCTTGAAGTGACTCAGATCTGAGATCAGATCTCACTGAGGCTGCTCTTGTGTTACCCTGGGAAAGGATAGCACTATTTTGCTCTGTAGTAGCTCAGCAGCAGCTCTAATCTTACTCCTGATACAGTGCAGCCATGGTGGTCTGCCTACTTCAGGATTGCGTTGTCCAGCTGCAAGCCTATGCCAGCAGTAAGCTCCACTGAAGAGAGTAGGAATTATTTCTAAATAAAAAGGAATACTACTGCATCTAATAATTCAACACAATGTAACAATTTGGCAACCCAGGGATAATATTAAGGGACATATTGCTGGGTCAGGTCAAAGGCCCATCTAGTCAGCACACTAACTCAGTTGCCAACCAGATGCCTCTGAGAATCCCAGAGGTGAAACACAAGGGAAAAGTGCTCCTGCCATTGCTCCCTTGCAGCCAGTATACAGGATCATCCTGAGCCTAATAAGTAGCAGTCATATGATGTCAAGGATAGATTTATTCTCCATGAATTTGTCTGGTCCCTTTTTCACACCTTTTGGCAGTGAGTTCCATAGATTAATTACACACTTTGTGAATAAGTATTTCCTTTTGTACATTTAGAATCTCTGGGCAGTCAGTTCCATTGGTTCTAGAGTTATGGGAGAGGGAGAAAATCTTCATTTTATCCACATTGTGTATAATTATTTAACCCCAATCATGACCTCACTTAGTTTTCTTTTCCTAGATGAAAGAGCCTCAGATATTGCCTTTCCTTTAGCAACAGCACTGTACCACGATAAGATACTGGTTACACCAGATATTAGAACTTTTAATCTACTAACTTTTTCTAGTCACCTAGCTTGGCTCTGTGATTAGTCACCTTTTTCTAGTCACCTAGCTTGGCTCTGTGTGTCCTAGTGAGGCCACCTTCCTGTATAATTTCACAGTGTTTCCAATCTCCACCCATGTTCTGATTGTGCCACCTAGTGAATGAGTCACTGCTTTTTGCCTTGCCACTGCTCCATGACATCATATCCCATACACTATAGTTCTTTTTCCCTCTTCCCATAAATCATACGCTTTATGCTTCCTTTTCTTCTCCCATTCCTGTATAACAGGCATGTACTCTCTATAGGTCAGAATACAACCTCCCTGCTTCTCACCTACCGTTGCAAAATGTGATGGTTCCTCCATACATGGTGTTACCTACTTCCTTGATATTTATCTAGTTCAGGCTTGCACAAGTTTTGATCCACCATGAATGCTGCCCCAGGAAGAGATTTATGATGTCCTATTTTACAGTTCTGGGATAGCAAAAATAGACATGGTATCAAGGCACTAGGGCACAATACATGGCTGATGGATTGTATTCAGCTTGGTGAAGCACAAAGGCCTGATCTGACAGCAACTAGTCATGGAGATAGCTCTAAAACTTCACCTACTATGGAAACCAATGGTTTCTTTTCTGCAAACAGAAATGTACTGTTGTCATTAGATGGAGGAAGATGTATGCAGGCACTTGGTGGCACACGCTTATTACCTTTCCTAATTCACATCCATGCAGATATGTGTTTAAATACAAATATGGTGCCTCATGAGAACAAAGGTAAAAGAAGGTTTCTGCACATAAACTTTAAATTGACATGCATTCGTGCATCCCTTTTCAAACATTATACACTGCACATCTTGTATACAAGCAGTGGTATGCATAATAGCATGCTGAATCCCGACTCCCTGTACCTGATCCACCTGCATGGATCAGTGCAGATTTGCTAATGTCCTCTTACATCTAGGAATCCTCCAGAAGTCAAAATTGCTCTGTCAGATGCAGCATAGCCAGGGTGACCAGATGACCAGAAAAACCCGGATTTGTCTGGATTTTTAGCCTCCTGTCCGGGTTTCCTACATTCTGACATCATTGTCCTACATTTTGGCTTCATTTTGAAACTTTGTGATAGTGCACAGTACCCCATCATGTCATATGTCGTTGGATTCGTATTAAAGAGCATAATCCAATGCAAAAAAAAACAGTTTTACGCTATCTCCTTCCTATCAAAAGTTATGGTCAAAAAACCAAAAAACAATAACAAAAAAATACATTTTTTAGCAATTTTTTCCAACGGGTAGGAATTTTGGCCTGGGATTAGGAATTTTGGCCTTCAGGTTCAGGAATTTTGGGTTTGGCATCTGGTCACCCTGAGCATAGTCCATGCTAGTACTGCTGTTTCACTACATAGAGATTTTGAAAGAATTGGGCTGTCTAAAATAAGAAAAAATATACTGTACCAGGGGAAAAATTTTGCATCTTCTGCTTTAATCTAGTTTTTAACTGTATTTTATTCTGTTGTTTTAAATGCTGTCAGCTGTCCTGGGCAACCTGAACCCCACCTGTCATATGTTGTTAAAGAATCAAAAAGATCCTCCTCATTACACCATTAAAACCCCATGTTATGTTGTTTAGCATCTTTCCAATTGCATTCTCAATATTCCATGGTGGGTTCTTGATGGAACAATGAGGATCAGACTGTTGGGAGAGAATTACTTTTATTTTTTTCTTTAAATTTTACAAAATGCATGCACTTTTATTAAATTAATCAATTAAATTACAAATTAATCAATATGTATGGACTGAAGGAATGATAAATTATGCTTTAGCAAGTATCTTTTAAAGTTCTTATTTGCCACTTAATGTGTATTCCTTTGTGCTTCTTAGCTGATGTCTCAAAAGTACAATTATTTGCAAGTCCAGTAGGGGAAAAGGGACGTAAGTGAGAAACACAAAAGTCCTCACAAGTTCACATTGCTAACTGCAAGTCTCCAAGGCTCTGATCCTAATCATTCAGGCTTATTTCCAAATACAGCACATATGTTTCAGGATGGGATCCATGGTTTTACAACTAGATTGGGCCACAGCATCTCTTCTCTTAACTCCATGTTTCTGTCTTGTGTAATATCCAGCAGCTCCAAGCATACTAAGAATGGCAACATTTTCTTGAGTGTGGATTTACGAGTTCGTGACCTGTCTGGTCCCATGCTGATAGTAATTTGGTAGAGCTAGATTAGCAGACTCACTTACCAAAGCAGATTTTCAGGGGAGAAAATTTGATGTGCTAAGCAGTTTAGCCTTATGCATTAATTACAGCACATTTGAAACCCTATCCTTCATCATAGAGCATTTAAACTCAGTCCTTATTCATATTACCCTTGGTGATTACACTAGCAATATTTTGGTGTTTTGCAGTCATTAGTTGGATGATGCCAGCAGATGCCACACATGTATCTCACTATTGAATAGAGCGCATATGGTCATGTCATACTTCATTAGTTTTTCTAATTTTTTTCTATTCCTCTTTATTAAAATGGACACGAAGCAACAGGAACTTACCTTTAGCAGTGTAGCATTAGGGACTGATGCGCATGTGCAGTGACATCAGTATACTAATGACACCAGCTTAAACATTTCTCACCATCCTAGCTGTGGACTCCTTGAACTGGTGCCTTGGGTGAAAGTAAGGCTGGATGTTGGGCTGAAATTAAATCAAGAGACCTCTATGGTCAGGGGACCCACTAACTTAGTAGTGGTGAGTTTTCCTATTCTAGATGGAGTTGCCCTTGTCTTAAAAAAATAAAAATAAAAATAAGGTTTGCAGTTCAGGATGTTCATGGAACCAAATGTGATTCAGGGTGCTCAGGTGTCGATAGTGGACCAGGTTCAGCTTGGGCTAGAATACCAACTGTTCCTATTCCCAGCAGTCCAGTTCGATCTCCCACCAGTCCAGAGCATGCTATAGTGCTAACGGAGTATACACTGCATGCTATGGTGGTGGTGGAGTTGTCCCAATAGCTATTTTGCTGGCAAATGAAAGAAAGGGAAGTAAGGGTAGGTCCAAGCTGGGAAAGGGTGGTAGAATCCAGCATGTGTGACTACCACGAATATCCTATCCCTCTTGCCCCATCTTCCTCTTCTCCACTCCCAACATCTAACAATCCATCCCAACTGCCATCCTCCTGATCTGCTTCTGGGTAGTACCATTGGTGGTTGGTATGTGGAGCTGCCAGCCCTTCACCTTGACCTTCCACCAAGTGAACCTACCCAGAATCTCCTTGGGCAGCCTGCAGTTGTCTTCAGTGAGGTTGTAAGAGACATATAGAACAGCTTTCTCACTTGTGGCCCTTTCCAGGCACACCCTCTGGAAATTTTCCATGCATCCTTATTTCTTTCAATGCTTGCTAAAGATGCACTTCTCACTAAGAATTTATATCTATGTTTAAGTGGTTTATTTCTGTCTGTTTCAGGGCTGTTTTTATTATGCAATGTTCTTGTTTTATTTCATTATTGATTTTTTTATTGTTTACTGCATTTAAATTGGTGTTGTGAGCCACCCATAGTCTTTCCTGGAAATAGGTGGGATATAAATGTTTAAATAAATAAACCTCTTCTTCCAATAACAGTTCAAGTTGCTTGGCCTCACATTCTATCTTGGTGGTGATCCAGAATACTGCGAATACAGCCAGCTTCTCTGTTTATGATGGAGTCAAAGATCCTCAAAGCACAAGCTGTTCCCACAGTAGAGAGTGGAAATGTCCGTATTTCTGGATCTTGGCCAGTAGCTTTATTTGTTGTATTGAATTTAACGGAAGTTTTATGCAAGATTGTTTTTTAAAATACTATTTTTAATATATTCTTATTTCCAACATGATTTGAAAATGATATTTCTGACCATGAAAAAATACAACAGAAAATACAACTAGCCAGCAGGAGAAACCTACTATCCTTATTCCTGGAAATGCTAACAATATTCATTTTTAAAGGCCTACAGTCATTCAGTCCATAGGTTTGGCATGATTTTTCAAATCAAGATGAGAATATCATTCTTTCTCACTCCTGAAGTTTCATATTGTACAGTTTCATATGTACAGTTACATATTGTACAGTCTTGTACAGTTTCTTTCTTTGATCACTATTTCAAGGGAGGTTTTCTTTCCTAATGATTCTGTTCAGAAAATAAAATCTGATTAAAGAAATCTATTACATCCCCTACTGTACATGCCCCTTTTTTTCTTATGCCATACGCTAAAGTCAAATTAAACCCTTTGCTCCGGAGCAGTTAAGGTAACTTTCCATAAGATAACACTAGAGGGGGACATAACTGTGTGGACCTGTAACTGCTCTGGATTTTGTCCTTAATCACATAGGAACCAGTTTGTAATGCATGACAATACAGCCAACCCTACACTGATATTTTCAAAAAATTCTTTTCTACGTTTGATGATTCAACAAGTGGACTACTACATGGTTTGACAGACATTGGTCTTTTTCCCTCAGGGTTACTTCAAATGTTATGCAATTTCCTATACAGGAAATGTTCTGAGTAACATTTGAAGTGGCCTTCAGATTTTCTACTTGAATCTGGAATTTTGTCAAATCTTAGTGATCAGTTAGTCTATGTTCATAGGAAATCCAATTTTTCTAGACAAAGTGGATAAGAAATCCAACTATTGTATTGTACTACTGAGGCAAGGATGACTAAGCTCAAGTCATCAACCTTCCAACTCAATTTGATTCACAAGTCATTGTGTATATCCATCATGATTTTTTTTTCATCTGTCAGAATCCAAAGCCAGCAAGGGTAGCAAAAATCATGTTGAAGTGTAATGTCTAAATGCAATTTTTTTCCCACATTGGGAGTAAAAGCTGGAATTTCAGCAAAATGAAGGTTTCATATTTGCTCATCAATGCCTTTCACCAATACTGAACCAATTTGATAAAACCCACAACAGGATTTTAAAAGAACCAAGTTGCAAGTATACATGCAGAAATAAGGCTATGCTTTGCAACCAGAACAGGAACACCATAAACAGCTTCAAATGATGTTAAGTTATGATTTCAAATGCCAGCGTAATCTTATTTATCTATGGCTATGCTTTTTTGCAGCTGCCAGCAAACACTGATGTTATTGCAAGGCTGCATATTTTGTGCAACATAAACAAATGCATATCTTTGAGCCAGATTGTCAAGCCCATGCTTGATATTTTGGCAAGCGGTTGTGCACACTCAGCATATTATACCTGCATAAAACTGGGGTCTGAGACCTTGAATCTTCAGTTATGTCAAACCCAGTGAAAAGTAAATTAGTTGGTGTAAGTATTTGGGAGGGCTCCCATTCCTTCCAATCTGAGACTAGGGGCCAGCTTCCTCTGTCAGAAAAGGGTCAAGAAAATAAAACACAGAGAACTTCTGAAAGTAATCTTCAAATCAGGAAAAAGTGAAACTAGCATGCAACATACTGCCTTAACTTTAAATTCAAAATCAACACTCAAGTTTGATACTAAGTCCACAGTCCACTTTCACAGGCTAGTTTCTTACAGAAAAGATTACTATTACTGGTCTCCGAAAGTGTACTAAAACATTAAAGCAGTGTTTCTCAACCAGTAATATGGGTACCACCATGATACTTGAAAGAGTTTTTGGTAGTACTTGCACAACCTCTGGACCAGGAACATGACATAACAAACAGCACTACAAGGCTTGGCTCAGCAGGCAGAGTTCAAAAGCATATTTTTCGATGCTCAGAAAAGCCTTCCTTTCCATCTTGAGTCTCTTACTGGTAGCTCTTACACTGCATCTGACCTCCCAGCTAGGAAGTAACAGGTCATTATGTCATCACCAGTTACTTCCAGTAGTACTTTGAATAGATGGGTCATGTGAAGTATGGCAGAGGGCAAACCTTGACAAACACTGCATTAAAACATTGCTAAGATTTATTTGGTCTCTTGCCTTTCACACCTTCTCCAAGAGTCCTAACTGAAAGAATATATCATGCATCACAGAACAGGGAACAAAAATGGAGAGACAATGGCACAAACACAATGAGTAGCACATTTTTTAAAATGCAGACTTAGCAAGCAGCCTCTCAGGAAGCTGAAAAGGTAACAAACTCAGAAGTTAAATGTTACTTCCAGAAAATGTTTGTGGCACTCAACAGGTTAAGCACAACATATGCAAGAGTCACAGTACCTTTATACTCACAATGCATCCCATAAAAGGTGATTAAAATTCTCCCTTCACTATAAACATACACTGAAATGGCAATTTAAATATTTCCCTTTTAACTGGGCTGTGGACGTAAGAGGGTGGTTAGTAGGATACTATTAAATGACTTTCATGTTTGCAGTGATAATGTAGTTGTTATAGTGTAAATTTTTTGACCAGAGCTGTATGATGTCATTCACAAAAAGGTATTTTTGTCAAAAAAAAGTATTCTGAAAGAAGTATTCTTAGCTTACCTTGGACCTTCTGCGGTTAAGGAGGAACCAGTGTCCGGCTGGAGTTGTGCATCTGCAGAATCTAAAGATGAGCGAGCCAAGTTGTCTTCTTTCCTGCTAGATCTATTTCTCTTTTTCTTCTGCTTTTTCTTTCTTATTTCTCTTTCATCAGCAGGTAGTGGGGCTGATTCTGGAACTGGAGGATCTGGAGAAACTGGATGGGTTGGAGGAATATCCTAAAAGTGAATGGGAGGAAGAAGGAAAACAGGGTCAGTATTTCATTCAATGACAAAACATTTTAGAATCAACAATACCTAGATAATAGGCTATCAAGAACAGGATTACATGTGCAATTTTATTCGAACTCCTCTGCACAACCCACAAGTATTTTTATCCCCTCTCAATTTTACACAGACTTCTACAGTTAAGTTAGAAATAAATACAGTATAGGGAAATACCAATCCAAGGGGGAAAATGCAAGAATTCATGTTAAGCTAATTTTGATGGCCTTAAATGACCCAAAAAGAGTATTCATAACACTTTTGCCTGCCCAGTAAATGTTTAAGGTCTTAATTTATTCATAATGGAATTTCTATTCTATTCATAATGGAAATTCTATTCTGAATAAATTAAGTTTAATTAAATGGTTTAAAAATATATAAATTACACATACCCAAAACAAGTGAAAGATGGGAAGAAAACATTATTGGAATGTCAAAATGCAGTCCATATGCACATACTCATACTCATGTACATGTTCCTTCCTTTTCCTGATTTAAATTAAAACAGTGGTTCCCAAATTTTTAGCACCTGACCCATTTTTGAAATTATATTCTATTGAGACCAACCTAGGTTTATAAGACTTTTAACAGGGAGACGGGAGCCTCAGTGAATGATTGGCTGCAATAGGACTACTTCTGCCTACTTCTGTTTTCAAGTCACATGTAGTGGTAACTCATGACTTGAATCAAGTCCCAGGGGTCTCTTCCCACCACGGTCCTATTCTTTGGCCACCCATCCACCCGTTACCCACCCAAAAAATCTAGACTTCCCTAAACGTTTCTTCAACACATGGGTAACTGAACTAATAGTGCAATCCTATCTAGTAAGTTGGACTACTCAGAAGTAAATTTCATTGAGTTCAATGGGGCTTACTCCCAAGAAAATGCTCTTAGGATTACATACTACGGGCACAATCCAGAGTAACTACTGAGAGTCCTTGCTCCAGTGTGAGAACAATTTACTCTGGATTGCAATATGAATTTCCCATAGGTTTTCACTAGGTGGTGCAGTAACTATGGGTACATATAATGTCTCATACGTTCTCCCGTAGTTACTCTGGA
The DNA here is from genome assembly GCA_030015325.1 of Cryptoblepharus egeriae. NCBI lineage: Eukaryota > Metazoa > Chordata > Lepidosauria > Squamata > Scincidae > Cryptoblepharus > Cryptoblepharus egeriae. The sequence continues at coordinate 45,557,900 of JAREYC010000006.1, forward strand.
TTGTAGGGCTAGTCTCCAAAACATCTTGCTTACTCTCCTAGCAAGCCTTGGCTATTGCTGAGCTGACCAGTGTGCCTCTGAAATTTTTAGCAGTGGGCTTCTGATCAGCATGTGGTAGACATTACTGAAGAATCTGCAAAAGATGTATGAGAGAATTAAAATGGCTTGACTTGGTTTTCTTCAACCAGTCTGTGACAATATAATAAATGCACATTCGTAAACTGCTTGAAGCTTTTTCTTAAGTGTACAGTTGTGCATAAAGAAGACAGGACGTGCTTCTTTTCTGTTAAAAAGGCAAATTAATTAGCCAAGAGCAATGTGCAATTTTCTGAAATTATCACAGATGAAAGCTTTCCACCAGCTGTCTTCCCACTTTTACAAACACACAAGTGATTTGTGACGGTGAATGCCACAGAAGCAATTAAGCGCAGGACTGTGATATTTGATTCCCCACTTCCAAAAATGATGAGAAGCTTAATGGGCAGAGAAGGAAGACCACATTGTTAGATATTCAGTATCACACCATTATTTACTGACAGAAATCGATGCTTTGAAAATTTGTTTTCATAAATCATTGAGCAGGCAAATTAAAAAAAACAATGATTTAGTAACTAAGCACTGATATTAAAATTGACTAGTAACAGTGAAATTCTACACATGGCTACTCAAAAGTAAGCCCCACTGAGATCAATGGAACTAACTTTGCTATAAACATACAGTATATAGGATTTCTGGTTTTTTATTTTTCAGTTTCTTGTGACATAAAGAAACAAATCTACTCTGCACTTTCTCCCCCTAGCTTATGTTGAATTCAGTACTAGTATTTACTTTATACTTTGTTAAAGTATATAGTAAACAAAGATAATGCAATATCCCAAGAATTGTTTTATTCTTGTTCTGTTCAATAGAAAATGATCATTAATTATCTGTTACAGAAAAAGGGTGCCCATGTCAGGAACTGTGGTTCCTGACAATATCTACTAATGACCTGGAACAAATGCTATTAAAATCAAGAATGTGTTCATAATGCACAAGATTTTATCCACGCAGATCCTCCAAAGTTTAAGCTTCTCAGTCTGTTGTTAAAGCCCTAGCAACAGTGTCAGATGCTGCCACAGTATTAAGTTGCACACATTCTGAGTGGTCTGAGGCTTCCCGTTGATCATCAGGTGCTTAATTACGCTTCTACTAAGAAAAGATTCCAGTTTTGAACTCAGAAAGCCTGGAGGGAGGGTGGAAAAATTAACAAAGTTGACTGACGCAAGTGAATCTCGCTTCTTTTCTTCTCCATCTCCTTCCTGTGATACTTTCCCCATTAGGCACACAGCATTTTATGGCAGTTGTTGCAACATGCCATAGTTCTGAACTTGGCTGGAAGTCAACTTTGAAGAGTTACACAGAGTTTCCATTCCTAATAGCTCTGTGTTTACAGGAAGCCAGTCTGCGGGAATAAATCGTAGTCAGTCAGACAATAAAGCGGCTCTTCTTACCTTAGACTGTCATCACATCTCTCATGGCACTTTTCTGGGGCACGTGTACACCCTGCACACTCACTCAGGCACCCAAACAAAAAGACCCATCTGATGACATCTTAAATATTGGTCTGTTAGACTCATCAGTGCGTTTGCTCCAAGTCAGCGGCTTTCTCCATAAGGAGCTTAGGAGGGACCTTTCTGACTGCAGGTGAACACTGGGAAGTGGATCAAAGGTTATCCCCATGGCATCGTCAGGAATCAGATTTCAGAAACAACTGCCAAACGAGCCAAAGAGGGAGGATGAACACAAGCTAGCTGTTAAAAGGCTGCGACACAAACTAGGCCACATTGTTTCTTGGCCCCCGTGCACAGGCTAAGTGAAAAACAATTGTGCACATAATACCCTGCAAAGGGCAAATAAAAGGATTCAGCTCTAATTGTTTGCAGCAGTCCGTCATTTGGAAACTAAGCCCCATGGCCTGAAACGGCTTCTACAGTGACTGATTTTCATTCTAGCGGATACATCTACAAACATAATCTGCCTCATAGGATGGGTTTGGGCTGAGAATTCCACGTTTCTGAGGAATACAGACACATGCAAGTCCATCTGAAATATATGCACTCAGAAGGAAAGCTCTCTGAGTCCAATAGCATCTACTTTTCAATCTTGTTTTAATGTATTACCTTCAGCTGTACTCCATGGAAGATTTCACAATATACACAACAGACGCTGTGCCTTGAACAGGGCTGTAGCCGGGATTGTAGAAGTGGGGGGGGGGAATTTTCATAGGGTGGACAGTTATGCCAACTATCTATGCTGGTGTACAAAATAAAAGGGTAGCTATGAGGAATTAAAGACCTGTAATTCAACCCAATTTCATGAACAGAAATATTTTGGGTGGTTAATTATGACTAATTATACAAAATTTTGCAAGAAATGGATAGAATGGATATGGAGATGCTCTTTTCCCTTTCACTAAACACCAGAACTAGGGGACATCCACTAAAATTGAATGTTGGGAGAGTCAAGATAGATAGAAGAAAATACTTTCCCCCCCAGCATGCAGTTGGTCTGTGGAATTCCCTGCCACAGGATGTGGTGATGGCATCTGGCTCAATGCCTTTAAAAAGAGATTGGACAAAGTCCTAGAGCAGGGGTCTCCAAACTTTTTATAGCTCCTGGATCTTCAACAATTGCATACAGGAGGGAATTTCAGAAGGTGCAGTTTTTGATATGTGAGATTGATTCCCTCCTTTACACAATCGTTGTACACAAGGTCTAAGAGACCCTGGTTAAGGGTATATATAGCAGAGGTATCCAAACTTTCAATTTTAGGGCTCTTGGATTTTTAATAATTAAAGGTCCAGAGGAAATGTAGAAGAGGAAATTTTTGCAGGTGAAATTCCCTCCTCTATACAATTGTTAAAGGTCCAAGAACCCTCAAGTTGAAAGTTTGGACACTGCTGGTGTATAGGATTGGAGGGGAAGAGCAGACTGGCTCAGTGCTCTGAATGATGCGCTGCCTCAGGATGCGCTGCATGTGCCTGCTCTTGGGGGCTGCTTGGGAGCCTCAGTTGACCCATGCAGTGCATGTCCTGGAAAAAAGGTGGCTTAGCAGGGGAGGGGCACAGTGGAAACCAAGGAGAGCTCATCAAGCATGAGGACTCCCATTTGCCTCCCAGCAGGCATTCACACCAGGAGGTCCATCCAGGTGGATGTTTATTTGAAATGGAAATGAAACACAACTGCTTCCATCAGGAGGCATATCAAGTCCATTGTTGAAGAACAAGACATGGAGCCTGGGATAAGCAAGCATTATGGAATGCTCTGGTCACTCTGCTGCTGAATAATGATTAGAAAGGCAAAGGCTGAAAAAGAAAGGGCAGATTAGGGAAAAATCCTGAGGTGGGCCAGCTGATTGCTTTTGGGGGGGCAACCCCTTCTGGCCCCCCTAGCTATGGCCCTGGCCCTGAATAATGTGGAAACTATCACGCATGTATTTTTGCATTGCCCATTTTACGTTGTTATCACATACTCTATATCTGGAAGTACAGTGGCACTTCACGTAAAGAATGCCTCACGTAAAGTATGTTTCACGTAACAAACAAAAATTTCTCTAGGATTCTGCTTCACGTAAAGAACATGCTTCACGAAAAGAAAACATTTGTTGGCAGTTGGGGCAGACGCGCTGGCCGGCAGCCTGTTTAAAAAGCGTCAGGGCTGCCTAGCGCACCTGCCCATAGTGAAATCAACACTTCCATGTTGTTCCTCCTGTGGCTGGGCGTCTGCTGGGCAGAGGGAGAGCAGAGCAGTGGAGAAGAGGGAAGCAGCTCAGGGCTAGTCAGAAGGGAGCAGGGGAGAGAGAGGCTCAGGATGGAGAGGAGAAAGTGGGGAGACACTCTGAAGGTGTCTTGGATTGCAGCCTCCTAACCATGTCTACCCAGAAGTAAGCCCCATTGTGTTAAATGGGTCTTACTCCCAGGAAAGTGACTGCAACCTAAGTAGACTTCATAAGATCATGCACATTGAATGCATGTTTTGAATTCAATCCCAGTGTTCTGTCATCATTTTTACATCCAGTTAATATTTTTATATGAATATTTTTGGGGTTGTGGAACCAATCGTCTGAGTTTCCATTATTTCCTATGGAAAAAACTGCTTCACGTAAAGAATGTTTCATGTAAAGAACATGCCTCCGGAATGAATTAAATTTGTTACGTGATGCGCCACTGTATATAGAGTATACTATATATATAGGATAGAAAACCAAAGGGGTTTAACTGAATCTGACAAAACTTCTTACCTTCTCAGCTCCAACTCTCCGGTGTTTGTCAATAAGGTAATTAACTTCTTGAAACAGGCAATGTACATCCAAAATGTAAAGTTTGATGGTGTGTAGTTCTCAGTTTTCTTTTTTTGCTGTTTTTATATTTATGTTTTTGGATTTTTAAAGGTGTCTCTGTTTCTGATTTTCAACCTTTTTCATCTCACAGCACACTAACAAGCTACTGAAATTATCATCAATTGTTTTTACCATTTACAAGGCACACCAGGCGTTTCAAATCCCCCAGTTTTCCTATAAATTAACGACACTTTCCAAATTCCTGTGACACACCTGAGGACCAACTGTGGAACAGCAATGTGCCACAGCACACTGGTTGAAAATCACTGATCTACTCCATAAATGCAAAGGACTACCAACTCCGGATTGCAAATATTGCATTTAGCGAGATGCCACTTGTGACCAGGATAACCTTCAAAGCATCTCTATTGTAACCTTCAGACTTTGACGGGGAAACATGTTCTGCATTAAGAATAAAGGACTCACAGTATGGTGGTGAGGAAACAAATGACTAAGGCTTTCTCATACAATCAGATACAATATGGCCTTCTAGAAGATTTTTTTGAAATAGGATCTCTAAAACGTAAGTTTTTCTGAATTGCAGAATTACAAGGGCAATTGTGCCCTAAAGCCAGAAGCACGTCCAAGTATTGTACTTGTGACCTTTCAATATGTTGCAATATCTTTGTCTACCCACTCAAATGTTTATTTTTCAAACAGGTGCAGAAAAGCCAGTGGCAACTTCAGTTTCTTGTGAAGCTGAGCAGGCATGAAGGACATCTTGACCTACTTCATTTTTGGTTGAAATTTTGAGTTAATTTTCATCAGTTTGGTGATTATTTGCAAACCCAAGTAGAGGACTAGTCTCCCGAAGATTTTGGATTAGCACAGAATATTTTGGGAGTGCTGCCATAAAATGCAACAGTGTTCCTCAGTTGTCACCGGACCCAATAGCTGCCAGAGTAATAGGTTCAGTAACAGGGGCAGGAAGAGGTGAAAAATGAGTGGAGGAGTGCAAATCCAAGGAGCTCCATTGCATTGCAAGTACCATTCTTATGGAAAGATAATGGTAATTAAAATTTCTTTTCCCCCAGTAAATGTCAATCTGCCCCTGTGTAGTATATAGAGTAACCCTTTTTATCTGGTTGCTCTAGTGGGGCAGGGGAAGAACAGGACAAGATTCCAAGAGGGCTTGTGTCTCTTCCATCACAGTCTAGAAAGAGGGTGTAGCTCAGGATCCAAAATCAGACACAGCCAATATTAAGCCTGAGATCAACGACAGGCTTAATGTTGACTGAAAAGTTGAAATCACTGACCAAGGAAAAGAAATTCAAAGCATTATCCTATGCATTTTTATCCAGAAGTAAGGCCTACTATATTCAGTGAGACTTTCTCCCAGCTATGCGTAATTTAGCCTTAAGTTTCATCGCTATTAGATTTTACCACATTGCTACATGCATGGAAATATCCTCTAAATTGGAAATTTCAGTTGATTTAAAAAAATCCTGCTGGTAGAATTTTTACTGGGGCTAATTTGCAGAGGCATGTGACTCCATTTTGGTATTGGAGCCCCAATACATGATATACAATACAATATACATTGCCCCAAATATAGGAAAGCCTGACAGAAATTGGAGTCGCCATGGTAGGGTTTGAGAGAAAGCTGGAATTTTTTCTATTTTTCTCTAAATTGTTGCTAACTAACGAACGGGTTAACCACATACAGCGTTCTGGAATATTCTGACTTGCCAGCAATCCTAGTCTCACAGACTGTGCATCTGCAATAGCACTGAGAACATTTTCATTCTGCTGAGTAGTGTGCATCCAGCAGTTACCCTTTTTCTCTCTACTTCCAAACATATGCTCCAGCAAGGTGGGGGGAAGAAATGAGACATGGCACTATATGTTGTTTTAAAAAACCCTTAGAAGGTTTTTTTAGAAGCTTCTAGTTTTTTTAGAAGCTTCTGGAAGCTTAGAAGGGTTTGCTATGTCTGCAATCAGTATGAAGCCAAAAAAATACTCAATGATATAACCAGTGCCAGGTCTTGATGGGAAAAAGTAAAATAGTCCTTATTATGCGCTCTGTGTCATGGATCGCAAGAAGGTTCTATTCCTACCTACAACTAATGTTGGTACAATAAAGCTTCATGACCCTGCTCTACTTCACTATCTCTCAATTGTTCTTTACCTTATCTTTTTTACCAGTTCAGTTACCACTTCCTCACTCCTTCCATTCCTTGCTCTCAACCCTGCTCATAGTTCAACCCTGGACCACCCTGCCTAATAAACTCATTTAAGTTGAGTGATGGCTTTGTCTAGCCCAGTTAATGAACTTCTATGGATTAGCTGGCTTACCAAATAAGACCACTTGCTATCTTGGGTCCATTCAAGTCCTCTATTTATTGGCTTCTACAAAGAGCAATCCTTGTCACACCACCAGGGTACCCTAAACTCATGAAAAGCATTAGCATCAACAAATTTTAAGAATGAATCTGCATGTTATTTTGAAAATACTGGATAGCAATGTTTAAAAAGTCTCTGTATTTATTGTGACAGTTACCATCACACTCACCTGATTTTCTGGGTTGCTGTTTTCATTGCCCATTTTGATAAGAAGTTTTCAGTATCCCCTGTTATGGAAATACAGCTGGAAGAAATGAAACCTCATCAGTCATCTGTGAAAACACTTTGGCAAAGTAACTTCCAAAAGAAAATCCCCTGTCATATGCCTTCTTAAGCTGTTCCTAATAAAACAAATCATGTCAAGGCTAGCAGTGGGCTCTGCAAATGGTTTTAAAGAGCTGGATTCAGTATTGGAAACATCTTCTAAACTATTGAGCTTCAGAGTCCCAGATTCCTCTACATCCACAACCATCAACCCAACAACTCTTGCCCCTGCCCCAAGCCAGAGAAGCTGGAGACCTATAAGGGATCAAAAATCATGACAAAAGCTACATAAGGTTTCCCTAGGACGGAGGCTCTAAAAGGCTCTATTTATTACGGTAATTCCTATTCTGCCTTTCCAGAACACGATCAAGGTAAAACAATACATCAAAAAGTAGCAAAAATGCTCAATTAAAAATGTCAGCAAAGAAATGCGATCAGCTGAACTTAAAGAAAGTTTGATCGGCAACTTGGCGATCAGCTGAAGTTAAAGAAAGAGAAGTATAGGGAGTGGAAGACTGGAAAGATCACCAGAGAGGAGTACAGGCAGGTAGCCCGGTCATGTAGGGAGGGGGTCAGGGATGCTAAAGCTCAGTATGAGCTGAGGCTGGCCAGGGGAGTCAAAGATAACAAAAAGAGCTTCTTTAGATATGCCCAAAGGAACAGGAGGAGAGACGAGGGGGTGGGGCTGCTTTTGGACAAGGATGGACAACAGGTGTCTGGAAACCAGCAGAAGGCGGAGCTGCTCAACTCCTACTTTGCATCTGTCTATTCACAGAAGGAGGGCTGTGCAAATGGGGGTGCGGGATCATTGACTGATTCGGGGATGTGTTTACATCCCCAAAGAGGTAATGAAAACATGGATAGTGCAGAACAGCAGATTAAGATTGACAGAGAACTGGTTCGAAACCACTTAACTGGCCTAAATGAATTCAAGTCATTTGGACCGGATGAGCTGCATCCTAGAGTTCTTAAGGAACTTGCAGATGTCCTTGCAGAGCCTTTGTCGATCATCCTTGAGAAATCCTTGAGGAGTGGAGAAGTGCCACTGGACTGGAAGAGGGCAAATGTAGTCCCAATTTTTAAGAAGGGGAAAAAAGAAGACCCGGGAAATTATAGACCAGTCAGTTTGACTTCAATCCCGGGCAAGATATTAGAGCAAATCATAAAACACACAATTTGTGCACATCTAGACAAGTACTCCGTGATCAAAACAACCCAGCATGGATTTACCAAGAATAAATCTTGCCAGACAAATCTGATCTCCTTTTTTGATCGGGTTACGAGCTTACTGGACAGTGGCAATGCTGTGGATGTCATTTATCTTGACTTCAGCAAAGCATTTGACAAAGTCCCACATGACATTTTAATTAGGAAGTTGGAAAAATATGGGCTAGACAGGGCAATTGTTAGGTGGATCTGCAACTGGCTCGATGGCCGCACTCAAAGGGTTTTAGTAAATGGTTCTGTGTCAACCTGGAGGTCAGTTTCTAGTGGGGTCCCCCAAGGCTCTGTCTTGGGACCGGTTCTCTTTAACATTTTCATCAATGACTTGGAGGAAGGGATACGGGGGAGCCTGATCAAATTTGCAGATGACACCAAACTGGGAGGAGTAGCAAACACATCAGAAGATAGGAGAAACCTCCAGGAGGATCTGGATAAACTGGAATCCTGGGCTGTAACAAACAGAATGAATTTCAACAGGGAGAAGTGCAAGGTTCTGCACTTAGGCAATAAAAACCAAAAACATAGGTATAAAATGGGGGATACTTGGCTTGGCAGCACAACATGTGAGCGGGATCTTGGAGTCGCCGTGGATAACAAGCTGAACATGAGTCAGCAGTGTGATGTGTCTGCAAAGAAGGCAAATTCCATTTTAGGTTACATTAAGAGGACTGTAGCTTCCAAGTCACGAGAAGTTATAGTTCCTCTTTATTCTGCATTGGTGAGACCTCACCTTGAGTACTGTGTTCAGTTCTGGGCACCTCACTTTAAGAAGGATGCAGCCAAACTGGAGCAAGTCCAGAGGAGAGCGACAAGAATGATCAGTGGGATGGAAGGGAAGCCCTACGAGGAAAGGTTGGGGGAACTTGGGATGTTCAGCCTGGAGAAGAGGAGGCTGAGGGGAGACATGATTGCCCTCTTCAGATACCTGAAGGGCTGTCATAGGGAGGAAGGGGCCAATTTGTTCATAGCTGCTTCTGAAAGCAGAACTAGAACCAATGGGTACAAACTGCAAGAAAGGAGATTCCGGCTGGAAATCCGGAAAAAATTCCTGACTGTGAGGGCGGTTCGGCAGTGGAACAGATTGCCAAGGGAGGTGGTGGACTCTCCCTCACTGGGGATCTTCAAGCAGAGGCTCGATGAGCACCTCTTGGAGATGCTCTAGGGGGAATTCCTGCTGCAGGCAGGGGGTTGGACTAGATGACCTACTAGGTCCCTTCCAACTCTATGATTCTATGATTCTATGAAATACATGCTCTGAAAACAATATCCTTGAAAGGCTCACCAAAATAAAGAGTTTCTGTTTCCCACTTAAAAGCAACCAATGAAGGGTAGGTATGTTGTACCAGGCTCCAGACAAGAAACCCTGTACCCTCTGGTATCAGTGATGGGATTCAAAGAAATTAACAACTGGTTCTATGCCCATCTGGCAGCCACTTTTAAATGGCTATTTTTAAACTTTACCTGTCCTATCTCCCATTAACAACCGGTTCTATAGAGTAGGTGCAAACCTGCTGGAGCCCACCACAACAGAATAAAAGCTAAAAACACTAATCTATATTGTTTTGAGATCATTAATTTAAACACTATACTAAAAGAATTTGCCTGTCATTGCTGGAGTAAAAATTTCAAGAATATTTCTAGCCCCCCAGCATGGCTGGGAATGGTTGGGCACCGATGACCAAGGTTGGGCACTGGGCAGCTAGCACTGGGTGGCAGGCACTGGGCACTGAAGGCACCATGGGACTAGGGGGCATTGGCAGTTAGCAATGGGCACCAGTGGGCACCAGGCTTTCCTACTGGGCACTGGGTACCATCAGATATCAGGTACTACTGAGCAGTGAGCATCAGGCACTGTCGGCCTCCACCAGGCAGTGGGAACCAGCACTTAGTGGGCACATGTGGGCATTGGGTGTCTGTACCGGGTATCACTGGACATCCTTATCAGGCACCACCCACCTCACTCTGGGCACCACCAGGCAATGGGCCTCCCTACTGGAGACCAGCAGGCAGCACTGGTCATGTTTTCATGCTTCTAGGGGTTGAAGGGGTCAGTCTTCATTGTTAAGTACAGAGACAATAAAAACCCATATGGGGTTGTCTAAAAATTGTTTCTTAGTAGGTGATCACATCATGGAAGGAATATGCTCCCCCAAATTTCATGCTTCTAAGTCTCTGGGTTTGAGCTAGGTATTGATGAGTCAGTGATTCTTCAATGATATGTATTGGGATAAAAACATGTAGTACCCCTTTTCATCCCCTTCTGGTTTGAATTTCCAAAAATTGGTTCTTAGTGGGTGCTTCCATCATGAAAGAAATACCCTCCCCAAATTTCATGCTTCTAGGTCTGGTGGTTTGGGCTGGCATTGAATCTGTCAGTCAGTGACTTTCAATTATATATATATTTACTAGCAAAATATACCTGTGTTGCAGGAGGAAAATGCTCCCATATGCCATCCCCCCCCCCCATTGTGCATCATCTGCTCCATGCACATCACTCCTCCATGCACATCATCCTACATGTGCAACACCCCTCCATGCACATCACCTCCCTATGTGCATCACCCCCATGCGCAACACCCTCTCACATGCAACACCCACTCACGCGCATCACACCCTCATGCACATCATCACTCCATGTGCATCACTTCACCAAGCACAACACCTCCTCATGCACAACAGCCCCTCACGTGCAACACCCCCTCACATGCAACAACTCCTCATGCACATCACCTCCCTGATGCACATCATCCCCCATGCCCATAAACCCCCATGCCCATAAACCCCCCTGTGCATCATCCCCCCATGTGCACCATTCTATCATGCACACCATCCCCCCAGTGCAACATCCCTCATTTGCAACTCCCCTCCCCCACGCACAACACCCCCCCCCCCCACCCCCGGTGCACACTATCCCTTTCAGTGCACCAGGCATCGAACACCAAATTGGCTGGATGTTGATCAGTCTTCAATGTCAAGTACAGGACAAAAACACATTGCACCCCTTTTCAGTCCCTGAAGTGTTAAATATCACAATGTCGGTTCTTGGTGGGTGTTCATGTCACAGAAAGAACATGTGACATGTTCCTCTCCTTCAGGGCAGGGCAGTTCCTCTCCTTCCCACAAACAAGATGCTGCTGACCTGGCTTGCTCTCAGGGGCTCTTTGCAATCACACTTACGCACCCAAATTGTTCAGTAAACAGAAAACTTACACTGTATCCTTTATTCATGCAAAGTTATAGAGCCAGATCTTGACACCAAAATGAGACATAATTTTTGCCTCATTCTCATTCTTCATTTTAACAAAATTATGTAAACCACAAATATTGAATTAAACATAGTTTAAATTAGAAGATGTAGTTTAAGCATGCTCTCTCTCTCTCGCTCTCGCTGTCTCTCTCTCTCTCTCTCTCTCTCTCTTTCACACACACACGTTTCCACTTTCTGCTTTTTAGTTGTTGTCTTTTTAAAAGATAACTACATCTGCCTTTCCAACCTGAACGGGAACTCCTTAGGGAAAAATGTCAGTACCTCTATGCCATGGACTATATTCGAAGAGTGTCTTGATTAACATACAGAAGATCCCAGTTTCGGTCACCAGGCAGGACTGGGAAAGACCTGCCTGAAACTCTAGAGAGCTGTCTGGAGTTATTGCAGATAACGTTAAATGAGACAGACTCATGGCAGGAGCAACATCAAGTTGTGCCAGGCCCCGAGGTGATGACTGAGCACATGCATAGTTTCTTTTTCTTTCTCTCTGCTTTTCACCTCAGGCTTCTCTCCACCATTACCCCCAGTCTCCTCTTCAGCTGAAAGCTCCATGCCAGTTTTAATTGAACCTTAATTTCACCACTGCCAATAACATTAGTGCAAAGGGGGTATAATGTGAATTAGAATCATGGTGGGGCATAAAGCCTTCCTACCCCCCTGCTGTGGTTTTGCTGCTCCAAGTATGAAAAAAGGACAAACACAAACATTTCAAGTACTATTTGATTCAGACTTCTGCTGTCATTCTTCCATATGCTCTTTGTAGAGCAAAACCTGCTGGATTCCTCAGGTCACCTTTTAGCAGGCGAGCATTAAAATACTGTATAAATCTGAGTTATCTTGAGATGATGGATTCAGTTAACATATCTCTCGGGACACATCTGTTTTATTTAAGACATTGGCTTGGTTAAAATATCTCAAAAGCATCTCATCTGAAAACCTCACACCCTCTGAGAAGATTTATGAGATTGGCAAAGCAGTACTAGGATGATGTCACCAAGTGTGTACATTTGGTGACATTTTGATTTTCATATATATGTCATTATTTACAGGCATTTGAAAATCCCAGTTAATTAAGCATGGTCCGTTCACTATCCCCCTTGATATTTCTAGACATCACACTTTAAAAACAAGTTGATGTTCCCTACATCTAATAATGTAAACACAGCTGTGTTTCAGAAAATTCTGCTCACATAAAGCTAGTTTAGTCAAGTCATTGGAGATCTCTTTGTTGGATGAAGCAGAAATAGTTGATTGCATAAGAACAGAAAGAAATTCTTTAGCATACTTACATTCCAGCTGGAGAAAAACATCTGATTGTCAGGAACACTTTTGGCTCTCTAGAAAGTGTCTCTAACTGCCCACTCTTTCCATCTACAACTCACAAGTCTCTGCCTTTGTTTTCTTCTGCCTTCTCTTCCTTGGAATCATTTGAATTTAGCCTTCATTTAAATGACCCACCTTAAATTAAGCATAACCAGTTGAGCAAACAACTTCGACTCCACCCCAGGTACAAAGTAGAACCAGTTACCCAAACTGAATTGCTTATTACTCTTTGGGAGAGAGAAAGATCCTTGAGAACCTGCAGGTAGAGACAGACATTCCAGCATGTAACACAGGATGGATTGTTTATCTCCCTATACTTTTCCATTTAATAGTGGGCTGGGGAGCATATGGCCTATGGGCTCAAGGTGATGAATGACTCTACACACTGCCCACAACTTCTGTAGGCAATGACAAAGACTTGTTATTATCATGGATGTCTCAAGAGGTATACCTTGGCCAAATAGCAAGGGCTGAAATTAGCGTCCATAGCAAGGACTGAAATTTCGCCCCTATCAAAACACCTGATAGCTAATGTTTAGCTAATGTTACACCTTTTACCTAATGTTACAAGTCAATATCAAACCCATGGCATGAGACATTTCATGCCATATACATACTATACCTCTGGATGTCTCCGATTACATTTTGCAGTATTGCACAAGGAAAGCCTGACATTATGACCAAGATTATTATGGTGAGACTGCCCAGCTACAAAGCCCTAAAAAAATCACCCAAACTTTATGTTTTCACTATCCAAAATCAGAAGGCAGCAGAATTATAGGCAGGGCTTTTTCTGATGGTACTCACTAGTACTCAGTACCAGCACCTTTTTCCACCTGTCCCCAGCAGATAATTAATAATTAGTCATATGGGGATGAACTTTGGTGAATACGGGCAACTTTTTTTCCCCCAGAAAAAAGCAGTGGTAATAAGTATCCATTTTCCTATTTTGAAATTTGTCACAAATGACATAAATATTCCTAGCTAAAAAGAAATCATCCAAGATTCCATCTATGTGATGACTGAAGGAACTACATCGTTTGACCACTTCGGTCCACTGCAAGGAGCAACAGGCAGAGAGATAAATGGACACCATTTATATGCTAATACTGAAGTATTTGCAATGATACCTGTGCAAGATCAATTTTTATTTATAAATTTTTATGTCCTGCCTTTCCAGTGCTCAAGGAGAAAAATTCACAATTGATATATCCTATTTACTTGAATTTAAAGCTCATCCTTTTCAGTTGAATGGGCCAAAATTGAAGTGTGCATTAGATTTGATGGTGCATTAGATTTGAGTAACTACAGGTAATCTGATTTGAAGTATAGCTCAGTTTTTAGTTTAACAGTTTACTATATTGTATTTAAAATGAAACACAAACCCACTGTTGTATAAAGTTGTGCAAGTGGGTAAAAATCATAACATAAACCCATTGCCATTTTATTATTATCATATAACTCATTATTATATGCACTAAAATTAAATTTTGTACCTGCTTTAAATTTTGTACCTGCACATTACAACTGCCAGTTAAAAAAATTTAATCACAAGGCTTTTATAATAGGGGTGTGCATTAGATTTGTTGGCTCATAAGAATTAAGTAAATGTGCGTGGTGGAGTGGTAGTAGTAGTAGTAATAAAAACACAATAAAATATACTGAATAGACATATAAAAGTATTAATCAATAAGTATTAATCAATAAAATTGTTGAACAATAATTGACATGTATTAATCAGGAAAATTAAATCAATACAAACCCCACCTTATCATGACATAATATCCATTAATGGTGTCCCATCCATATCATCAGAGCATGAGCTGCATTTTGCAGGAGTGGTTTATTAGATTTTTTTAGCAATTAAAGAGGCCTCCTCAAGCTAAGGGAATATTTGATGCATTGTGGTTGCATTGATACTAGAACATTGGGGAGGATTTGGTCTTGACATGCAGCCAAACCTAAAAACTACTTCCAATTAAATGCATAGTTTTACAAAGTGTCAAGTAATATGAACTTTCTATCTGCAATATTTGATCTTTGATGGCTCTTTACAAATAATTGCTTAATGTTAAAACCATTGAGTCATATATGTGGCATGTCAGAACTCACATCTGGGAATGGCTGGATGCACAGCAGTTTATGCTGAGATGTGGCCAGAAACCATCTCCATCTTCTCAGTGAAACCCATTTGTCTGGACTGGAATGTCACACTGTCTTACAGTCACAGTCATGAGAATGTGCTGTAAAGAACAGTCCAAACAATGCACTGAAAAAATGAACTCGCTACAGGCTTCACATCCCCATGGCAGCTTTCCAGACTCCATGTTCCTGCTTTGGCACACAACAGGCTTCTTGAGACATGACCTTGGAGAAGTGAGGTGTGGAGGACAAACCACACATCATCTGAAAAATCTTATCAACCCACACAGGCGTCTGAAGTTCTGCTCATTCCAGGGGTGGATGAGAGAGCCAGGAAAATAAGCCACAGGCTTGTATACTGTATACTGCTTATATCCATTTTGATATATGGGTTTGAAGATACGTGCATGTTTTCTGGGTGATATCCCTAAGAATCAGTCAGTCTCCAGGCTCCAGCAGGTGCAGCTGAACTATAAAAAAGAAGGGGGGTTTCAAACCTGGGACCTACAGTAGTCAAATTGTAGTCAGCACTCCCTTTTGGCTTGTTTGTTTTCACTGTTCTCTTCAGAGGGTGCTAGTTGATAGATGCCAACATTACCACATATGTTGGGCATGATTTCCCTGTGAGTCACACTGGAGAGGTGGAGGCCCACAAAAAGAAACTCTTTGAAACGTAGTGATGCAAGAAGCAAGCCGCTTGTTTATAATAGCACTATTATTAACGCTTTGTGTAAGCTCCAGTGAGGAGAAGAGATTGTTCACAAAGGTTGCTTGCAGAAATAGCCAATATATTTCTCAGAGGCATATTCCAAAGAACTGGGAACAGGGTTCCATATCATAGCATTTTAAGCAGAATCTGGAGAACCTCAGCCTGACCCTATATATATTTTTATGTCATGCTGCTGCATAATTAAGGTTGCAGCTTCCTTTGAAAGAGAGCACTGGTGGCTTATGGTATAATATTGTAAAATTTCCTTTACGTACAAATATGCAGGTTTGAATGTCAGCTGGAATTAAGTAGTCTGTATTCCTCCAGTCAACATCAACTAGTCTATGCATGTTCTAAACATGTCTGCAACTACAAGCTCTTGAACATAAGAACATATGAAGAATTTCTTTTGGATGAGGCCAATGACCCATCTAGTCCAGCCTCCAGTAATTCACAAAAGTCCACCAGATGCCTCAGTGAGCACGCACACAAGACTCAAGTTTGTTATACTAGTTTTCACTCGAATCTAATGCACCATCAAATCTAATGTGCACTCCTGACTTTAAAAGGCTTGAAGTAAAAATGTTTGCTGGCAATTGTAATGCACATCTGCATAGCAGGTGCAAAATTTAACTTTATTGCATATAAGTCATGACAATGGATTTATGACAATTGACAATGGAATTATGACAATGGATTTATGCTATGATTCTATCTAATTGCATTACTTTATACAACAGTGGGTGTATTCCATTTTTTATTACAATATAGTAAACTATTCAACTAAATACAGACCTATGCTGAAAATCAAAATACCATATTTACAATGTTCGAATCTAATGAGCACCCCAATTTTGGAGACATCGGCCCATATCCTAAAGTCAAATTAAACCCTTTGCTCCGGAGCATTTAAGGTGACATTCCATAAGATAACACTAGAGGATGACGTAACTGCATGGACCCATAACTGCTCTGGATTTTGCCCTAAATTTGGCTGGGAAAGGTGAGCATTAGATTCAAGTAAATATGGTATATCTGTCTGAATCATTCCCTACAATCCAGAGTAAGTACGAGAAGACACAAGAGGCACTTACTCTGGATTGCTCTATGCATTTCCCATAGGTTTTCAATAGTTACATATTAATTACATTGGTGTAAAAGGTCCTGTAGTTACTCTGGATTGTAGCCATTATGATCTTGGATTGTATTTTCAGCAGTTTAAAAGGACAGGAAGCATTCCAGGATTAAAAATATATATACAGTGGTACCTCGCTTAACAAGCGCCTCACTTAACAAGCGTTTTACATAACAAGCAAAAATTTCCAAGTAATCTTGTTTCACATATCAAATTTCGCTTCACTTAACAAGCAAGTGTGCTATGGGCACACGTGCTATGCAGCCCTGACACTCCGCATGGAGGCTCTTTAAAAGGGCTACCGGCCAGCGCTGCTGCCTCTAACTGCCCCCAACTTGGGGGCAGTTGCCCGGAGGTGCCAGAAGCAGCTGCCCCTAAGTGCCCCCACCAACCACCTTGAACCTCCAGCAGCAGCCCAGGTAAGCCTCCCAGGAAAGTGTCTTTGATTGCAGTCTCCTAACTATGTCTACTCAGAAGTAATCCCCATTGTGTTAAATGGGGCTTTCTCCCAGGAACGTGTCTTTTGGATTCCAGCCTAAGTAGACTTCATAGGATCATGCACATTGAATGCATATTTTGAATTCAGTTACAGTGTTTTGTCATCATTTTTACATCCAGTTAATATTTTTATATGAATATTTTGGGGGTTGTGGAACCAATTGTCTGAGTTTCCATTATTTCCTATGGAAAAAATCTGCTTCACTTAATGAGTGTTTCACTTAAAGAGAATGCCTCCAGAACAAATTAAGCTCTTTATGTGAGGCACCACTGTATATATTGATTGCCAAATATGCAAAAACAGTCAGTTTTTCATGATTGGTGTGGTATATCTCCCATAAGCTGAGACTCAGCTGAGTATATCTCACATGAGAAAATCCAGGAAGCCACTTACAAGATAAGAATCTGAACTGTTTTGCAGGCAGTGGCTAAACCATATCATCATGCTTTCTAACTGGATCATAAGGTAAGAAAAGGAAATCAAAGGTCTTCCTGTTCAAGCTGCTATGAAGGGAAAGGATGAAAACAGCTTCTGCTGCCCCAGATGGCACAACCCCTTCATTGCTCGAGACAAGTGCAACATCTAAGCTGCTTCTCCTAATGACAGATTTAAACTTGTGTAACACATTTACTTTGCCAGGCTGGCTGTGGCACTATTTATACCCTATGTTATCATCTTCCAATCATAAAAGCAAAGCACTAGCAATGTCAGGGCAGCTGTTTTCAGGAACCAGGGAGACTATATTTCAAGATCTGTTTCAGCAAGAGTACTTTGGAACATTTGCAATCACTTTCAAGAACTTGGACAGGTTACCACCAATATGCAGCCTTCATGAATTTGGGAAACTTATATCCTGTCAATAATATAGGCACCAAAATATTTTTGTTTTGCAAGCTGAGATTTGAAAGGAAGCGTGGAGCAGAGAATAAAATGATCAAATGCTGGGATAGCTTCCTTTTCTAAGAGGCAAACAGAAGGGTTCCATTCAGTGGTGGGCTCCAGCAGGTTTGCACCTACCCTGTAGAACCAGTTGTTAACAAGAGATAGGACATATAAAGTTTAAAAATAGCCATTTAAAAGTGGCTGCTAGATGGGCATAGAACTGGTTGTTAATTTCTTTGAATCCCATCACTGGTTCCATTGCTAAACATTTCCTTGTTAGCACCTGGACCAGTTTAATCTTACATTGCTAGCAACAGGGCACCCAATGGCAAATATAGGATTCTTTATTCGATAACACCCATGGTCATATACATGATATAAAGGACCTCTCAAACATGTTCCCGTTTTTAGTTCAAAAGATGATGCAAATGAGATTCCATATTCCCTCCAGGAAATCAATCCTGATTGTTCATTGGAAGGAGAGATGCTGAATCTGAAACTCAAATATTTTGGCCACCTCATGAGAAAGGAGGACTCCTTGGAAAAGACCCTGAGGCTGGGAAAAAACTAAAGGGAAAAGGAGAAAGAGGTGACAGAGGGTGAGGTGGTTAGATAGTGTCACAGAGGCAATGAACATGAATTTAGATAGACTTTAGAAGATGGTGGAGGATAGGGTAGCCTGGTTTCTGCAGTCCATGGAATCATGAAGAGTTGGACATAACTAAAGAACAACAACAAATTCTTTCCCCAGTATTATCATCTGTATTCACCTGTTTTCTCCTTCCATCTCTACCCTGAAATGGCCCTCAGAAGGATGTCTTCTATAGGAACACATAACCAATAACGTAATTTCCCTACAAATGTTAGTTGCAATGTTTATGTTTTGGCAGTCGTTATGACTCCTCTGCACACTGGTGTCCAGATTGTCCAGGAAAATTCCATCCCAATAGAATACTCTCTTCGGTAAAGGGATTGGTCTTGGAGAATATCGAAACCTTATCCTCAGACTTTGCTGTTTTGATCTGGAGGGTTGCCAGAGGCTGGCCAGACACATCGGCTCCAATCCTAAAAATATCCGCACACATGGAACCCCAATTTGCAAATAAGACTCCTTGAACTGTTTGCAGAACTGAGGCCAATTTGTATATAATCTCAGAGCAAGGCAATGTGCTTTCCGTGGTGGGTTGCTGTTACTACGGAAAGGGCTTGAAGTTGGTTTTATATAGACAAACTACTCCAAGGTTCTTGCACATGGTTTTGGGTGTGTGTATTAAATATGCTCATACAGTCAGCTTGATAAATCTAATGTACCTCAAGCACGTTTACACTAGTCCTACAGCTGTATGCAAAGTTGAAGCAGATTATAGCAGGACCAGAGGAGTGGTGTACACAGTATTGTATATACAAGCCAAAGACACAATATTGTACATACAAGCCCTCCCGTGCTACAGAACACCTTATTTTTAACACAAATATTTTTCAGCATCCAGTTTGGTGGTACAGTGGTGCCTCATATAAAGAGCTTAATTCGTTCTGGAGGCATGCTCTAAATGAAATGCTCTTTAAGTGAAGCTGATTTTTCCATAGAAAATAATGGAAACTCAGACGATAGGTTCCACAACCCAAAAAATATTCATATAAAAATATTAACTGGATGTAAAAATGATAAAACACTGGAATTTAATTCAAAACATGCACTCAATGTGCATGATCCTATAAAGTCTACTTAGGCTGCAATCCTAAAGACACTTTCCTGGGAGTAAGCCCCATTTAACCCTATGGGGTTTACTTCTGGGTAGACATAGTTAGGAGACTGCAATCTAACCCTACAATCCAGAGTAACTACGGGTGCACATAAGAGACATTACATGTAGCTGTAGTTACTGCATCACCTAGTGAAAACCTATGGGAAATTCATATTGCAATCCTGAGCAAATTGTTCTTAAACCAGAGCAAGGACTCCCCATAGTTACTCTGGAGTCCACCCAAAGACACGTTCCTGGGAGGCTTACCTGGGCTGCTGCTGGAGGTTCAAGTTGGCTGGTGGGGGCACTTGGGGGAAGTTAGGGGCAGCTGCCACTGGCACCCCCAGACAAGTTGGGAGCAGTTAGAGGCAGCAGCGCTGGTCGGCAGCCCTTTTAAAGAGCCTCCATGCAGAGCGTCAGGGCTGCATAGCCCGCGTGCCCATAGTGCGCTTGCTTGTGAAGTGGAACTTGTTATGTGAAGCATGATTTCTTGAAAATTTTTGCTTCTTATATAAAATGCTTGTTAAGCAAGGCGCTTGTTAAGTGAGGTACCACTGTACATTTAAAGAAATCCCTGCATGGATATGACCAGCAAGACATTGAACAAATGTGACAGCTACATTTACTGCAGATAGTATACAAATAATGAAACTGATTTTTCTATTTGTTTTGCCTTTGCAGAGAAGCCATGAGAACAACTGCATGGCAGTCTTGAGTGAGGTCCCCTGCACACATCCAGTCCTCACAGACTATATGAATATGAACCAGCCTTTGTAGCCATTTGCAACATATGCAGTACCCTCATGTTTAGTTTGTCCCAAATTCCTAGAAGGAAGCACTGTAAGTTGTTGTAGTAGAAGGAGGAAGGCAGCAACATGATCCCCAAATTCACACTGCTGCCAGGCGTTTTTTATGAACCTGCAGCCAGTGCTACAGTACTGGAGGGATCCAGGAGGTGCAGGGAGCTCCCCATAGGGGTCCCCTTGACTGCAAAACTATAAAAGAAGAAAAAACTGGCAATTATGGTTTTTGCAACAATACCAAATTTTCCCTTTTTTCTTTGCACTTCTGCAGGCATGGGGAGTTCTGAGGAGGAATCTTGACACCTTCCAGGATTGCAGCGCTGGCTACAGATACGTGGGGAAAAAAACCCTATTGTCTATTCCTCGGGATTGTGTTGCTGCTTTTCCCTCTCCTCTCTCCTTTGAGCAGCATTGGACTCTGCTTCCCAGCTGGTGGGTAGTGACCTACCAGTTTGGGAAGCTCTGCTCTAGAGTGCTGTGCCAACCACATCATGTGTTAATCCAGTTTTTGAAAGTTTCGGTTACACCTGTAAATCCCTAACTGCACCTCTTGCTCTCCAGTTCAGCCTCCAGGGCAGTGTTTCTCAAAGTGGGTGTCAGGACCCCTTTGGGGGTCACCTAGAGCTTTCCTGGGGGTCGCCTAAAGACCCCGGGTTCAGGGGGCCAGGTCAGGCTTGCCAGACCTCCGGCTGTAGCTGCGTGCACACTGGGACTGACTGACAGCCTCAGGGCCCAATCCTATGCCTGCCTACTCTGAAATAAATCCCATTATAGTCAGGGGGGCCTTACTCCCTTGTAAATGTGGATAGGATTGCAGCCTCAGGGCCCAATCCTATGCATGCCTTCTTTGAAATAAATCCCATTACAGGCGGGGGGGGCCTTTACTCCTATGTAAATGTGGATAGGATTGCAGCCTCAGGGCCCAATCCTTTGCATGCCTACTCTGAAATAAATCCCATTGTGTTCAATGTGTGCATAGAATACACATTTCATTTGTAACAATGAAAATACATCCTGTATATTGTATATTTACATTACGATTCATAACAGTAGCAAAATTACAGTTATAAAGTAGCAACGAAAATAATTTTATGGTTGGGGGTCCCCACAACATGAGGAACTTATAAAGGGGTCACGGTGTTTGGAAGATTGAGAACCACTGCTCCAGGGTATCTTGAAATTACTGTAAAGTTTTGATGAAACAATCCTTAGGGCAGTGTTTCTTAAAGAGGGGGTTGGGACCCCTTTGGGGGTCGCCTAGAGCTTTCCTGGGGGTCGCCTAAAGACCCCTGGTTCAAGGGGCCCGGTAAGGCTTGCCAGACCTCTGGCTGTAGCTGTGAATGCACTGGGACTGACTGACAGCCTCAGGGCCCAATCCTATGCATGCCTACTCTGAAATAAATCCCATTACAGGCAGGGGGGCCTTTACTCCCATGTCAATATGGATAGGATTGCAGCCTCAGGACCCAATCCTATGCATACCTACTCTGAAATAAATCCCATTGTGTTCAGTGTGTGTACATAGAAGACACATTTCATTTGTAACAATGAAAATACATCCTGCATATAGGATATTTACATTACAATTCATAACAGTAGCAAAATTACAGTTATAAAGTAGCAACAAAAATAATTTTAGGGTTGGGGGTCATCACAACATGAGGAACTTATAAAGGGGTCACGGCGTTAGGAAGATTGAGAACCACTGCCTTACGGGGTTTCTAAGGGCTTCTAGATTATAGCAAATGTCTACAAACTCACACACACACACACACACACACACACACACACACACACACACACACACAGAGTACATCAAGGTTTGGAAGCTCAGAAGCACCAGGCAAGTGCACAGACATGTGCCAGGAATGGGAATCGGGAAATGGGTGACCTGTTCTGGCCAAAATTGGTTAGGATTGCACCCTAACGCTGCAGCTGCATCAACACTAGAAAGCTGGATAGGATTGAGCCCTTAGTAAAACTGCTGATTTCACTTTTCAGCAACATAAATGTTGAGCATTGCTATGGTTACAATGACAACTGTGAACTGCTGCTTGGAACTCCTCTTGCAATAAGATCATTATAAACAATAACTACCTTGAAGCCAGAGCAGTATATAAAATATCCTTGACATTGATTACTTTCCCCTATGACAAATTATTTTAACCATGTGTCAAATGTTTCCCATCTTCCAACAAAATGTGAAACAAATGTAGACTCTGGATTTCATAAGCATAATGTCAGATTTTGGTTCAGCAGGTCTGCGTAACGCTCCACATTTGTGGCTAACAGTCACATTCTCATAGAGAAAGTGGTTACGTGCAGTCATCAACTCACTGCTCGGAATGTCTTGGAAACTGTGCAATAAACAGTTTGGGTTTTAACAAGCAACCTTTTTCAAGATTTTTTTTCTTTTTCTTGACTATCTGCCTTCCATAATAAGATAACTCAAACCATCTGCACTAACTACCTCACTTCCACCAAACTTTAACTACCTCTGCTTCTTCCCAAATGTGACATCAGACTATGAAAATTGTAATTGTTAGTTCTCATTTCCGTGCAGTGAGTTCACACAGGCATCCTCATGACTTGAAAGGATAGCATCCAGGGGTCAGTAAAGTCAGGCACCAGGGAGCCCACATTCTCTCTTGCTGCCTTCTCTCAGAATCTTCCCATCCCGAATGGAGCAGTGTGGATGAGTTGTTCAAATAACATTGCGCCTAGCACTTATGAATGAGAAAATCCCAGACGTCTTTCTGCTTCAGTTGTCTGGTGGTGATAATGGAAGGAGCCATCATCTGTCATCCATGACTTGCTCCCAATTTATAGGACACGGGTGTCTGATGGACTATGGAGTCCCAATGGAATAGGGTTGCCATAACTTTCTTCCACAAAATTGGGGCAGGACCTTCTGTCCCATTCGCCACTCTGTGAACACAATCCCCCAAAATCGGGATTGTCCTTGTTTTTCGGGACATATGGCAACCCTGCAGTGGAAGCACTTGCTTCAGACTTCCAGCAACCTGGCACTGGCACAGATGGTTGTAATTACTGCAATATCAAGTACAGATCACACAGTAACAACTGAATGGTCCTTACCAGATGTCATGTTTTTCCCCAAAACAATATACGGTATTTCATCAAATACCGAAAAATCAAGTGATGAGACATGGAAGTTTTTACATGCAGTGACTTGGGGTGAATATATTCTTGATAATGAGACTTACCTAGTAGTGCAACTCTTTCACAATGTTGGTAGCTGGAAACTTGATCAAAATGGTAACCACCGCATGGAATCAGATTTCTTGAAGAAAAAACAAAAAATTAGAAAGGATTACAAGCTTAAAACAAGAGTTCCAGATTTGTTTATAGCCTCTCCCTTGCTGATAAAACCTGTTCTTAGTGACAAAACACAATATTTTCCTATTACTTATGAGAGAAGATATGATGAAATCTGTGTAAAGGATCCTTTAAATTGGAAATACTTTTGGTAAACTTTGTGGTTTTGCCAGAGTTAGAGGGGAAAGTGCAGAATATAAATGTGAAAGGTATGAAGTGGTCACCTAATGAATGAATCAAAAGTTGCTTCAATATGATTTAACTGCTAAGTATAGGAAGAACCAGCACAGTATGGATTTGGCAATTCTATAAACACTTTAAAAGTTAAATACAACTTAAAGAGTTGTGGACAATGGCTGCAATCCTAAAGACACTTTCCTGGGAGTAAGACCCACTGAACACAATGGGGCTTATTTTTGAGTAGACATGGTTATGGTTGTACTCAATGAGACAGTGGAACAAAGAAGATTGCTATACGTATAGGATTACATGAATTTGGGGGAAAATATAACATAGGCCATTTAAAGTTTGTACTTTGATACACACAAATTTTCTGGAAAATCCAGAAATATTGTTTCAAGACTCCTGCCAGGCACATTACAAGCAACTGCACCGTTAGTGTTTTTTTTAATGTCTTGTTTTGATTTTTGTTTAAATCCTGTTAAAACTAATGTTCTAGTGCCATGTTTATTTTTTTTACTGTTGTTTTATTCTGTAATTGTTAGTAATCTATGTAAGCCATCTTGGGTATTTGCGTTGGCATGGCATAATTCCCTTAAATCAAACAAACAAGTAAATAAATAAAATTTTGAGGTTTCCAGGGAATTGTTTCAATTCTTTAATTGTTTATAGTCTGTACTACAGTCAGCTACATTTTCCTAGAATTTTATCTAAGGGTGAAATCCAGAGTAACTACGGGGAGTCCTTACTCCTGAGTAAGAACAAGTTACTCTGGATTGCAATATGAATATCCCATAGGTTTTCACTAGGTGGTGCAGTAACTATGGGTGCACGTAACATCTCTTACGTACTCCCGTAGTTACTCTGGATTGTGCCCTAAGTAATTATCTAGCAATTTTTCTAGTAATTTATTTAGTAACTTCCTTAGTTAACTTCCATTAACTAAACTATCTTCTATTACCCCAAATGTTTCATGATGCAATTCCCCTGGAGGAACCCCATATAAATGCTTTGAAACACTGCTTTAGAATGGTGAAATCTTATTAAAAGTCAGTCTTGTTGGAGAACTGGTGTGTATCATGCAGGTTGTAATCTCATCTACATATTATCATCTTGTGTTTCAAAACTGAACGTATGCTGTGGATATAATTTATTCTCATGAGAAAATTTTTATATTGTGTATAATTAATTATATTGTGCGTAAAAGAATTTATATTGTGTGTAATTAAGTTTACAAAAGATAGAGAGAAAAAAACCTGTAATAGCTATCCAGTTCCCCTTCCTCCTTCATGACAGCCTAATCAAAAACCTGTTTGAAAAGCCATGCTTTGTAAAATTATTACTGAAGATCTTTAAGCAGAGGCTCTATAAGCACCTCACTTATAAGAGATCTCACTGGTGAGCTTTAAGCAGAGGGTCTATAAGCACCTGTTGGAGAAGAGGGTTTCCTGCTACAAAAGGGGGTTTGACTAGATCAGGGGTCTCCAAATCCCAGCCCTGGGGCCAGATGCAGCCATTTGGCCTTCAGACAAGTACTGTAATCCACCAGAGACAAGGGGAGCTCTGCTGTCCACACCATTGAAGGGTATTTTCAGGTCTGGGAAGACTGCACTCACCTCCTGTCTCTGTGTATGAAAGTGTTTATGAACTGATTTGAATCCATCCATCACTAATATATTCATTTATGTAAATTATTCAAATTTGAAATGTAAATACTGTAACTTTTTTTCTTCCAGCCCTCGACACAATATCAGAAAGACATTCATTCATTCATTCATTCATTCATTCATTCATTCATTCATTCATTCAACGTATTTATACCCCTCCTTTCTCCACTATGTGGACCCGAGGTGGCTACAACAAATAAAAACAATAAACAATAATACATAAAATGATAAAAGCATACATATACAAAAATTTAAAAACATTTAAAATTAAAAAATTAAAAAAAAATAATTAAAACATACCTGCCTCAATTAAAAGCCCTCGTAAACAAAAAAAGTCATCAGGCTCTGCCGAAAAACCCATAAGGAGGAAGCTTTCCTTAACTCCTGGGGAAGGGAGTTCTAGAGTCAGCATGCAACCACTGTAAAGGCCCTGTCTCTGGCCGCCATGCCCTTCACGTCCCTTGGTGGCAGCACAGTCAACAAGGCCCACTCAGATGACCTTAGGTGATGGGTCAGATTGTATGGGAGAAGGTGGTCCCACAAATACCCCGGACATGTACTGTATAGAGCTTTATAGGTCATGACCAGCACTTTGAATTTGGCCTAGAAGCAAATGGGCAGCCAGTGAAGATGCCGAAGCAGTGGCCCAATAGTGTCAAACCACCGAGCTCCAACAGAGTCGAACCACTGACAATGTGGTGCTCTTGCCAAAAAGTTTAGAGACCCCTGGACTAAATGACCAACTAGGTGCCTTCCAACTCTGATTCCATGAATTCAGTGGAAATGATTTACTATGAGTAATCATGCATAGAAATGTGCTGTTCTGATTCAATAAAGAATAATGCTAGTGTACGAGCATTCCAAAAATTCCATATCCACAGGCAGCCAGAGAACTGTGTGTGGGCTAAATTACCATGTAAAGAAGAGTTAGCAGGTGTAAGGAACAGGATCAAACAACTTTAAAGCCTGCTTAGACAGTCAATAGCCTCCAATTTTATTATTTCAGGACACTTCAGATCGTAAAGAGGGGGAGACAGCAAGAGGAGCCTACTGCAAGGATTTTTTCTGATCCTGCAGGACTTTTCCAATCCTGTGAAACAATCTGTGGAGCAATTTTTTGAGAAGACAATCCACGTGAATTAAGATTCTAATCCCATGAATCCCAATAGGAATCATAACTGACTTTGCAAGAAGTCTTTTTGAGTTCAGTTGGACTTATTCCAAGGTAAGTAAGTAAGTAAGGAAGGAAGTAAGTAAGGATGGCAGCCTGAGAGCCAAATCCTAAGGATTTCTACTCAGAAGTAATTCCCTTTAGAATCAATGGGGCTTACTTCCAAGAAAGTATGGACAGGATCACAGCCTTATATTAGAACTACTGAAGCAGCTGTACAAATTCTAAACAGGAGAGCTGGATAAGCTTATAAACCTTTGGTGATTGTAGATCAATCACCAAAAATGCCTTAAATCAGCACTGACTTGGTACTGGCACCTTAAAATGGCACATGAACCACTATCCCCACAATTCACTGTGTGTACCATAAATATTCAGAGGAAGCAAAACAGTTCTGAAAGGCTCTCACTTTCATTTCTGCAATATACTTACATGTGTCTAAAGCACCAATTTTCAACCACCCTGCCACAGCACACTGATATGCTGCAGAAACTTGTTTTTAATTTCAGTTTTGACATCTGACATCACATTTTCACGACCAGTCCCAGAATATCTCTAGACATAAAGCTAGCAAGCAAGACACCCCTTCAGCACCACTTTCAATTGCAATTCTGACAGAAAACAAGTTTCAAATTAAATCAACCAGTCCAAATTTATGGAAACCACTCGTGAATGACCTGGCACATTTCAGAAGTTCACACTGCGGCTTAAGCAAATACACAAGGCCCGAGTCTATTGTTTTCTTGTGTAGACAATTTATACAAAGCAATTCAAATAGGCTATGATGAACATCTTACTATGTTCTGTTGCTTTGATCAGCTTCATATATAGCCTCTTATTGGTCATGAAAAACACTTTTAAAACTTCAGTGGACTGAACAATGCTTATGTTTTGCCCCAGTATGTTTGTCAGGAGGCTGTAATAATGTGTCAGAACTCTTTATTTATTTATTTTACCCTTATATAGCTGAGAAGGTGATTGTATGTTTGCACAAGATAAGCAGAAGACAAACAGAAAGCAGCAAATCCCATGCAGTACAGGGAAGCATATTTCTGTTTAAAACTGCACCATTTTGTTTTAAAGTTCACAAACAGCATTTGTTAAGTTCTGCCATCTTAAGAGTAACTATGAAAATTACCCATAGGACTATAGTTTCCACCATGGGCACCATTGGCAAAGTTTCTTTCCTGAATGCTTTCCAATTCTAACTTTTGAACACGTACTCTTAAGTTTACGGATGGGTATTCTAGCTATGACGCTGGAAAAATTAAACTGGCATATGACTTGCAAGTAATGTGGGCTGTGCAGCAGTTCATTCTAATGAGTGTCAAGTGAACATATTCATGTTTGTTCTTTTACTTTACCTTTCCCTATTTCATTTTACAAACCTGTTAGCTTCTAGTGTTAAAAAGACTCATAAAAATTTGATTTAGGATAGACTTACCTTGTTTTCTTTGAGACAAAAATTGAAGTGTGTTCCCCGATCCAAATATGTCTTTTGCTGCCTTTTACTCCTCTGTGTATGGACCCCCTCCTTCTCCCTGGATCACATGTAAGCGTTCTATTAATGTGAATTGGCTCAGGTCTGAGAACACTATGCTGGATAGCAGCAAAGTGTAAGGAATCTGACCCTGGAAGCTCAAAGCTACAACACGTCAGTTCTCTACAATAATTCTGTTCCTAAATGAGAAAGCAACATAAAAGAAACTCACTATACACAAATGCTCCCTCCCAGGTGTTGCTGGATGGACCCAAAACGTTTATTGTTTAGTTTGTAACTGAATACTATGTACTGTACATCTGTTATATAGGAAGAGCCCTGTGGGACTTTTACTTTCTGCATTATTTTTAGTTACCCTCCTAATACCTCTCTGCCAGCTCTTGCGGTTGAATTAGGACCAGTATCAAATGAAATCCAACTGATGGCTAGATTTTTAAGTTCATTTAGTGGGAAAAAGTCCCACTGAGTGGAATTTATTCTTCATGCATAGAATTGGGATGAAAAAGCTATTTATAAGCAGAAGTGGTTGTTTTTGGTGAGTAAAATAGATTTATATCCAAAGTCTTATTGAACACAATAGGATTACTTCTGAACACCATTTTCAAACACCACTATTTGTAAACTATCAAAAGTGACTTATAAGCTACTGATAAGCAATTAATAAGCTCTTTACATTATTAATATACAATTAATTGGTACATAGTCACTGCTTTGCTTTTCGCAGAGGAAAGAAAAACAAAGAGGTAGAACATGCACATAAAAAATTATATTTTATTTAGGCTGCAAGCAAATTATCCTTTCAAAGAGGCAGCACTTTATCTCTGGCATTTCTTGGGGTCCATGTAACCCTTCCAATCTATCATGATTCCTTGTCCAACTATTTTTTTGTTGGGGTTGTGTGATTTGGTAGAGGGAATTAGTTTTTTTAACCCAGTAAGTTCAAGACATGAGGTCAGGGTGACCAGATGACCGGAAAAACCCGGATTTGTCAAGATTTTTAGCCTCCTGTCTGGGTATCCTTCATTTTGGCTTTGTTCTGAAACTTTGCGATAGTGCACAGTACCTAATCATGCCATATGTTGTTGAATTCGTACTGAAGAACAGAATCCAATGCATGAATCAGTTTTGAGATATCTCCTTCCTATCAAAAGTGATGGTCAAAAAACTGAAAGAGGGTAGGAATTTTGGCCTTGGGGTTCAGGAATTTTGGGTATGGCATCTGGTCACCCTGCATGAGGTTGGCTCAGAACCCAGGGCATGGCTTTTTCTATAAGCTTTGTACAATTAACTCATTACCAAGAACCAATCCTGCTTGCATCCTAGCTCTTATAATTACTTTTTCTTTAGATTAGCATTTTATCTGCTTGAGGCTACAATTTTATGGTCACTAAGTGGAGAAAAAGTCCAAGTAAACATAATTTGACTTACTCCTGAGTAAATACGCACAGAATTGCAGTCAAACAGCTGGTTTTCAAACTTAGCACTGGTACCATCTTTTAATGAAAATATGTCAAGACTCATTGGAAGTGATATCATTGGAAATCACATCAAGCAGGAAAAATAATTGCAATCCTACTCACACTAAACCATGAGTAAGGTCAATTTACTATCATTCTTAAAAGCATGTGCATAATAGCCTGTTAAAATATAGATCTGTATTAGTACTGGCATCCATCAGTCTTGAAAGACTATGGGATCATGCTCTATGCTGTATGAGAAGCACAAAGGCCTGGGTAAATTGATATGGAGGATAGGCTGTTACCAAAGCAGCAAATCTCCCCCTCCATGCCACTGAAATAGTCCAATGAAATGGCGGAGCCGATATAATTGGTTCCAGTCGCAGAGCTGGGCTAAGGACAGGAGCTCACCCTGTCCTGTGGGGACCTGGGTCTCGAATCCTGGCCTACTGGTTAACAGGCACAGTGTCTTAACCACTTGCACCACCCACAGCCCTGTTCTGTTCCCCAAATGTTGCCCAAATGCAGTCACACACCATAGTAATATCAAGTCTATTGAAAAAAAATTGAATTGGTATCCATCTGAAATTGGTTTGTGATCCACCAGTTCCGAAGCCACAGTATGTATGTATGTATTTATTTATTTAATTTATATCCCGCCTTTCCTCACCTGCAAGAGGGAGCTCAAGGCAGCTAACATCACTCAAAAAAAACACCATTAAAACAGAATTATAAATATAGATTAAAACGTAATTAAAATAGAATTAGATTAAAAAACTGAGAACAATTAAAACAGACAAAAACATTTGTTAAAAACAAACAATAAAACTGTCCCCCCAAACTCTGCCCTATGAAAAACATTGATTTAAAGAACATTATATTTAAATAATCGAATGAAACTGTACATTTTAAATAACTTTTACCTTTATTAAAATTACCAGAAGGCAATTTGCAATACAGTAAATACAAATCCATGTGACTTTTTTAACGGTAGCATTAATTATTTTTCCTTCCTATGGAATAAGAGCTCTGGATCTAGAAACATTTTTGCTGCAGAGCAAAGGATATTGCTCTCCAGAAACATTAACAATGAATATAAAAGTAGCAGTTTAAAAAATATGTTTCAATTATTTGATAAAATAATAAAAATAATTCTCAGAGTGTATTTTGTTTCCAGTGAATTCTACAATACTGAACCAAGAATATTAGCAAGGTGGTTCACCACACTGGAAATTGTTCTCATTGTAATACAAGATTTGTTGATTATTCCTGCTTGCTATGCAGGAACCTATAGAGTTTCCACTTAATCATGCAGTACCATGGCAGCAAGAACAGTCCGATGGTTGAGTGACGGGCTACTGAAGAACGCTAAGCAGGAAAAGCTTGGGCAACTTTTTGAGGAGACCTGAAAAGCTGATAAACATGAAACAACAGAATCACAGGTGTTGCTGTTTACAGCTTGGCTAATTGGAAAACCATGCTGGAAGGTTGGAAGACATTCCCTGATGTGACCCATGCTGTGTAGGATTTTACCTGGGAGAGTTTTACAAGGTGTCTGAAATTAACTAATGTATCTCACATGGTTGTTGTGAGGACAAAAAAAGGAGTCCATGGAAGGAGACTAAAAAACTACTGTGGGAAAATGACATGTGAAGAATGCTGATGGACCACACTCCAATACAACCTACCCTTATGGTGCAAAGTTATCCAGCTGGTTTTCAATTAGCTAGTGGTTTTAGGAATTAAAGCTGACTGTACCCTGACCAACACTGGAAACTTCACCAGTGGCTAACTCCATCACCACCAGACCCCTGGACTCAGTGGGTAGGTAGGTAGATAGATAGATGGATAGATGCAGCATGATATTATGTATACTAGCAAAAGCGTACCCGCGTCGCAGGAGTAAAATTCCCCATACGTCATCCCCCCCCCACTTGCACCATCCCCCCATGGGGCATGCACATTACCTCTCCATGCGTAACACCCCCCATGCACAGCATCCTCCTCATTGCAACCCCTCCCTCCGAACAACCCCCCCACCCCGTGCACCAGGGACCGAGCACCAAATTGGCTGGATGCTGGTCATCTTCCATGTTAAGTATAGGACAAAAACACGTTGCACCCATTTTCAGCCTCTTAAGGGTTAAATATGTCCACATCGGTTCTTGGTGGGTGTTCATGTGACATAAGGATCACCCTCCCCAAATTTCATGTTTCTAGGTTTAGGGGTTGGGGCAGAGCATCCCTCAGTCACCAGTTCTTCAATGCAAATTATAGGGAGGAAATGTTGCACCCCATTTCACCCCCTTCCGGTTGGAATTTCCGAAAACCGGTTCTTAGTGCACCCCTCAGTCATGGAAGGAACACCCTCCCCAAATTTCCCACTTCTAGGCCCAGTGGTTTTGGCTGGGCGTTGATGAGTGAGTCAGTGACTTTTCTCTTTCATATATATAGAAGATTAAGAAGTGCCAGGCTCAGACATAGGACCAGGATGTAAAGAATGCTGCTGGACCACACTCCAACACAACTTACCCTTATGGTGCAGTTATCCAGTAGGTTTTCAATAAGCTAGTGGTTTTAGGAATTAAAGCTGTAATTGTACATTCACTTGCCCTATTGAACACAATGGGACTTTTAAGAAGGCCTTTGATGGATGGATTCTGCTGCAAGGCTGCAGTCTTCACACCCACACTTACATGAGAATAAGCCCCATTGACCACAATGGGATTTCCATCTAAATAGATATGCTTAGCATTGGGCTCCCAACTATGTAGAGATGTTTCAAAATTGTGTTATTAATCTTAAGCAGAAGTAAAGCCATTGTGTGCAGTCCCATGAAATTTGGGCCAGCCTAACTAATATGGCGTCTTTCCTTCAGTATGGACAACTCACAGGGCCATTCCTTCCATGTCTCCTCAGAAGCCAGTCCTATTCCAGTCCATGGGCTTACTCCCAGGTAAGCATGGATAGGCTTGAAGCCTCACAGGGCCGTTCCTTCCATGTCTCCTCAGAAGCCAGTCCTATTCCAGTCCATGGGGCTTACTCCCAGGTAAGCATGGAGAGGCTTGGAGCCTCACAGGGCCGTTCCTTCCATGTCTCCTCAGAAGCCAGTCCCATTCCAGTCCATGGGCTTACTCCCAGGTAAGCATGGATAGGCTTGAAGCCTCACAGGGCCGTTCCTTCCATGTCTCCTCAGAAGCCAGTCCTATTCCAGTCCATGGGGCTTACTCCCAGGTAAGCATGGAGAGGCTTGGAGCCTCACAGGGCCGTTCCTTCCATGTCACCTCAGAAGCCAGTCCCATTCCAGTCCATGGGGCTTACTCCCAGGTAAGCATGGAGAGGCTTGGAGCCTCACAGGGCCGTTCCTTCCATGTTTCCTCAGAAGCCAGTCCCATTCCAGTCCATGGGCTTACTCCCAGGTAAGCATGGAGAGGCTTGAAGCCTCACAGGGCCGTTCCTTCCATGTCTCCTCAGAAGCCAGTCCCATTCCAGTCTATGGGGCTTACTCCCAGGAAAGCATGGAGAGGCTTGGAGCCTCACAGGGCCATTCCTTCCATGTCACCTCAGAAGCCAGTCCCATTCCAGTCCATGGGGCTTACTCCCAGGTAAGCATGGAGAGGCTTGGAGCCTCACAGGGCCGTTCCCTCCATGTTTCCTCAGAAGCCAGTCCCATTCCAGTCCATGGGCTTACTCCCAGGTAAGCATGGAGAGGCTTGGAGCCTCACAGGGCCGTTCCTTCCATGTCTCCTCAGAAGCCAGTCCCATTCCAGTCCATGGGCTTACTCCAGTGTAGAGGAGCTAGAGTTGCGTCCTAGAGTCCTGGGATAAGGACCTGCTGAAGAGGTCAGGCCAAAATGGCGCCTTAGCGTTCTTTTGTGAGTCTGGCTGCTGAGTCTATGCGGGGCTGGCGTCCTTCCAGTGGGTGGGCTGAGGCGGGGAGTGCCGGGGCGGAGTGCCGGGGCGGCGGGGAGGGCTCAGCGCGAGAGCGGGAGGGCGAGAGTCATGAGCGGCTCCTCCTCGGAGCGTGGCGGGTCCCGCAGGCGCATCCAGCGCGGTGTCCCCCAAGAGGCGCAGGATGGGAGAGGCGACGAGAGCAGCGGAGAAAGCGAGGAGGAGGAGGCCGGAGCGAGGGAAGCCCTGGACGGCTCTCCGGGGCCCTCGGGCGAGAGAGGCGGAGAGGGAGACGAGACCTGCCGGCGGCTCATCCGCCAGCAGTACCGGGAACTCATCTCCACCGTCCAGCGTGAGTGGTCTCCCTTCCCCCTCGCTCTTTGGTTCTGGCTTGGAGTGGCCAGGGTGACGTCATGGACTTGGGAGTGACGTCACTTTTAGAATGGCAATATATCCAGAATGGTCATGTATGATGTCATGGACATGGGAGTGACGTCATGGCTGGGAGTGACATCACTTTTTAGAATGACAAGAATGGCTGGACTGGCCAGGAGTGACGTCATGGACTTGGGAGTGACATCACTTTTTACAATGGCAGTATATCTAGAATGGCCATGTATGATGTCATGGACACAGGAGTGACGTCATGGCTGGGAGTGACATCACTTTAGAATGGCTGGAGTGACCAGGAGTGATGTCATGGACATGGGAGTGACATCATAGCTAGGATGTCCACTTTTTGGAATGACAATCTATCTGGACTGTCAGGCTTGCAGGAACTGAGCTCTTTTTGCAGGTGGTAATTGCATGTCTTGTTACTACATGGTTACTAATTGGCTTTGACTGCAATCCTAAAGACACTTTCCTGGGAGTAAGACCCATTGAACACAATGGGGCTTACTTTTGAGTAGACATGGTTAGGATTGTGCTTTTTGTCTAACATAAAAATAGTTAATCGCACAGTTTCTCGGAATAAAGTGTTGCAAATGGGAGGTTTGACCTCTGTGTGTGTGTGTGAGAGAGAGAGAGATTTCACACTGCAAAACAGCACCTCTTATCATGGCTTCTTTGGTTTATAAGCAGACTGCTATTCAGTATATAGAAACAAATTAACCAAAAAAAATCATATCAGGATAGTGCAGATACATCACTAAGATACCCTTTATGTAAGATATCCCTTACATCACTCCTGTTTCAGATACACTTTCCATCACCCCTGTTTAACTAGATGATACATGGTCTGTTTATTCTAGAGAACCGTGAAATGATGCTCAGCACTGGCAATGATAAACTGACTGAGGCTTTGGAAGATGCAAACAAACTCTTTACTGGAGGTAAGATTGTTGTTGTTTGGAATATTTAGCCTTCTCCTTGCTTATATTTCTGGAAAGCATACTTGGAAAACAAACATGGAAAAATAACTCCAGTCTGGATGTGCACCAACATATAGTTGGTTCAGGTCTGAGTAACTCTATGTAAGGATGCCAGGTACAGAAAGCAATGTAAAATATTATAGAGGCTTGTTTCAATAGTTTTACTACTTCAGTACATCTTGTTTTAGGTATGCAGAAATAGCTAGCACATGTCAATTTGGTGGTAGCTAAGTCTTCACTCAAATCTTTCTTGATTTTAAATTATGTTTCAAAGTAATAAAATCCTATCTTTTTTCCAGTGTCCCGGGCAAGAGAAGCTGCATTGGATGCTCAGTTCTTGGTTTTAGCTTCAAATCTTGGAAAAGAAAAGGCGAACCAGTTGCACTCGGATATGATAGTATTTGATCCATCTGCATTTGCTGAAGATTTAGTAAGTCTGCTGTGATAAGTGTTGTAATATAAAGCTGTTGTTATGAAAATAATGTTCGTTAGTGGTTGGCGTAAACCTTTTCATTTTTACATCCTATAACTTGTTTGGTTTTGCCTTGTGCCGGTTGGGAGATGTCATAACTTGGACCAAAAGTGTACACTTGTCATTACTGAAATGCAGAGTCTGGGTCATTGTGAGAAAACAGTGTTATTTTTATGTGTTTGGCTGCACTGCTTTAACATAAAACACTTCATCCTATTGCTGGTACCAGTAACACAGGTTTAGGTTGCAATCCTAAAGCCACTTTCCTGGGAGTAAGACCCATTGAAAACAATGGGGCTTACTTTTGAGTAGACATGGTCAGGATTGTGCTCTTAGAAACACTGCTGTCAGGTGTATTGTAACATCTGATATGTCAAATATTGTTTTATTTGGTAGAAAAACAAGAACATCTTGCAAAAAAAGTTCTTATAATTTCATACACCTGAAATTAAAGTGAAATTAGTTTTGTGCTACAGTGCTTTACCAAATTCAATTTCTTCTACAGCTTTCATTTATGGGTTTAAATCGTCTGGAAGGGGAAGAAAGTGATAGTGACAATGAGAATTCTGCTTCTGGATTTTTACCTAGTAATGCTTGGCATAAACTTGGTGAAGAAGCAAATAAGTACTTCAGAAGAGCACCTACTTTCCATTTCATGTAAGCATAGCTGATGTTTTCTTTCCATTTCTGTTGTGACTGTCTTTTGGGGAGAAATTAGTGTTTGAGATAACATGGGTCAAATGTAGACTAAACTGAAAACATTCCAAAAGCAACTGTGCAAGAGATTAATTAGGGAACTGATTATCCTCTGTATGCTATTCTTGTTGCATTCCTGGACCCCATGTTGAACTTTTCTGGACCCATGTTGGACCTAAATGCACAATCACTGGTGCCTCTATCATGCTTTTTTTTTTTTTTTTTGCTCAAATGGCCAGTGAAATGCAGGATGCACTCTGTTGATTTCTGCTTTACCACTCAGTGGTAAACTTTAACTAGTTTACCACTTTAACAACTTTATAGCAATCTATCAAGTTTTTAACAACTTTATAGCAATCTATAAACTATCATAGCAACTTTAACTTTATTTTTATTAATTTGAAACAGTAATGCCCTTAAATAATGCCCTGCATCTTAAAGAATGTGGATTGAATGGGGATGGAAAAGTACCATAATATGCTAGTATAGGTCAAAGATTCTGCTTCCTTGCTCCACATTAGACAGCATTCAAACAACTTGTATGCCTAACCCTTTTGTCAATGTGACAAAGATGATCTTCCAAGACTTGGAAATATGGGCTCTAAGTTTGACACTCATCTGTCATAATGTTGCCTTGGATGTACAGTTGTGCTACCAATGCTATGGTTATACAAGGCTATGCTTTCTCAATATGCTTTATAGCCTTTATGTTGGAAAAAAAAACAAATACAATTTTACATTGGGTCTTTACATTAAAAATATTACACTCAAGAGTTGTAATTATTTTATTTGGCTTAGGTTGGGGACTTTTACTGCTGATCCTCCTGTTGAGAGACCACGAGTTGAGAGGCAGCGAAAGAAACCAGGGTCAGTGGAAAGAACAGCAATGCCTGCACAGGTAGGAATGAGTGTGTGTGAAAGAAATACACAGACAGAGAGAAAAGAAGCTCTCTTAAAACATTTTTGAAGTTGGATGTCTTTAGATTGAAATTCACAGCATGAGTAATTGAAACAAAAATGCATACTTGTGACGATACCTTTTGCACATGAAGATTCCATGCCAAAAAGCTGGTTCTTGTGTAGAAACTTGTTTTCATACTCAGGTCTACATGAGTGTTGTCTGATTGGATGGCTTGTCATGCATGGGCTTTACAGTTGCATAACATTTTTATAAACTAGCACTAAAACTTTTTCTACAACTTATTAAATTGTGTGAAAAACCCAGGGCCCACGTTATATAAAGAAGCAACTACATGCACCATATTTGCATCCTTTCTGTCCTTCTGAATTACAACTATGCAAGATGGGTTCTTTACAAATTCAGGTTTAATTACATGAAAGTGGTGCATTGTATGGGTGGCATTGGAAGTCTTTAGTTTGACTATATGTGAAACCAAAATAATAAATGAGATAAGATATGAAGCAAAGTCTTCCACCATAGATTCTTTCCTGTAAAGAAAAAAAATATTTCACAAAAAAATCCAGCATAGACCATCTTCTTATCCCATTTGTGAGTCTCGGGGTATTTCAGGGACATTGTGGTAGGTAGGAAAAGCCTAGTGGTGGGGTGATTTCCTCTGGTCGTAATCCAGAATAACTACAGGGAGTCCTTGCTCCAGTGTAAGAACAATTTGCTTTGGATTGCAATATGAATTTCCCATACATTTTCACTAGGTGATGCAGTAAATACGGGTGCATGTAATGTCTCTTATATACTCCCGTAGTTACTCTGGATTGTAGGGTCTGTGCGATATCATGCTCTCGCTGGCCATGCTCTGCCTATTCCTGTAGCTCTTTCCTGCAGGGAGATACTTTCCAACTAGCCAGCACTGTGAATTGGCATGCAGGCTACAGTTGGGTCTTAAGTCTATCATCTACAACTCAGTGCCACTGTAAATTGAAAAATTTCCCTTCTTCTCTTCCTCCCTTCCTCCTTGGGATTTCTTTACACAGAAGGGGGGATAACACACAGTATTTCATAAGCAACTTGTTAATGTCTTCAAAAAACAGTGTTGTGGCTCAGATTCTTTCTCCCCTTTCAATCACGCTCCAGGGCAAGCTGCAGCTCTTCCTGGCAAGCAACTTTCCATAAGTTTTACCCCCGAACTTATCTGATGGTCTTGGGACAGTCCATGATCTTTGACTGAAAACC
The DNA here is from genome assembly GCA_030015325.1 of Cryptoblepharus egeriae. Lineage (NCBI taxonomy): Eukaryota > Metazoa > Chordata > Lepidosauria > Squamata > Scincidae > Cryptoblepharus > Cryptoblepharus egeriae. The sequence continues at coordinate 45,596,514 of JAREYC010000006.1, forward strand.
TACCTTTGCCTTATAGGCAAGTTTTATGGTTTGCTAAGAATATTTTTGGGATGAATACCAGTTGTTTGCTGTGTAATGAAGTAGCATTCTTCCATTGCTTGTTTAAACTGTTGTTTGCTTTTAGTTGAAAAAGATGGAAGAATCTCATCAAGAAGCTACGGAAAAAGAAGTAGAGAGGATATTAGGACTCTTACAAGCCTACTACAATGAAGATCGTAAGTGTAGGACATCTTCAGGGGCTGGTTGGATTGCTGTATGTCACATTTGTTCTTAAAAGAGCTGGTGGAAGATAAAGAAATGTGTGTGTTCTCTGTGCATCATAGAGTGAAGTAACAGTGTTGGAAATCTAATAGTTATAGGGAATGATGTTTGAGCTAGACTGCTGCAAGCAAATTCCCAGTGTTTGCCTATCCTTTTTTGTCACCTGCTAAAATTTGCAGGTAGTATTCCTGCTGCATGGACTAAACTGCCACCTACTTGCAGTTTCCAGAAGGGTAGCCATAGTGTGTAGCAGCGCATAAAAACATCAAAGACCCTTATGGCATTCATTTTAGGGGACTAGACCACTTATTCAAATGCACAAAGTTTTTAACTTTTATAATTAGGTAAACAGTGAAACCAAATGCCCCATGAATTGCATGAAATACTGACTTTGACAGTTGTCTAATAGGTTGCTTTTGCTCTAGTATTTGGCAAATTTCAGTTTTCTTTTCAGTAGGATATTAGATGTCAAGTATGTCCTTGATTGTATATAATAGTACTGTACTTAGGGCTAAATCCATAGCATTTACGGGTCCACACAGTTACGTCACTCTCTAGTGTTATCTTATGGAAAGTCATCTTAACTGTTCCAGAGCAAAGGGCTTAATTTCACTTTAGGATATAGGTCAGGCAGCCCAATCCAGAGCAACTAATCTGTCCACATAAGAGCCCTTAGGTTGCCCTATCTAACACTAGGTTGGAGCAACTGCAAGATGCTCCAGCCCAGTTACTCTGAAGGAGGCTTAGGGCAGAGCAAGGCAAGATAGGGTGCCCTAAGAGAGGTGGACCTGCTCTGCCCTAACTGGGGCAGCCTAAGCAGCTCAGGAGAGGCAAGTTGAGGGCATGTTTAGCATTGCCTAGGGCAGAGCAGTTACTCTGTATCCAGAGCCTGTTTCCAAGGCAGAAATGCCCTCTTCCAGCCCTCAGAGTTATACCACCTCAGGAGCAGGTATAGTAATGAGTAGACCCATAGGGGTCCATGATAAGGCCCGAGTAAGAATGGCAGTGCTGACCAAAAATCTGAGTTCTTGGCCAGCCTAGCTGCAACCCCTGCCTCTCAGCCTCAGGATATGGAACAAACTACGGCTGCCCACAAACCTCAGGATACAGCAGGCCACTCCAAGAAGCCCCTTGTATTCACTGGAGAATGTACTGGCATCTCATCAGGGACTCCTTATAAGGCAGGCACCCAGTGGCGTCACCAGACTGGTGCGGCTGGTGTGGGCTGCATTGGGGATGTGCTCCGTATGGGGTGATGTGCTGTAGGAGTTTGACTGTCTTTTGGCAGGCCCCGGGCGTCAGCACCCCCATTCAGGCCTGCTCCAAGGCGGAGAATCAGCCAGAAGCTGCCACTTGTCTGAGGAGCTGGCCTGAACGGCCATCTGAGGTGCACTGCGCAGAAACACACTGAGCATGCCGAACAGCTTCAGAGGAGACTTCCTTAGAGCAGAGAAAGTCCGCGCCTCTGCACAGCCATTCGGCCTCACTCAGGAGGCGGAGCGGCAGCCGAATGGCTTCAGAAAGAGTACTGCACAGGCACCAACTCTGACGCCTGCACAGTCTCCCCCGAAGCCAAAAGGCTTCAGAAAAGTACTGCGCAGGTGTCAGAGATGGTGCCTGCGCAGTACTCTTTCTGAAGCCAGTTGGCTTCAGAAACAACTGCGCAGGCGCCAACTTTGGTGACTGCGCAGTCCAGGTGGGGGGGGGGGGCGCATCCCAGGGATGACACACAGACTTCCGCACCAGGTGATGTGCAGAGTCATGTCACCACTGTAGGCACCACAGCTGTTCCTTGTTCAGTGTGATCTGAGGGGTGTCTCCTCAGGAGCAAGTCTTCCCCTTGTGTCAATTACTTAGCATGCTCTGGAGCAGTTAGGGCAGCCCAGGCTTCCTGACTCTCTGGATTCAGCATAACTTTCTGCTCTGGATACAGAATAGTTAGGAGAGTGCAGTTAGGTCAGAGCAGGCTGAATTTGCTCTGGATTGCAGCCTTAGTCTATATTTAGCTGCTTCAATTGTTAATACAGCACCAGCAGTGCATTTTTTGCAAAGTGCCATGTACACTGCCCCTCTGAAGGGTTTACAGACACCAGGAGAAGGAAATGGATGTAGGGAAAGATATGATATCAATTAGTTTGGAAAAATGGCTAAGGCATTGTTTCAAAGGCTTCCCAGAAAAAGTTTTCTGAGAAGTGATTTGAAGGAAGTTGAGATGTAACACATCTCATGTATGTGTTTCAAAGGGCAGTTGCAAGGGTAGAATGAATGAAAACCCTTAAGGGAGCAGGAAACCTTTTCTGATTGAGTGTAGAGTGTTTCACATGTCCTGATATCTTTACTAGCTTATTAAGGCAAGTCTAATTATCTCTTTAGGCTGCAATCCTAAAGACACTTTCCTGGGAGTAAGATCCATTGAATACAATGGGGCTTACTTTTAAGTAGACATACTCTACAATCCAGAGTAACAACGGGAGCAAGTAAGAGACATTGCGTGCACTCGTAGTTATTGAACCACCTAATGAAAACCTATGGGAAATTCATATTGCAATCCAGAGCAAGTTGTTTTTACACTGGAGCAAGGACTCTCATAGTTAGGATTGTGGTCTTAGTAGAGGAAATGAGGCTAACCCTACAATCCAGAGTAACTACGGGAGCACATAAGAGACTTTACGTGCACCCGTAGTTACTGCACCACCTAATGAAAACCTATGGGAAATTCATATTGCAATCCAGAGCAAATTGTTCTTACACCAGAGGAAGGACTTCCCGTAGTTACTCTGGATTGTGCCCTAGGATGGGAGGGACTTGCTAAGGCCCTACAATAACTGCTCAGTATCCACTAGGTGGAACTGTGGTGTAAAATCTGTTTGTAGGTCCTGTTCAGGCGTCACATTAAATCAACCCATGAAAAATGGATAGAGCAGAGGACGAAGAGGTGATATTTTTTAAAAAAATCTGTTTATTATTCAGATTCAGAAAAGAAGTATTATTAGCAACGTTATTTTATTACTCTCAAAAATATTCTGGTTTCTTTAGCTAATATTCCCATATCCTTTCTTGAATTTGTGACGGATCCACATTCGTTTGGTCGAACAGTGGAAAACATGTTTCATGTATCATTCCTAATAAGGGTAAGGAAAGATGTTTTCACCTGAAGCCTTAACGTTTGCCAGTTATGATGAAACTCTATTTTGTTTTATATTAATATAGTAATCATTATTAGTATTCTATTTTTGGCATGCAAGAATTGAGAAGAATCACAGGGCTTTTCTAAACTGTATGGTTATCTGATTCTCAAAATATATGCATTATTTATAGGTAGATAGTTTTGTATGAACATAATTTGCCAAGTTCGCACTTTTGAGTTGTGAATTTATTACATTATTTTACATAATTTATTTATTATTTTACATAATTTATTACATTATTTTACATAATTTATTTATTATTTTGAGTTGTGAATTTGTTAGTTCTTTGACCAGATGCAGTCGCAAAATTAAAATGTGGCTCTGTAACTGATTGCTCTTTTCTGTGCACACATTTCTCTTACTCTCTTCAAGACAATATATGTTTGCATATGATTGATTCCAGCCTAAACTAAATAGAAACTGGTACAATTCAGCTTGCCTCTAAACCTAGATTTATTAATAAGCATTTTTACTAGTGCTAGTTTAACTTAGGTTGATGATTGTCGCATGAAATTCCAAATTGTAGTTTGTTAATGGATGCTGGAGTGAGGAAGAATGTTCACAGTCTTTGTCTCCAAATACTACTTTTATTGGGAAGCCAGAACCAAGGATGTGAATCAACTGTAAAGACAATAGAGAAATAAAAATCATACAAGTGTAACCTGACAGTGCAATCCTAACACTTTTTTGTCCTAGGCTGGCACAAGTCCTATGTTAGCATGGGAGTGTCACAAAAGTGCCACAAGTCATTTCTGCCCAACTCTTCGGAGAGGTGTTAGGCCAGTGCACAGTTATGTACCAACTTCCCCATACTACCATGGGAACAGGGAAATGTGTGAGTTGTCCTGACCTAAAAAACTTAGGATTGGGCTCTGAATCTTTTAAGGAAAAGCTTTTGAAACATTTTGAAATACAAGTCAACTTATTGCCATCATGTGTTATATTTCAGTGCCAGGCCCTTAATAAATGTCTTTAAAATAATGATTTTGAAAAGTTTTAGTACGGGCCCCAACTTTTTAAAATGACAAATCTGTTGGAACCCACTAGAAGTGATGTCGTTGACCTGGAAGTGTTATCATCAATTTCATTTCAAACATAAGCCAAAGGTCCTTTTATATGAACCGGCAGCCTGTCCTACCCTTCAGCTCTGTACTCTCTATTTTCAGACCTATATTTTCAGTTGTTGCTGAGCTAAGGTGATACATGACCTGCCTGAAATTGGCTTGCAACCTGCCTAACAGTACTAATATACAGTTTTAAGAAACATTGTCATAAATGGGGTGGTGTTGTTCACATATTTCAGATGTGTATTGCACTTAATGCTAGATTTCAGATTCTTGTAGTAAATTAAGTTGCATTTTGTTTTGTTTTTAGGATGGACATGCAAGGATAAAGTTGGATGAAGACAAGCTTCCAGTAATAGGTAAAATTAATTTTTAAAAGTTGTCTTAAATTCTGAAGCGTATATGGTATCTGATTTCTTTAGTACTAATTAAATCTGTATTCATGAGTATGATGTTTGTATTTGTTGTATTCCTGTTTTCTAGTTATAGAATAACTTAAGTTTTTTTAAAAATGAAATTTTTGTAGAGCGTGCAAATCCGGTGGAAGGAGAAAATGACCAGGATAACCAAGCACGAAAACAACTAGTCATATCAATGAACTATCAAGAATGGCAGGTAGATAGCAAACACTCTTCCAGTTCCTTAGCTTTGGTCTATCAGAGCAGTGCATTTAAATTTTTGTGTGTCTCTTACAAACAGGGAAAATAGTTTCCTAATCTGCTGGAATGTAATTTTGTGGGATTTATTACTGTTCTTCTTCTTGAATCCTGCACTTTATCCCATCTTTAAGTCCATGCAGCACTGCCTAAGCATAATGATAAAACCTGTTAAGGCCAGCTTGAACCATAACATTTAAATGATGGTTATTTGCATAGAACAACCTTTCATACAGTACCATTCAAAACTAGCATACATTTTGATATTTCCACTGTAAACAGTGCTAAAAAAAATTTCTTGGACAGGGTGACCAGAAACTATGGAGGTCACGGTTCTTATATCTTTAACCATTAAATAGAACAGTGGTTCTCAAACTTTAAGGACATTTTACTCCCCAGGTCAGTTTTTTTAGGAATGGGGCTAGGATAGTGACGTGATTCCTAGGATTGGGCTCCTGTGGTTGAAGAGTGCTTTTTAAACCTTAGAGAGGGTCTGGGGATGTGGGGAGCCCTGCAGTGCACTTAAAGGGTTTCTTAAAGATTAGAAGTAGTGAAAATGTAATTGCATTTAAACTTCCAGTTTAAATGCAATTGCTACCTTCACTAGTTTCAGGCCATAGGAAACTCTGCAGTGCACCCAACAACCCCGCAGACCCTGACAGCACCTCTCATAAGTTTGAAAATAGACTCCCTTGCTTTTCAGGTGAGCTAATCTGGGGATCTTGCTGCTGCTTTCCTCCTTCCCATCCCTTAGAGTGCAGGGGACCTTTATAAGAACTGGGGGTTGGGGGAGGGTCACGACCCACCACTTTGAGTAGCACTGGAATAGAAGAATTTTAGCATGTGCCAAATTTAAATCCTTCCATGTTGTGCTGCATGTGCCAAAGTACTCTCTTATATAGAGTGGTTAAAGCTGTAGGCATTGTCAGCACAATCTTAACCTCTGTTTAGGCAGGCACATGTCCTGTGCTGGCCTGGAGATTTCACAAAAGTGACATATGTTACTACTGCACCATTCCTGGAGGTGTTAGGCCAGTGTACAGATATGTGCTGGCCTCCGCAAACCACCATGGGAATGGGGAGATGGGTGAGTTATGCCAGCCTAAATTGGTTAGTATTGCATTCTTAGTTCCCCCTTGTTTCCCGGCACCGCAGACTTGTTGAGATCTGATGCTTCTACTAACCTGTTGAATTTTATTTTGGATACATTTATTTATTTAGCGTATGGCAGTGCAAAGTGTTACGGTAAATCAAATATCTTCATGAATGTTTGATTCGTTGGCTACAAATTCTAACTATAAGGTCCTGATACATTTAGCTGATTCTGGAAGAAAGGTGGTGTACACAAGAATAACCTTACCTGGCAGTCAGTTCCATTAAACTCACTGGGTTTACATGTGAGTAGATATACATAGGATTGTAATGAAGCTTTTTTCTCCCATTAGGACATTGTGAAGACTTTTGAAATAACAGAGCCCATGATTCCACCTACAGCGCAGACATGAAAAGAAACCAGTCTGAAAATTAAGGTACCTTAACATTGTTCCAGGGAATTTTTGATGTTTCTATATTGTAATTTTCATGGCTTATATTCAAACAAGATTTATTTTATGTCTCTGTTCTGGAAAATGCTAATTTTTATTCTTTTCTTCAGGAATCCCGAAGTTATGTGAGTGGACAAGTGCTTGCCAGTTTGCTTTTGCAAGCAACTCTTCCTGTTTCAAGGATTATGTTTGGTTGACTAAAAGGAAGTTGTTAAAGTGTTCAAGATATTACTTAATTATACAACCTAAAATTTGGGGTATTCACTGTAACTTGGTTTGAAAGTAAAGGTTTTATTTAATTTTGTTTAGAATGGCTCCAGCTCTTCTTGAGGGCTGCGTTGTAATTCATATTCAATATAAGATGAAACATACAAACTTGGAAATGCTTTTTTGGTGCAAGACAAAATAGAAAGTACTATGCTAAGCAATAGCAGTTTTTGAATTCCACAGTCTGGGTGGCTGGAGATCAAAGGATGGAAAGATGAAACTGAAAGAGGAGTGCAGTGTGTATGCAGGATCAACACAACTTAAGTGCCTTGGCACTTCTTGGCAAACTGTTACTGAACAATGTTACAATCAAGAGAGAGATATGTGTGTTGCACTCCTTAAGGGCTACTTCTGGAGTTTAAAAGTGTGAAATGAGAGAGAGAACTCTACGGGAAGAAAAGGAAACAGATTTCTCTAATATGAAAATGTGAAAACTTCTAGGAAGTTTCCCTTCAGTTCAGGACCAAAGTTTGTTAGTGTTTGTTAAACTACACCAGAGATGATAGTGCCTAATGCAGTATTAGATATACTGGTTTATAGAGAGACTGAAAACTTTCAGTCACTTTTTCATTGTGTAAAGTTTGTTTCTTGATGTAATAATATGGAGATTTATTTTAAAACAAATCTTCATACAAGTATGTTAAAAAATAAAATATTTTTTTTCAAAAAAGATCTGTTATAATTGTGGTAAGCTTCCTCTTAATTAATGAGTAATGTGGTTATTTCTTAACCCATAGCAGATATATGTCTTATCTCAACTAGCTTTGTAAGGGTACAAACCTAACTTAGGCCAGCACAACTCATCGGTCTTCCCATTCCAATGGTGATGTAGGGAGGTATGCAAGCATCTGTCTGTGCACTGGCCTAAACCTCCCCCAGAAGTGGTGAATAGCCTTACAGTACTTTTATGACACCCCCAGGGCAACATGGAACTTGTGCTGGGGCTTAGGCCAGCCTAACTGGGGGTTTAGATTGCAGCCTAAGTATATTTAGCTGTTTAAAAGGGAGACAGTAAAGTGACCAAACCAATTGATTACTGAAACCAAATAAATTTATGGTCAGTTAGATCTGCCTTAAACCTCCTCAGCCTGATCACAGTATTTTAAAACTATACAGGCATGCCTTGTTAGCCACTAGAGTTGCATTTTTGAAACTCCCATGGATAAAATCTATGGATAAAAACGTGGAAAAACAGATTTAAAGGCCCACTTCCAGGTTGCTTTTTCCTCCATTGCTCCTAATGAAATAAGGCTATGCCTCAGGATTTGCAAGGGTTTAATTCTAAACTCCTTGCTGTTACAGAAAAAAGTGTTAAATAAAAGCAGTTTTAAAAATAAAAAGTGCATACTTTTATAATGATTGAAAAACAGCTTTTATTGCTGTTGTAAGGTTGCACTGACCAATTAAATATGCAAAGGACCCTCAGCCTTCCCTGGCTCAGTTGGAGATTGGAATGAGTGCTTGTATGACTGCCTCTGAACAACAGAAAAGCAATTTTTTAAACTGTGATTTGCAGTGTCAATTTGTATTGAGTCAAATGTTTGTATAAAAAAATCTGTATATAACAAGGTTTGACATGTAATTGCTGTCTGTACAGTATTTAAAAAAATCAATACACAAACACAATTAAAGATGATATGTTTGCTGTACTGTTAACCTTTACCTGAACTAAAACTCAGTCAGCACAAGGGACCAAAATCTAAAACACAGTTTTATTGAACAGTCTCAGACGGACAATATTTCAGCCAGAAATACGAATTTGAACAGGGTGCAACAGAAGGGATTTAGTCCATGGGCCTTGGGTATGATATTTGTGTAATGGTGGATGAGTAGAGATCTGACAAAAAATTGAATTCTGTTCCAGAGGCTACTGTAGAATGCAGTGCACATTTGGACTGATCCTGGCAACTGATCCAGTCAGCCTATGACTGGAACTTTGTTGGGTTGTTTTGTTTGGTACAGGGAGAGGGAAGTGGAAAGAGAAAGCAATTTAAAAAAAAATACTTTGCTATTCCAAAACATTCCCCCATTAAGAAATTATAAAGGGCTTTATAAAGGGATTATGTTGGGACTGGTTACTATTCCCATACCTGAGTGCTTTATTAAAGGATGAGAAGTGAAATTGCTGGATAGTATAAGAAAGGAAAATGAGGGCTTTGTTTTGAACCTCCTGGATATATTGGCATGTAGAGTTCTGAAAAATCCTATTATTTTCTCTAGGTCTAGGACCTCCTATAAGTTTCATAAGCTGTTTAGGTATGTGAATTGCCTTGCTTTTTTTCTAACTAGCATCTTCTGCACTCCGCAAGGCCGCCTCTCAAATATAATTCCAACTCAGGAGTCAAACAGGGTTGCATCCTGGCACCTCTCCTGTTCAACTTCTATATTAATCCCTTGGTTGAACACCTGACCAAACCTGAGTTTCATCCTCCCAAAACTGCTTATATATTTCCCTGTTATTATATACGGATGATGTAGCTCTAATTTCCAGAACTCCTGTTTGTCTGAGGATAGCCCTACAGGCTTTGGCAACTTGCTGCAAAGACAACCGATTAGAAATTAACAATAACAAAACTAAGGTAGTGGCTTTTGGGGAAAGAACCAATACCTTTGTTTGGAAAATAAATGAGCACCAGATTGAACAAGTTGCTCAATTTAAGTATTTGGGGGTGATATTCCAAAATAACAACTCTAGGAATGCTCATGGCACTTACCTTGCCCTAAACGCCCAAAGAAGTGCTTCAGCTGTAATTCAGTACATCAAAACGAAAGGTGGTAACTCTGTCCCAGCCACTCTTAAGCTATTCCATTTTAAAGTTCTGGCCCAGCTGTTATATGGCTCACAGCTGGGAACTTTCCCTAATATAAAAGTGTTGGAACGTGTACAATCTAAATTTCCGAGGGCAATTTTAGGTGTCCCTAGAGATGTTTCCAACGCTAGGATCCGGCTGGAGACGGGGCAGGTCAAAGTTGAAGCAGTGATTTGGGTAAACACTTTTTCATTTTGGCTCAGGGATGGTATGCCACTATGGCTGGCTAAAGAACATTGGAAAGAAATTAGCTCAGTTGGGGCTCTCAATGATTGATTTGCCCCTCTTGGGCCTTGAACAGGCAAGAACAGTTATCAAGCAACGCATACTTGACATCAAAAGGAGAATGACCTGGCAAATGTTGTTGATCCCCTTGTCAAACTAGACCTTAGACCTCAGACTATGGCGTTGTACCTGTCCCACCGAGAAATATATAACTACAGGAGGGCTTTCATGTTAGCTCGTTTCAGTGCCCTACCCTCTGCTGTTGTAGAGGGACATTACAAAAAAATCCCCCATTATGAACGGACTTGTCCCTATGGTCTGGATGAGACTGAGACCTCGGAACACACTTTACTGCGTTGTACCTTTTATAAAGACATGCGAATCTCGCTCATATATCCACTGCTGTCCAACTCGCCTGGGAGTTGGCGAGTTGTCTAGCCAACAACTTTTATATATGCTTTTGGCTGATGGAAACTCAGCCTCTGTGTATGCTGTTGCAAAATTCCTTGCTGCTGCCATGAGAACTAGGAATGCCATTATGAATGTCACAGAATAAGCATCGTCAATTATTTGTTGCATTGCTTTCTTTTAATTACTTAAATATGGCCTATCTTACGATTTTAATCCATATTTTAGTCATGGCTAATGATTTTAGAGCACATTACATCCCTTTGTACTTTTATAGTACAGTGGTGCCTCACATAAAGAGCTTAATTTGTTCCGGAGGCATGCTCTTTAAGTGAAGCAGATTTTTCCATAGGAAATAATGGAAACTAAGACGATTGGTTCCACAACCCCCAAAATATTCATATAAAAATATTAACTGGATGTAAAAATGATGGCAAAACACTGGAATTGAATTCAAAACATGCATTCAATGTGCATGATCCTATGAGGCTGCAATCCTAAAGACACTTTCCTGGGAATAAGCCCCATTTAACATAATGGGGCTTACTTCTGGGTCGACATGGTTAAGAGGCTGCAATCAAATACACTTTGCTGGGAGAATACTGGCTTTGCTGGCTGCAATCAAATACACTTTTACTTCTGAGTAGACATAGTGAGGAGACTGCAGTCAAAAACACTTTCCTGGGAGGCTTACCTGGGCTGCTGCTGGAGGTTCAAGGTGGTTGGTGGGGACAGTTGGGGGAAGCTGCTTCTGGCACCTCCAGGGGAGTGCCTCCAAGTTGGGGGCAGTTAGAGGCAGCAGCGCTGGCCGGCAGCCTTTTTAATGAGCCTCCATGTGGAGCGTCAGGGCTGCATAGCACGCGTGCCCATAGCGTGCTTGCTTGTTAAGTGAAGTGGAACTTGTTATGTGAAGCAAGATTCCTTGGAAATTTTTGCTTGTTAAGTGAAACGCTTGTTAAGCGAGGTACCACTGTATACTTTTATAGTTGCTATGTTTATATTTTTATTTTATACTATTACCTTTGGACACATTTGTAACTAAGCTGTCTGTTGTTTATCTTGTGCTGGTCAAAGACCGTCATAAAGGCATTTATTATATTTTTAACTAGCATCTTTAGTTTTCCATATATTCTGGAAGCCTACCCAGTCAGACCCATTGTGTTTTTGAAACACATACTATTTTTATCTATAGTACCAACAAATACATTTTATCTATCGTATTCCCTACTGGGCTGTAAACATAATATGATTCTGCTGCTTTACTGCACCACCTTGTGGCTCAAATGGAATTAACCTAAACCATCATAAGTCCTTTGCTTAGTCAGGCCCCTAGCAAACCTTTCCCACTATCATGTTGGACTTCTTTATCTTTTCACATTTTATACTACCCTTCCTTCAAGGAGCTCAGCGTGCATTCACATTTTATACTGGTGTACATAGTTCCTTCCCCCTTTTGTCCTCACAACAACCCTAAGAAGTAGGTTAGGCTAGGAGTTACTGTCTGGTCCAAAGTTACCCAGGAAGCAGAGCTTTGAACTTTAACCCATATGAAGTGCTGAGATGGATCATGCCACAAGTACCACTTTTCTGGGTGGTATATGGTTTGGAAGATACAAAACACTAGTATCTATTTTCTGATGGGGGTATTAAAAAATGTAAGTGGCACAGGAGCATCCAGTTTGAGTATTTTCCATGCAACTGATCTAGGAATGCTTCACCTGTTGGGTATGTGATTTTAATGTTCAACCCTTCTCCTCCCTATTCTTTATCCAGAGATACACTGTTGAAGAAATAATATTGGTGGGGACAGATGTGGGTGTCAGTAGCATGGCTGCAACCTCCACTGGGTGATGCGCATGGAGGGAAGACACTACTACACCAAATCTTTAAAAATGTTGGTATTTTTAATACCATCATGTTATATATCAATTAATATGCAATTTCATGCAGAATGCAGTGGAAAATGGTTATGTCTGCTCAGGAGTTAGCCCACCATAGTCAATGGGATTTACTCCCAGGTAAACATGACAGGGTGGCAGCTTGAGAGCCCAATCCTAGGCATGTCTACTCAGGAGTAAGCCCACTGCAGTCAACGGGGGTTACTCCCAGGTAAGTGTAGACAGGGTGGCAGCCTGAGAGCCCAATCCTAGGCATGTCTACTCAGGAGTAAGCCCACTGCAGTCAACGGGGGTTACTCCCAGGTAAGTGTGGACAGTGTGTTCCAGGGTCCTGGGTGCTGCTCTCCTTGAGGGAGGCGAGGCTGCTGCCCACCCGGGGACAGGTGTCCCCCTGCGGAGTAGGAGGCAGGCAGGAGAGGCAGGCTGGGCCTTTCCACGGAGGAGGTGCAGGGTGGAGCAGCGGCGCTGACCAGGGAGGCCACCTAGCCCGGCCACGCGTGACAGGCGGAGGGATGTCGGAGGAGCCCGGTCATGGTAGCCTCGTGGCGTACAGCGGGAGGAGGGAGCGCGCCCGCTGTGGCTACTGCCAGTCTCCTCGGGGGAAAGTCTCCTGTGGTGAGCGGGGTCGGGGGGAGAAGGGGGTCCCTGAGCGGCGTCGACGACAGGTGTGGGGTCCCTTCAGGGCGCGCAGGGCGAGGGCCGCCTCATGAGGGTCGCTCCCCCTGCATAGTCCACCGCTGGACGTCTCCCCCTCAGAAACCCTCCTTAAAGATGGCGGAAGCGGCTTCTCTGTGTTCCTCATCGACGTGCACTTGCCATCACTTCATCCCCTTCCCTCTGTTACCCTCATTTAAAAGGGTGACGATCTCGGGGTCCAAGCCTCTGCATGTCTACTCGGAAGTAAGCCCCACTGAAGCCCATAGGGCTTACTCCCTGGAAAAGTGTGCATAAAACTGCAGCCATACCATGCATGTCTACTCAGAAGTAAGCCCCATTGAAGTCAGTGAGGCTTACAACTAGGAAAGTGCATAAAACTGCAGCCATACCATGCATGTCTACTCAGAAGTAAGCCCCATTGAACTACATGGGACTTACTCCCAGGAAAGTGTGCATAAAACTGCAGCCATACCATGCATATCTACTCAGAAGTAAGCCCCACTGAAGTCAGTGAGGCTTACACCTAGGAAAGTGTGCATAGGACTGCAGCCTAAGAGTCCAATCCTATATATTTCTACTCAGAAGTAAGCTCAATTTAATTCCATGGCAGGACTTACTCTCAGGAATGTGCATAGGATTACTTCCCCAAAGCCTAAACCTATGTATATCTACTCAGAAGTAAGCACCCTTGAAATCAATGGGCCTTGGGCAGAGGAAAGAGTGCAAGCCTCAGTTGCCATCCTGAGGTGTCCCCCAACCACCCTCACAAGCAGGAGCTTCCCACTGTGCAAGATCTTTGCTATAGACACGAAGGATGAAATCCTATCCATACTTTCTTGTAAGCTCTGTTGACTATAATGGGACTGACTTCTGAGCATCCATGCATAGGTTTGGGCTTTAAACCCCAGTGAACTGAATGGGTCTCACTTCCTCTGAGCAGACACCTGTCAAGAATGACATTGGGGTGGTGCCCTATCTGTGAAGTGGGTGTTAAAAATTCAAGTGGACTTGTCTCAGGGAGCCTCTTCTAATCTGAATAAATGAAAGCCCAATCCTATGCATGTTTACTCAGAAGTGTCAATGGGGCTTACTCCAAGGAGTGTGGATAGGATTGGGATGTGAATAAATAAATGTATAAGTCTTGGGGAGGTGGGGCTGTGGGTGGTGCAAGTGGCTAAGACACTGTGCCTGTTAACCAACAGGCCAGGGTTTGAGACCCGGTCGGCCCCACAAGACAGGGTGAGCTCCTGTCCTTAGCCCAGCTCTGCGACGCCACCTGGATTCAATCGTATCGGCTCTGCCTTTCCATTGGACTAATTCAGTGGCGTGGAGAGGGGGGATTTGCTGCTTGGGTAACAGCCTCTCCTCCATAACAATCCAACCCAGGCTTTCATGCTTCGCATGCAGCGTATGCAGCGCTGAGCACGACAGCACTGAGCACGATACCATAGTCTTTCAAGACTGACGGAGGCCTGCTTGGGGAGATGTTTGCTCCATGTCACCAGGGTTAGTTGCTTTAACCAGCTGGCCAGCCAGGCTGCTTGGTTGCTCCCTGCTTGGATCAAACATTGGTTTGTATTAAAGAAAAATACGGTATATTACTGGTGAAGAAAAACCAAAAGTGGTAAAATGAAAATCAGATATTTGCAGTTTGAGCCTATGAGGTTAATCTGCATGCCTTGGATTTCAACCATGCCTCCAATGTGTTTCCACAGAAGTAGGTTTTACTGAGATCAAGGGGAGTTACTCCAAAGTAGGACAGCAAGCATTGAAGCACAATCCTGTGCATATCTATTAGAAGTAAACCCCAATATGTTCAGCGGGCTTACTCCCAGGAAGAGTCATGGTCTGTGAGTTGGGCCCTTCAGCACAATCTAAGCATGTCTACTCAGAACTAAGCCCCACTGTATTCAATGTGTCTTGTTCCCAGGAAAGTGTCTTTAGGATTGCAGCCTTTGTTTCCAAGAGTTTAAAATAAACATTTTAGGAATGATTTGTTCGTTACACTACTTGGATTGCAAAGATTCAGATTCTTTGTGATTATTTTCCCACAGAAACCAACATCTCCACCTGCTGGTGCTTTGCTAAACTGAACTGGGGTCCTTGCAATGTGACTAGATACATTAAGGCAGTGATTTTCAATCTTTTTCATCTCATGGCACACTAACAAGGCACTGAAATTGTCAAGGTACAACATCGTTGTTTGTATCATTGTCAAGGCAGATCAGGGTGTTCAAATCCCCTAATTTTCTTATTAATAAATGTCTTTTCCCAAAATCCCTCAGCATATCTGAGGACCATATGCCATGCACCAGTGTGCCACAGCACACTGGTGGAAAATCACTGCATTAAGAACAGAATGCTGATAGGGTTATACCTTTGACCATTCTATTGAAGGGGGAATTTTGGCACTATTTAGGACGCACTGCTCTAAAGACTTATTTCTGGGGAAACGTGTGTGCAGCGTCTCAATAAGGCTAAGTCTTCACTCCAACACCCAGTGACCCCCAAGAAATAAAATATTTGCAATACAATGAGGGTCTTACCCTCAAGCAAACAAACATAAGATGAAACTGGAAGATGTATACTCCATCCTTGTGCATTCTCAGAACTGAATGTTTTATAAAAGAGATCAAGGAGTCTCCAAACCCTGGCCCTGGGGCCAGGTGTGGCCCTTGGTGAGCCTCCATCCAGCTGATGGCAAGCCCCCTGCATCTGGCCCTTGGACAAGCTCTGTAATTTTCTAGAGGGGGTCTCCAAACTTTCAACCTAAGGGCTACTTGACCTTTAACTATTATGTAGAGGAGAGAATTTCAGCAGGTTTAGCTTGTGATCTGTGAGAAGAATACACAATTGTTAAAGGTCCTGGAGCCCCGAAGTTGAACGTTTGAAGACCCCTGCACCAGAGGATTTCACCTCAAGAATGTATTTTGAGAGCTGGGGAGGCTGCACATACCTCCTCTCTCAGAGTATGAAACTGGTTTGAATATCATCCTCTCGGTGTATGTTGAAAAGTATTTATGGACTGATTTGAATGCATTCCTTCCGTCAAAAGTTCTGTCGCTAATATACATACATATAAACATGTATGTATGTTTATTCAAATATGAAACGTAAATAAATTCTTTTTTTTCTTGTTCTGACATAGTATCAGAAAGACAGCTTTCCTGCCAAAAAGTGTAGAGACCCCTGATGTTACCAAAGCCACAGTGTGTTCCATGACAGAAATCAACAGGTTCATCCTTTAGTGTTGCTACTACACCAGCCTGTAGCTTTAACCATTACATTAGAAGAGGGCATTTTTTTGCAGGGGCAGCTTAAATCCTTCCCTGTTGAACTGCATTTCCCAGAATTCCCCTTTCTATACAATTGTTTAAGGTACAGTATGGTGCTCTGTTCTCCCAAAATCCTGTTGAAATAGTTTCCAGAGATGACTTCCCTTGGATGAAAGCTTGGATTATATCCCTACTCTAAGCTCAGTCCCATTCCAGTCCATGGGGCTTACTCCCAGGGAAGCGTGGACATAGGGAGGTCTACTCTGGGCTCAGTCCCATTCCAGTCCATGGGGCTTACTCACAGGGAGGCGTGGACATAGGGAGATCTACTCTGGGCTCAGTCCCATTCCAGTCCATGGGGCTTACTCCCAGGGAGGCGTGGACATAGGGAGGTCTACTCTGGGCTCATTCCCATTCCAGTCCATGGGGCTTACTTCCAGGGAGGCGTGGACATAGGGAGATCTACTCTGGGCTCAGTCCCATTCCAGTCCATGGGGCTTACTCCCAGGGAAGCGTGGACATAGGGAGGTCTACTCTGGGCTCAGTCCCATTCCAGTCCATGGGGCTTACTCCCAGGGAAGCGTGGACATAGGGAGGTCTACTCTGGGCTCAGTCCCATTCCAGTCCATGGGGCTTACTCCCAGGGAAGCGTGGACATAGGGAGGTCTACTCTGGGCTCATTCCCATTCCAGTCCATGGGGCTTACTCCCAGGGAGGCGTGGACATAGGGAGGTCTACTCTGGGCTCAGTCCCATTGCAGTCTATGGGGCTTACTCCCAGGGAGGCGTGGGTGTGGAGGAGCTTCTCGGCTGAATGGAACGTGGCCGGAGAGCGAAGGGTTAAAGCCTCTCCTTCCGCCGGCGTCTCCCTTGGTGAAGATGGCGGCGTCGTGCCTTCCTCCGCGGGCGGCTTCCGGGCTTCTCTGGGGGTCTCAGTAGGGCTCTGTTAAGGGCGAGGGCAGTTCCAGGCCGGCCGGCGGGCGAAGATGGCGGCGACGGGGGGCGCCTCCCCCACGATCGTGGAGTTCTTCGGGGGCGAAGGCGGATACCGCTGCGGATACTGCAAGAACGACGCCGGAAACTTCTCACACGGTGCGGACTCCTGAGGGGAGGGAAGGCGAGGGGAGCCCCTCAAGGGACCCCAGGGCTGGGCTGCAGTCCTGGACTCGCTTACCTGAGAGTAAGCCCACTGACTAGAATGGGACTGAGCTCAGAGTAGACCTGCCCAGGACTAGGTTCTGAGGCTGCCTCCCTCTCCACACCTCCCTGGGAGTAAGCCCCATGGACTGCAATGGGACTGACTTCAGAGTAGACCTACCTATGTCCACTTCCCTGGGAGTAAGCCCCATGGTCTGGAATGGGACTGACTTCAGAGTAGACCTACCTATGTCCACACCTCCCTGGGAGTAAGCCCCATGGTCTGGAATGGGACTGACCTCTAAGTAGACATGTGTGGGATTGGGTTGTGATGTTTCAGTTTTCCTTAGAGTAAGCCCCCTGACAGCAGTGGGACAGATGTTTGAGTAGACATGCATGAGCTTGGGCTGTGAGGCCTCAAACCTCTCCACACTTACCTGGGAGTAATTGTGGAATCCAAGTGACTTCAGTGGGACATATTGTAGGTCTGAGTAGATGTTCATGGGATTGGGTATTGAGGTTGCAAGTTACCTGGGTGTAAGCCCTGATGACTATAATGGGTCTCACTTCTATGGCATAGGTATGGTAGAGTGGCATAAAGATTGGGCTATGCGGCTTGAACCCTTCCCATGCTCCATTGATCACAATGGGACTGACTTCTGAGTAGACAGGGATGGGATCAGCACCTAAACCCTTTGATCAGTCCCAGTTTGTGCAGTCTGGCTGATGCACCCACGTAACAGGTTTCCAGACTGGGCTTAGGGTGCCTGGTTGGCTTCAGATATAGGTCAGCTGCCGGGAACCTGGGCGTGCAGCTTCCCCCACCCTTGCACAGCTTCAGACAGGTTAAACGCAGGTCATGCATCCCTCTGTTACATGAACTTCCTTCTGGAATCAAGCAAAGTACAGCACATTTAAAAGACACAGTCTGATTACTCAATCCTTTTCCTCTCCTTTCCCTATACAGTTGCACCTCACGTAACAAATTATTTCGTTCCGGAGGCATGTTTGTTACATGTTATAGGAAATAATGGAAACTCAGATGATTGGTTCCACAACCCCCAAAATATTCATATTAAAATATTAACTGGATGTAAAAATGATGACAAAACACAGGAATTGAATTCAAAACATGCATTCTGTGTGCATGATCCTATGAAGTCTACTTAGGCTGCAATACTAAAAAAAACTTTCCTGGGAGTAGGACCCGTTTAACACAATGGGGCTTACTTCTCAGTAGACATGGTTAGGAGGCTGCAATCAAAGACACTTTCCTGGGAGGCTTACCTGGGCTGCTGCTGGAGGTTCAAGTTGGCTGGTGGGGGCAGTTAGGGGCAGCTGTCTCTGGCACCCCCAGGCAAATCCCCCCAAGTTGGGGGCAGTTAGAGGCAGCAGCTCTGGCTGGCAGCCTTTTTAAAGAGCCTCCATGCGGAGTGTCAGGGCTGCATAGCATGCGTGCTCATAGCACGCTTGCTTGTTAAGTGAAGCGGAACTTGTTATGTGAAGCAAGATTTCTTGGAAATTTTTCCTTGTTATGTGAAATGCTCTTTATGTGAGGTGCTTGTTATAAGAGGTACCACTGTATTTAAAATACTTAAGTGAGTCTCAGGAGTGCATTTGTTTTTCATATTACTGCATCTAGCTGCTAACATTGCACTAGCATGTAGACTTGGGCTCTATGTTGGGAAGCTTGGTAGACCTGGGCTCCAAATATTTTTCTGGCAGTCACAACTCTCCCCCTGCCCTGGTTTGCCTCCTCTTCACTCCTGTTCTACCATCCTTGTCACCATCCTTTCCTACTCTGTTTCATCCCATCCCCTTTTGGGATGCAGTCCAAAAGAAACTTCGTACCTCATGATAAAATTGCTCTTGGAGACCCTGCTACACAGGAACTAATGTTCCCTTACCTCAAGGAGACATACGGATGCTGTTTCTGTTCAGCAGGATACAACAGTGGGATTTTGACATTATTGTATGATAGTGCAGGCAATCAGAATAGGATTGGGCCCTGCCAAGTTTTTTTAAAACAATTGCAAAAAAACTGTACACCTTTGTTCTCAACAGTGTTTTCTAACGTGTTTGTTTCAAAGAATTGAGAGTGAAATTATTACACTGATTTTAGTTTTTCACAGAGATTGCTTTAGTTCTCATTATTAAAAAAACAAAAAAGTATCTCTTATGAATCTTTTTTTGCCAGGCATGTGGGCTCATTCAATGACTGTTCAAGATTATCAAGATCTTATAGACAGAGGATGGCGAAGGTAAGATATGTCTCTGGACAGTGTTGGCTTAATATGATCCAGCATTAAAATATTGTTTTGTGACATCTCCTAGAGGAGTTCAACCGAGGCATTTCCTGTGACCTCAGCTGAACTCTCTACTGGGAATCCCCGCTATGGGTGTGTGGGGCTGTGGGTGGCGCAAGCGGTTAAGACGCTGTGCCTGTTAACCAGCAGGCCAGGGTTCGAGACCTGGGTCGGCCCCACAAGACAGGGTGAGCTCCTGTCCTTAGCCCAGCTCTGCGACGCCAGCTCTGCCCTGTATTGGCTCTGCCCTTCCATTGGACTAATTCAGTGGCATGGAGAGGGGGGATTTGCTGCTTGGGTAACAGCCTATCCTCCATAACAATCTAACCCAGGCTTTCGTGCTTCGCATGCAGTGTATGCAGCGCCGAGCCACAATACCATAGTCTTTCAAGACTGACGGAGGCCTGCTTTGTGACATCTAAATGACTGAGCTCCAGTCCTATCTAACTTTCCAGTGCCAATGTAGCCCTGAGGGAACAAGCATTCCCTTATCAGGACATTTCTGTGACTCTCCCCCTTCCACAGAATGTAGCTCATGCCCCATTGGCACAAATGCATTACTGCTGGAAAGTTGGGCCATGTGCCTCATTTTAAATTTTAGAAATGTTATTTTCCTTTTACAATCATGAACTTCTAATTGGACATGGGAAATTACAATGGAAATTATCTTTAGCGATTCCAGCAGAGTACAGTGGTGCCTTGCATAACAAATTTAGTTTGTTCCAGAGGCATACTCATAACCTGAAATGCTTGTTAGGTGAAGCAGTGTTTCCCATAGGAAATAATGGAAACTCAAGACAATTGGTTCCACAACAGAAAAAATACTTTTTTTAAAAAATTGGCCCCACCCTGGCTGTGGCTGGAGGGGGCAGGTGGGGCAGGCTGGGGTGCCCTCACGGCCAATCTGCTGCTTCTGGGGTCTCCGTTTTGGGCTGGCAGCCTTTGCCAGCAAACACAGGGGCTCAGCATGTCTTTCAGCAGGAACCGCTCTGTGGTGGGGATTCCCCATAGAGAGTTCAGCTGAAGTCACAGGAAATGCCTCGGTTGAACTCCTCTAGGAGATTGTCATATCTTTGGTTAAAATCATCAATATGCTTCAGGTTCCCAAGCAGACGGTTCACCAAGAAACCACTATAATTGTCAAGGTTCACCATCAGTTTTTGACAACTGACAAGATGCACTGAATAACTGGCATGCAGCTCACATTCCCCAATGACTTTACCAGTAAATGATTGATCCCAAAACCACTAAGACACACGTGCTGACCATTCATGTCACACCTACATGTTATAGCATAGTGGTTGAAAATAGTTGTGGTAGGAGGAAGGATTTATTTAAGCATTTCCATCCTGTCTTTCTTGTTTATAAGTGTCACGTACCTCAGTGTACAACAGGATGAAACAAATAGTAATAAAACAAAACTTTAACTGATTAAGGATTACATGGAAGAAGATGTACAAAGATGAACCATACAAAACCAAATACCACAGCTGGAAAGCCATAGTTACATAATTCTGCCACCATAAATGAGCACCCCCCCCTACCCAAAAACTGAATGGAAAAGTTAGGTCTTCTCTTTCTCATGAAATTCTATACATTATAGGCTAGTCTGATGTCCACATATGAGTATTCTGTAAGATTGGTGTCATCACTGAGAAAGCCATATTCTGTTTAATACCCACTGTATTTCTGTGAACTGCTTTAACCGTGAACTGTGGCTCCTCAAGCATCTGTGAAAACCCATCTGGGGAGCCATGGAATTATCACAAAAAACCTGCCAGCCTATACAATGTATAGGATTGTAACCCTAATAGGAATCTTTGGCCAATGGCCCAGTAGGTCAAGGGGGTTGCCAGTTGTAAAAGTTTGAGAATTACTGCTAATACCCCAAACCATTTAGGTTGGCCACAACCAACAACTTGTATTGAGCCTGGAGAGAAATTGATAGCAAATTCAGAGCCCAATTCTATGCCTGTCTGCTCCTATTGAGCTTGTTCCTAGGCAAGTCTGTGTAGGATTGCAGTCTCAGGTTGCAAAGAATTGGAGTGATCCCTGCAGCCTGCTCCATTTTCTCTGATTGACATGCACTGTGTAGTTTGGCAAACTTGGGATAAGATTTATAAGTCTCACCTCTGGGTTGACTGCCATAAAGGAAGATGTATAAAGTCGCATGCTTGTATCCTGCTTCAGTGTTGTATATAAGCTGGCTGTAAATTGAATATGCTCAGAAAAAGTTTCTTATTTGGGAGCAAGTGGAAAATTATTTTTCCTCTCCTTTTTCATTTATCAGAACAAATAATTTATTGTAAAGTTATTCATTTTCACTTTAAAATTAAAAATAACCAGCAGCTCTATTTTGTTAATATGTAAATTGGGTAAAAATGTTTTGATTTTAATTTCTGTATAGAGGCAGAACCTATGGACTTGAATGGAATTCTGCTTCCTGTGTGTTAATATATTCAGTATTTGGGTTGCAGTTACAAAGGTGCTAGAGAACTAGGAAGAGGCATTAATGTGACATACCAATGCAGGTATAAGCAAGGAAATCTGGTACTATGTAGGGAGATACACTATCCCCTATTGAAAGTTGCATCTGTTCATACTTAGCAGGATGCTTCTTGGGGCAGGGATCTATTTCCCTTGGGCTTGTTGCTGACTGTAAGAGCTGCAGAAGCAGAAAGGCAGGAATATGGTTAAAAGTCTTAATGTGTTCTCTTGCTATTAGTATAAGTCATTGTCTGCTCTCGGGGAAGTCATTTGATTTCTATGCTAGATCATTTGACAGGATCCAAATCTTTAAAATAAGTTTCCAGCTGCATTTCTAAATACTTATATAACGTATTACATTTTACTGAAATCTGTTGAATTCCTATGTTAATACATTTGTGGCAGAAATTGTTTTGCATTTGCCTTGCCTTTCTTGAAAGCTAAGGTAGTATCATTTTGGATTATTGCATTTTAGCAACCTGAAAACTTGAATTGCTTAGTTAGAGCTAGTGTCTTGGTTTCACTGCAGTACACAGTATAGTGTTTATAGCATATTTTAACTCATTATGCCTGGCCCACATTTGTTCCCTATTGCTTATATGCAGTGTAAGACAGAAATGATTACGCATAAGAGTATTCTACAAAATCATTAATTTTTTTAATCAAATTGTTTAATTTGTAGGAGTGGAAAATATGTTTATAAGCCCATTATGAATGAGACATGTTGTCCTCAATATACAATAAGGTAAGCATTTGTTGTGTCTTTTCTTAAGAACAGTTCTTGAATGGTAAACTTATTTATGGATTCACGCAAAGCAGACCAATTAAAATGTCCATTTTATCATGATGATTACGTGCATCATTGACTTCCCATAATACTTTAGAGTGCAGAGTCACTGTGGGGTATGATTCAGCAAGGTAAGAGAATGAGAACCCTCTTTATGTATAGTGCTTTATGTTATGGAGCTAAAATAATGCTGAAAAATGCTGCAGGAAACTGTAGAATATAGGAGGCTTTGAACATACAGTGGTGCCTTTATTTGTGAGCATAATTCATTCCAGAAGCATGCTTGTAATTCAAAACATTTGTAATACAAAGCAGATTTTCCCATATGAAATAATGGAAACTCAGATGATTGGTTCCACAACCAAAAATATTTATACAAAAAACACTAACTATATATAAAAAGGGTTACAAAACACTGTAATATAATACAGAACATTGTAATCAAATACAGAATACTGTAATATGCAGTAATTCAAAATACATTACTAAAGAAAATACTGTACAGTACTGAACTGTACTGAACTTTTGAAAACCTTTGTGGCTGGTGTGAGAGAGACAAGAGAGAGGAGGATAACTTTCACTATCAATAACAGAGTTACTGCTTTTCATTGGCTCAATGGAATCTTTGTCGTTTTGTGCAGCTTTACCATTCCCATGCTGCTGATGGGAAGCAGCATAGGAACATTGATAAGGCACACCTTCCACACTTCTACACACAGATCCCACATACACACCTGGCTCAGGCTGCTCCCCCAGATCCCTCCTGTGAGTTCCCTGACCATGGAAGGCTGTTCTAAACTTCCTCAGAAGTGCTCTTCTTTCAAGACAGTGCTCTTAAATCAAGTCAAAATTTCTGAGAAAATTTTGCTCTTAATGCAAAACGCTCTTAATTCAAGTAGCTCTTAAATCAAGGTACCACTGTATAGGCCACTGAAATTGCTCAATGATTGTTCTGTGTGGTGCGCTTATACCGAATTGCTAAATTATAAATTAGATCAAATTTAAATGGATAATACTGGCTATGTAGACCACTGCATCACATTAAAAATGATTTAAATTGTCTGTTCTCTAGCATCCTGCAAAAATGACAAGAGTAGAAATTATCTAGCATGTGATGTTAAATTCCTGAACTGGTTCATGTAGTTGGGCTAAATGACTGTTGAAAAGTCTTACTTTAAACACAGACCCAATATACTTATTAATTGAACTTACCTTACTTATGTTATTGTTTCCTTTGTTAGATGTCGTGCTTTAAATTTTCACCCTTCTAAATCACATAAGAAAGTTCTAAAGAAGATGGTAAAATTCTTGACCAAAGGAGAAATTTCTAAAATTGATGATGAAGGTAAAAAACTTGTAAAATTTTATTTTTATGATCTGCAGGAAAAATCGTTTTAGGTGTCTTCCAGTAAGAGCTGATCTGTAGTCATGGTCCCACAAAGACAGCAAACATATCTGCTGCTGAACAAGGTGAACTTGGTACCAAGGGAAAATTCATTGTCAAGAAGCAGCCCATTGTCATAGGATTTGGGGTGAAATCCTGCCTGATCAGGAGGTGAATCTGGAGTTGGATACTCCATATAGTTTATGTTCACTTAATATGTATATAGCACAAAACTCTTTACAGTGGGCACTCCTTTTCATAGGCTTGGCATCCTTACACATGCGCATTCATGAATGTGGAACCTCTTTCCATATGTGATTGGAAGCCACTTCCATTGCATCTGGAAGGTGTTCTGAGTCTGAGGAAGGTCTGCACCCCACTCCACAGGCCTTCACTGCAACTATAAGCTGCATATGTAGTCTAGAAGACACTGGGAGGCTGGTGCAGCATCCAGGAGACCAGCACAGCCTCCAGGTAAGTTCCTGCAGCTCTGCTACCCTGCCCCCATGGATTTAATTATCTGTGTTGGGGGGGATGTCATAAAACTGATGGCCCGCTGCAATAGACCACTATCTTTTTGTCTCCAGCATGCTGATTCTTAAACAAGAGTGTAAGAGATTAGTTTTGTCTACCTACAGGTGTGGATCACTTAGTGACAGGGATAGTTCTCTGTTATTGTGCAGTTAGGCTGTTAAGTGAACATTCAGCCCAATCAAGTATTCTGTAAACATACACTCCCTGCGTGAAACTATCTGGTGGCACAGATTGATTTCCTCTTCTTTCCATCAAGAGCCCATTTGTTGTGTGAATAGACACTTTGTTGGAGGCTGTCTGAGTTTTGATTGTCCCCTTAAGAACCTCTTTTTGTGCTTTGACCATTGTCTTTGTATATGCAGACTGTTGTTAAGTGGAAGGTTATTAAGTGATGAATGTTAAAAGACCCTGAGTTTCCACATTTGCCACATTTAATATTGCATATGTATCAATGACTTTAGGGAGAATGACCTTCTCGGGGGGTGGGAGGGTGCTTGGGGGGCACTGGGGGTGGCAGGCAGCTGACTTTGTTGACCAGGCAGCTGATTTTACCAATCACTCCCCCCTAAAATTGGGTTAAATAAAAACTTTGTGACATTGTCCCTCTGTTAAAGTAATTGTTCTGCGTCAGAATACTTCAACTATCATTTTTCTTGAATTATTTGTTCTCATTGATATCATCTTCAGTGGAGCCCATGGATTCCCATCGGGAAGACACTGATGGCTGTAGTTTTTTGGCAAGAAGTGAACCAAACACCAGTCAGGATGAATTGGCACCTGTCTATGCAGATCATAAAGAGCAAGTGGAAAGTGAAGAGGAAGAAAGAAAAGGAGAAATATCTGTGGATTCCAAGCATATAGAATCATGTAATGAAAACGCTAATTCCAGCAAGCCATTGGAATTGGCTAAAGCTGGTCATGCAGTTCCTAAACCAGGTGGGTGTCAATATAAGAAAATGGCAATCACGCAATCTCCCTTTGCCTCATCTGGTTTGCTGAAGGCCCCCCTTCCCAAGGATTTCACCGTACCTATATTTCTCACTGTTCACATGGTGCCTCTGATGAAGGAGACCATAGTCTTTTTCAGGAGAAAAAATTGTTAGTGTTTAAGATGCCACAATTAACTATAGTTCAGATTTCATTAGCTAAATCTCAAGCTAGTGGATAGAGATGTAGCTTGCTCTGTATTTCTATGTAGCCTGGTGCTACTTAACCCTTGTTCAGAATATTGTGGCTGCTACTTTGAAATCCTTAGGAAATGCTACTTTTATAGATAGTTTAACTTTGTCTTGTTTTACTTACATAGAGCACAATCATAACCAAGTCTTCTCAAAAGTTAGCCCCATTTTGTTCAATGGGCCTTACTCCTAGGAAAGTGTGTTTAGGATTGCAGCCATAGTTATACTCCTAGGGAGTTTAACTTCTATGTACTACTGTTCTTAAGAAGTTTCCTATGTGCTGGTCTCCCTCTCCTCCTCCCTGCATTGGCTGGGCTGTAGCAATGAGGCGAGATTTTCTCCTCCTGCCTGCAGTACATGAAGAGCAGAGGGAGCTCAGGGAGCAGAGGGAACTCAGGAGCCTCTTCAGTTGAGCAACAAAGATTGCTGCCTCCTGTGGCAACAAACATGTGGCCAGCCCAGCCTCTGCACTGCAGACTCCATCAGGTAGGAGGGAAAACTTCTCCTGCACCCCCTCTCGAGTCCCCCCTCAAACAGACCCCTTCCCCCCAAGAAAATCCCCCTGCCTGGACCTCACTACAATTTCCCCTCTTTTCCCCCACCACCTTCCCTGCATGCAGTTTTCTTTCCTGTGAGTAAGCCCCAGTGGATTAAATGGGGCTTGATTCTGAGTAGATAGCATAGGATCTGGCACCTCTGCGATTGCTCTTCATGCAAACTTTGAGTCAGGCTGCATCCTACACACTTTCCTATGAGTAAGCCCCAGTGGATTTCATGGGACTTGATTCTGAGTAGACAACATAGGATCTGGCCCCTCTGCTGTTGTAGACTGCTTATCTAGTTTGCATAGATAGATCTTGCACACAAGTTAAAGATGTTGTTAAAGATGCTCCAAAAGACACCAGTGACTCTTTTAGTGAAAATGAGTCATCCTTGGCCATAAAAGTTTTTCTTTTCTTTTTTACTGTACAGAATATTACAGTGTTTTATTACAGTAATTGTGGTCTGTATTATTGTGTTTTGAATTCAGTTCCTGTGTTTTGTCCTCATTTTTACATCCAGTTAATATTTTTATATGAATACTAGCAAAAATGTACCCACGTTGCGAGAGTAAAATTCCGCCATATGCCATCACCCCACTCAGTATCAACCCCCCATGCACATCAACCCACCATGCTCATAAACCCCCCATGTGCAACAACATCCTATGCACAACATCCCCGATGCGCAACATTCCCCATGTTCATCCACCCTATGTGCATCATCCACTCCATGCGCATCATCCGGCCATGAGCATCACACCCCCATGAGCATCACACCCACATGCGCAACATCTCCATATGTGCATCAACCCCCCATGCGCAAGATCCCTCCATGCGCAACAATCCTCCATGAACAACATCCTTCCATACGCATCATCCCCATGCGCATCACCTCCCCAATGTGCATCATCCCTCATGTGCAACATTCCCCATGTTCATCCACCCCTCATGTGCATCAGTCCCCATGACTGATGCACATCAACCCACCGTGCTCACAAACCCCCATTCACAACATTCCACATGCGCAACATCTATGCATATGCATCAATCCCCCATGCGCAACATCCCTCCATGCACATTACCTCTCATGCGCATCATCTGCCCATGCGCAGCATCCGCGCATGCACTTCACCTCTCCATGCGCATCACCTCCACATGCACAACAGCTCCTCATGCACAACATCCTCCTCAGTGCAACCCCTCCCTCCAAACAACATCCCCCCCAGTACACCAGGCAGTGAGCACCAAATCAGATGGATGCTGGATAGTCTTCCATGTTAAGTGTAGGACAAAAATACGTTACACCCCTTTTCAGCCCCTTAAGGGTTAAATTTCTCCATATCCATTCTTGGTAGGTGTTGATGTGACATAAGGAACACCCTCGCCAAATTTCACACTTCTAGGTCCTGGGGTTGGGGCAGAGCATCCATCAGTGACTGAGTGTTCAATAGGGAAGGAAACACGTTGCACCCCATTTCACC
This sequence comes from Cryptoblepharus egeriae, assembly GCA_030015325.1. Lineage (NCBI taxonomy): Eukaryota > Metazoa > Chordata > Lepidosauria > Squamata > Scincidae > Cryptoblepharus > Cryptoblepharus egeriae. The sequence goes on from JAREYC010000006.1 coordinate 45,624,602, forward strand.
ACCTTCCGGTTGGAATTTCCCAAAATTGGTTCTTACTGACTCCCTCCATCGCAGAAGGAACACCCTCCCCAAGTCACTGCAAGCACAAGCACAGAATATTACCTCCAGTCATCATATGTAACTAGAACATTACCAAAATGCATTTTAAGTCCTTGTTTATGATATTTTTTCCCTTTCTGGTTGAAAACTTAAGGGGATACAGTGAGTGTAACCAATTATATTTTCAATGTTGAAGGTCTGTACATTGATTCTAGGCAAAGGAGCTGATCTGAGCAAACCACCCTGTCGCAAAGCCAAAGACATCCGGAGGGAACACAAACTGCAGAGAAACCTTCAAATCCAGGCACAGAAACCAACGCTTGAAGCAGAGATTTTACTTGGTCAGAACTCTAAGCCTAAAACAAATCAGCCCAAATCCATTGAAGACTTCATTTTTGTCACCTTACCTTCTGAAGCTGTGCACAAGTTAGAGGTATTGATAAATTCTTGGACAAAAAATATAGAAGTTGAATTATTCTAGTGTTGCTGTTAAGCATATATGATGGTCAGATGTGTAAATAGTTCTATCAGATAGCAAAAGAATTAGAGATAAAGTTTCATTAGCGAAAGCTTTTATATATGTGTTCTGAAAGTACTATATTGCTTTCAAGCAATTTTTGGTAAGTAGTGCAAAATTTTAATATTTGGTAGGTGGTATTAATATTTGATAGGTAGTGCAAAATTTTAAAATCCAGTAATTAAATATTTTTAGATGATCATTTTCTCCCGCACTACAGGTTGTGCAAAATTTTAGTGAAGGTGTTCTTTTCAAAACCACAAGAGGGTGCTGTGGTTCCACCTGAATACAATGCATGACAGAACCAACATTACAGAATGTGAGACATTTAATATTACAGATTTGTGGCATACTATTTGTTATAAAATATATAGATAGAAATAGCTAGATTTTTAAAAAAAAAGTAAAAATGAACTTTCCCTAAAATTCTTATCAATTTGATGATAACTTGGTTATAGATGGATGGATAGACAATTTAAGGTAGTGCTAAATATTTTTAAGATGCTCGTTTTTCTAGTACTAAAATTCTTGCCACAAAATTTATCAAATACTGATAAATTTTTATGTTCAGTTGTTCCTGAACAATGTTTTGAGACATTTACAAGACAACTAACCGATAAGCCTATGTATTTCCAGCTGATGCTGGTGGAACAGAATCATTCTCCTTGGAGAGCATTTTTGAGCCATTAGAGATGATTCTTCCAACTATACCATCTACTTCCTTTAGTATGTATTGGAAAGAAAGGGAATCTGCAGCATTGCTACTAATCTAAATCAGTGGTTCTCAATGTTTTCGTTTCTAGAGCCCTTAACTTGCCCAAATTGAGTCATGGGACACACTTCCAGTGTTTGCATAGAGTTTTGGGTAGCATTAGGGTAAGGGGCAGGTGGCAGCTATGTCTCATTGAGTCCCTGAAAAGATCTCAGGGAGCCCCAGGACTCCTAGGCACACACTAAGAAATATTGCTCTAGAGTATAATTGCTTTGGCTGGAACAATCTTCTTGTTGGGAGTATTTGGACAGGAAATCGTTAGATGCATGAGCAAGCCCAAGGTTGATGGCCTGGGGAATCTTCTGTAACACCACAACTCTGTCTTGATACAGATTGAGCTGTGTTTAGAATGTTTTGTATGCAAACAGTCCATGCAAGTGAACTTTCCACAGCTGTTGCTTCAAAGCTCTGCACGGTCATAGAACCCTTTTATTTAATCTTTGGATTTGATGGCTTTCTTCCTGGCTGCATCTCTATACCTTCTGGACATTGTTGCTGACTGTGCCCCAGTTCTGTTCTTTTTACAGTTCCTTCTTGGAATGTTGCCCTTGCCAAACTAATGTTTAAACCTTTTTTAAACATTTCCCTTGTTGTGTGCTGTCTCCTGTGCCTGACCCACCCTTGCTCATGTTGTAGCTTGTCTTTGACCTAGGGGGACATCTGACTTAGGCTCTTGATTGCTCCCTAACTAAAATGACCTAACTAAAATGATCAGTGCTTTGTTGCACTGATTTGCAGTTGCCATGCTATTGTGACTCAGCCTCTGTTTAGTGTAGCACCTGGCCGGGACAATGTGTTTGCTTGGTTTCTCATAATATGTGATCTCTGGCAGAAGCCTGATTCAAATAGATAATCTTGTTAGATAATCTTTTTTCAGTCAGTTATGAGACAGCTTCAAAGTTCATGATCCTTAGCAAAGAAAATCAGTAGTGACACTGAAGAACATATTGCTATATTTAGAAAATGTTTTCTAGGTGTTCATTCAGCATAACGTTGCTGAAACACCGATTAAAAGCAAGCATTTCTTAGCGTAATGCTCTTCCTTCCATTTCAGGTATTGTCTAGGGAATTGTGGCATACTGTGTGCAGCCGTGAAACAGAAGATCCACACTCAAACATAGACATGTTAATAGGATTCTATTCAACATAACCTTTCAAATTTTTCTTAAAACTAAATCTTAGCAGTGCTTTTAGCTGATCATGTAATAAACAGTCCTTTGACAATAGTCCTAAAGCCAAATGGAAATTTGTTTTATAGGAATTTAGGACTAAATTCTAAATGAAAAATAGATTTATTGTAAATCCTCAAGTTTTCTAGGGTGTCAGCTATGTATAGTTAAACTTGTTCTGTTGACCTGTTTGTCATTACTAGATAGATATATTTGAATTAACATTTCAGTAGCTTTTATCATTTTTGCATGAAAAAACTGCATGACTCATTCTAACCAGATTTTGTATTACTGACGTTTTCAAAGCATAAAATGCATTGCATTTATAGATCAGTGACTGGAAACAGAACTTAATAATTACTTCTATCTCTGAAAAATTGATGTAGCAGAGCAGAAATTAACAATTTTCATCAATTTGCTATGCAGTTTCTGAGCTAGAATGCATAAAAGGAATGCAAATTTAAAAAGTCGTAGTCTGTGTGTAAATGTCATTCTGTTTTACTGTAACTTCTAGTGGTGTCTATTAATGTAATAACAAATATCTTTAATTCTTTGGAAGGTGAGGCTGGTGAGATCATCTCCACCAAGTACCCAGTTCAAAGCCACATTTCAGGAGTCTTACCAGGTCTATAAACATTACCAGATGGTTATTCACAAGGACCCACCTGATAAACCAACTACTAGTCAGGTCAGACAGCCTGATACTTGCATCTGTTCTGAAAGAATTGGAAACTGTCTCTTTAAAATTCTTGCCATAGAAACTTCTAAAACTGTATGAACCAAACCAAACTGACTATGCTGGAAATACAAGCAGGTTTTGCTGATCTCATGGTGCCACAAATAATTCTTTACAAACACATATGTAGAGAGAGAGAGAGAGAGAAAAAAAAATTTGGCTTGGGAATTGATGTTGTATCAAGAAAAATAAATACATAGTAAATTACTTTAATAGAAGGATATTTAGATTTTAGGACTTCTATTCATGTTTATGTAATGAGTAGATCTACTGGAACTAAAATATGTTTCATGCTAGTTCATGCAGATGAAGAATGATTGCTACAAAATGTAGCAATTTTGAACTGAAGTTGTGCTGGTGCTTCTATCCATAATGTTTGTTGCATGCTAGGGAGAAGTGAGCAAGATAGAGAAGTTATAAGAAGTCAGGGAAGAAAGTGCTAGCTGAAATGTTTATCCACTTACGCATTCAACACTTTGCCTTTGTCTTTATCTGTCTTTATCTTTGCAATTCTCTTCTGTCTTAGTTGTGCTCTTGCTCTCGGGTTTTCACCAGTAAGCACCAGTCTTGGTTGGTTCCTCTGCAACTTTCTGAAGAACATAGTTGAACTGGACAAGATCTTCAAATCTTTTATCCTTAGGGCAAAATATGTGCCTTGTGCTCCTTCCCATACTGTAATTTACCTCTCTGTCTTCCTTCATACTAGGGGCAGTTGGCTTTCCTCAATCAATGCTTTCTGTTTTTCCTTTCTAGTTCCTGTTCACTTTCCTTATTAATTGCAATGTTGGCCTTCCAATATCAGAATAGCATCAGAAACAAATTTAGGGGGGTTTTGTTTGTATATTTTTTGGGTTTTTTCCTTAAATAAAAGTGATGAATAGTATTCACTTTAGGGTTTTTGAGGGCAGATGATTGGCATATGGTTTGGGAAACTGTTAACTTTTTATCCAAGTGTTAGCTTGGATAAATATGTACTATTTCAACTACTGAGAACATATCTGGGTTGTGGTTCATGTACGGCAATGATTTGGAGGTAGTTTCCTAGAGTGTCAGGAAAGTCTCAGGCAGTCAAAATGTTTCCAGAATGTTTCATATAGATAGTCCATTTTGGAGTTTTGACTGTGGTTTAACCTTGGGGTTTTATCCAAACACACATGAAGTATATGCATATAGTGTAGGTTTTGATAATCCAGGTGTATTCCAGTCAGGCTGGCAGTGGCTAAACTCAATCTCAGAATTCTATGGCATACATACTATAGAAAACCAAGCTCACCTTATGGTTTTGTTGTTGTTCTATATCAAAGGAAAATGTATGCTAGAATACACCAAACACTCACCAGCAGGATGGTATCAGTGGGCAAACTGTCCTTGAGGAAAGCTTGTTAACCATTATTAACTTGATTGAGTAAGTGTGGAGTTCCTCAGGACACAGTTTGAAAACCACACTGAGATGTCCTCCTGGAATACGAGACAGTCAAATCCTCCTTGGCTTTCCTGGAATCTTGAGAATGTTCTCTGCATACTTTTGTATGAAGAGAACACGTATGCTAAATGCGTAAAGAATGTAAAGGGTCCAAAAGATGATGTGGCTCAAAAATAAGTTTGGTGTTACTGTAGGAAAAAACCAGCCTGGAACTGGGGGTATCTCCCTTGTTTCAAACTCCAGCAGCTTTGGCAGTTGTTGGGCTTCCTTGTGTGTCTCTTTGGCATAGGCTTTGAAGTGGATTTGAGGAGATGCTGCACAAGCCTTACCTTCAGAAGCATTTTAAACTATTTTGAATTCAGACAAAAAACCTGTTTTCCTTGCTCTTAAGGTGAGGTTAGTACCAGCCTCTCTTGAGGACCCACAGTTCCAATCAACTTTCGCCCAGTCTTCCATTTTGTTTGCTAAGTATCAGATGGCCATACACAAGGATACTCCTGCTGAATGTAACGAGCACCAGGTACAGTTCCCTGCATGTTCATATTATTGATGTGGTGTTATGATGAACAGTAATGAATATCTTACCTGTCAATCATCACAACAGACAAATCTGCATAGAAGAATTAGTTATTTGCTAAGTGGGCTAATGGGCCAGCTGTCAGTATCAGCAAAGATGTACTTGATGAAAGTAGTCTTAAAGAGGATGATCTTAAAAACAGTGAGATCTTTGCTTATGATTTCCTTCACTCAGCCCTGGTAACAAATTAAATGAAGTGCTCCACACTGTACTGCAATGAGTTTGCAAAGCACTTTGTAAATAAATCATACTGGTCATGAACTGTACTCCCACTTAACTACTCAGGTTGCATTCCCTGCGCCATCTGTAAGCACCACCTTTGGGAACTCCTTTCAACCTATGCTTGTAGGTGTAGATGTAGATAGGATCATTGGGATCTTGAGACCATCCTCCTGCCAGCTTTACATCTTCCTGGCTTGACTAATATGAGATGCCTGGGCAGGGCTAGCTGATTGAATCATAGAATCTTAGAGTTGGAAGGGACCTAGTAGGTCATCTAACCCAACACCCTGCCTATAGCAGGAAATTCTCCTAAAGCATCTCTGACAGGTGCTTGTCGAGCCTCTGCTTGAAGATCGCCAGTGAGGGAGAGTCCACCACCTCCCTTGGCAATCTGTTCCACTGCCGAACTGCCCTCATTGTCAGGAATTTTTTTTCCTGATATCCAACTGGAATCTCCTTTCTTGCAGTTTGTACCCATTGGTTCTAGTTCTGCCTTCAGAGGCAGCTAAGAACAAATGAGCCCCTTCTTCCCTATGACAGCCCTTCAGGTATCTGAAGAGGACAATCATGTCTCCTCTCAGCCTTCTTTTCTCCAGGCTGAACATCTCAAGTTCCTCCAACCTTTCCTCGTAGGGCTTCCCTTCCATCCCACTGATCATTCTTGGTAAACTAAGCCCTATGGGAGGGAGTTATGCACAACATCCTAAATTGCAATTGTTTACCCCTCTTTAAAATATCATCTCTAGACTCCAACAATTTAAACAATTACTAACCAGTTTCTAATCTTCCCTTTTTGGGAAGGTGATTGAGTTGTAGTATTGGAGCTCCAGGGGTTCCTAGAAGAAAAGGACTAGACCTCTAGACCTCTTCCAGTCTGTTTTCAGACCAGGTTTTGGAACAGAGACAGCCACGGGCCCTGTGGTGGATGATCTTCACCAAGGACTACAGTGTATCTTTCCTGGCACTGCTGAACCTTTCACTGGCTCTCAGCACCATTGACCACAGTATCCTTCTGGATTAACTGGCTGAAATGGAGCTTGGGGTCACTATTCTGTAATGGTTCCACCCCTTCCTGTCTAACCAATTCCAGATGGTGATGCTCAAAGACACTTGCTTGGTACCCTGACCATTTCAGTATGGGATACCTCAAGGATCTATAATATTCCCCCAATGTTTTTTAACATTAAATAAAACTGTTGGAGTAAATCATCTGGGGGTTTGTGGGATGACCAGCCCAGCCCCTTACAGGGGTGCCTGGTGTAGACACTGGAAGGACTGGAATTCCCCATAAGTCAAAACTTGTTTGCATGAAGGAATAAAACTCAGAGGAGGCAGCAGTAGTTGGAACTGGTTTACTTTCTTCCATTGCTTAGGAGGTACAAGCTTAGTGGTTACTCTGGATACAAACACTCCAGTTAACTTTTATCCCAAACAGACTTGGTATCAACAGTGTCTATTTACAGTCTTCACAAGGCAAAACACAGCACAGTCTGCTCCATGGCCTGCTACCTCAAACCCTCTGCCACACTAAGCCTCCTCTCACTCCTCTCCATGCTGAATTCTGACTTTTCCCCCCCCGCTCTTTTTCCCCTTTTATCTTTTCCAGTGTCCTTCCTCTCCTAGTCAGAGATAGGGCAGCCTGAGATTCACTGCTGGCCTCCACCCCACCAGGTGCAGGTTGGGATTTTGAGTACATAGCCTTGTTGTAGTCCATTGATGCTTCCCAATCCTCAACACAGTTTGGGATGGGATGCCACCAATGTGTGGATGACACCCAACAATCCCTCTCCATGCCTTCCTGCTTAGATGAAGAGGTGGAAGACCTGAAGCGCTGCCTGGGTTTCATTATGGACTGAATGAAAGCTAATAAGCTGAAACTATTTTCAGTTTATTAAAAATGTGCAAATAAGTCTACAGATGGCTCAGTCCTAACTTGCTTGAACAAGCAGGCCAAATGGAATGCACTGTATGCATCACAGTATAAGTGCAAGCTACACTCCCTCAGCTTAGCACCCCCCAGTCACATGTTGTATCTTAGCCATCCTATTCAGATTTTCACCAACACATTTGCTGGCACAAATCCAAGCTGTCCATATAAGGTTGCAGGGCTCAGGAATGGGGGTTATGATTTGGCCTGCGCTACTGCAGCTACTCTTGCCTCTGGCCAGGCCCTATCCATGTCCTGGACCCCCCTCCTGCCCTTCATGTCTGTTCACTTCCCTTCATTTCTCCTCCATTTCATTTCCACTCTCCTGCCCTACACTCCCCCCCCCCCCCCCCGCGCAAGTCTATCTCAGCCTGCGTGAACCTCTCTGGGACTAGACTGGGCATGGATAGGCCGGGCAGGTCCTTGACCCAGCCTTGGTGGCTTGAGAGTAGTTGAAATATGCTGGACAGCATGTTTGTGGCAGTCTTGGGCCAGTGCAAGGGGTGCTAGTTGAGTGCTCCATCTGGGTTACACTGTAAGGATATATTCCTATCTATACTTATTGAGAATAAGCCTTAACAGTGCAAGACCTACTTCTGAGTTAACAATACTGTTGACATTGTACAACAAATTAAAAACAAATTAAAAAGTAAATAAAAGCTAGACTTATTTTTCCTCAATTTTTCTTGTAACTTTGCAAATAAATTGTAGAAAGAATCAGTCATAGCATCTTTTTGTAAAATTGAATAGCACTTGAGAAGAAAGCATAACTTTGTAGTGTGTTAGAACCTAATGATCTGATTTCCTTGGAAAGCTGTTATTTTCCTTCAAATAAAAACTAAAACCAAAATATACTCATTTTGATTTGATCTCTATCTGAAAACACTGATGTATTTGCCCAGAGTTATTGCATACTGCCTGTCTTTGCATGTTCATAGTCCCCAAGAATCAAATGAAAATGTCTTATTTTTACAAAATTGATGGCAGCACAGAAGTGATAAAAATTCTCAATAGTGAATAACTGGTCTTCCCTTGCTAGCAGCACAGTCTGATGTTGTGCATCAGACAATTTGGGGTGGGGAAACCCTCCCACATGTAGCTTTTCCATCAGATGGAATTTAGGCAAGTCAGATATAGGACAGGAGCACACTAGTGCAGGAATCTGAAAAGAATGCTAATTTTAGAGAAACTTCTAAGGATGTGTGGGTGTGCTTTTAACTCTTGGGTGAAGGAGAGTGTAAATAGTAAACCCCCTATATATTTAATGTTACACCCTGAAACCTTGGCAAAACTACCGGCACTTACCGGTAAATTTCTACAAAATAATCTAAGGCAGTCCACTCGCAATCCAGGTTACCTGTAAACCAAGCTACCACTGTATGTCTTCTTTGGAGGCCATTTTGCATTTGCAAGCAGAAAAAGACTGGGTTCCACTTTTCAATATTTTTCACTTTGGGACGTTGCTCCGGTCCCTAACCCATTCAATAAGTGGGGGATGCCAGTATCGCTTTACTCCCGCTTTGCAGGGGGAAGGGGCCTGAGAGATTCTATGAGTACCATCAGATACTCAAGTACCACGGGTGGTATAAATATCATTGGTTGAGAAACACTTATATTAAGTCCAAGGCATCATTTGTAAACTCATTGGGTTAAGGACAATCTGTAGCAATCCCTCTCATTGTTGAAAAGCCAGAGACAGAGCACTGACAAAAACCAGAATTGTTGGAGAGGTGGAACTTGGGTCATTTTTAGCTTACAAATTCTAATTGTCAATTCAATTGAAATGGTCTTGCCTGAGAGAGGCAACAGTCTTAGTTTACAAATTCAGATTGCCTAAGGCTGCAATCATATCCATACTTTCCAGGGAGTAAGCCCCACTGAATAGAATAGGACTTACTTCTGAGTTAGAATTGGACTCTAAGAGAAGCAACTGTTCCAAAGGACCCAACAGCTTTCCCTTTTGAATCCACACATGCACATCTGTACTTTCTGTGCTGAGGGAAAGGTTGAAAGAGCAGGTTGTCACAAACAGTCAGGATTGCTTTGTTAAACTTTTAAAATAACTTTTGGTTCCTCTAATAGCAAAGTTACTGTTTGAGGGCTGTCGCATGCAGTTTCCATAATGCTTCTCTCCATTGAAACTGACTTCTGGTTGTTAAGTCCCTATTCGGTAATTGTGCTTTTTAAAGAAAAAGTTTACAACTGCAGGGTAACCAAAACAAACCAAGTGGTAATTACACCATTTAGAAAACATTTCCATACATGAACATAAGTCTGACAGTAGTTTTCACAAATAGCCATAATTAAGAATTTTATTACGATTGAGTCTTACTGAAGCAAGCATTCTACTTCACCACCTTTGGTATATTTTATAATGACAAGTTTATAGGGGGAAAAATAGCATGTTGCTCAGTTTCCACTGCAAAATTGGAAAACCTCCTTACCTTAGGTTTAGTCAAATATTTGTGTTGGAAGAAAATGTATTTAAAGACAAAATATTCACTGTCTCAAAAGCTTAAGTAATGTGATTAGAATGGCCGTGAATCGTCTTTTCCTCCCTTCATTATCTTCCCAAAATGACAGTTGAATATTAAATATGAAGGGTCAAGCAAATGAATGGTAAAATAAAAGTACAGTAGTTCAAATCAATAATATAATAATCTAGGTAAGAAAAGATCTGCTTTCTCCCCATAGCTTCCTTCTAGGCTGAGCTTTAATGTCTGGAAAAGCAAAAATCCTTCAAGATGTTTTTCTGTGTGATTTTAGCACCGTTCAAGTGTGTGCACTTGAGTTTGTTGTACTGTATTGCCAGAGTCTATTGGCCTGTACAGTCCATACAGAGCCTGTATGTATGACTGTACTGCCAGAGGATTGCCAGTTAATACTTTCAATAGTATAAAAATTCTGTTTTCATATGAAAATTAAAAATATTTGTTTAAGTAAGGGTGTGATAAACAGTCCTTTCTTGGGGAGTGGCTGCCCTAATGCCTCGCCAAAATTAATTGTAATGTTAGCAGCCATTCTTAGTCACATTACAAATAGGTCTGAAATTTGACAGGTCTAAATGTTTCCATCTGGTGCTGTTGGTTTGTGCTGAGTTTTCCCTTTAACACAATGGTTCATAACATGGGGCTGTGACTTCTAGGACAACTAGAATCCATGCATTTCTTATAAAGAGGAGTGACTACACTGGTAAAGACGGCAATGGCATCTCTCGGATCACACCGCTGCATCAAAAAAATTAGCTTTTTTACATATCTGGCTGTTTCCCCTTCTGCTCCTTAATGCAATTATGATTGCAATCACTTCTAGTTTCATGATGAAAACAAGAAGTGGGTACAACAAGGGAACAGTTCTGAGATGAACTTTATAGGGTGGCCTATAGAAGGTGGCATGGCCCATCCACACCTTCCAGAATGCCATAGTGACCCCTGGGGTATGTGTATTAAAAAAAAAAAGTTCTGTGGTCCCAACCTTCACGTAAAGATTCAGAACCACTCCTTTAGCAGTATGTATGTTAATGGACAATATTAACCTTTTCACTTAAACCATAAACTTAAACAGATAGTATTCTAGTCATCCAAAGAATGATTGTACTTCTTCCTGTGAATAAATGTTTTCGTATTTTAACTGTGAGACAATTGATTCATCTTGCTCAGTGAGTCAGTGCTCAGTGTCTCTTCAATAAAATTGCAACTACTTCACCTAGAAGTGTGAAATTTAAGAATGTATTCCTTCTGTGATGTTAGAACTGATTTTTAGAAATCAGAACTGATATTTAGCTATTAATTAGCTATTAATTTTTTTCATTTTCTTGTAAACCGCTTTGTGAACTTTCCAGTTGAAAAGCGGTATATAAATACTGTAGATAGATAGATTTAGAAATTCAACTAAGAACTGATTTTTAAAAATTCAAACCATAAAGAGGTGAAAAGGCGTACGTGTTTTTGCCCTATACTTAACATTAAAGAATTGCTGAATGATCAACACCCACCGCCAACCACTGCACCTAGAAGCATGAAACTTGGGGAGGGTATTCCATCCACGATGTAGGCACTACTAATAGCCAATTTTTAGAAATTTAACCTCAAGAGTAACATAGGTATTTACATACTGCCTTTTCTGGCCTCAGATTGCACCTTTGGATTTATTCAATGTGGATTATGACATGGACTGGCTTTTCTAAGCCTCAGAGAGACTTTTACAATCAACAAAGTTCTATCTTTCAAGAATGGCTACATTCTAGTTGGATCTTGCTATGGTCTGGTCACACACTCTGGCTTGCTGACTCCACAAAAAAGGCTTCTCAGCTGGCTCCTTTTGGCTGCCACTCAAAGGTTCTCCGCTCAGTTTGGTGTCACCGTTCTGGAGTCACCACACTGAAGTCAAATGAATGAACCTTCAAATGAATTATCTTTGGGAGTGCTAGCAGTTCAATCCTCTAGGCCAGACATCCTGCCCTAAAGGGGTGAAAAGAAGTGCAATGTGTTTTTGTCCCAATACTTAACATTGAAGACTGACTCATCAACACCCAGCCCCAGACCCTGAATCTAGAAGCATGAAATTTGGGGAGCTTATTCCTTCTGTGATGTAAGGACCCATTCAGAACTAATTTTAGAACTGATTTGGTGCTAGGTGGTGCCTGCTGACCAATGTAGCCCACTGGCACTTGGTAACCTGATGCCTGAGGGGGATGCCTGTATGTTAAATAGTCTACATTAATTTTGAAAATGAAATAAAATGTTACTTAATGTTTTGAAAGTGAGAAAATATTTGAAATATGTTTCTGGCTTTTACTGACCACTGAAAAGCTAGAGTGGAGAATTCTTGAGAATAATATGCTGCTCCTCCTCTACTGCCCAGGCTTTAAAAAAATTTAACTAATAATTTATAGGAATTACTATAGGAAAGCGGGTACAGTACGTAAAAATTGCCCTCTTTTTTCAGATCAGATCTTTGGAAAATGCCATTACTACTTTCAGAATTCAGAGTATAATTAGAATAATAAAACCCCCAATTTTCCGATGCCTCTGTCATAAAGCTCCAGATTACAGAGTCTTTTGAACACCTTGGCTGTGAATGACTCCAAAAGGAGTCATTTTGCTGTCCATTTTTCCCTTTGTTGTCCACTGTTATATAGGCTTATAGAATTCTCCTTTTTAGTTGTCAAAGGACTTATCTAAATATTTACCATGCAACTGCAGGTTAATTAGATCTTCCTTTTAGGTATAAACATACTGAAGTTGGAGCAAATGTGAAAACAAAACTAAATGGCCTCAATAAGAAAAACATATAGTTCTTTGGAACCTTAATTCAATGAAATATGCAGTGGTGCATCACTTATAGAGCTTAATTCGTTCCAGAGGGATGCTCTTTAAGTGAAATGCTCTTTAAGTGAAGCAGATTTTCCCATAGGAAATAATGGAAACTCAGACGATTGGTTCCACAACCCAAAAAATATTCATATAAAAATATTAACTGTTTATAAAAATGATTACAAAACACTGCAATATAACACTGTACAAAGCACTGTAATATACACTAACACACAACACTGCAATAAAGAAATACTGTACAGTACTGAACTGTACTTTACCTTTGAAAACCTTCATGGCTGGTGTGAGGGTTACAGAGAGGGGATGACTTTGGCTGCAATCCTAAAGACACTTTCCTGGGAGTAAGACTCATTGGACACAATGGGACTTACATCTGAGTAGACATGGTTAGGATTGTGCTCTTTCACAATCACTAATGGAGTCACTGCTATCCATTAGCTCAATGGAATCTTTGTCTTTTTGTGCAACTTGAACATTCCTACGCTGCTGATGGGCAGCAGCACTAGAACACTGATAAGGCACATCTTCCATGCTGCCACACACAGATCCCACATACAGACCTGACTCAGGCTGCTCCCCCCGGACGTCCCATGAGTTCCCTGGCAGTGGAAGCCTATTCCAAACTTTGCCCAGGGCCCCACTGTAGCTCAAGCTAGTCTCCTCGTCCCACCTGTGAGTTCCCTTGCCATGGAAGCCTGTTCCAAACTTCCTCAGAGGTGCTCTTTATTCAAGACAGCGCTCTTTAAGCAAGTCAAAATTTGTGAGAAATTTTGCTTTTTATAGAAAACACTCTTTATTCAAGGTATCACTGTATATTGATTTCTTTTGATGTATAATAAATTGTACTTCATGTACCTTCAGTTAGCATAATTATTATTGACAGTTAAATCAGATTAGTGTCCAGTGGCACCTTAAAAACATATTTATTAAGGCAAGCCTAAGTGCACATGAATAGAGCACATGGAGGAGGCAAAACTATATAAATATCTTCCTATGTAGGGAGGAAAAGGTGTGTTTACTAAGGGTGCAATTCTAACCTAGGCTGGCACATGTCTTCCTTCCCATTCGCCTGATGATGTAGGAAAGCAAGTGCATGTCTGTGCACTGGTCTAACCTTCCTCCAGGAGTGGAACAGAAGTGCCTTACAGCATTTTTGTGACATCCCCAGGTCAGTACAGGACTTATGCCAGAGCATAGACTGGCATAATTGGAGGTTAAGATTGTAGCCTAACCCTACAATCCAGAGTAACTACAGGAGCACGTAGGAGAAATTTACGTCGATGTAGTTAATGCACCACTTAGTGAAAACCTATGGGAAATTCATATTGTAATCCAGAGTAAATTGTTCTTATGTCGGAGCAAGGACTCCCTGTAGTTACTCTGGATTGCGTCCTAAATCTAGCATTAACCATAATGGCCTGATTTATTATTTCATGCCTTCATTGATTTATGATTATGATGGAACATAAAACTTCTCCTAAATTAACTAAAACAGAGCAATAAATAAGCAAAGTTCCTGGTGGTTTTTAAACTCTGTATTTGCCTACATAGGTTAGTTATTGGAAGGAATCAAGTGATTGGGGACATTATTATGTCTGAACCAGATAATAGCTTGTACTCATAGGCTCAAATATAAGGTTATTTTCTCCCAGAACCAACTTTAGATTACTTTCTGATTCATCCTGTGCTTTTGAATGGCTTCATATATACTGTACATATTATTTTTGCCCAAAATGGTTTTAGAAAACTTTATTTTCCAGACAGCTTCAGAACATGGTTTAGTTTATGGCCTCAGAGCTATAATGTCAGTTAGAAGATATATGAAGTGTGGAGGTTCCCATTTCTATGTATTCCTTCTCAGCCAAATGTGGGATGGATGAGCCTTTTCAGGGAATAGTTGATGGGAAGAGGAATATATGTTCTCCCTGTTTGGTCAGGGGAATCTAGACATGGAAGATTGTGAGAGAGAAGTGATGCAGCATATTGAGTAATGGTTATAATCTTCCCTTGGCTCTGGATACTTTGGTTAAGCTAATATTTAACCATTAAGCTTATGTTTGTTTCCCCATTTTGCTTAGCTGCCATATTTTTTGTTTGATGGCTTGCATCTGAGATAGTTGAACTGTATATGGAAAGAGTTATCTTCAGAGGAAAAAGAGTTTTCTTCATGGAATGTTATCTGTTAATGTGTGAAACTTTTCTTCTGTAAATGGAAGTTGCATTTTGTTCCAGTAGAGAAAACTTAGGATATAATCCAAATACCTAATTCAATATGTGTACTGTACTTGATAAGAGTCAAAACTCACACTTTGGAAAATTAAATCTCTTTCAAATTGCATCCTAACCCCCATTTAGATGGAGTCATTGTCCAAACCATATCTCATGACTATAATCTGAGTATGCTACTATTTGTGCAGATTTGTTCAGTATTATTTGTGGCATCTTGTTGTATATTGAGAAATTTTTTAAATAGGATGTATGGTCAGTAAAACTACTTTCATTTCAGTGGTAAATGAGTGCTCACCTTTAGCTGTAGTGATATGATTCTCATATAAATGACATGCATGTAATTTGTATCACAAAACTGCTCTTCTGAAATGATTCAGAATTGGGTGAATCCATATAAGAGTCATTCTAAGCAGTTTCTCTTAAATTTTCCCTATGAGCTATTCGTGGTATTGACCTAGCATCAGAAGAAACCAAGTTCTTCTAATGCAATCTTCTCTCACAAAGCAGGCACATGTACCAATCAGCTGCCAAAAGATATAATGGTTGGGATTGCTTGGAAGTCAACCAGGGAGTCCCGTTTCAGTTAACCCTCCTTTGTATGGTGCTGTGGTGCATCTTCTTCCATAATGGATTGTGAACTGTAAACTACTTTGAACTTTATAACAAGAGACCCAGGTGCTTAATACAAAGGCCTGCTTGTGCGAAGTCTCAATTTGTATGAATTCATCCACTGTTGCCCTTTATTTTGCCCATGGAAAGATTGTATGAGCATTGAGTAGCTCTCCGTGTGATGGAAACATGCCATTCAACCATGAAAAGGCAGAATATCTAAACCAGGTTTAAATCTTCAAAACAAAATGTTACTGAGTTTTGCATTGGTAATTCCTGATATTTGAGAGAATAGAAAATTCCCAAATCAAGATAATGTAAGGAAGAAACTCATGTTTAGTATTAGTGGAGTACAGCTGAGAACCTCTGATCACTTGGATATTGGATTACAATATAAATATTGCCCTGAGCCATTCAGCTTCTTTGATACCACAACTGTTTCATTTGATTATTCCACAAATTTAAGTCATTAATTAGTTACAAATAATCTAATTCTATCCTTAGGTGACAGGAAGTTGTTCCTTCCTGCCTGACTGCTTTAATGAATCTATTTAATGGATTTTTATTCCACTTTTCTCCCTTGGTAAGAGAAACTTACAATAATTTAAAACAATAAAAAATAGACAGTAAATAGAACAAAGTAGTTAAAAATATAACATTTCCAATAGATTAGCTTCTGTTAAGTACTAGTCAAATAGTGTAGAAATGTTGGTCAGTCAACAAATGAAATCAAAGCCCTGCATTTGCCATCTAAACCAGGGATTTTCAACTGGTGTGCCGCCAGAGGGCGCCAGGTGTGCCACAGGAGTCCAGACGTTGAAAGGCAGCAGGAGAAGTGGCACCCTTGAGCCTGTCCTCAGTACCAGGAGTCTACAGCGCCTTCTCCAATGCAGTTTCCACAGAGCCTGGGAAACCAAAGCCTCCCCAAGTGCCTCCTGCACTCTCCAGCCTCTGTCCTTAAAGAGAAGTTGGAGAGATCTGCACTCCTCTTCTTGCTTCCTGGGGGTGTAATGGGACCAACCCCTGAGGAGACAGACAGGGACACCAACAGGACAGGCGCCTCCCTGTCTGCCCTGCCCCCAAAGGAAGTGAGGTCTCCCCCAGCACAGCACAGGTACAAGCCACGGAGGGGGAGGGAAATCACCAGTGCTGCTGGACTGGGAATATAATCCTATCCACATTTTCTTGGAAAGAAGCCTCATTGATTATAATGGGCATTACTTCTGAGTAGACATGCCTAGGTTTGGGCTCTGAGGCTGCCTTCCGATCCGCACTTTCCTGGGCTACTGCTGTTTGTAGAAAGGCACAGGACTGGGCTCTGAGGCTGCAATCCTATTCACATTTTCCTGGGAGTAAGCACATTAACTATAATGGGGGTTCTGAGAAGGCATGCATAGCACGGGCCCTCTTTTCCTACCGCAATTGAATCCTTCACTAGCTTCAATCAGGTCTTCCTACCCCCACCAGGGTGACCATCTATCCTCTTTTCCCAGGATATATCCTGGATTTCAGCCTTGTGTCCTGGAAAAACTTCAGTGTTCTCCTTTTCCTTGTAAGCAGGCAGCATATAGCCATATTGTAATTCATAAATTATATTTAACAAATTATATGTAATGGTTTTAAATGTACTAATAAGTAATAAGTAATGCAGTGTTTAAATTAAATACAGTGTTTAAATTAACCACATGAAAGCAATACATAAGTATGTTTTTAGCTGTAGCTGTGTTTTTAGCTATACTATTTTAGCTATATGTCCTATATTTTTCTTGAGTGTCCTACATTTGGGGGGGGACACTCAACCCCACATTTCCTCCAATATGCAGAATGACCATATGACATAATCACACTATTGAAACTATTGGCAGACTAATCTACACATGTATTCTCATTAATACTAACAAAGTAGTAATAATTCATAGTAGTTAAATTTCTTTAAATTATATAGCATTTTAGGAATTAATATATTTGAGATATTTGTCTTGACCTTTGTTTCTTTCTCTCTTTTGTGCATGTCTCACTCATACTGAACATCCATTCTTGGGTGCCTGATATTCTGATAAATATTCAAAAAACAGTTCACAAGATTCCTCTGTGACTCTCCACTTGAAGTAAGTATTCTCAAACGTGTATACAAACACATATTTGTAATGTGTCACTACAAATTAGTATTTGTACCTGATTTGTACCTGATTAGTATTTGGCATCCATCAGTCTCGAAAGACTATGGTATCGTGCTCGATGCTGTATGCGAAGCACGAAGGCCTGGGTAGATTAATATGGAGGATAGGCTGTTACCCAAGCAGCAAATCCCCCCTCTCCACACCACTGAAATAGTCCAATGGAACAGCAGAGCCAATACAATTGGTTCCAGTTGTGTTGCAGAGTTGGGCTAAGGACAGGCGTTCATCCTGTCTTGTGGGGATCCGGGTCTCGAACCCTGGCCTTCTGGTTAAGAGATACAGCGTCTTAACCACTTGCGCCACCCACAGCATTTCTGTAATCTATATATGTAAAACTGAAACGTCACTCACTGGCTCATCAGTGCCAAGCCAAAACCGCCGTGCCTAGAAGCATGGAATTTGGGGAGGGTGTCCCTTCCATGATGGAGGCACCCACTCAGAACTGATTTTCAGAAATTCCAGCTGGAAGGGGGTGAAAAGGGGCGCAACATGTTTTCCTCCCTATACTTTCCATTGAAGAATCCCTGACTGAGGGACACTCTGTCCCAACCCCTGGACTAGTAGCATGAAATTTGGGGAGGGTTTTCCTTCTGTTACATCAACACCCACCAAGAACCGATGTTGAGAAATTTAACCCTTAAGGGGCTGAAAAAGGGGTGCAACATGTTTTTGTCCCGTACTTAATTAACCTTGAAGACTGATCAACATCCACCTGCTGCACTTGGAGGGAAGATGTATAGTGAGTGATGGTGTATGTGGGGAGATGGTGCGTATGGGGAGATGGTGCACATGGGAGAATGTTGTATGGGGTGTTGTGCATGGGGGAGGATGATGCACACCGGGGATTGATGTGCAGTGGGGGGATGGTGTGCTGGGGTAATGGAACAGACATTCGCTTAACCTTAAGGAGAACTTTATGATTGCACTCCAACTGCAGGATACAGCACATGCTGGTACAGCTGTGTCAGAGCTGGAAAGTTGGCTAGGAGTTGGGCCATGGTCTTTACTTACCCTACAATCCAGAGTAACTACGGGTGCACGTAAGAGACATTACGTGCACCCGTAGTTACTGCACCACCTAGTGAAAACCTATGGGAAATTCTTATTGCAATCCAGAGTAAATTGTTCTTACACCACAGCAAGGACTCCCCATAGTTACTCAGGATTGCACCCTTAGTCTTGTGTTTCTACCTGCTTCTTGTTTTGAAAATTGGCTTTTTTGACACTTGACCGATTGACTATAAGGTTATTGCCATCAGTTATAAGGTTAACTGATGGCAGATGGCTGACTAAAAAAACTGATATTTATTAATGATTTTATAAATGGATTTCTGATGTACAGATTTGGGGACAGATTTGTAATGATTTGGGGAATGTCAAGCATAGTATGCAAGTGCTAATAATCTGGGTGCATTAACATTCATGTTACTTTCAGGTGTTGAAATGGAACCTCGTTGGTGGTATTGTTTGGTTTGTCAGTATAGGTTGGCCCTCGCTATCTGCTGAGAATACAATTTTAGACCCCCATGGGTACTGGAATCTGTGGCCTATTGAAATCCTCAGAGGGGCATTCATAGGACTTCCTAATGCAACTGAAATGCTTTTTGGCCACATCTGGAGGTGTTTTAAGGCATAGGGAGGCCGTGCCTAGGCTCTTTATGCCTCAGAAGGTCTGCCAGAGGCCAGTGAGAGACACTTAAGGGTTTTCTCTTCAATAGAAAAAGTGGTCCTTGGTATCAGCTGGGGTATCAGCACCTTGAATTGGGAAATGAATGGGCAGCCAGTGTAGTCACTGGAGGAACGGCCCAATGGAGTTGAACCGTCTGGCTCCAGCAACCCCACGGGCTGAAGCATTTTGAACTAGTTGCAGTTTCCAAACTATTTCCAAGGGCAGCCCCACATAGAGCGCATTGCAGTAATCCAGTCTTGATGTCACTGTGGCATGGACCACTGTGGCAAGGTCTGCACAATCCAGGTACAGATGCAGCTGGCACACCAAACATAGTTGGGCAAGAAACATAGTTTCTTTCTTGTTTTCATCTTTTAAAAAATTAATAGGGGACACCAAGGGATTTTAAAAGTTTAAGGACATAAAATGTTTAACTACAGCATGGATTATTTCTCTTTTTGTTTTCCAAAGTAGCCATGCAAATTCATTTCTCAGCTCATGATCTGGTTTTTCTTTTTAAAATAATGTTTGGCTTCATTCTTTTGTTAGTATTTAATTTTCTGACCTTTTTAATTAGCCATAATTTAGCCTTCATCAAAACGGGATTGATGAAGAGCTGGTCTTACCAGCCATGAGTGGTAATTAGCCCTTTCAGGAACTAACTGATGTGGAGTAGTCAGTCACAGAATCTTTATTGGCATTTAAAAGACAGGGCATAAAACAGAGTCAAGAACATAGAATAAAATAGATAAAATCATGCTTCCACAAACAAAAGAGGTAGAGGACTGATGTGGAGAATATACTATGTATTGGCATTTGTGATATTCAACAATGGCGATTGTTCTTGGGGTAGATCACGGTAGGAACAAAAAGGGGCCCTGGTGAGGTTCCGTAGAAAATCAATATTTATCTATGAGTGTTGGGAGGGAAAGTGTGTTTGGGGATCTCCTCTTACCCAATCGCCCATTCCTTCCAATGTACAGTGGTGCCTCACATAAAGAGCTTAAGTTGTTCCAGAGGCATACTCTTTAAGTGAAACACTCTTTAAGGGAAGCGGATTTTTCCATAGGAAATAATGGAAACTCATACGATTGGTTCCACAACCCCCAAAA
The DNA here is from genome assembly GCA_030015325.1 of Cryptoblepharus egeriae. Lineage (NCBI taxonomy): Eukaryota > Metazoa > Chordata > Lepidosauria > Squamata > Scincidae > Cryptoblepharus > Cryptoblepharus egeriae. The sequence goes on from JAREYC010000006.1 coordinate 45,645,119, forward strand.
TATTAATATAAAAATATTAACTGGATGTAAAAATGATGTAAAAACTGGATGTAAAAACACTGTAATTGAATTCAAAACATGCATTCAATGTGCATGATCCTGTGAAGTCTACATAGACTGCAATCCTAAAGACACTTTCCTGGGAGTAAGCCCCATTTAACACAATGGGTGTTAAATTCTTCTGAGTAAACATGGTTAAAAGGCTGCAATCAAAGACACTTTCCTGGGAGTAAATACAATGGGGCTTACTTCTGAGTAGACATAGTTAGGAGGCTGCAATCAAAGATACTTTCCTGGGAGACTTACCTGGGCTGCTGCTGAAGGTTCAAGGTGGTCGGTGGGGGCACTTGGAGGCAGTTAGGAGCAGCTGCCTCTGGCACCTCTGGGCAACTGCCTCCAAGTTGGGGCAGTTAGAGGCAGCAGCGCTGGCTGGCAGCCCTTTTAAAAAGCCTCCATGTGAAGCGTCAGGGCTGCATAGCATGCGTGCCCATAGCACACTTGCTTCTTAAGGGAAGTGGAACTTGTTTTGTGAAGCAAGATTTCTTGGAAATTTTTGCTTGTTATGTGAAACTTTTGTTAAGCGAGGTACCACTGTACTAAAGTTTAAACTTCAGTCTATTGTTTGGATGCTTACAGGGGATATCATTATCCAGGGGCCAGATTTGGACCTTGGTAAGCCTCAATGTGGCCCCTGGCAAGACCCCTCTATCCAACCCTTGGGCAAGCCTTGTAATCCAATTCATTCTTATATGTAAATTTATGTAAATGTATTCAAATTTGAAATGTAATTTAGTTTTCTGCGCCCTCCTGTTAAAAACTTTGGCGGCCACTGCTCTATACTATGACATTTGCAAATAAAAATATATAAACTTGATTATCAAAGTAGGAAACACGCTTTTCTGTATACTTTGTTTGGATTCCTTGCCTTTTTAAAATGTCCTTTAATCATCATAGAGTTGGTGAATAAGAAGTGATTCTTGTAGTGAAGGCTTCAGATAACTCAATTTCTAATGGATAAGAGGACTTTGTTGTAGGTCTTAAAGAGTTAACTACCACATGCGTGTAATGAAATTGTCAGGTTATAGTAATTGCACTAGTAATTTGATATGTTGCTGTTTGAATGAAGCCATGTGTGGAGAGTGTGTTTCTTTGCTCTACTGGAACAACCTTCTCCCCCTTTAACATTCTGGCAACCTGAAGGCTAATCGGGATCATTATACTTAATAGGGAAAGAGCTTTTATCACCTCGTCAAGTAAGGCAGCAGATTTCCATTATTTTCTTTTATTTTGTTCAGCCACATGGATGGAAGTAAGCTTCCCTGTTTATATGCCATTTTCCTCCGTTTTTAATTGACATTTTGAATCTTGAATTGAATTTTGTGTAGCAGCGCTTCCATGTGTTTTCAATTAGATGAAATAAATAAAAAAGATTGCACTGTAAAGACCTGCAGAATTTGAAAAATTCTGTGTATTAAAACAAACTTCTGATTCTAGTCAAAAGTGTGAACAATCTACATTTATATAATTCAAAAGAAAAGTAGAGCTTTTGTAACTGAGCTCTGGCTTTCTTTAGGATATTTTAGTCAAATATCAAAAACCCTTATTGGCATAACACAGACAAACATAGGGGGAAATATATCTTTATAATGGATAATTTCTTCATTTGATTGAATTTCTTTTTTTTATAATATAGCTCTCTGATCTCAAAAAGAAAACACATTTCCTGATTTTCTGGGTATACAGAGCTTTGCTGAGACAGCAGTGCCCCCAACAGTGACATCATGAAGTTGTGGTATCACTTCTGGGTTCTCCACAGTAGCACTGTGGGAGGGAGACTTCACATATATAAATAATTTTGCATCATAAATAATACAGTAAGGCACTTCTGAGCCTCTCTTGGGTGGATTAGGCCAGTACACAAACATGCAGCATCCTCCCCACACCGCTACAGGAACGTGGAATGGGTGAGCTGTGCCAGCCTAAATTTGTTAGGCTGCACCCTAAACCTTCTTTCTGAAGATGTGAAGTAAAACTGTTACTAGCAGTTGATAATACTACTTATTTGAGTGACATGCATCTCTTTCAGAAGAATTGTTTACACAGTGATTCCTGCACTGATGGGCAGTACCTTTTCGTGGTGGTGTGTGTGTGATCCAGTGATAGAAAGGGCTATGCTGGCGGTAGCATATCTACTGGCAGGGACTCCCATGCCAGACAGGCCTTTGTTGAGGAGCCAGACTAAACCTGTCCAAAAACCCACTGAACGTGGGTTGTCTGGAGAAGGAAAACTCCCTCCTCAAACCTCCACTGCCTTGTGGCTATACCCATCTATGGGAAAGTCTTCAGGAGTAACCTCAAGGCCAAATCTGGAGCTGAGTCCCGTAAGCAGTTTGTCACTGTGTACATTCACATTCTGGTAACTCCTGCGATGCAGCTGGAACCAGTTGTATCTGCTCTGCTGTTCCATTGGACTATTTCAGTGATGTGGAGAGGGGGGATTTGCTGCTTGGGTAACAGTCTATCCTTCAAATTAATCTACCCAGGCCATCGTGCTCTAGAGAGGACAATCAGAGCACAATACCATAGTCTTTTGAGACTGAAGGATGCCAATGAATGAATGACTCCTGCACTAATTTGATGGGAATAATTAAGTTACGGACTGTGAGTTCTGATAAGAAATGAACATAACTATGTAGAAAGTTATATGCTACTATAACGCAGAATGATCTTTAATTTATCTTTTGTATACTTTTCTAGTGACTACCCTCCAGCTCTATATATTTGGCAAATTGCAACGCACAATAGTAAATTATATAGTCTCACTAGGTTATTCAGTGAGTGCCTTTTGCTTAGTCTCCTATATTATGAAATTGAAGAGTCATTAATGAGTCACTCATGAACTCATCAACGCACAACCAAAACCACCAGATGAAGAAGCACGAAATATGGGGAGGGTATTCCTTCTGTGATGTAAGAACCACTAAGAACCGATTTGTAGAAATTCAAACCTTGGGGGGGGGGGTGAAGAGGGGTGCAACATATTTTTGTCCCTATACTGATTCACTGACTCATTAATGTCCAAACCAAATCCTGGACCTACAAGAATGAAATTTGGAGATCATATTCCTTCTATGATGTAAGAATCCTCTAAGAAGCAATTTATTGCTTGCTGGTGCCTGGTGCCTGCTGCCCAGTGGTGCCTGGTGGTGCCCGGTGTCCACTAATTCTTTAAATTTTACTCCTGCAAAGACTGGTACATTCAGCTATTTAAAAATGAAAGCAACCATCATTTTTATGAAAAATTATTATCCTTTAAGGTTTGATTGTGAACTCTTTGGAGAAAGGATCCTCCTTTGCTATGTAAGGTGGGCAATCACATCTAATCATGGTTCTATACAAATTGAAAAAGGTGATCTTTCCCATTTGCAAGATTTTGGTACAAGGTTTCTTCAGAACCCCAAAATGTTTCATGAGTGCATATTTATAAGATTCATTTCATGCAATTCAACTTTTAAAATAGCAAGTGGGATAAACATTTTGGTTTCATGAACTAAAGGAAAGTCATAGATACAAAGGTTTCATTGGAAGATTTGTCTCTGCCCAGGAGCTCCTTTTGTGACTTTTGTCATGAGAAAATCTATAGTGAAGAAAAGAAGACCCGGTAGTTGAAATGTAAAACAATGTATATATAATGTAATGTACAAGTACATTCCAGAACTTGCTTAGCAGACAGTGTATTGAAAAAATTTCTTGCTCACTGTTTATGGCTTTTTCTTATGTGGATGAAGATAAACTTAATAAACTCTTTGCAGAGACCAATTATCTTAGAAGGATATAATTGGATTTTATTCATAATGATTTAGAAGTCTCTTGCAGACTAGTGTTTTTGCTACCCAAGGAGAGAACATGATTGCCTTCCTTAATTGCAAAATTTTTGCTCTAAATTTTATTTCTCTCCTGTTTAATGGAAACTTTTATTACCCTAATAATTATAATGTTAATTCTGATTTGTACCGTATAGGCTGAAAACCCATCCAGTGGCCCTGATTGTGGCTATGGATCTTTCCACCAGCAGTATTGGTTAGATGGGAAGATAATTGCTGTGGGTGTAATTGACATCCTTCCAAAGTGCGTGTCCTCTGTGTATCTCTACTATGATCCAACTTATTCTTCTCTGTCTTTGGGAGTGTATTCTGCATTAAGGTAAGATTAAGCACATTGGGTATAATCTTAATCTAGGCCGGCACAACTCATTGGTCTTCCCATTCCTATGGTGATGTAGGGAGGCAAGTGCATGTCTGAGCACTGGCCTAACCCTCCCCCAGGAGTGGCACAGAAGTGTTTTACAACACTTTTGTGACTCCCTCTTGGTCTGCACAGAACTTACCGTATGCCAGAGCTTCAGCTGGTCTAACTAGTCGTTAGGTTTGTCTTTTAATTTTATTGGTATTCGAAATATAGATTTAAAAAACAAGAGAGAGTAACTCTCATGATTTGGGGGTATTTAGCTTTATTATTTTCAAGTAAGGCAGTATGTTAACCCAAAAGGTCATAATTTTTAAAGTAAATTTGCACTTCACTTAAAGGATTAACACTAGTTTTTCATTATTTAGCTTAGTTCCATGTAATCTGCATTGGAAGATAGGACTTGCTTTAATGAGAACCAGAAGACATGTGATCAGCCAGATAAGGTTTTGCTGGGTCTATTCTATTACAAACTGCAGTTGGGTTTCAATATTTCTGTTTGTGCATATTAAAACAAAAAAAAGCATATTATGTAGGAACATTGTAGCTTTAGCTTCCTCCAGGCTTCCCTAGAATCCTGTATATCTTATTTGTTTACAGTGAATTTTTCTTAATGTTTTTCAAAAAGGAATGTACAGATTGGATAGCCTTTATCCGAAGGGTCCAAAAGCATATTGGATTTTTTTTTTTTCATATTTTGGAGTGCTTGCATACAGATAGAGATCTTTGGGATAGGGCCCTAGTTTAAATACATAATTCATTTATGATTTCATATTCCCCACATTAGCCTAACAGTAAATTTGTACAATATTTTCAATAATCTTGTGCATAGATCAGTTTGATTTTAATTCATAAGGCAAAAAAGTAAAAGTAAAAAAAAAGTATGCTGGGCTCAAAAGTTCTGTATCTTGGATTTCTTGATAAGAAATGCCCCACCTGAACTGCGTACTGATAAATATAGTGCACCCTGGATGAGATATTGCTTTCTCTGTGTTTTGAATAAGCTTAGAAAGAGTCACAAGCCTGAGACTCCTACTGCATTGCAATTTCTGTTTTCTGTTCTGTCATGAGATATGCTCTGTGAAGTTGTATTTGATTGCCTTGCCAGCGTGGTGGGCATGTTTAAAAACTAAAACTTCCTTTCCTAGCCTAATATAGTGGTACCTTGGTCTAGGAGCATGATTTGTTCCAGAAGCATATTTGTAATACAAAACACTTGTATATCAAAGCAAATTTTCCCATAAGAAATAATGGAAACTCAGACAATTTGTTCCACAGCCCAAAAATATTCATATAAAATGGTACCTTGCTTAACAAGAACCTCACTTAATAAGCATTTCACACAACAAGCAAAAATTTCCAAGAAATCTTGCTTCACATAACAAGTTCCGTTTCACTTAACCAGCAAGCACGCTATGGGCATGTGTGCTATGCAGCCCTGACCTCCACATGGAGGCTCTTTAAAAGGGCTGCTGGCCAGCGCTGCTGCCTCTAACTGCCCCCAACATGGGGGCAGTTGCCTGGAAGTGCCAGAGGCAGCTGCCCCTAACTGCCCCCAAGTGCCCCCACTGACCACCTTGAATCTCCAGCAGCAGCCCAGGTAAGCATCCCAGGAAAGTGTCTTTGATTGCACCCTCCTAACTATGTCTACTCAGAAGTAAGCCCCATTGTGTTAAATGGGGCTTATTCCCAGGAAAGTGTCTTTGATTGCAGCCTCTTAACCATGTCTACCCAGAAGTAAGCCCCATTGTGTTAAATGGGGCTTACTCTCAGGAAAGTGTCTTTAGGATTGCAGCCTAAGTAGACTTCATAAGAGCATGCACATTGAATGCATGTTTTGAATTCAATTCCAGTGTTTTGTCATCATTTTTACATCCAGTTAATATTTTTATAAGAATATTTTGGGGGTTGTGGAACCAATAATTATCTGAATTTCCATTATTTCCTGTGGGAAAATTTGCTTCACTTAAAGAGCGTTTCACTTAAAGAGCATGCCTCCGGAACGAATTAAACTCTTTATGTGAGGCACCTCTGTATATCTGTTTTATCAGGAGTACTGCAAGCAGTTATTTTTCAATTTTGTATCACTTGATAGTAAACTGACATGTTTAGTGTATTTGAATGTCTGAAGTGCTTTTCATTTTTGTCTATAGTAAACTGGATACAGGCTTCCATGGTTCAGAGAGCTGAAAAGCCAGCTTGTTAAACCATGTATAAGAATCAGTAAAATATGAACTCCCTCCAAGATTATAAGGCCAAAGTGGATTTACTATTTTAAGTATGTTAGGAATCAAGAGCTCTTACTAAGCAGTGATGGAACTTGATACCATCAAGCTATTACCAGTTTTACTTAAAACAGAAAAGGGCTTGCTTGCTCTTGATAGCATTATTACTCTTTGTTGTATACTGTGGTTTTCACAATATCTTAAAGCGGATGGTCCCTTTAAAAAGTGGCTCACAATCGAAGGTTAGAAGGCAGTAAAGCAGGTAATGATACAGCATGTTGTACTTTCATGATATACGCTCATAAAAGGCAAAGATGATATGTTTTGAAAGAAAGCTGTTTTGATTTTTCCCCAAATGTAAAAATTCATAAGTTTACAGTGGTGCCTCTGTTCATGAATGCTTCTTCAGTTCATGAACAGGAATTCCACCAGAATTTTGCCTTTGTTCGTGAACTCTGCCTTGGGTGATGCACTGCTCTGTCACTTGGTCATGTCTTCCTCTAGATCTCTGTCTTGTGGTCATGGCTTCCTCTAGGCCTCTGTCATGTGGTCATGGCTTTCTCTAGGCCTGTGCACACTTGCTGTAAGGGCATTAGTCCAGTGCTGACCATATAAGTCCAGTGCTGACCTAGTGGTGTCACAAAAGTAGTATAAGGCACCTCTTCTCCACTCCTGGGTGGGAGGGGTTTGGCCAGTGCATAGGCATATGCCAACCTCCCCACACCAACACAGGAAGATATGCCAGCTGAGTTAGGCTGACCCAAATTGGTTAGGATTGCACCCTATGTCTGCAATCCTAATCCCCAGTTAGGCTGCCATAAACCCCCTAAACAAGTCACTTGCTTACCTGAGGATGTCACAGAAGTGCTATAAGGCACTTCTACACAACACCTGAGAGTGGGTGATGGCTAGGCCACTGCACAAACTTATGCTAGCCTTCCCACATCACTGCTGAAACAGCAGATAGGTGAGTTGTGCCAACCTAAATTGGGTAGGATTGTGCCCTGAGACCTTTAATTAAGAGACCAACTGCGCAGTGAGAGTTGAACAAATGTATCTTGAGTTTTAGCCATGTTAAAGACATTACTCATGTATGTAATGAATGTCATTACTTAATTACATAATTTTACTTTTAGTAAGAAAAAAGGGACAAATCTTGCTGTTACACAGCTGTCACTTGCATACTTAGCAATTGTTAGGTGGAAACTAATGAGTGATGCCATGAGGAAAGGTAGAGAACCACAGGTTTTCTTGCCTGCCTCAGAACTGAATAACTCAAAGAAAATACAGCAATTTTCTTCAAAAGGAATGAGCACGAAACAAGGACGCGCTAGATATGGAAAATAGCATTTGCTGCATATGGATACATATTTGCATGTAAATTACTCAAACTTACTAGAAGCTACTCCCTGAAACTTGTTGGTTTTAAAATCCTCTGCGTATACTGTCTTGCTGAATGCAGTGTCTGGGCTTGATTTCTATAGTATTTCAGTGCATGAATATTAACAAGAAACCTGTTAAAGGGTGCCTTTAATCACTTGCAATTTGAATTTCAGATTAGCTCCTTGGCAGGACAACATGCAGTACTTCCTCTTTAAGTAAAAGAATGTTTGGTTTTGTTGGATTTTTATATAGAACTGTCTCTGTATTTATTATTATCATTCTTTACTTAAATGTAATAATTGCTTTAACATAGGCCAAACTTTAGGTTATTCTTCCTTTTAAAAAAACATAAGAATGGCTTGCATCTGTGAACTCATCTATTCAATATTATTTTTTATCCATGAAGAATTTTTGCTTCTTTTGCAGGGAAATTGCTTTTACTAGGAAACTTCATGAAAAGGCTTCTGACCTAAGCTATTACTACATGGGGTTTTACATTCATTCATGCCCTAAAATGAGATATAAGGTAAGACTAAAGTTGCTTTATTTGTAAGTCTGAATTCTGTCTAATGTGTTTGAGTGTTTTATGTGGTTATGACAGACTTGTATATTCTCACTGACTTCCTCCTTTCTTTATTGGCCAGAATTGGGCTGGCTGCTTTTCAGATGGGTTCCAGCATAAAAGTCTTTTTGTCTGCTTAAGATTTGAGAGTGGAAAATACTGAGCAACTAGCTCTGCATGCCCAAGAGGATGATGGAATTCAATTTCTTAAAATATCCCCTTGCCACACCAGAAACTCACTTTTGAAATTCAGATTTCCAAAAGTGTCTCAATATTTTAGAAGCTACCATTCAGAGAAAAATATAACAATTTCTTTTAAAAAAAGGTAAAGGTGTCTCCCGCAGGTTAAACTGCTAGTTATGCCTGACTATAAGGTATGGTGCTCATCCCCGTTTCTAAGTCTTTAGAGCCATTGTTGTCCAAACACACTTCTGTGGTCATGCAGTCAGCATGACTGCCAAAGGCACGCAGAATACTGTTTTACCTTCCCACTGAGGTGGTACCTATTTATCTACTTGCATTTGCATGCTTTCGAACTGTAAGGTTGTTAGAAGCTGGGCTAAGGATGGGAGCTCACCCCATCTTGTAGGACCCGGGTCTTGAACACTGGCCTGCTGGTTAACAGGCACAGTGTCTTAACCACTTTCTCCACCATAGCCTTTGACCATTTCTTTAGAATATCCAAAACTCTTTGTTTTCCCTAAAGTAGCTCTTTGGCCCCTAGTCCACTTTGTTCAGGGTTGGTAGCATCACTTAGCATATTTTTAATCCTGTGGCGTTCCCTTTCACATAGTCCAATCTTAATTTAAAGCCTTTGTTATATTCCTCCTTCCTTTCATATTGACTGGTCCCAGGGTGATCAGTTGCCCAAACCTCAAAAGGAGGACAAGGTCTTGGATTCCTCTCAGCCTGGTATTTCTGGCAGACAATGGCACATTTGCCTACTTACAAGTAAAGCCGCAATATTGGGCAGTTTTACTTTCCCATAGAGCTCAATGCATATTTTTTATTTTTAGTTTTTTGGCCATAACTTTTGATAGGAAGGAGATATTTCAAAAATGATTTTTGCATTGGATTATGCACTTCAATACGAATCTAACAACATATGACACGATGGGATCTGCACACCATTGCAAAGTTCCAAAATGGAGCCAATGGAGGACAACGAAGCCCTTTTGAAAGACACCTAGACAGCAGACTAAAAAAGAGGACAAATCCGGAAATTTCCTGTCATATGGTCACCCTTTCTGGCCCCTGTAATCACCTGTGCTGCTACATTCTGCACTGCAGTGAACTGTTTCAGAGAGTAGCCTCCACCTAGAGCACAATAGTTCAGTCTTGAAGTTTCTAAAGTTTGAGTCACCAAAGGTCTAAAAGGCTTTGTTTTAAATTGTTTTACACAATTTTTAAGTGTATTTTGCTAACCATCCTGTGATCCATTGGGTTGAAAGGCTGGCTATAAAGTGTAAATCTATATATATTTAAAATTGAAAGATCACTGACTCACTCACTGATTCATCAATGCCCAGCCAAAATCGACGGAGCTAGAAGCGTGAAATTTGGAGTGCCATGCCATTTGCCTGCCGTGATGGAGGCACCCAGTAATAATCAGTTTTGGGAAATTCCAACCAGAATGTGATGAAAAAGAGGTACAATATGTTTTCTCCCAGTACTTTACATTCCTGACTGATTCCCAGTACTTTACATTCCTGACTGATTCCTGACTGATGGATGCTGTACCCCAGTCTCTGAACCAGAAGCATGAAATTTAGGGAGCATATTCCTTCCATGACAGGATCACCCACCTTGAACCGGTTTTTAGAAATTTAACCCCTAAGGGGCTGAAAAAGGGTGTAGCTCATTTTCAGCCTATACTTAACATTGAAGACTGATCAGTACCCAGCCCCAAATCCTGCACTTCCCCGGTAGGGGAGAAGGTTGCACCAGGGGGGTTCCATGGGGCGGGAGGGGATATTGCGCATGGGGAGATGGCACACAAGGTGGATGCTGCACAGAGGGTATTTTACTCCTGCAACATGGGTATATTTTTGCTAGTAATAAATAAAATAAGTGATTTTGAATACTTTAGAAAAGAAGCAGTCTGTTGAAGGAAAAATGGGATGCATAGTTTTTGCTGGAAAGCTTGTAACTACGTCCAAAACACTTTGATTGGATAGTTGAATGTTTGTAGCTGTCTTCTGTGCGACAATGTATTTGTTGATGTTTCTTCCAAACGTTAGTTTGAAGGAAATAACTGAAAATATGCTTTCTTTCATGGCAGCTCTGAGCTTTAAAAAAGTCTGTGAAACTTAATATATTGGATGAGTGGGTGGCTACTGATAATGACTGACATATTTGCATTTACTGTAGTTTAGATATTTCCCCAACATAAAAAGCAAAATGTTGATTTTTTTTATCTTCGGGGGGGGGGGGGATCAGTTTCTCCATGCATATGAAGTTTTTTTCTTGGCTTGGCTATGCAAAAGTTCTTCCAGCTCAAATTGAGCTTCTCACCAATTATTAAAGATACAGTGGTATTTCAGAATGTGCTACCAGCTGCTGAGCAAGACAGAATCTTGTCTGACAAAATACATTTTTAGTGGTAATCTGGCTTTTCCATCAAAAAATGTAATACTCTGTTCACAATACTATGGATATATGCTGATCCAGCTTTTGGCACATACAGTATGAAATACAGTCTTCTTAAATTTTACTTTACTGGAATGACAGAAAGCATTTAAGTTAGTAAAGGTCTGGTAAAAAGTTGAATAATTAAAGAGAAATATTTTGACCTTGTTAAATGTGCAACTTGATAGCTCGTTCCAAGGGAGTTCAGTTAGATTCCAGCTCATGTCCATAAGTACTTTTTTAATAGTACATTTTAAATGCCATCCATTTACTTGTTTTTTATTCTGCTTTTCTCCCTTATGAGCAACCAAAGTTTCCCTGGTGATGGAGGGAGGCAAGCACATGTTTCCAGAAGTAGCACAGAAGTGTCTTATGTCACTTTTGTGACACCTCCAGGTCAGCACAAGATTCTGGGGCTTAAGCCGGCCAAACTGGAGGTTAGGATTGCAGCCTTGGAGTTATAAAAGTAAAAACAAATCTTCTGAAAGAACCTTTGTGCCAGTAATCATCTTTTTGTATGGGGAAAAGTTGGGACAGTTTATCTGTTGGGTGCCAAATTGTTCTGTATGATTATTGTAAGTCTTCAGTTTGTCAGCGAGAGTCCCCAGCATGTCTTCATTTTAATGCTATTCTGGTTCTGGTGCATTGTTGCTGATAAGAATGAAACACAAAAGAATCATATGGCATTGGATAATTTTGCAGTATTGGAAATATAGATAGGTATTATCTAATGTTACTTGAGCCCTTCTGGTGGCCTGGTGGTTAGGAGGAAAAGGCTTGTGTATGAACAGCCCTGAGTATTGTCTCACATTTCAGCCCAGCAAAGATTGTCAGAGCAGTTTATAGAAGATCAATAAAACCATAACAATATAATTTAGCAACACAACATACATACCGATATTATCTGCATAAGTCAGACTTAAAGCTGGAAGATATGTCCAGAAATAATAAAGGGTTTCCTTTGGGTGTGATATTGAAAAGATAGTAAATTCAGGCCCTGGCAGCCCTTGCTGAGAACAGAAATTTAGAGCCTGGGCATTGAAGCTGGACCCATCTCTGGTCTCCCTTTTCTTGACCAAGAGTTGGATGACTCTTAGAAGAATCTCTAAGGACAGTTTTAACATCCAAGAAGATTCTTGTAGGGAAAGCTTGTCTTTTAAGTTAGTTGGGACCCAAGCCATGCATAGTAAAGCCTTGGATTGAGAGTAACTTGAATTGAGAGTGTTTTGCAAGACAAGCAAAATTTCTAATACATTTTGACTTGCAATACAAGCAGTGTCTTGTAAAAAAGCCAAAAAAATAGTCCTGGCCATAGCTTAATCCCAGATGGCTTCAATAACACCCACATGGATGTGTGCAATCAATGAGCTGATTCCTTTTCAGCTAGTAACTTGTCTTCTAGTGTTGTAACCTGAATGAGCTCTTTCCAGGATTCAATTTAACACCAAAATCATACCTGCTACTATAAAAAGAACAATAGGTGCAATATGCTTTTTATTGTGTCCCTTGAGTCTGGTGCAATTGAGACAGTTCCTACTCTGTATTATTTTCACTGACAATATCTTGTACATGAACATTCTTGCAACCTTTTTGTCTTGTCCCTAATTAACCTTAAGCTTTATATAAATTATCAAATGTTATTCATTTTGTTTTTCAGCTAAGCTTCCTTGCCCTGTGGCATTTCCCAGGCTCTTTTGGCATGTACGTTTTCATGCAAATTAGTTTCAGTTTAAGCTTGTGCTTCTGTCTCACTTTTCAAGAACTTTTTCCATTGAGTTTGCACATTTTAAAACAAGGTATACTTTAAAGTGTATGGTAGGACTAATAGTTTCTCACAGTGTATCTCAGTTTATTGTGTTAGATTCTATTTTATGGCATAAATGAGGTGTTTGATGGAAACTTGTTCCAGATTTGTATGAAAACCACAGCAAATGTTACTGTTTCAGTCCATTTCATTCTTATGACATGGCCCAGTTTTGGTTGGGAGAACATTAGGACTCCCCACATGTCAAAAAAGAAATGAAAGGCAAATTCATTTTTACCGTTAATCATTATACTAAATACCTTGGATGGATTGTGGTCATATGAAGAGGTTTTGTAGTTTCTAGTTTGCTTTTTCTGTTGTACTGTGCTTGAGAACCAATTTCTGTGGTTGGATTTTTGGAGGAGTCAGCATCTTTACAAGAGCACTGAAAGCTTGTACAGTAGTAGCCTGCAACTCCACATCCGCAAAGCTAAGCACTGGCAGCCTAAATCTCCTGAACCTCTGGCTTTTTCAGTTCCCTGACTGTGGAATTTAGTTAACCTTTATAAACTTGGCTTTGCTGCCTAAGCAGAAACGGAAAATCACAGCAAAGCAAAAGCCCTAGAGGATGTCTTAACCACATTCTCTTGCATGTTTGTCTCTAAAACCCTGAAAGGATTGCAAATCACTTGCCAGCCCGGCACACAAGGCAGCTGGCGCTTTGTTTCTTCCTGATGGATTTGTTACTCAGCATGCTATTTTTTGTCAGCATCCAACAAACACTGATCCTTATTGGCACCTGTCATATGGACTAATCTTGAACTGACTGGTTTCTTCAGTGGTGGCTTGATATGTTTGCTTCATTTAATAAGCCACAATGTGTAAGATGGGCCAGCTTCCCAATGGCCTGTTCCCTGTGGGTAAAAGAATGAGATGTTCTAGGAGCATAGCTGTCAAAAAAGATTTAACACGATAACATTTGGAAAGAAAAAGAGCTCACTTAGGTGCAACACAAATGCTAGGGTTGCATTAGAACCAGATCTGTTAGTTTCCGTTTGTGTGCATTATGTATTCCCTCTTAATTCTTAAGATAATTTTTTTAAACATAGAAACTGACCTCTGGTGGCGCAAGTGGTTAAGACACTGTGCCTGTTAACCAGCAGGCCAGGGTTCGAGACCTGGGTCCCCACAAGACGAGGATTTCCTACTACAGGCAGTGGGTTGGACTAGACGATCCACAGGTCCCTTTCAACTCTCTAATTCTATGAAATCAGAAGCTGATTGACAAGATGTAAAAATTGTTAAGGCACAACATCAGTCTTTTGGCAAGGTATTGCTGGCATGGGGATCACATTCCTCAAAGCTCCTTTAACAAATTACATTCCCCCAAACTCCTGCAGCACACCTGTGGACCATTAGCAACACATTAATGCATTCAATATTTCACATCACATTGAAAATGGCTGACTTAGGCAAGGCCACTCCTCCTCACTGTCAGTTTCTCAGGTACAGTACAGGAATACAGCTACTTTCTGTTTGGGATTGTTTTTGAAAATATTCAAAACAAAGCTAAAATCATACTCCCTGGAAAGTGTGGTTAGGATTGCAGCCAAAATCTACTAATTGTCTCTTAAAGCATACAGGCAGCTAGCAGGCTGCCTGAGCACACTATAAGCTTGTAAGCATATATAGTAACATGTAAGTGCAAGAAACACTTCACTGTGGTAAGCCTTTCCCTGTGTGGGAAGGAGTAGATCCATGGATACAAAAAAACTCTTTTTGTATTGATATACTATCCTTCCTCTCTGGAGCACTTATCAGCAGGCATCCGCCAGTCTTGAAAGACTATAGTATAGTGCTCATCACTGATCAGTGCACCAGTTAGCTGCCAGCAATGTGCATAGTTGTGGGTCTGCACAATGTTATAGTTTCTAAGTATACCTCTTTCCAAGATGTGTGTGTAGCATGGATTACTTTAATGCAGCTGAATTGTGAACTTGTCTGTCACCTGACCCATATGAAACTGCCTTATACTGAATGAGACCATTGATCTCTCTAGGCATTACTTTCAGTGACTATGTTTCTCCAGGTCTCAGATAAGTGTTTCATGTCCCCACCTGGAAATGTCATAAGTTGAACTCAGAGATCTTTTGTATACAAAGACATGTTATGTCATGAACTATGGTGCTCTTCCAAGTAATTTTGTGACTTCTCACTTTGTGTGGCATGAAAAGTGAGGATTTACCTTATGAGTCACATTTTTGCTTTCATTAGAAACACCAGGCTCAGAAAATTATTGCTCTTAATGAGCACAAATCCAAAGTCATCCCAGCACTTTTGCACTTAGTCGAGGAAGGCCAGCATGTGTCTGCTGCCATGGATCCTAGGAGGTGTGAATTTGCAGTGGCCTTTCCAGGCAAGGAGAAGGGACATTCTGGGTTGGGGGACCCGACTTAAGCAAGAGCTAGGAGTGCTTTCTTAGTGAATTAATGCTGTTCGCTCAGATACTCTAACAGACCTCACAGGTTTGTGGAGTACACATAGAATACCTTCTAATTCATACCTAGACACCAGGATTATGTCCCATGAAATTTTTGATGTGGTTTATCCAAATCCATTCACTGACCATGCTAACTTTTTAACATAAGGAAGCTCTTTAAAGATGGCCTGCTGGGTCAACATAGCATGGGATTTTAGCTTGACAGATTTCAGAGCTTTGGACAACATGATGTATAAACTTTTGTGATAGCTACAGACTGTAATTGTGGACCTTAATTGCTCCCCTCCCATAGATAATCTCATGTTTCTTTTTATTAGCTTGGGAAAATGTAAATATGTCTGCTGCCTTGTATGCAAAGAGGCACATGTTTAGATCTTGCCAGATGCGAGGTTGTTTGCTTTCTAACACAAACAGTGCATTGAATAAAATTTATAAAATGTATAACATTAATTTATAATAAACTAGCAAAAAGCGTACCTTTCCCCATACAACATCCCCCCACGGCGCATCAACACCCCACGTGCAACTTCCTCCCATGCACAACTTCCTCCCATGCGCAACTTCCTCCTATGCGCATCAACCCCCATGTGCATCAGTCCCCCATGCGCAACATCTCCCTATGCACATCATCCCCCATGAAGCAACTTCCCCCATGAAGCAAATTTTCCCCCATGCGCATCATCCCCCATGCACAACTTTCCCCATGCACATCATCCCCTCATGCGCATCATCCCCCCATGCGCAAGTTCCCTCCATGCACAGCATCCTCGCCAGTGCAACCTCTTCCTCTGAAAAACATCCCCCCCCCCCCCCCCCCGTGGTTGGATGTTGTTCAGTCTCCCATGTTAAGTATAGGACAAAAACACGTTGCCCCTTTTCAGCCCCTGAAGGGTTAAATTTCTCCAGATGGTTCTTGGTGGGTGTTCAGGGGACAGAAGGAACTCCCAGGCCCAGCAGTTGGGGCAGAATGTTGATGAGTCAGCAATTCTCAATGCAAAGTATAGGGAGGAAAACGCGTTGCGCCCCTTTTCACCCCCTTCCAGTTGGAATTTCCGAAAACCGGTTCTTAGTGCACTCCTCAGTCATGGAAGGAACACCTATCCCAAATTTCATGCTTCTAGGCCCAGCGGTTTTGGCAGGGCGGTGATGAGTCAGTCAGTCAGTGACTTTTCTCTTATATATATATATAGACTAAGGGCTAAATCCATAGCAGTTATGGGTCCACGCAGTTACGTCACCCTCTAGTGTTATCTTATGGAAAGTGATCTTAACTGCTCTGGAGCCAGGGGCTTAATTTCACTTTAGGATATAGGCCTATGTGTACAGCTTAGGGGCTGTGAGTGGCGCAAGCGGTTACCAGCAGGCCAGGGCTCAAGACCCAGGATGGCCCCACAAGTCAGGGTGAGCTCCGGTCCTTAGCCCAGCTCTGCGACGCCAGCTGGATCCAATTGTATTGGCTCTGCCTTTCCATTGGACTAATTCAGTGGCGTGGAGAGGGGGGATTTGCTGCTTGGGTAACAGCCTATCCTCCATAACAATCTAACCCAGGGTTTTGTGCTTCGCATGCAGTGTATGCAGAGCATAATACCATAGTCTTTCAAGACTGACAGAGGCCTGCTTTTTTTTAAGTGTACAGCATAAATTGATTAACCTCCTGCTTTTCCATTTAAAATAAAATCTGTGCATATGTAAAGATTTGAATTTCAGGTAAGTTGAGGAAGAAGAGAAGGGGTTAATAGCCCCTGAGTTATTAGGAGTAATTTGACTACTGCTGTTGTCAAAGAGAGCTGCCAAAAAGATTAATTCCAGATTCCTATAACAAGCCTGAAACAAACTGTGAATGAGACACCAGGGAGAGTTTTATCATGTCTAATTCATGCCCCAGTGCAATTATATAGTCGCTAATCACAGCAGAACACAAATATGACTGTCTTGAACTATGTTGAAGTGAGAGGGCAGCTAAGATAATGCCTTGTGAGGGTGCCATGATTTACATTACCAAAGCATGCAGATGGGCTTGCTCTAGAAACTTAGTACCTTTTAGATTATGCAATTGTGATTTATAATGGAGTATGTGTTTTCTTGTGCTGTCTTTCATTGTAATCTATTATGATAGGAAGCATAGCAAATTTTACACCGTTGACATTGTGCAGAGAACAAATTCATTTTGCATGCTCTTAAATCTCTAAAATTTTCTGACTTCTAGGTGTTAGTAGATGGTAAGTTTACATTAGAGCTGTAATAATATAGAACTAGTTAAGATTGCACGAATGATTTTTCTGTTTATCAGCTAGTGATTTATCTATTGAGCATCTGTGGAAATTTTGTTTTTGATTTGAATTAGATCAGTGACTTCTTGCCCCAATTAACCTAAAGAATTAATTCTGTTGTACTTTTATCTGTTCTTATTGAGAAGTTGTCTTGTTCATACATGCTGCTCTCCAACTGATTTTTTAATACCTTTTTTAAATGCTGAGGACTATAAGTCCAAAATTGTAGACCAGAAGGAAAATAGAAGTTTTGGTTGGTCCCCCATAAGGATTCCAAGAAGCTAAGGTTTAATGTGTCAGCCTTGGATTTAAAACTGATTTATCTTTTGAACCTTGCAAGAACATGTATGTGTTTCTTTCATCCTTTCTCCTTCCTTTCTTTGCAGCTTAAGTAAGTTTCTAAAAACATGAAGCAATACTGCATTGCTCCCAAGCCAATGCTGCATTTTTTCCTATTAGAATCAATAGTTGTAGCAGGGATTGATGAGGGAAAAGGAATATGATTGTAGGAGCCCAAATAGAATCTGTGGGGGATCAGAAGGACAATGGTGAGGAAAGATGCACACATGTATGTGTTAGTGCATTGCATTCGGCTTGGGTATGCATTCGTCGGCCACCAGAGGTTGTGCAATGGCAACAGAAATGGATCCTAGGTCATTGTAGCAGAAATTTATCACCAGCTTGTCTGTCATTAACATCCTGGCCTTACAACTGAGCAAACGTTATCCCATTTCAGAAGTAAGAAAAAGCACACACACAAAAGAAATAGTATCAGGTCCAGGGCAACATCTGTATCTTGAAATCCTTAAGGTGACGGGCTTACAAATGCAACTATTGTATTCACAAGATTTTGTTTGTTTATTGCATGTGACTCAGCTATACCAAAGTGAAATAAAAGCTTAGATTTCTAAAACTGCACAAACATACATTCAGTGGATCAGCTTATAATAAAGTCTAAAAGGGAGAGGACAGATTGCTGCATTAGTTCTCAATCGTGCATATCAAGATTTCAAACTACATGAATTAATTTTTAATGCATATTAAGTTAGAATATTATTGAAGATATAAGCTGTTGATATACTGCTTGCTTTTTGGACTACCTCAATAAATCCACAGTAGGACAGAGTAATTAGTTCTCTTGCTGTGTTTTTTTGTTTAATCTGTTTTGGCAATTTAAATAGGACCATATGTGAATTGTTTAAGAAGAAGAATGACATCTTGATTTACTAACCACTGGGATATTATAATCTCAATTAAGCTAAAAATTCACTGTTTATCTTAAGGAAAACTGTCACTGGTAAAACAGCTTTAAAATGTATACAATCTAAATTACTAATATCACTCTCAGCAAAGCACAAAAGGGAATCTGTTCTTAACAACTATGAACAGTTCTGATAGGCTTATATAGCCACACATGTTAAGGGCCACAACTTTATAGTTTGAACTGTTAGCTTTGAAAGTAGAAAGGTAATGATTACCTTCAGTGCAAGGTGTTCTTTTCTTGATCTCATTTTTTATTCCAAAATTATCATTTTGATTATTCATATTAATATATACAGTATTATAATTTTAAGAGCATGGATGCATTATATTAATGGCCATTTAGCATTCCTTGTATAATTTGGTAGCCAAAAAACTCAATAGCTTCTTAATATTTTACATTCAATAAACTTTTTTTGGATTTCTGTATTTTTTTTATTCTCTGGCATTCCCAGCATAACTCCAAGAAAGAAGATAGTGTTTCTGTCTTAATATCAGTACATTTATATTTTATGCTGCATTAAGACCAAAAGATGAATGGAAACGTTTTTAATATATTGAAATTAGAAATACTCAGTACAAGGTTTTGAAAAGTAAATGTGATTGGGCTTCAATGTGGCATTTGCCTTCAGTGGAGACCTTGGGTTTCATCAGTAGCTTGAATCAACAGATTAATTCCAAGTAAATGCCAAGTATGATTGATGATTTCCCATAAAGCAAAAGAGAAGCCAAGTTCACTCGATCAGCTAATTGTGGTTAGTCAGAATTAGGAATTACACTTAAGTATAATAAGAACAGACTTAGGATTTCTGTTCCTTTCTTGGCTCTCCAGATACATGGCATCTTTAAACCATGGAACTACCATAGCACATGGTCTGAAGTCGGTTTAAATCTGGCTTAAAACCAGGATGTTAAATATACTTTCAGATTTGGTTTAATCTGCTGGTTTGCCAGCTCTGGATGGCCTGTAATGTACCGTAATTATTTAAATCAGTGTTCGTAACGTTTTGAACTCTACTGCACCACTTCACATAACCCACCTATTCAAAGTATCATTGGCAATAACTGGCAGTCACATCATTGCCAGTTACATGTAGGTTGAACCCCTGCTAACTGGGCAGGAGGCACTCTTTCAAATATGTGTTCCTCTTTTATTTAGCAGGGGAGAGTAACTGGCCCTAAACACCCCAGCAATGTCTGTTCAAGTGGCTTCTCCTGGTGTGTTTTTTTTGTTTTGTTTTGTTTTGTTTTGCATTTTAGATTGTGAGCCTTTTTGGGACAGCGACCCATTAGCTATTAATTAGCTATTAATTTTTTCATTTTCTTGTAAACCGCTTTGTGAACTTTTGAGTTGAAAAGCGGTATATAAATACTGTAGATAGATAGATAGGAGGCCAGATATGACATGACAAACATCAGCTCAAGGTAGACTGGAAGGTTTTTACGAGTGAGGAAAAGCGCAGCACTAGTTGCCAATCTATGCTTACTGTTGTTTGTTGCATCATGTTTCTGGTCTCACTGCCAAGTGGTAATTGTTCAGTGGTCCAGCAAGTCCCACCAAATAGAAACTCAGTTACCACTGTTGGTACCTGTACCACTGTTTGAGAAACATTGATGTGAAGGAATGAGGACTCGTGGCTTATGAGCAGAGAGGAGAGGACATCGGCTTAGGTGGCACTCCAAATTGGGTAAGCCACAGTTAACTTAGGGCGCAATCCTAATCAACTTTTGAAAACTGGCATAGCTATGCCAGTGGAGCATATGCTGCATCCTACAATTGGGGGAAGTTATGGAGGCCTCCTCAAAGTAAAGGAAACTTTGTTCCCTTATTTATGAGTTGTATTGCCCTTACCCAGGAGCAGAAAAATTGGTTAGGATTGCACTCCCAGTTATTTGAGTTACCCAGAGTTGCAGAACATAGGAATAATAAAATCTCTAGGGGAAAGAAAGACGACACAGTTATGTGGCTTTTTAGTAGACTATTCAAACATCCATCCTTATTCTATAAAAGAAGTTATCTGTGAAAATATATTTCTATTTTATGTATAAATCATATCAATTTTATCATATTGATCAAAATCATATCAATTTTAGATAAAGGAAAAGTTTCCGTCTTAATCTTCTATCAACATAGGCTATCACAGGAGATTTACAAAAAAGAGTGTTTAGAGACTATGAGCACAATCCTAACCATGTCGACTCAAAAGTAAGCCCCATTATATTCAATTGGTCTCACTCCCAGGAAAGTGTCTTTAGGATTGCACCCTATTCTTCAGCTACATATGCTTCTAGAATCTAAATATCTCTGAAGAAAATTACAGTTCAAAACACATCAATGTTATATTTTTAAGGGATTTCTCAACTGAATGAAATTCTTACAGAATTGCAGGCATTCACGTATTTTTGTACAAGTAAATAAATAGAATGCATTCCTTTTGGAAGTTTATTACTTCTCAGGGCCTTCTAATTCCTAAGACAATGTTTAAAATACTTTTGGCTACATTTCTGTCTGTGTGACTATAGCACTGTCTCTCTCTCCCTCAGGGGGGCAATTTGATATAAAATGTATTATTGTAGTAAACCATATCCACACAAGCAGGAACCAAGGACATAGGGAGTTTAATAAAACAAACTTTATAGGACAGTGTTTCTCAAACTTTTTATCAACAGGGTCTCACTTTTAAAAACTACACAGTGTTGGGACCCACCTAGCTTTATGACACAAAAAATAATGTTCAGCAGAAAAAAGGAAAGGAGATTGGCTATAGAACAAAGAAGACTGCATATTTGCATGCTCCAGTGGTTTTCTTTACCCTGGCCATCAGTATTGGCACTGGTCTTTCCTGCTTCTAGGGTGAGTACTGGCTCTGGTCCCTTCATGGATATCCAGCTCCTATCCCCATGAATAGACATTGTGGAAGCACCAGATCCAACCCACTTGGTGGCTTGGCAAGAGTCCAGGATCCCCCAGGGTGGTTCTTCCTGGCTTTAGGCCTCCTCTCATGCTCCCAGATTATGCCTCAGGTTAAGGGCTTCAGTGTTTTTGCTGATCTTGGCTCTGGGATTTGAGCAATGCTCCCCTTTTGGGTATTCCCAAAAGTCACTGCTTTCCCTCCAAATGCTGTATTTCCTCTCCAGATGAGCAGTCTTCACCCTGTGTAAGCCACAATCTGCCATAATAAAATGTATGATACAATTGAATGTATTTTTAAAAGAAGCTTTTGGAAATAATTTGATCAGTAAAATGCAACTGTGAAAATTCTTTTATTTGTAATTGCAGTATAGGACTGTTTTTTCAAGTTTTCATTTTGATACCAAAATCACATGTACTGTATAGACAAGTTGAGGAATTTTAAGTGTATCAGAGGCTCAAGATATGGAGAGGAAGGTTCATTTGTTTTCTTTAACCTCCCTGAATGCTTGCATACTTGTAATATTTGGGTTTCTTAAAGCTTTTTTTATACCCGTCAGGCACTTGGAAATTATTATTTCAACTGTGAATAAACATTCCACCATTTTACCTTGGTAGAGAATCAATAAAACGTTTTACTTCTGTCATCACAAAATGCATAAAAATAGCTGTAGACTAAATAATGTTTGTTGGTCATGGAGGGATAGTTTCATCATCTTTTCATTCTGTTGTTCAAATATTAGATGAAATACAAATTACTCTTTTGAGACTCTTGTAATCATCTCAAGCCTTGCATTTCATGTTAGGCAGAAGTGACTTTCGTATGATGATTGACTGTTTGTTTGTAATTCTAACAAAATCTCCCAAAAGAATTCAGCATGTTCTCACTTAAGTTGTCTTTAGGTCTTATGTCCAAACTGTTCAGTAAAAAGCTATGTTCATGGGGTGGTACATTAGGACACAACCATTGTAAGGCACACTGTGTGCGCTCTAAAAATTGAAGACTTAAATGTCGTCTTTTGTTTTCCAAGCTGGTATATCACAAAGCTGTAGCATGGTTTTTCTTTTCTCTGAATTCATGTAGTAAAAATATTTTCATAACAAGATTTGAGGGGAGAAGCTGATGAGGATTTGAGCAGAATTGCATTCCTTTTAAAGACCCCAATTGCAAAAAGAAATGCCACTATCTTTGATTTAGATCTGGGGTGGGCATACATTTTGCAGGAGGCCCATGTCTTCTCTTTAGCACTGTGTCAGGGGATGGGAAAAAGAATTTAAATTTCAAATTTCATTAATTTACCTTAATGAATAGAGGCAGAACTTGTATGAATGAATGAATTTTACTGAGCTTGTTTATAATGCACATCAGAACTATAATACAGAAATGTAGAATCACCTGAGAGGAAGGGGGAGGAGAGGAAGGGATTATTTTCACTATCTTTCACTAGCAGCAGGTTCCAGGAAATGCTGGGAGTCCTGCGCAACACTCCCCAAACTTTGGAACATTTGCAAAAGAGTGTTCCAAACTACTTCTGTTTTCCTAGAGGTGCTTTGGAACAATCATTTCCAAATGTTCCAAAATTGAAGGAGTGTTGGAGACGGCTCCGTCAGTTTTTGATTTAACAATAAGTAATTTCGTGTTCAAATTAAGTACAGGAAAGCAAATTAAGCACAGAAAGCAATATGAGTGTTTTTAGCTTTTATTTTAACATGTCCTACATTTGTCCTATATTTTTGGGTGTCCTACATTTTGTAACATGGGAGGAATTTTGGCTTGAATGACAGGAATTTGGGGGGACTTGTCCTCCAATTTGAGTTCAGGCATCTAGTTACTCTGAACTCCCCATATCCTCTAGACCCTGCTTCAAGTGAACATTAATGAAAGCATCCCTTTTCTGTCCCACTTACCAACGCAATCCTGGGGATCATGTTGTTGCCCTCTTTCCTTCCTGCAAAGACTTACTTAGGGTGTAATCCTAACATAGGCTGGCACAACTCATTGGTCTTCCCCATTTCGTGGTGATGTAGGAAGGCAGGTGCACGTCTGTTTACTGGCCTAACCCTTCCCTTACAGCCCTACAGCACTTTTGTGACACCCACAGCCTAACAAGGGACTTATGTTGGTGCTTAGTCTGGCCTAACTGGGGCACAGGACTGCAGCCATAGGCAGTAAATCCCCCTTAAAGTTTGAGAACCACCGCTCTAAGAAAACAGATCCCTCAAAGCATTGAACTGTGTGATTAAAAGGTTGAATTGAAACTGTACAGTATGTGTGGGAAATCTTAAGAATAAAATTTGTTGTGGAAAATGTTCCTTTTGAGAAGTTTGCATCTCAAGATTAGACTATCAATTGGGAACTTCCTACCTCAGCAGGACAAAATGACCTAACTGGACTTTTCCAGCTCTTGTTTCAGTGTGTTTTTATTGTGTTTAGTGTGTTTTACCAATTTGATTGATTGATTGATTGGATTGGATTTGTACTCCACCTTTCTCCCCAATGTGCACTCAAGACAGCTAGCAATCAAGAATTTATGGAATAAAACAATAAAATATGAATAAAACAATAAATACACTTAAAAGCAATAAAAACACATTGTGGCTGCAATCCTAAAGACACTTTCCTGGGAGTAAGATCCATTGAAAATATGGGCTTACTTTTGAGTAAACGTGGTTAGGATTGTGCTCTGGGTCTGAGAAGTGTTCATCTGGCTACTATTAATATCTAAGCTTCTAAAAGGCCAGTGTGTCCCTACTAAAACACTCTAACACTTGATAATATACTAAAGTATCTTAAAAAAGGATTTGTCTCAAATGACAATTCCAAGTTTTCAAGCCACTTTTTCCAGTGTAATAGCTACGTTTTCCTCTTTTTCATGGGCACAGGGTTCCCTGGAAATTATGTGAAAATTTAATAGTCCAGTGATGTCTAACCTGCTGCAGAGAAAAGGAAATGAGAATTTCTACGCTATCAGGTTTCTCAACTAGAGGGCAATTTGACAGAAAAAGGATTAATAGCATCATCTTCACAACAATAGGGAATCAACTTTTCTTTCTTTCCTTCACAATATGTCTGCTTTATCTTTTTTTACGCGTTTATTTTATTTCTTTTCTTTAAAAAAACATGGACACGGTAAGGTAATGGAATATGTTGCCTGTTTGGGTTCCAAGAGCCTAAAGTTGTACAGAAACAGTTCCTATACAGAGTTATACAAATTCAGAAGGATTATCTGTATATCAAATACAGTGTACTCCACAGATGTACCTATACAGTAAACCCCAATATCTGCCACAATCAAGGGTTTTTCTAATGCACACGTTTGCTATGTGTGCACAAATGTGCAAGTAAAGTTAACTGAGTGAATATAATTTGAACCCAGATTTGAAACTAAATTAACCAAGGGGACCGATTAGTCCCAAGTCCTGCATCAGTCAGCCAACATTCTCAGAAGGGGATTCCAGGCTGAAATTCCCAAGAACCACTGTTCTGTATGATTCCAGAGTCAGTTTTAGAAGACAGACACAAAGCAAGCTTATTTTTTTGTACTGAAAACCAGATAGTTCATTGGCCAAATGTGAGGAAAAGCCATATGTTCCAAATGTGGAAAAGGCCACAAGTTTTACAGTAAAAGGCATATATGAGGAGAAAACCTTTCATAGCCATCAGAAGAACATAAGGAAAATCTTACTGGATCAGGCCAAAGCTGCTGTTGCTTATTGTTGGAGAGGTGACAGCCTATTAGCAGAATCACCCTGTATATAATCAGAAAGTGTATAAATGTTGGCCAGATATCAATAGGGGAGTTTACTGCTTATCTGAAATGCTTGTGAGTTGCTCTTTCCTACTTTGTTTAGTCTTCTCTTTGGTTTCTTTTCCTGTCTTTCTCTTTCTGCCTATGTGTAACAATCTGCAGTTCTTTTGTTGTTCTTAGACCTCTTACGAAGTGGGCAGGTGAGCACGTGCTTGGGGGTCCCTAGGCAGCCCCTTCACTTCACCACAGCTCTGGGCGCTGGTAAAGAGAGGCACCTGGTGGAGAGGTGGGGAGGCAGCAGCAGATGGGGAGGAGCATTGTGGTTCCAGATTCATGGCCCCTGAAAATCCACGGACAACTGGAACTGTGAAACTGGAACCACGAATTAGCAGCGGTCTACTGTATATTGAAACACTAACTGAATGTTTCCATTGTTGCATGTGTAAATTTCAAAGAATATTTGTGAGCCCTGGGCACCAGAATGTGCCAGGAGACAGTGGCATGGAGCCGTGGACACTGGGCACCCATACCAGTCAGTGGGCACCATTAGGCAGTGGGTACCACTGTGCAATGGCCAGCAGATACCACCAGGCAGCAGGCACCACATAGCAGTGGGCATAGGGCATCTTTACCCATTGGGCCCCACCTTGCAGTTGGCACTGGGTACCGGTTTAGCAGGATCCTGGCATTGCTACTGTTCACCAGCAGCACCATGCACTACTGCATAGCACTACTGCATAGCACTCCAGTAGGCACCCCCAGCCATCTTCGTGCAGTGTGTACTGGGCATCCCTGCTTACTGGTCAAGAGACACTCTTTCAAGTGGGTGTTCTTTTCTTTAGCAGGGGGAGAGTAACTGGCCCTCCACACCCCAGCAATGTCTGTTCTAGTGGCTTCTGCTGGTGTTCTTTTTGCACTTTAGATTGTGAGCCCTTTTGGGACAGGGACCCATTAGCTATTAATTAGCTATTAATTTTTTCATTTTCTTGTAAACCGCTTTGTGAACTTTTCAGTTGAAAAGCGGTTTATAAATACTGTAGATGTAGATGTAGATCCCTGCCAGACATCAGGCACCGATTCTATTTTAGTGGGTCCTTAAATTGCAAAAGGAATATGGTCCTCAAATTTCACGCTTCTATGTCAAGAGTTGGGGCTGGGTGTTGATCAGTCAGTTTTCACTGTTAAGAAAATGTGAAATCCAAAACATTTAAAAACTGGAGCAGACAATTTATCACAACATTTCATTAATAACCCATGAGAAGTAAACCCTACAATCGAGTAACTATGGGAGCACGTAAGAGACATTTTGTGCACCCGTAGTTACTGCACCACCTAGTGAAAACCTATGGGAAATTCATATTGCAATCCAGAGTAAATTTTTCTTACACTGGAGCAAGAACTCCCCGTAGTTACACTGGATTGCACTCATAAACACAAGCTAAATTACTGCAGCAAAAGCATGCAAATACAGAGTAAAGAAACAGGCTAAGTGAAGGCAGCCCAGGTATAATGCGTCACTACCCAACCCAAACACTAATAAATAACTTTTTTTCAGAAATCACTGAAAACTACAGAGGAGACAGATTTTAAAAATTTCAGTAATGAATTCTGTTAAAACAATGCCAACTGAGAAAGGCCCTGTTTCTTGCTGCTATGCTATTGGGTTCTAACAGTGATGAAACCTCCAACAGGGCCTTCTCTGATGACTTAATGGGTTGGATTTTATGGGAGTAGGAAGTGTCTCAAATGTTGATACGTGCCAAGCTGTATCGGACTTTAAAGATATTCAGAGGCTTCAATGAGGATAGAACATAGATTGGGTAGAGCGATCTGGAGGATAGACCATAGATTGCAGTGAAGAGAAATGCAAAGAATGTATTCAGCAACTCTGATATTCCCATATCCTCTTTTTAACCTTCCCTTTATTATTATTTTTCTTTAATTCCTTCTATGCTGTTTCTCTTCTCTAATTTCCTTCACGAAACTTACTTTAAAAAATAAAAACAGCATTGGGATCTAGTGTGTGAATTTCTTCTCAGCCCCAGAGACTTGTGGAGGCAGAAGAAAAGAATGTGTCATATGGAGACACGGGAAGCAAAAGCTTGCCAGAAAACAGGGTTGTTCTGCTGGGTCATTCTGCTGGGAGGTTGCTGGAGGAGGAGGCCAATTGCTGACACCTGGGCTACAAAGGCTAAACCTGCTTGGTGAGGCTATGCAAGCCTTTTGGACCCCGCTCCAGGTCAGATTAGCAAGGCCATTTCGTAAGGCCTTTCTTTTGGGACCTGATTGGATGGAGCCACAATATTAAGAGGGGTAGTGCTTAAGGCAGCTGGATGCATCGCACCTGTAGAAGGCATAGTTGAATTGTTTACCTTCGTTTTTGCAGCATGGGATCGCTTCCCTTGTGAGAAAAGCGTGGGTGATTTCATATATCTTTGCTTCCCCTGTTAGAGAAAGGTGAGACAAAATCTATTGTCTCTGTACCAGGCTGGACATTGGGAGCTGACTTGGTGCGAGTGGTCCATCTTATCATCAGGGCCTTTTTTTCTTTCCTCACCCTGATTTCTAGTATTTTTGTTTGTTTGTTTGTTTGTTTGTGTGTGTGTGTGTGTGTGTGTGAGAGAGAGAGAGAGAGAGAGAGAGTATGTGTCAATTTTTAAACAGGTGCATTTTGACAGGGTAGGCCTCGCCTGTAAGGAATGTGTCTATATTCAGAAAGGGAGGAAATGGCATCACCATCAACAGAGTAATGGGCCATGGGAGATCTATCCATACAAAAATGATTTAATCATTAGACACGCTAGAATGTTGAACAGATCCAGTTATTACAATCAGTAGGGCCACAAAATTATTTCAGTATTTTAGAACAAGGCTGCACAAGTCACACGGGGATTTGGAGTTGGGTGTCATCAGTATGAGGATGACACTCAGCTCTATCCTTTCCTCCTTATACTAAGGGGGCTCTCTGTTTTGGAGCGCTGCCTGGAAGCAGTAGGGATGTGGATGAGGGCAGAGATTAAATCCTGACAAGACAGAGGTCCTCCTGGTTCAGAAATCCATGATGCAGGTACTGGACTGTCATCTTGGTCTAAATGGGGTTGCACTCCCTCTGAAAGAACAAGTTTGTAGCTTGGGAGTGATCCTGGATTCACAGATGCTTCTGGATGCCTAGGTTTCAGCCGTGGCCAGGAGCGCCTTTGCCCAGCTTCGGCTGGTGTGCCAGCTCCAGCCATACCTGTCTCAATCAGATCTGGCCACGGTGGCTCATGGCTTTGTGACATCAAGAAAAGATTACTGTATCACGCTCTTGAAAATGGTCTGGAAGTTACAGCTAGTTCAGAACGTGACGGCTCATGTAGTTGCTGGAGCTAGGCGTTTTGATGGTGTCACGCCGCAGCTCTGGCAGCTACACTGGCTGCAAGTTCGGGTCCAAGCTGAATTTAAGGTGCTAGTTATAACCTTTAAAGCCCTAAACAGCCTGAGACCTGTGTACTTGAGAGACTGCCTCCTTCTGTACAATCCAGCTCATTCTCTGGGGTCATCTGAGGTGGCCCTGTTGGTTGTGCCACCATGGAGAGAGGTTAGGGGAATTGTGGCCAGAAACAGGGCCTTCTCTGTTGTGGCGCCTGCACTATGGAACTCCCTCCCCTTTGAATTAAGAACTGCTTCCTCACTCTTAATCTTCTGGCGGGGCCTAAAGACTGTTTTATTTAAGAGAGCCTTTGAGACCTGATAATGGCTGTTTTTTAAAATCTGATGCTATTTTATGGCTGCATCCTATTTTATTTTAATTGATTTTCTAATATTGATATTTTAATTGTAATTTTATTGTTTTAATTGTAATTTTATTGTTTTAATTGTAACTGTTTTAATTGTATTTTATGTATGACTTAGGTGCCCTTCGAGGAGAAAGGCAGAGTACAAATCAAATAAATAAAAATAAAATAAAATAACGTATCATTCACATTGTAACACAAATGCATTTCTGTAAATAAAGTGGCAGTGTGGTCTCATTAAGCTGATAAAAATGTGTAAGTTGTTATTAGATTGACCTGACTTGTGCAGCCTTGTTCTAAAATACTGAAATAATTTTGTGGCTCTGCAGATTGTGATAACTGGATCTGTTCAACATTCTAGTGTATCTAATGGCTAAATCATTTTTGAATGGATAGTTAGATCATTGTTACAGCTGCATGCATGTAGTCTCCCAGCGGGTCACAGCTGATAGTATACTGCAAGCTAAACGATTGTATTCATAATGTGGAGTGCTGGAGGTGTGAATTGAAATTTAGGCAAGAGGCAGCACCAGAAGAGAATGAAGACTAAAGGAGAAAATGTGCTATCTATTTTTCTGTGGCTTTAATAATTTTTTCCAATGCGAACAATTTAGCCACGTAAGGCTGCAACCCTAACCTCCACTTAGGCCAGTCTAAGCCCTGGCATAAGTCCTGTGCTGACCTGAGGGTGTCACAGAAGTGTCATAAGACAGTTCTGCCCCACTCAGTTAATGCACTGCATATGCCAACCTCCCCACACCATCCCAGAAAGATAGGCAGGTGAATTAAGCTGGCCTTTATTTTTTATGATTATACCCTTAGTATATCATTTTAAAAGTTGTCTTGCTACTTGAAGTTGCTGGTTGTGTGTGTGTGTGTTAACCAGGAAGAGTCATCAGTATTTTCTGCAAAAGTGATTCAAGGAAGTAGTTTCAAAAAGAAGTACAGCAATGGTCCATTATATATTGTTGTGTACCCAATCCCCATACTATTGTTTAATGATTGGAATGTCCCATGGGCTTACAGGTATGTACGTCACCTGCACAGACACCAAGGCAACTTCTTCAGCATTTGTCCCATATAATGGTGGGGTCTGCTGTTTTGGATTAGAGTCAACTCAATTATGTTTTGTTGTAATATTGAGGAAGCTGGCTTGCCTGTCACAGAGGCGTATTGCCGAGTCGTTACCTTCGCAGCAAAGTGGTACCTATTTATCTACTTGCAGCTGCAATTCTGACTCCCAGTTAGACTAGCCTAAGTCCTGGCACAAGTCGTGGTGGCCATAAGGCACTTCTGCGCTACTCCTCAGGCTTAGGCCAGTGCACAGATATGTGCCAGCCTCCCTCCACCTCCATGGAAATGGTTAGCAGGTGAGTTGTGCCGACCTAAATTGGTTAGGATTGTGCCCTGTAATTGCATGCTTTTGAACTGTTAGGTTGCCAGGAGCTCGGATAAGTGACAGCGTAGCACTTTCAAACACTCATAACTATGAGCCATAGTTCTTGAAAGGGGTGTGAGGAGTGTGACGGGTGTTTTCTCTTGAAAGAGGAAGAAGGCAGACCACAGAAGTCCTGGGTGTTCCTGATCAATCAGCATAATATTTGAACCAAACTACTAATACTAGTCTAGGTCTCCATGAATCAGCATTAGTCTCAATGTGGTGACTGGAAATCAGTCCAGAGACTGGCTCCTTTATTTACAGTGTAGTCCTGTATCTGTGTACTGTACTCAGAAATAAAGCCCTGTTGTATTTAATTCTCAGAAAAGTGTGCATATGATTGCAGTAATAATGATACTATTGTATGGGGGAATCCAGAAATAGTCAAGTTAAGAAGCCTAACCACCCTCCTTATCAGTAATGCGAGAAGTCAAAAGGCAAGGTTTTTGCTTTCACTTTAAGAAGAAACCACAATTCTTTGTTGTATATGAATTTAGGAAGTGTAGTTTAACTATAGAACAGACTATTGTGCCCTTATGCACATTGATGTAGTATTAAAATGTGGTTTGGCATTATATTGGAACTCATCATTCTCTTCCAGTGAAAATATCCTGAACTACTCAAACAAATGATGTAGTTGTGTTCTAGTCTTTCTGGCTTGAGTTTGGCTGTGGCAGAGCCATCATCAGACTTAATTCTGGAATATTTAATGCAAGAGCAGGCAAAATGGAAAACTTTGTCTCTTCTGGTTCTAATACAGTTCTTATTCTGTGTGTTAGAGTCTAAACGCCAAACACAATTTGTGAAAACAGAATAGCGGAATTTGGTTGCAAAGCACTCTCTTGAGGGGTGGATAATGCCTATCTCTGTTTATGTTATGAAAGCAGGGAGCAAGGGTCTGCTGTAGTACTTTGCTTCTGGGATTCCATTGGTGTTGCCTTTCAAGCAGAAGAATGAATTTAATCAACCTTTGGAGTGACTGACTTTTTCTCATGGTGAAGCTGCCTCTTCCTTAATGCATTGCTCTTGAAAATTTGGAGTTAATTTGTTTATGCTCCTCTTTTAAGCAGCTGGCTGGTAACTGAGATGAAGGCCACCTTAATTCACTTTTAATAAAAGATCAATGGGTTTACTGTGGAAAAATAGAACACAGATGTACACTTTACCTGATAAAAGAATTAAATGTGTCTTTAACCTTTTCTGTTTGTTCTATGCTACTGGTACTTGACCTTCTTTTTTTGGAAACTATTATCTTTCCTTGGAGCTTTACTTTTCATATTTGGCTTAGCCTGTAAAAACAAACTGTGCTGACGTGCCTTCATCTCAAATGGTCACCAAATCCCTTAGATTTTCCAAAATATTTAAAAAGTAAATCTTCAGACTTAAGTTTCATTAAAACCTTTGGCCTTGCCTTGGAACAGAAGTTTGGAGATTCTTTTTAGCACAGAAAGTTGAACACAACACAAGGCGGAGTGAGAATACTTCCATTAAGAACGCTTCAGGCAGAAGTTGTAGGCCAAGCTTGCCTCCAGGAGTTTCCAATTAAAAATCCAGCCATGCTTTACTTTGGCCTCAATGAATGTCATATGTAAGGATTTTGCTTTCAGTGTATCTTTTACAAAAGGAAAGTAGTGACGAGAGCTATGTTGAATGTCTTTTGGGAGGGGCGGGAGAAAGAAAGGGAAGCAATATTGCCACCTCTTTGGCTGTGGCTAACAAATGCCTCTAGTAAGAAATGATCGCAGATAAATGTCATGATTAGTTGGGGATTCTGTGTAGTCTTGTATTGTGGGTATGCAGGCCAATTACAGGTGCTTTCCAAGTTTTTACTGAGAATTTGAAGTGCTCTCCACTTCCTCTTAGAAACACTTCCCCATATTAAGTAAAGATTAGGACATGATAATTAATTGTGTGATTTCTTAGGAGCAAGAAGTCCCCAACTTACAAACAAGATGCATTCTCGAAATTCGTTTCTGAGTCAGTTGTTTCAGTTCTGGAATGCTTTTTCAGTATTATCTATGTTGGTAGATTCCCAGGCTAGCCCTAATAAATCTGTTTAACCCATACTTTAACCTGTTTAAATTATTTAAACAAGTTGAACTTAATTTAGCCTGTTTAACCCATAATAGAGCCAGGAGGGTGTAGTGGACTGAGGCCTGGTAGATCCAGCTCTGTCAAAACAAATACATTATTTAGAATCAGATGTATATGCTTTTTATCAATTCTAAAAGTGATCAGATTCTTTGTGCTGGAAACTACATCTGTAAAATTAAGCCATGTTAAAGCAATTTTATTATGTTTTCTTTAATGAATGTGTCAGTTTGAAAGCTTCTTGAGCTATCAAAACAAAAATATGTCAAACTAATGGATTTTAATTTTTCTTTGGTAATTAATAACAATTCAGCAGAATACGAAGTAGTTGGTGTTCAAAACGTGGTAGCAGCATATTATGGTAGCAACATATGCATAATCAGCCATGAGAAAATGCTAATCTCAAAAAATGGATGGGGTGGAGAAGGCAGAAGTACCTAGTATGGAAATCATATTTGCTGGCCCTCGAGGGAGACCACAGCTGCAATATAAGGATATCTGCAAAAGAAATCTAAAGGCCTTGGGAATGGACATCAACAGCTGGGAAACCTTGACCTCTGATTGTTCATCTTGGAGGCAAAACACACAGTATGGCCTTCTCCAATTCGAAGAGACACTCATACGGCAGGCTGACGGAAAGAGGCAGTCCTGGAACCAGCAAAAACTGGGTGCTGGGCAGGGAACAGACTGTATCTGCCCTCAGTGTAGAAGGGATTGCCACTCTCAAGTTGGCCTTTTTAGCCATAAAAGATGCTGATTGACGATCTCCACTCAGAGCACGAACACCATAGTGTTTCGAGACAGAAGGATGCCAATGACTATTAGTAGGCAGACTTGACTACAATCTAAAAAAAGTGAAGTTATGAGAATGTTTTAATTGTTTTGTTTTAATTTCTTCTGATTTGTCAGGGCCGGTACAGACCTTCTGATCTGTTGTGCCCAGAGACATACGCTTGGGTACCTATTGAACAGTGCCTGACTTCTCTTGAGCATTCAAAGTATTGTCGTTTCAATCAGGACTTAAAAGCAGGTAAGTGTATAACTTGCTGCTTTCACATCTAAGAGCAAATGTAATAATAAAGCTATACTTATTTTATTCATGCTTAATTTTATTATCTGTATTACATTTCAGAAGCTGTCTTGTGAGGGTTTGTATTTTAAAAAGCAAGTTTAAATTGTGCTAATGAAAATTTAGTTTCAGAGCTGAAGTAACGTTCTTAGCCTTTTCCATTGATTGGTTCCTTCCATCTTTCTTAAGCATGCTGCAAGCCCCTTTTCACTATCAAGATGACCTTGAGATTGTATATTACTACTAACGAAAACATACCCACATTGCAGGAGTATAATTCCCCATACAACATTCCCCCACTGTGCAATAACCCCTCATGCGCTACAACCCAAATATGCATCATCTCCTCATGCAGAACACTCCCCGTACAACATCCCACATGCGCACTGTCCCTCCATGCGCAACAACCCTCCATGCAAATCAACAACCATATGCAACATCCCCTAATGCTCACCATCCCCCCAGTGCACCCTCCTTCCCAGTGCATCAGACAACAAATTGCTGGATGTTAATCAATCTTCAATGTTTTAGTATTGGACAAAAATCATGTTGCACCCCTTTTCAGCCCCTTAAGGGTTAATCATAGAATCATAGAGTTGGAAGGGACCTAGTAGGTCATCTAGTCCAACCCCCTGCCTACAGCGGGAAATCCTCCTAGAGCATCCCCGACAGGTGCTTGTCAAGCCTCTGTTTGAAGATCCCCAGTGAGGGAGAGTCCACCACCTCCCTTGGCAATCTGTTCCACTGCTGAACCGCCCTCACTGGAAAAGAATTTTTCCAGTGGAAAAAAGAAAAGAATTTATCTGGAAAAGAATTTTTCCAGATATCCAACCAGAATCTCCTTTCTTGATAATTTATCTGGAATTTATCTGGAAAAGAATTTTTCCAGATATCCAACCAGAATCTCCTTTCTTGCAGTTTGTACCCGTTGGTTCAAGTTCTGCTTTCAAAGGCAGCTAAGAACAAATGAGCCCCTTCCTCCCTATGATGCTATGATTAATCATATAATTCTGTGATTCTCAACATTGGTTCTTGGTGGGTGTTGCTGTAACAGAAGAAACACCCTGCCCAAATTTCAAGCTTCTCGATCCTTGGATAGGAGTAGAACGTAGCTTTTTCAGGGATTCTTCAATGGAAAGTATAGGGAAAGTATAGGGAAGAAAAAAAGCTGCACCCCTTTTCACCCCCTTCTGTTTGGAATTTCCAAAAACCAGTTCTTAATGAGTGTCTCCAAAATGGAAGGAACACCCTCCCCAAATTTCACACTTCTAAGTCTTGCGGTTTTGGCGAGGCATTGATGAGTCAGTCAGTGAATCAATCAGTGATTTTTCAGTTATAGTTATCTAGATTACGCAAGCATACTGTAATTTGATGTAAAATAGAGCAGTGGCCAAAATGTTTTTCATACGACAATCCCAGTACATAAAGTTTGAAGCTGGAGATCCACCACTGCTCCTGCCTCCCCTTCCAGGACACTGTCTGCCCACAACTGCTTCATCATTGCTCATTGACATATTTCTGTGATCCAAAGAAAGCTCCTGCAGATCCTTGCTGATCCAAAATCATGCACACAATTTCCACTGCACAAGGCTATATGAGGCTGCACACTGTCCTCTTTTATAAGACGAGGGCCTGCCTCCTTAATACACAATCACCAATGGAATTTTGTCCAAAGCCTCATGGAATTGGGAGGCCCAACAATGAGCCCTCTCTTTTGCCACCATCATAATCCTGGTGAAGCCATGGGTGTCAGCCATTTTTGTTTCTGTAAGTTGCTATGTCTCCACAAATGACTGTTTACAACCTTGTTGGGGTACCAACCCACAGGTTAAAGAACACTGAGATATGAGATACAAATGTGCTATTTCTGTTAAGTGCATGACTATATTATGTCATCCATTCACTACAGACTCATGCTTAAATAGTGCATTAGAGAAGTAGTTTGAATCTCCTTTCTTGCCTCATTCAGATAACTTTGTTCTGAGTTGACCTTGCATGAAAGTGCATTCTGGTGCAGTTTATCTCTCATATTGGTACACATGGCTCCTCTTCACTATTGGGCATTCAGATGACAGAGTTGGCTCATACATCTTCACTGGGGTGCCACTCCACTGTCAGCTGTAGTGTTAGTGTGTTCTCCCAAGATCAACTTATAATGTGTACAGTGGCACAGAGTATCATGGTCATGTAGAACATCAGTACTGTAAATACTGGCACAGCTTACAGCACAGCAATTACATGTTCTTTCTCTTTATTATAACTTGTATTATGATCCTGTTGTTTAACAGCTCCTATTGGTATAATCTTAAGTCCTGTAGGCAAATAGAAGCAAAGGAATTATAATGTAATTTGTAGATCACAATATTGACTGACAGAATTTACCCTTTATACCAATGCTGTTATGTAGATTATTTTGATGTGAAAGTGAATTGTTTTCGTATAAATATCAGTTATCAGTGACAATTCTCTTGTCAGTTTTGGAAAATTCTACAGGAAAGAGAGAAGAAAAAGAGAACTTAAATTTTTTTTATCTGTACCACTACCCAGAGTGAATCAAGGAGTTCTTTATCAAGAAGTCAATATTTCATGAAGTCTGCCTTGAGTAGTGCCATGTGCAGTTAGGAGTTGTCTACAGTTGGTGGATGGGTGCAATCTGAATCTATTCTGAAAACAA
This sequence comes from Cryptoblepharus egeriae, assembly GCA_030015325.1. Taxonomy (NCBI): domain Eukaryota; kingdom Metazoa; phylum Chordata; class Lepidosauria; order Squamata; family Scincidae; genus Cryptoblepharus; species Cryptoblepharus egeriae. The sequence continues at coordinate 45,681,644 of JAREYC010000006.1, forward strand.
TGACTGCAAAGTATTGCAGAACTTGAGAGTATTTAACATGGAAGCATGGAAGACACCCCTGGTTGCAAAATAAAATGAACGGTTAAAGGTGCCCAAGTGCCCTTTCCCACTGAAAGGGAAAACAACATTATTTGAAATAGTTTAGAGAAGAGGTTTAGAGCAAACCTAAAATATGCATCACTGTAAGCTGGTATTAGTCTGAAGAACATGATCTTGCATATGCAGCTTCAAAATGATAAAATATAAAAGTCTGCATCTTTGTCCATGACAAATACATCAGCCTAGACACAATCTGTGTTCAGGCTTATGTCCTGGGGTTTAAGGAAATTAAAACATAACTACATGCTGAACAGCAGAAGGCCTGCTGTGTGCTCCAGTCATTTGAGGTTTGTGTAGCTGCTGGCTTTAAGGAAGCTGCACTTGATTTCAGGGCCAGAACACTCTTTCAGTTGTCAGTAAAATAAGTCTTTTAATTAAAATACAGTGAATATAAACATTGGGTGAAGCAGACAATGGAATGTTCTGTTTAAAATGAAAGGGTTTTTTGTAAGAAGGTCTGTGGGTATCTGTAGGATACCTCTGTGGATAGTTTATGAGGTCTGTAGGAATTAACCAGACTAGGGCAGCTTAAAGGTAGATCATTTATATATTTATCTTGTCTAACTGTTATATATATCTTCTCCAACTTACAATATCCATTGAGATGTGAAAACTGGAACATAGACCAAGAGAGGGAATGTCTGAGAGAACAGAACCCACTGAAATGTATGCCATAACAGAAGGACTGCACTAATCCAGACTATTGAGTCACCCACTACAAGGAGCCCATGATTCCCCTCTTTGGGGTGGGGGAGAAGTATCCTTAGCAAGACTGTATCACCTGAAAAAGGGTCCCGATTGGGAGATTGTGTCTCTCTTCTCCAGAATGATGTCCTCCATCTAAGTGACTTCCTACCATGGCAGCTGTCATCCTAAGGTTGAGATAATACTGTCATATACTTGATAGTCCCTATGAGAACTGTCTTTACATTTCTGTGCTTCTTTGGATCAACTGTGAAAGCTTTGGGAGGGGGAGGGGCAAATCTGTTCCACAGGAGCCTGGAACTGTTTGCACAGTGTCCCCATCCTATAACCTGTGCCCATGCCGATGACACTCTGTGAAGTACACTGACATTGTTTAGGCTACCCTGCTGCTGGCTTTCTACCTTCATCATTCTGTTGTGGTGCTTTGTTTTCCTGGTTGAGTTTAGCAAAGGAAATTTAATGTACTTGGAATTCTCTTTTCAAGGGAAAGGCAGTGTTTGCCTGCCTGCCTCCCTCTCCTTGCTGCACGATTAATTGTTGTTTCTTATGTCTCACTGTATACATAAGTGTTTTTCAACATCATATTCAGTTACTGCAGGGTTGGGATGACAGATGCAACAAAGCAAACACCAGTAAGAGACTTGGATGGATGGTAGGCCTTTTTTGAGTTTGGAAAACATGTCTTGAAACATCCTGATGTTCAGGGTGACCACATGACTGGAAAAACCTGGATTTTTCCGGATTTTCAGCCACCCGTCTGGGTGTCCTACATTTTGGATTAATTGTCCTACATTTTGGCTTCATTTTTGAACTTTGTGATGTACACAGTACACCATCCTGTCATATGTTGTTGGATTTGTAATGAAGAGCAGAATCCAATGCAAAAATCTGTTTTGAGATATCTCCTTCCTATCAAAAGTTATGGCCAAAAAAGAAAAAAAATATAAAAACAAAAAAATTTTGACAATTTTTTAAGTGGGTAGGAATTTTGGCTTGGGGGTAGGATTTTGGCCTTGGGGTTCAGCAATTTGGGGTTTGGCATCTGGTCACCCTGCTGATGTTTGTTGTGGCATGCTCCTGGTCTTGCTGCTGGATGGTAGTGGTCCAGGGGTTCCAGTAGTAGCACCTTAAGTCCCTTGGCACCTTAAGTACCAGTGGTGGTACCCACTGATTGAGAAAAAACTGTGCTAGATCAGGAGTCTGTAAAGTTTGCAGCCAAAGGCCCACATCAAATATCTGGCACAGTATTGAAGGCAAGATAAAATATTTTAATATGTTAGAGATAGATTAATGAATAAATGGGCTCAAATTTCAAGGATTTCTGCAAGCACCAACATACAGCAAATAAATAAAGCTCACACTTAATAAGAACGCCATTCTCTTACCACACCATCACCACTCCAGTTGTGTTTGTTCAACTGGGTCAGAGCCTCTAAGGGATTTAGGATTACATTCTGTTCTCATTCCAGTGAGGTGTAAGACATCCGTTTTACTTCTGATAATGAAAACATAAGGGCTCACTTACAATATTAAACTCTCTGTGTGTTTGTGTGTGTGTGTGTTTGTATGTGCGTGCTTGCACACACACTGCCAGTTTCCTTGTGATGAGTGATGGAGGACAGCAAAATTGAATGCTGCAGTCCTAACTCCCAATTAGGCCAGCCTAAGCCCAAGTTCTGTGCTGGCTTGGGGGTATCACAGAAGTGTTGTATGGGACTTCTGCGCCATTCTTGGGGAAGGGTTAGGCCAGTACACAGACATGCTACATCACCACAGGAATGAAAAGACCAATGAGTTGTGTTGGCCTAGATTAGGATTGCACCCTTAAAGAAATAAAAGCTTTGAAAATATTTCTTTCATACTGTTTTGAAAGAACAGGCTAGGTTTTGGCTAGGTTTTGAAAGTTCTTGTTCTATATGTTACAGAGGGAAGAATCACACTGATTATTCTCCACAAGTTGTTCAGCCTTTTACGTTTAGGAACTTACATCTGTTTTTAATTAACTTTATAAACACTTGAAGGCAATTGAAGTTCATAATCCAGCATGATCCTTGATCATAAAATACATTTAAACAGTAGAGATAGTGCTAATGGTCTGTATCCAAACAAATTTGTCAACTCCACTCCTAGTCTGTGAAGGAAAGCACTAATCAGTGTGTGAAATTTTAAATCATTGACCCTCATGAGTAATTTTAACAATGCTACAAGATTTAGTAGAGAACATCATTATCTGAAGTGTGAATGTCGTTTCTTTCAAGCACAAATATTTAATCCTTGATCATTATTGTAGCTGGTCCTCTTCCTGTGGATAAAAGACATGGAGGCACTGTAACCTTATTTCTTCCTAACTGATCCATGATATAACCCTCTTGGAAAAGATCACATGGAAGCAAGCATCCTGGTACTCTGCAATGCATTCAATGTATATCAAATCAAATCATACTTTAATTTGCATAAGAACAAATAGACAACAGGACAATAAACATACAAATGAATAAAAACAGATAAAGGTAAGTTGTTGCTTCAGAACCCCCAAAGAGGCAATGTTTTCTGTGAGGTCCTGTGAGGGGGCAGTTATATTTAAAATCAAATCATACCTTTATTAGCGTATAAGCAAATAGACAATTGGATAATAAACAATTAGCTTAAAAGTAGATAAAAATAAGTTGTAGTCTTGTTACCTCCAAAGGTGCGATGAGAACACAAGCTTGGCATTGCATCAAGGAGAGGATAGATATCGCTTCTCGGCCTTTTGGCTAAGGTCAAGTGTGGTAATGCATTCATTGTATATACTTCCACAGGAATCACTCCATAAACATTTCTGAGAAGCATTATGTGGAAAGGTCTATCACTTAAAAGAACTATCTATTGCACTGGGATGAAAGGAGGTGATAGATTTCAAGCGAATGCTTTTAATGTGTGTGTCTGCATGGAAATCCTAAAACATTCCGGGGAAAAATATATATTCAAATGTTAAAATTACTTCTGTACTGTGTGCCTTTTTTTTGCTGTGATAGTTGGCTCAATGCTGAGAATGGAATTGTGACTCTTGCAACCAATTCTCAGGGGCCACATCTAAGAAAGTATATTCATGTTTATTCTCAGGGGCTACACCTAAGAAAGTATATTCATGTTTATTCAGGCAGACATGCACACTTGCAATCAGAAGTGTGCAAACTTTTAACTTGTATAGTTCCCCTTTCTTCTGTTCATGTTAGCTGGGGTGAGGTATAGCAGAACCCCTCATAGATACAGAACCCCCCATGGATAATGGAATCCTCAGGTCTCATCCCTTCTAATCTAACAGAGAAGGAGATTTAATTTCTTCCAAAATTTTTGGATGGGGGCCACATCATCTCTCTAACACTATGCCAGGTTCTAGTAAATGGTTCTGTGTCAACCTGGAGGTCTGTTTCAAGTGGGGTACCCCAAGGCTCTGTCTTGGGACTGGTTCTCTTTAACATTTTCATTAATGACTTAGAGGAAGGGATACAGGGGAGCCTGATCAAATTTGCAGATGACACCAAGCTGGGAGGAGTAGCAAACACAACAGAAGATAGGAGAAACCTCCAGGAGGATCTGGATAAACTAGAATACTGGGCTGTAACAAATAGAATGAATTTCAACAGGGAGAAGTGCAAAGTTCTGCACTTGGGCAATAAAAACCAAAAATACAGGTATAAAATGGGGGATACTTGGCTTGGCAGCACAACATGTGAGCGGGATCTTGGAGTCGCCGTGGATCACAAGCTGAACATGAGTCAGCAGTGTGATGCGTCTGCAAAGAAGGCAAATGCCATTTTAGGTTGCATTAAGAGGACTGTAGCTTCCAAGTCGCGAGAAGTTCTAGTTCCTCTTTATTCAGCATTGGTCAGACCTCACCTTGAGTACTGTGTTCAGTTCTGGGCATCTCACTTTAAGAGAGATGCAGCCAAGCTGGAGCAAGTCCAGAGGAGAGCGACAAGAATGATCAGTGGGATGGAAGGGAAACCCTACGAGGAAAGGTTGGGGGAATTTGGGATGTTCAGCCTGGAGAAGAGGAGGCTGAGAGGAGACATGATTGCCCTCTTCAGATACTTGAAGGGCTGTCGTATGGAGGAAGGGGCCAACTTGTTCATAGCTGTTTCTGAAAGCTGAACTAGAACCAGTGGGTACAAACTGCAAGAGAGGAGATTCCGGCTGGATATCCGGAAAAAATTCCTGACAGTGTGGGTGGTTCAGCAGTGGAACAGATTGCCAAGGGAGGTGGTGGACTCTCCCTCACTGGGGATCTTCAAGCAGAGGCTCGACGAGCACCTGTCGGGGATGCTCTAGGGGGAATTCCTGCTGCAGGCAGGGGGTTGGACTAGATGACCTACTAGGTCCCTTCCAACTCTATGATTCTATAGGTGTCAGGAAAAAGAATTTACATAAATTTGCATAAAAGAATATATTAGAGACGGAACTTATACAAATAAATGAATTCAAATCAGTTCATAAACACTTTCTAGCACACAGAGTGGTGGTGATCTTCAAACCAGTTCATAAGCATGTTCATACGCAGAGAGAGGAGTGGTGTGCAGCCTCCCCAGCCTTCAGATGTTACTCTCCAGAGGTGCAGGGAAACAGCTTGCCTGAGGGCCTGATGGGGTATAGGTTTGCCTGAGGGCCAGATGGGGGATCTTGCTAAGGACCCATGGAGACTTGTCAAGGGCCGCATCTGGCCCCATTCTGGGTTTTGGACACCCCATAATCAGAAGAAAAAAGGAAGCTGTGCTCCAGTCATCTCTGGAGGATTTTCTGAGTCTAACTGAAGGCCTTTTAAGGCCTTAAAAGTAATTTATATTTTTTCAAGAAAAACATAAATGACCTCCTAAGCAGCGGTGGCCTTTATGAACCTCAGAACACTCTCTAATGGTGCCCAGAGCATAGCTGCAATAACTTCTGGAGGGACCAGGTGAGGCCAAGCCTGCATTTTTGGGATTCATGGATAGTGAAATATATCAATGAAATATTCATGGATAGTGCAGGTCCTGAACCAACAGGTAAGGAGACCAAACCTGTATTGTACTTTTCACCCTGACTTTTTGCATAAGGTAATCTTCAGAGAAAATCAGTCACAGTAAATAAATAATTTTTCTTTTAGCAGATCCAATCATGTCTGCCTAAATAAAAAATAATCTGGATTTTATTTGTTACATTTACAAGACTCATCCATACAATTCCTTCTTTAATCAGTATGAGGACACATTCAGTTTTTATTTTTGGGTGAACTGAGTTAAGGGCAGCCAATTTAAGGGTTAAAATAAACCAAGTGGATACTTTTCCCCACTGACTGACTTTTGGCACTAGAACAATAGCCAGCTTCAAACTTACTAAGTAACTTACGCTGTCCGTGATGACAGAGATTTTTAGTTGCTCTTTGTAAAAACTTAGATGTACCTGTGTTTACTTAAGTGTTTACTTAAAGCTGCATTGAAAAGACTCCTTGATATTTTACTTTGATAAGTGGTGCTTTTATATTTGATCAAACTTTATTGTTGAAACATAAATTTACATTTGTGTTGAGTACCCTTGTAAAATTCTGGTTTTAGAAAACCTTTGAAGTGATATAATTTATTGCATACCCTTTTAAGTGCTAAAATGAGCTTGATTCTTATGTGTTTGTAAAACGCATTCCATCTTAGGGCCCAATCCTGTCCAACTGTCCAGTATAGATAGCTGTGCCAATGGGATATGCATTGCATCATGTGGCGGGGAGTCATTTCTTAAAATAAAGGAATGTTTGTTTCCTTACCTCTGGAAAACATTGGTGCTGGGAAGGATTTGAACCCTCAGTTTCTTGTAAAAATCTGATTATTATTGTGTCCTCTGGTATAGTGGTTCTAGTCTTATAAACAAATAAATCATTTTTTAATCATAAAGATCATTAAAGCAACTTCTACTTAACAATGTTTTAATATATTTGGAACTATTATTATAGCTTCCTTCAGTATCGTAAGAAGTCTGACCTATAGTATTCAGATGGCTATGTTTCTTATGTTGTACTTAGAGATACCGGTTAACTAATTTTCTAGATGAGATCAAGTATTGACGAAGGGAAGAACATGATGCATAAGAGAGATGCATATTATAATGCAAATGTGCAGCAAGTAGAACTAGAAATTTCTGTGTGGGTGTACCAGGTCATTTCTGTACCCTTCAAATTAAGACCCAGCTTGGATTTGAGAATATTTATCTGGACAAGATTTAGGGCGCAATCCAGAGCAAATTCAGCCTGCTCTGCCCTAACTGCTCTCTCCTAACTATTCTGTATCCAGAACATAAAGTTATGCTGCATCCAGAGAGTCAGGAAGCCTGGGCTGCCCTAACTGCTCCAGAGCATGCTAAATAATTGACACATGGGGAGGACTTGCTCCTGAGGAGACCCCCCTCAGATCACACTGAACAAGGAACAGCTGTGGTGTCTGCCTTATAAGAAAGCCTAGAAGTTCCTGACAACCAGTTACAGCTGCAGTTCCTCTAGTGGAGGGTGGATGTTTTGGAGTGGCCTGCTGTATCCTGAGGTTTGTGGGCAGCCATAGTTGTTCCATATCCTGAGGTTGAGAGGCAGGGGTTGCAGCTAGGCTGGCCAAGAACTCAGATTTTTGGTTAGCACTGCCATTCTTACTCGGGCCTTATCATGGACCCCTATGGGTCTACTCATTACTATACCTGCTCCTGAGGTGGTATAACTCTGAGGGCTGGAAGAGGGCATTTCTGCCTTGAAAACAGGTTCTGGATACAGAGTAACTGCTCTGCCCTAGGCAATGCTAAACATGCCCTCAACATACCTCTCCTGAACTGCTTAGGGCAGAGCAGGTCCACCTCTCTTAGGGCACCCTATGTTGCCTTGCTCTGCCCTAAGCCTCTTCCAGAGTAACTGGGATGGAGCATCTTGCAGTTGCTCCACCCTAGTGAGAGATAGGGCACCCTAAGGCCTCTTATGTGCAAGGAATAGTTGCTCTGGATTGGGCTGCCTGTCACTAGACTACTAAAATTTCTAGGAGACCTGTAATATATATGCAAAGCTGAATAAGATATGTTTTGATGACCAACAACAGCAAGTCCTTGACTTACAAGCATTCAGGATGTGAACATTCATACATACAAACATCCCTGCAAGATACGAACTTTCAAACATACAAACAAATAGGAAGTGGTCAAATGGGAAAGTGCACATCTGTGAGCTTTCCTGCTTTTCCACATGCATGTCCAATTCCTCTTTTGCCATCTCTGCTGCAGGTCTTGAGCACCTGTCTGCCTGCATCAGTCTCCCATTGTGCCTGGAGACTCTGTTGAGCACCCACTGCCTACATTGGTCTCTTCATGACTGCACCTCTGCTGCAAGTATTTTGAGCACCCTCTACCTACATTGGTCTCCTTTAGGCCTGCCCCCCTGTTGCAAGTACATTGAGCACTCTATGTATTGAGCACCCAGTATGGAAAGATACAGGGCAAGAGCAAGGATACAACAACAAGGACAAGATCATGGAACATATGAAGTCTTCTGTAATAATATTATTCAACAATAATATCAAAGAAGCATATCTGGACCCCATTGGCTTAATACTAAAGAACAACCATTGGCATAATACTAAAGAACAAGATCATGGAACATGTGAAGTCTTCTGTGCCAATGGATTCAACAATAATAGCAAGAAAGCATGCTAAAGTCATAGAGGAGATAGAGAAATTTCTTCTTTTGTGGATGCAGGATCAGCATCAGCGTCAAGTCCTGCTCAGCCTAATGCAGATTCAAGAAAATGCCAAAAGCCTGTTTGAAGACTTGAAGAGAACATGGCAGTAACAAGCTGAGAGTGCAACATTTACTGCCAGCCATGGCAGGATTCACAGATTCAAAGCTAGAGCCAAACTTTACAGCATTAAAGTGGCAAGGCAGCAAGTGCAGATACCATAGCTGCTACCTTCCAGCAACACTTTGAGATATTATTGTTGAAGGCTCAGATTTGCCCCAGCAGGTTTTTAGTGTAGATGAGATAGGACTATACTGGAAGAGGATGCCAGATCGAAGTTACATCAATCAGTAAGGAGGAAAAGGTGATGATGACAGGCTACAAAGCAGCAAAGGACAGACCAACTCTGATATGGTGGCAATGCTTCTAGCGATTTGAAACGGAAACTTCTCTTGGTATCTCATTCAGAGAATCCAAGAGCACTTAAAACATAGCCGAAGGCTCTCTTCCTGTTATTGTGAAGATATTCACAACACGCCAGTTGGCAAGAAGGTTTTCTTTAATTGAACAGGCACTGTTAGTTTTTGAGGCACAGGACCCCGATGCAGAAAGGTTGCAGCAACTGTTCAGGATGCCATCCAGTGCTGCAGAATCATGTATGATTAAAAAAAGCTACACAGACATCACTGGAGCATGTTTTCAAGTAGGTACATAGAATTGAATCCAGAATGAGAGATATGTCAGGCCATTTATCTGTTATGGCTGAAGATCCTTCATGCCCATCCACATCGGGTGTGAGCAGAGATCCAAGCCTTGGTCTCTCAGCAGTTGGGAGCATCTATTTGGATCTAGTAGTGGGTAAGGCAAGGTTTGCACTACCCAAGGAGGGAGAAACTTGTAAGGAAAGCAGCAGCCTTAGTTCTTGTGCTAAATACAGCATAGGCAAGCTAATCTGCCTGTTCCAGCCCAACGTGAGGTTTGCACTGGCAGTTTGTTGAGGAGTCAAAAGAAGTATCTGTAGTGGGAGTCGAAAACTGATTGTTTCTACCTTCTGTTCTGTTATTGAAATGAACAAATGCTTAAACACTATCTTGGCTTTTAACTACTTGATTAACCACAAAAGCCAACATTTAGAAGATTCCTGAATGTACATTAATTTGCGCATCAGTTGTGCCTACCATCCAACTAATGAGCTCTGCAGCTCTCTCGTCAAATTAAAATCCTGCTTTTGTAGGATTTTGAACATCAAATAACCAAAGTTAGTTTTGATTTCAGCATAACTATGATCTGCATCTTTCTCTGATGAAGGTAATACGCAAGCAGCTTCATGTTGAACCAATGGTACAAAATTATATGCAGCCACTGGAGAACATAGGTAAGTTAAACAACATAGACACCATCTAGTACAGGAAATAAAATCATGGTCCGGGAGCACTGCAAGCCAGAAAGGAATGTTCTTCTAGGATCAGGTTTCAGTGTTCAATAAAAGGAATGAGATTGAAAAGTAATGAGCAGGCCTGAAATAGTGCCTTTGTGTGGGTGTTTGTTTAAAGATGAGAGTTGGCGCCAGAACTGTTCAGGTTGCAACTAATATTTTGCCTAAAGGTGTTGTAAATATAAGTCTTCCGCTTCCTTTTAAGAAGTTAAACTCTCTTTATGGTTTGTCCCATTCTGCAGCTCAACTTACCAACGTTGTGCTTTTTCTGTTCTTTATGAAGCTTTGCTTATGGCACAGATAAGTAGGTAGGGCTGGTAACATAAAAATAAAGCTGATAGTGTGCTGGGGAAACATTGGCTACACTTCAGAAAGCAAGTGGATTTCAAAACCCTATGAACAAGCAAACTGCATTGCAGGCATTCATTTTATATAAAGCAAGTGCCAGCCATTGAAGAGTAAACAGCATGTTGTTTAGGAGGACACACCAGAAGACAAAGATTCTTTGCATTGATTGAGAGCAGGGGCCTCCAAAGTTTTTGGCCATGTCGTTTCTCTAACACTGTGTCGGGGGTGGGAAAACTAATTTACATTTCAAATTTGAATACATTTGCATAAATTTACATATAGGAATGTATTAGAGAGGATTACAAGGCTTGTCCAAGGGCTGGGTAGAGGGGTCTTGCTGGAGGCCACATTGAGGCTTGCCGAGGACTGCATCTGGCCCCAAGGCCAGGGTTTAGAGACCCCTAGTCTAGAGTCATTGATCTAGATGAAATGAATGGATGTTGATCAATCTAGTGAAGCAGTACTGAACCAGTGGGAAGATGTTCACTGGTGGATAGTATTTTGAACTATTTGTAACATTATTCTTTATTAACAGGGATGTCATACAGTACGTTGACAAACATGTTTGATGTTCATTACTTCTATTTGCATATATTTATAAATTATTTTATATTCTATTCAAATATATTCTATTCAAAATGTATAAAAGTATAATAAAACTCTGCTTTTCTTCATTTCTAAAGGGGAGGGATATGAACTTCATATTTTTCTTGATTGAGTGCATTCATTGTTTTCAAATATTTCATGCAAAAATCTTCCATCAGGGAGCATTTTCCCCCCTTAATGTTTATTTATATGTTCCTCCATCAAGACTCCCCCTTCCCAAGCAGCCTGCTTTCACAATGGAATAATCCTCTTTCCTGTCTGGATTCTTCAGGCATGTATACTTGAGATGGACACTGAGCATCCCTGCCATGCACCACCAGACACCAGCAAGTACCAGCAGGCATTTGGCACCAGAGTACATCAGGCATCACTGGGCACCATGCATCCCTACTAGGCACTGATCACTACTTAGTGATAGTGGGCAGCAAGCACCACCAGGCAGCAGCACAGGGCTCCATTAGGCACCACCAGGGACCACACACACCAGGCAGCACTGGGTACCACTAGACATCTCTTCTGAGTACCATGTACCAGGCAATATGGGGCAGTGGGCACCAGTGTGCAGTGGGTTCTTACATCACAGAAGGAATATGCTCCCTGAATTTCATGTTTCTTGGTCCAGGGGTTGGGATTGGGGATCAGTGAGTCATCAATTCTTCAGTGTTAAGTAATAATCATCTTAGCATTATTTTGATCGAGGAGGGTTCCACTTGTTTGCCTAGGCATAGACATTGACACATCTGTGATATACTTCAACCTATGTGTTGCTCCATCTGTCACTGGAGGCATTTTATGCCTGCTTATACCTATTTATCTACTCACATTTACATGCTTTCAAACTGCTAGCTCGCTCAAGCTCGCTCCATCTTTCAGTACTCGGGAGGGTCTTGAACTTTTTTTATTACTTTGTCTGTTTTAAGGCAACAGATTAGCATATCTTTGTGTTTCTCTTTACAGATGATGAAGATAAATTGAAGGAACTGGGTCGTGTTCGGGTTCTCCATAAGAGAACAGCAATGCCTTACAGTGTGTATAGGAGAAGGCGGAAGGGACAGAACGATGAAGAAAGTGTTCAGCAATATGCAACCTTGGTGGGACAGGCATGTTCAGAGCGGATGTTGCTCTTTAGAAGCTGAAGTGTTGATTTTCTGGGTGTCATCTGGCACTGCTCCTTATTGCACTGCTGTGTATTCATGTGTTTCTGCATAGATACACATGTTCAAAAACATATACATAATATCTACATATTTTATTGGAACACCTTACAAAGAAAATACAATTCTGACATTTTATACTAAAGGCCTGTTAGAATATTAAGATCTCTTGCTGAACTTTTTTCTCAGGTCTACCTTCATCTTTGCATTCTGAGAATGAGAAAGCATGCATGGTGAAAAGTATGCAATTAATTCAGCCAGTATCTTATATATTTATTAGGAAAACTATTTCAAGGCTCCTGAGTGCTACAATGTCTGAAATCTATAGTGCAATGCAACCAACTAAAAATTTTATGTTTTCTTGTGATATTATAAAAAGATCAAATGCAATTTCATGTTTGCATTACTCCAGAATTCAATTAAAGTACAGTGCTTGGAATTAAGCATGCTTTTGTCCATTTAAAGTTCAAAAACCATCTTAAATTCCTGTGGGCTGTGGGGCTTAGCTTCTAGAATCTGTACATGATATAAAGTCATGTTCTGTAAAATTGTGCAGTATAACTTTTTAGTCATTCACTGCACATTTTTAATGCTGAAAAATATCTAGCTAGGTTTTTGAATTCCAAGCAGCTTCATTTGAATTTATTTAAACAGATTGTTGATTTACAGAATTGTTTTCATATTGGAATTGAATCTAAGGATACATGTTTTATCAAATTACCAAAGAGAATTGTTTAAGTAAGACAATAGATTTAAAAATGGATGAGTAGTTATATCCTAATATACATCACCTTTTTGTAGTCTGTTTCTTTATGGTCACTATTTCAAGATTCTGTGTTTAGCAAAAAAATAATGGTTTGACGTGAAAATATGCTAATTTTTATTGGAAAAACAACATTGTATAGATACAGTAGTCCTGACTACAGCTGTTTAGCTGAATAGCCAGTATTATGATGTCACATAAGTTTCCTGAATTTCATTAAAATTGTAAAATGCACAGCTATAAACTTTAACACAATTTTTTGTATGGAACTCCATTTTCCACAGGATTTCTTTATCAGCATGTTCCACAGTCTGCTATTGTAGGCTGTTATTACCCAGCAGTTCAAGTGTCATATGCCTCAATTTCTGGATAAAATGGTAGATTTGGAAGTTGAGGAACTGGCCAGTAACTATCTAGTGCAGTGGATTCCAAGATGAATTTCTTTCACAGAGGCCATTTTCAGCCAGTTCTCCCTGCCCCAGCAGATTTTATAAGCCAGAGAAAGGGAAAGTGTTCAGAATATAGGCCTTACATTGTACCAAACGGATCCCCTAAATAATAAAAGAAAGGAACCCAATGCATTTCTTAAAGTATATATTATATTGATTAATACAAACAGACCTAACCAACTTTGCAGCACTGACATAGCTGTGCCAGTGGGGCATGTGCTGCATTCTGCAGTTGGGGGACAGTCATGGAGGCTTTCTCAAGGTCAGGCAATATTTGTTCCCTTTCCTTGAAGCTGCGTTGTCCTTACCCCAGGGCTGGAAAATTGGTTAAGACTGTGCCCTAAAATGGTTTGGAAAGCACTCAAAATACGTGGCAACTGCTTTGTTTGAAAGGTAGTGCCCTCTTTTAGGAATGCATATGTGTATTTGACATCCTGATATTTCTTGTTTTGGTGTCTTTGCTTTGAATCCAGGACATTAATTGTTATACTCTCCTTTATGTTTCATTCTCGTAGAACAAAAACTGTGTTCAACAGATGAGTTTTACTATGTATTTGATGAAAAAGAGCTTAAAAATAGACACATAGTTCTTCATACACCAGTATTTCCAGCCAGTAGGCTTGCCAAAGTAGCCTAGAATCTATTTTTAAAGAGTAGGATTCATATCTAAAATAAACATGGTGTCTTGTCATTGCTGCATCATAATTATTGTCATCACTTATAAACATGTTAAGGCAGTTCCTTTTTCTTTTGTGCTAAAAACAGTTAGTATAATAAAGGAAAGATACAGGAAGGATAGGAATTCAAAATTTGTAGAAAAATGGATTCAGAACAAAATATAGAACATTAATACCCAGGGACTGGATGTAGCCCATTGAAGCTTGTTGTCCAGTCCTTGGACTCTCAAAACACCACTATCGGCTATTATCAGTTCCTGAACTTTTCTGAGGTACTACTGTTGGAAGGGTTTGTCCATGATCTTATTATATTTTCTCTCAAGTACTTTCTCTTTTGTCATTTGCATCTAATGAGCTCCTAAGTGAGAAAAAAAGAGCTTATTAATAGTGTCATTAATAACCTTCTTTATTTTGGGCTGTGGGTGGCGCAAGCGGTAAAGACGCTGTGCCTGTTAACCAGAAGGCCAGGGTTCGAGACCCAGGTCGGCCCCACAAGACAGGGTGAGCTCCTGTCCTTAGTCCAGCTCTGCGACGCCAGCTAGATCCAATCCATTGGACTAATTCAGTGGCATGGAGAGGGGGGATTTGCTGCTTGGGTAACAGCCTATCCTCCATAACAATCCAACCCAGGCTTTCGTGCTTCGCATGCAGCGTATGCGGCGCCGAGCACGATACCATAGTCTTTCAAGACTGACGGAGGCCTGCTTTATAGTGTCACTTTGAGCACAGTTCTAACCATGTCTGCTCAGAAGTAAGCCCTCCCAGGAAAATGTGTATAGGATTGCAGCCTTCATGACATAACTTCATGAGCAGGTTCCATGAATGGTATTCAGCCCACTTTATGAAGCAAGTTTGACACCGCACTAAAGGACATCTAACAATCTGCCTTATAAAATTGAAAGTAGTAGTTTAGAGATATTCTTGCAATGTAGAACATCCCCTGGGAAGTAGGAGACTAAACAGTACACACCGGAAAAGGGAAAAGGAAGCAAAACACGGTTAACTATCCCTTCTGGAATTATTACGTCTGTTAACTTGCTCAAGTTTCCAGCACAAACTTTAAGCGTACATGTTCCTTCCAAAGCACATATATGGGATAAAAAGGCAAAGCAACAAAGTGGACATTATAGTGTCAAAGTAGAAGATAAATTTAAGTACACTATCACAAATCTTTTAAAATATTGCATTGTTTTTACTCAGTTATACTCTCAAGGTCTTCCAGTCCTCTTAGCAATGAATCTAGGAGATTTTCCAGGTAATCTATAAGATGCATATTTTCTGTTTCTGTGCTACTTAAAAGGAAGTGTACACAGAATTGCAGCCTAGTTCATGGTACTCAACATAAATTGAGCACCCCACTAGGGGGCATGATAAAGCTTGCAAATCACACACTCATGCATGCACGCTCACAGCTCTTCCTCCAAATAAACTTTGTGTCAATTCAACAAAATGCTTTCCGTCAGAATACTGAAGTCATACAGATCTCTTGCAGCGGTTTGTACCTTTTTCGGAAGCCTCATGAAAGTGATCGATTGTTAGAGGGGATTCAATGTACAGAATCACGAAAGAGTCAAAAAACGGTTGTAGCAAAAAAAGTACCTTTCGAAGCTGAAATAGCTGCAGTACAGTGTTGTTGAGAGAAACCGGAATAAGAGATTTTTGTGCCTTCAAGGGTAACTTACATGTAGCAATTAGATTCACCCTCCCTCTAGGGCTGTGATTCAAAGAAACCATGTCCTTATAGAATCCTTTGAAGTCTTCATTGCAGTGAGTCCCAGAGCCCAAGAGGCAAGATTCTCCTGCCCTCTTTAAAACTGGCTTGTCTCTTTGACGTTTAGAGTGGTAAAAACTTCAGACAAACTTGCTTAGTTTTCTTTGTATTGTGGGCTGAGGGTGTTAAAAGAATATTTCAAGTGAATTGAATGAGAATCTCATGTTCTTTATTCGTAGTGTTAACATATGGCTTTCTACATTTTTCCTCATTTGGTATGAAAGCCCCCATTTCCCTCCCTGCTTTTTGAAATGCCAAGTCTTATTCAATATATCGACGCTGCCCTCCCTCCAAGGAGCTCAGGATAGTGTCAAAGTTCAACCTTTTCTTTTGCCACCACAACAATCCTGTGAGGTGGGTGAGGCTAAGAGAGCAACTGGCCCAAGGCCACCCAGAGCTGAGCAGGGGTTTGAACCTCAGTCATCCAGGTCTAATTTCAATGCTTGAACTACTACACTTTCCTGGCTTAGATGGATAGGTGCAAAGCAGTTGGCTTCGCAGGGGAGGGGTGACACCACTACTGGCCAATACTTTTAACATTTTTGTATTTCTGAATAATATTGATGAGTAATATCAATTGATGTATAATATCATGCAGAATGCAATGAAGCACTGCATTGAAACATTTCTATTGTATCAAAATATTGCTATCAATATATTTTTTGCAAAATAGCAAAAAACTTGCCCTGGAAGGGCAATGATACATCACTGCACTTACCACCCAGGATGTTGCCCTATCCACTACCTTTGGGAAGAGCTCCAACATAGGGGTGTGATGCTAATGTAGTGCTAAACTCAAGTGCCATTACTGGTATTAAGTCCATTCAGAAGTAATCAGTTGAAGATAACTACTGTTTAATTTCTAAATAGAGGATATTAGGGCTTAAGGCTACTTGGACATAATGCAATTTGAGCAGGAAACCCAGCCTGGCTCCTAACCCAAAGAGTCCTATAATCCTTTAGCTGTTCTTCCTTCAAAGGTGTCCAGCCACTCTTTGCAAAGTAAACAGAAGTTTGACTGTGTTTTGTCAAGCAGTTGTCAAATTCTGGCCCGATGAACTTTGAGGGTTGAGGCCTCTTAATTTCTGAATCTTCAAAGTTGCTCAAGAAAAAGAAAGAAAAAGGCAACCGATGTTCCCAATAGAGACATGGAAAGAAGAAACCAAGTTGAAGGACATCAACAGTTTCAAAGTGTCAGTTTACATCAGAAATATTTTATTTGCTTCACACTGCGCTATTTATCATAAACGGCTTGAAGCTTGTGTGAAAAATGAGATGAAAATTTCCCAAATATGTTGGAAATCCTCATCTTGGAGATCCATATAAGAAAACTTTAGAAAAAAATTATTAGATTATATTAAAATTTTTAATAAGAAATTAAGAGCACAAGCCTAACCATGTCTACTCCAAAGTAAGCCCCATTGTATCCAATAGGTCTTGCTCCCAGGAAAGTGTCTTTAGGATTGCAGTCTATGTACTAAAATGAAAAATTTAATAAAAGAAATTTTAAAATCTCAGCATGAAAATGTGGATTTTTTTAAATTGGCCAGTTGAAAATTAGCTATATCCTGCCTCTGAATTTAAGTCTTGCTTTAACTTTTGGAAAACAAACTTTAAAATGTTCAGAACAAGTTAAAAACAAACTTTTAAAAATGTCCGGACTTGGAATGGAGATCTGAAGATTTCTGGATCATCACTAAGATTTTCAACTTGTCAAGTGGCAAGATGCTACTCGACTGTTGACAACAGCTTTTGAGAACTCTTGGTCATAAGGCTTGTGGGGACTTCCTCTTAAATGCATACATGCGTGAACACACTCCCTCTTCTTTCTGCCCATAGAAGTGCCATATAAATGGCAGACAGAGAATATCTGTCCTTTACATCAGGGGTCTCTAAACTTTTCAACCAGACGGCCACATCAAATACCTGGCACAGTGTCAAGGGCCAGACAATAAATTTAAATATAAAATTTAATATATTAAAGATAAATGAATAAATTGGATAATGGATTACTCCAAGCACCAATAACACAGAAATAAAGTACATAATTCAAATGGAACCCCATTCCCCAATTTTGCAAGCACTTTCTAAGGCCTTCAGAGGACCCAAGAAGTTACTTCTGATTTTTGGAAAAACTAAGAAGGTTTGTGTTTTTTGGATTTTTTTTTTCTGTCCTCAGAACATCCTCCACACCTTGTGTTCAATCAAATGATAGTCTTACTGAGGGCCGCATCTGGGGCCTGGGTTTGGAGACCATTTCTGCAATGTGGAAGAGGTCACTTAACAGCCATTGCCTTCCCCTCCTATTGCCTAGTCAGCATCTCCAGGTCATAGTTTACTGGGTGAAGGGAGTGGAGTAGCTGCAGTGAATTGGTTTCCTTCCCACTAGATGCTGCTCTATTGCACCCTGATTCTTGGACCTTAACGCCACATCAGAGGCAGCGCATTCAATGTTGAAATGGCAATTGGTACAATGAAGGAAAGGACAGCCACAGCAGCTGTTTCTCCCTTCAGACCCCTGGTAAAGCTGCAGTGACACTTGCCAAGCAATATGGGGAGGTGGCAGGACCCACAGCCTATACTAGCAGTGGTATGAAGGAGAACGTTCTCTATTCATTGCCCCAGAATTGAGTATGAGATGTAGGTGAGTTTTCATTCATGCTGCTGTGGCTCAAGGCAGAGAATTGGGACTAGAGGTCATCCTGAAGAGTCCTTAGCGTCTGACCTAGGCAACCCCTGATATCCCTGGGTTACTCTATGTTTTCTAAAGACTGAGATGAACTATTGGAAAGAAGGAAGCCTACACAGTACAGCCTAATGGAGCAATCCAAATGGCCCATCCATAGTGGAATGGCATCCTTTCTGTCCCAGAACTAGGAATCTCATGTAAGAAATCCTGACTTTTCTGGGTAGAACCCACTCTTTAGGCCAATGGTTCTAGAGCATTTCAGTCCGGGACCCTCTTCTGAGAATGACATTCTGCTGTCATGGCTGGAAGTGACATCAAATAGGAAGTGATGTCACTGTTGCCAGAGCTCCATGTCAACCTGGAAGTAAGTCCTATTGTGTTCAATGAGACTTACTCCCAGGAAAGCATCCTGAGTGCCCTCCTCCAAGATGGTGTACCAGCTTTTCATGACCCTATGAAATCAAGATGCAATACTCCAAGTGTGACCTGACCCCCACTTTGAAAACCACTACAGAGTTTAGGCCTACCATATGCACATCCCTATTAGCTATATTTGGTGTAACGGTTGTCACACATGCTGGCCTACTGTGGTCCTGAACAGCTGTTTTCTTATACTATCCATTCCTCGTGTGCGTCTCTTTTCCAATGTTTAATTTTTTTCTGTATGTCTCTAGGGTGGCCTTGACATGGTTTATGGAAGATGAATAGCAATTTCTCCCTCTGCATTTCATTATTTTGCTTACAATGATTGGCTTTACTGAATCTAGAAGCTAATGGATTTTGCTAAAAAGATATTTTGAGAACTGGAACCTAAGATAATATAGTTATTTGTCTTTCATAGTCCAAAACATGCTGCCTTTTGTTGGACCTTATTTATATCAAGGTTTTGTGTTGATGAGGAAAGGATCCAAGATTTAATTTAAAACACACAAAACAAAAACCTGACTTTTGGCCCACAAAGAATAAAAGAACTCTAGATGTACTGCCAAATGTGTCAGTATTTACAGCACTAACCTATGGGCGCAATCCAGAATAACTATGGGGAGTCCTTGCTCCGGTATAAGAACAATTTGCTCTGGATTGCAATATGAATTTCCCATTGATTTTCACCAGGTCATGCAGTAACTACGGGTACCCGTAAGGTCTCTTATGTGCTCCCGTAGTTACTCTGGATTGTAGGGTAAGTGTATCTACTCATAAGTAAGTCCCATTTGTGTTCATTGGAAAGTGCATATAGGATTGTAGCCTTAGGGTCTTTTTGTAAAGTTTGCCTTGGCCTTCCTCTTCCTCACCAACCCCACAAGGTGAAATTTTAAAACAAACTAAACGCTACAGAATATTTGCATCATGAACGGGGGAGATGTGGTTGACCTCAATCCCTCCTGCTATAATGTCACTTGTGATCATTCTTTTCTGGTTTATTCCCTTCAACCTAATAGAGAAGCCACTAACCTTTTAGACTTTAATAATGTATTGATTTCTGGGCAGAAAATCCTCCCAAGCAATCCATGAGAAACAAGTTCACTGTTACAATAAACCTGAACAGCATTGTACATTGGTATGCAACGGCTCAGGCTTGCCACTTTCATGGACTCTGCTTCTTTCTGAGTTGCCAATTCTTCCAATATGTATTTTAATAATCTTCAATTAGGGGGATGAATTGTAGAATCATTGAACTGAAGGAGACCTTCAAAGTCATCAAGCAAGATGATCTCTTCCTATAGCAAGAGATCCTCTGTTACAGCATCTCCAGCACGTGTCCCTTCTTGAAGAATGCCAGGGAGATCTTCAAGGGAGGTGTGAATCCTGATGAAGATCTCCAGTGAAATCTTCACCAGGGACCTGAGCATCTGTCACCTCCCTCAGCAATCTGTTCCACTGCTGAACCGCCCTGTCAATAATTTATTCATGTTTTTCAACCAGAATTTACTCTCTTTTGTTAATATCCATTTGAACTAGTTCTACTCTCATCTCCTTGTATCCTATCTGCTTGTATCTCATCCTTTAAATGGGTTCATATCGCAAATGGATAATCCACCTATTCAAAAGTAAAAACAAGTCACCCTGAGATTGGTGTGATTTTTCACACACTTTAGGGTAAGTATAACTACTGCTGCAATTTGTTCTGCCTGTCATAGACTGATGATGACATTCCAGAAGGAAATGAGACCATTATATTGAGTGATGATGGCAAGCTTTAGGAGCTTATTCAACTTATGAGGAATGGCCACAAGTCATTTTTGGCTGGTCCTTTCTGCTCTTGATTTAAGTTTTAGGTTCTTCTTGGAAAGCAAAACAGAGAAAGGTAACTGTTTGTTTCTTGTGCCTTCCATTATTTGCATCTTAGGTGTGGAGCATTGTGTAGTTTAGGTCTGTGGTCTTTAAGAAGCAAGACAAGGCTGTGCAGGATTATATCAAGAAGACAGCTTTAATCAGGCAAACCCATTTTTGGATTGGATCTGAGCCCTCCCTTGCCCAGGAATTGAAAGGTTGTCCTGACCCCCCAAAGAGCCCATTGGAGTCACAATCCACAGATTGAAGAACACAAGTTTAGGTAACTATATCTAAACAGGTGGGATGAAAAAAATTTGAATGGAATGGCCATTAGGGAGATAAAGTGAGGTAGAAACTTGGTAAATAAATAAAATTATAAAAGCAACGGTGGCTCTAAAGGACAAGCTGTGGGAAAAGAACTATATAGCCTGTAGTATGTGTATATGTATATGGTGCATGGTGGTGCATGGAGTGGATGGTGCATGGAGTGTGTGTGTATTTATATATAAACAAAATTTACCCACCGTTGTGGGAGTATTTATTTAATTTATATCCTGCCTTTCCTCACCTGCAAAAGGAAGCTCAATGTGGCTAACGTAAATCATGATAAAACACCATTAAAATGATCATAGAGATTAAAACATAATTAAAATACAATTAAATTAAAAAACTAAGAACAATTAAAACACACTAAAATACATTTGTTAAAAATAATAATATAAAACAGAACAATAAAACTGTCCCCCCACCTTTGCCCCATTTAAAAGCTTTTTTAAAATAAAAGGTTTTAAGTCTCCGCCTGAAGCTCTGTATTGAGGGAGCTTTCCTCAGTTCTAAGGGGGGGAGTTCCAAAGCCGGGGTGCCACCACTGAGAAGGGCCTATCTCTGGCCGCCACACCTCTCACATCTCTTAGTGGCGGCACTGTCAGTAGGGCCCCCTCAGATGACCTTAGGTGATGGGTCAGATTGTACAGAAGAAGGCAGTCCCTCAGATACCCTGGACCCGAGCCGTTTAGGGCTTTAAAGGTCAGGACCAGCACTTTGAATTCAGCCCAGAAACGAATGGGCAGCCAGTGTAGTCGCTGAAGCAGTGGCCCAACAGAGTCGAACCAATGATCCCCAGCAACCACACGGGCCACTGCATTTCTTTAGCAGGGGGAGAGTAACTGGCCCTACACACCCCAGCAATGTCTGTTCTAGTGGCTTCTGCTGGTGTTCTTTTTGCACTTTAGATTGTGAGCCCTTTTGGGACAGAGACCCATTAGCTATTAATTAGCTATTAATTTTTTCATTTTCTTGCAAACCGCTTTGTGAACTTTTCAGTTGAAAAGCGGTATATAAATACTGTAGATGTAGATGTAGATTCTGGACTAGTTGAAGCTTCTGGACCGTCTTCAGAAGCAGTCCCATGTAGAGCACATTACAATAATCTAGTCTCGATGTCACTAGACTAGGGAATGGGTCACCGTGGCCAGATCCGAGCAACTCAGGTATGGTTGCAGCTGGTGGATCAGCTGAAGCTGAGCAAAGGCTCCCCTGGCCACAGCCATCACCAGGAACTCCAGGAGCAGCTGCGAATCCAGGAGAACCCCCAAGCTGCGGTACCCCTGGGCACCACCTCTCCCCATGCACCATACCCGCATGCACCATTCTTCAGTCTTCAATGTTTAGGGACAAAAATGTGTTGCACCCTTTTCACCCCCTTAGGGGTTACATTTCTAAAGACTGGTTCTATTGGGTGCTCACGTCATAGAAGGAGCATCTTCCCCAAATTTTATGCTTCTTCTAGCTCCAGGGTTTGGGGCAGGGTGTTGATCAGTCATTGATTCTTCAATGTAAAATATAGGGAAGAAAATGCGTTGTGCCCTTTTCTCCTCCTTTTGGTTTGAATTTCCTAAAACTGGTTCTTAGTAGGTATTCACATCACAGAAGGAACACCCTCCCCAAATTTCATGCTTCTAGGTCCAGGTTCTGGCAGTTTTGGCTGGGCATTGATGAGATACCCTACAATCCAGAGTAACTACAGGAGCACGTAAGAAACATTACATGCACCCGTAGTTACTGCACCACCTAATGAAAACCTATGGGAAATTCATATTGCAATCCAGAGTAAGTTGTTCTTACACTGGAGCAAGGACTTCCCATAATTACTCTGGATTGTGCCCTCAGTCAGTCAGTCAGTCAGTGACCTTTCAATTTTATACACTGGTGTCCTTGTTATTCACTAGGGTTTCCATTTCCAAACCTTCCATGGCTTAAAAAAATCCATATATAAAGAAAACAATTTAAAAATAGGTTTAAAGATCCACTTCCAAGTTTCTTTCTCCTCTATTGAGCCTAATTGAATAAGATAGTTTCTCAATATTTGCAGGGGTTAGATTCTGGGACTGAAAAAATGGAATGACTGCTTGCATGACTTCTCTACAAGCTAGAAAAGTAGTTTTTAAAACTGATTTGCAGTGGCCGCTTGTGTCGAGTCAAATCCAGGTAGAAAAAAATTCATGCATAGCAAGGTTGGAGCTGTATATAGATAAAGAACAAGTGGAAAATTGGTGATGGAACTGGGGTACCAATTTGTGTTGAAGTCAAACTTTCTGCTGAATATTTATACCTTTCAACATAGCAAAGATGTTTCATTGTCCCTAAAGGGGTCAAAATCTATTTTTAAAGACAAAAGAGACACCTGCACATAACCGCTGAAAAAGGTATCATGAATAGGGAGAGTTGTTCTCATCCTGCCAAACGTAAAAAATGGTTTGTCTTTCTAGGAGATCTGAGCACCTGAATGCTCTGGGCAATTGCATCTGCCCAGACACACAGCTTTCTAGGACACCAGGCAACAGATATGACATCCCAGATCTACTCAAACGACATGCCACACGGAGGTGGAACAGTAAGCTGTAGTCTGAAAAAGGACCACATTTTACATCACACAACAGTTGTGAGGTTGGCAACTGCAGCTCTAGTCTTCAGGAGAATCTTTTAACACTGAACAGCATATGCTTGCCACTGTTGACAGGGTCATGAGAAATCCAGCGTGACCATATGTCTTCTTTTTCCAGGACATATCTGGAGATGCCTTCTTTCCTGGAAAAAAACTTCAATGTTCTCCTTTTCCATGTAAGCAGGTAGCATGCAGCTTTCTCGTAAATAATAAGTTTTAAATTTAATAATAAGCATTTAGTGTTTAAATTAAACACATGAAAGCAATATACAGTATATTAGTGTTTTTAGCTTTTATTTTGTCATATCCTACATTTTTCTTGAGTGTCCTACATCTTTGGGAGGTCTTGTCCTCTTGTTTTTATTTTGGCATGTGGTCATGCTGGGCAAATCCATCAGATAGGCCCTCCCTCCATCCCCATCTGCCATTGTCAGAATGACATTTTTGCTCATGAAAGTAATAATAATAATGGAACTATCACCAGGAAGCTATGAGGACAAAAGAAAAGAGGGATCAAAAAGCATTTTGTACATAAAAGCAACTGGTTGCATTAATTTGACCTCAGCGATGTCCCAGGTCATTCATTTTCTGAGAGCTTGCCAGTTATTGGGCTAGATCTTGGTTAAAAGATAGTTCTTGAAAAATGTTGCTGGCTTAAAAAAGGTAAGCTAGAAAAATCATAATAAATTTCATGAAACAGCAGCAGTGCATTAGTTGCAGGCCACGTCTGTGCCTACACCCAATGTACAGCTGCTTCTGCTGTGGCTGGCTTGACAACAGCAAGAAAAATAGACACCTTTTTAAAAGATTGGCACCCCAATTCTGTATCGCAGCTGCAGCAGCCAAGGGAGGGAATGAGTAAGATGAATGAGGGATGCAGAGCAGTGTTAACAAGCCTGGGAAGGCTGGCGCTTATCAATGTAATGGGGATGTACTGCCCATCTGGCTTGTTGAGATTTTGGCTTTTTAAAAACGCACTTCAGTTAAATAAAGGGAAGGCTGCTGTGCATTTTCATGATTATGGTGTGAAGTTTACTTAAAGGCAGCCAAAAGAATGAACAACAAATGGCCAAGAAAAAATTTGTAGCTTAAAACAGAGACTCAACAAGCACCTGTCGGGTATGCTCTAGGGGGATTTCCTGCTGCAGGCAGGGGGTTGGACTAGATGACCTACTAGGTCCCTTCCAACTCAATGATTCTATGAAAACCAAAGACTAGGAGCCCAGTCCTATCATGTCTACTTAGAAGTCTCATTATAGTCAATGGAGCTTGCTCCCAAGTAAGTGTAGATAGGATTGCAGTCGAAAGTAGTACAAACATGTTAAGACAATGCTAGAAGGGTTGGAGATGGAGCCACTCCAAGCACCATGCACTAGAACAAGAGGCTCAAAGAGCCTGCCTGGGATGTCTAGAAGCTTATAAGCAGCAGAAGAGGGTGCAGCCAGTATATTTCCTACCATATCATAGTCACCTTGCATCATATATGGGGGTTAGAGCTTAAATCTAGATCTCATTAGAAATTGAAACTCTAGTTAGAGATAAGCTAAAAATCACATTTTCTCAGAACTCTCTTGATAATCCCTTGAAGTCTTATCAGGCTTGGGAGAGTCAAAGTCTGCAATTCTATATACCGTAACACTTTCCTGAAATTGTTACCAAATTGTAAGCTCCATTGGACACAGTGGCAGTTAAGTTTAGGTAGACATTCATAGAATTACACTGAAAAATATACACTGAATTACATATAAAATATAAAAAGAATTACACTGAAAAATAAAAAAACATTGCTGCTTCATACCTTACCACATTCCCCTTGGTAGGCATTTCACAAATAAAACGCTGTGAGCTCACTAGAATGTTTTTGTGCTCCTTAAATCCTAAATAATATAAAATTAATGACAATGAAATTATTTTTAACTATCAAACTTTAATTAATTTGAGAGTATCACATTTACACATTTATGCATTTCCATATTCTCATTTTGTGCTGTCAGTGATAAAGTATATCAGATGTGAACAATTGTTTGCTATATTCTGGCCTTTATTCCAGTCAATGAAAAATTTTCATTGAAAACCTTTGAAAAAATGATTTTGAGGATAATGGTTGTAAAAGCAGGGTATATTTTTAATATCAAGATAAGGGTGGTTGAAACTGAGCTTTCCAAAATTATAAATGCTTTATTTACAGTAGGTAACTAAGATCCAAGAGTTGTTGGAAGAGGCGTGTAAACATCTTGACATCTGACGCCTGCCCTTCTTTTCTGAAAATGTAATAATTAGTGGACGGACTACAATTCTGAGTTTATACAGGACACAAATCCAATATACCTACATCTTGAGCCTTTCCACTGAGGTGGTGCACGAGGCTGCCAAATACAACGGTATCTTTTTATGTGTAACACGTTTAGATATTATAGCTGAACATCTCTTCCAATGTTCATGCAGCTAAAATCATGCAGAGTTTGTTGATAATTTATGGGCTGCTTTCCATATTCCCTCTCAAGAGAACTCTCGAGGCCAGTCAGTAAATTAAAACCAAATGACTCCATTGTTGTGTTTACTTTTTATAAACCGAGCACACATGTACTGTGCCTTTGGCTGTTATCAAGATGTTGCCTCTTGTCTGGAGGAGGGAGAAATTTGTCTTTTAAGAGACTTTTTCAGTGGTAGTCTTGGAGGAAGAGCAAGTGATTATTACTTGGCTATTCCACTTAATGGACCTTAAGTAAATTCAAGAAAGGTGAAGACACCCCTTAACTAATGTCAAGCAAGGGAGATGTATGTTGACAGATTGTGGGAACAAAATCATATTATTTCTTGCTTCCTGTATTGACATCTGCCAAGATTATTCTGTTGAATTTGTCCCATTTTTTCTGGGGTGCAAATTCCATATCTCCACATTTATTGTAGACATGAGATGATGTCATATCTGATGACAATCTTGCTAGTTCTCTTCTGCAGGGCTATGTAGTTGTGATGTGATGTGTTCTGAAATTCTACCACACAGTTCTCCAGATTGGTCCATGGGAAGGACCAATCTTCCCATGTATGGAAACTTGGAATCTTTTCCAATGGCTTTTTCCAATGTATCATTCCCCTCCTAACTGATCTTCAAAGAGTTCGCTGCCTTATTCCATTTGGTTTTTAGACAGTACATTTATAGTTTCATATGCTGATATATTTATTACAGAAAAATATACTGTATGTTTTTGTATTGATGTTTAAAGAGAGAGAGGGCAAAATCCAGAGTACTTGCTCCAGTGTAAGAACAACTTACTCTGGATTCCAATATGAATTTCCCATAGGTTTTCACTAGGTGGTGCAGTAATTACGGGTGCACTTAAAGTCTCTTATGTGCTCCTGTGGTTACTCTGGATTGGGGGGGAGAGAGAGAGTTTTCACTGTGCATGGTGGTAGTTTAAAGATGGGGGGAAAGAAGTCAGAACTTCACACAAAGGAAAATAGCTGCTGAAATAAAGTCAGGGAAAATACTGTAATATGTAGCCTTGATGGTTCATGTGTATGCATCTTTGACCTTAAACTTCTTTATTATTTACATTACCAATATCAAAAAAATAAATGAAGAATCATGCAGTATTAGAATAGGTACAGTCGTTTGAAAGAGGGTTAAATGGAAGTAAGAGGCACATCTTTATGGAGAAACAGAAGTGTTAGTGCACGAAAAGAAACATATGGGTGAGAAAGAAATGTAGGTTTGTGTTGACTTCAGGCTGCTTGGACCTAATTGTTATTTTCTCACTTGCCTACTCAGAGTTCCAAGATCCCATGGGTTGGTTGAGGAGAAAGAAGCAACTTTGACTGCTGATAGCAAATTGGAAAAAAGAGTTTATGGTTTAAAAATGGGAAGTTATCTGAATAAATGTAAGAAATATTATTTTGGTGTCTTCAGTATATGGAAACATGACAGATTAGTCCCAATCTTGGAACATTTGATCCTAAAATTGCCAACCATCGATGACAAAAAACATGTAAAGTCTTTATATTTCTACGGCCTCATGCTTACAGAACTAGTGTAGCACAAGGCACTTTACAGGTGTTTGAAAGCCAGGCCACTGTTTTGTGCTGCTGTACCACAGCTGGAAATGCCTGTGGTGTGTTAGTGCATGTGTTAGTTAGTGGCTCTGATAGGCTTCATAGGCTCTGGTAAGTTGGCAGCAGCTGAGTAAACTGTGTGAGCCCAAGGAGATCCACAGGCCACCAGGAGGCAAATTAGAGGCAAGTAAAAATATTTTATTGTTCCCCCAGCTGACTTTTTCTCCTTCAGAGGATGCAGCATGCCTTCCACCAGTGCAACTGCACCACTGCCAATGCTGGGGGATAAAACTGGGGAGCAAACAACCACATCTTATTCAACAAAAGGGAAAGTAGTGTTGCTAATGAGTAGATGGGAGTGGGCCAGTTTGGATGATTGTCATCAACTTGACGCACAACGTGTGATGAAGAATGAGTGCATGCATATCCTTTCCCCAGGCAGTTTGTCCCTATTCATACTAAGGCACAAGAAATGGAACAATGGCAATTGTGTCATTCCAACCCCCCCCCCCCCCAATGTAACTATACAAGGGTGGGGATGGTAAAATGTGTGTGGGGAGCAGATGTGCACATGCATATTCCTCATTATATCTTGGGTGGCTGTTTGGGCAACAATAACTGGCTCCAGTCCAAGGTTACACACCACCAACTAATAATTTTATATTGCCTTTCTTACTGTTGAGCAAAGTTAGTTTGAATCAACTTGCTAGTTTGTTGCTCCAACAGTCCATTCCAATTTCTCTCTAAGTTCAGTGTGCTAAGTCGTGTTGTCTGATGTGAAAGTCTTTCTAGTTACACAATTATGGTGAGTAGTAATTACTATTGTTTATATATTCTGTCCTATGCCTCCAATTTGGTCAAATGACCAAGTAACATTCCCTTTAATGGAGTTTAGTTGCACTGAGATATCAGCCCTAATATCTTCTCATAGTTTGGGCAGGGCTTTCTTCATATGATGAAGATCTTAGGTTCATACCTTAACATATCTCACACCTCAGTATTTATATCTTCAGTTAAAGAGAATTTGCCAGACATACATAAGAGCCTGGAGAACTCTACAGCTCGGAGACTAGTATAATGGAGCAATGGTTTAATTTGGTACCTTGATGGACTCATATATTCACATAATGAGGTTCCCTGTTGTTGTAAGCCGGACTATAGCTTTTGGCTTCAAAAACCACGATGTGCGGTCATTGCAACTTATTATCCTCCCTTTTCCTCAGCTATATTTCCTGATATTTCCTCAGCTATAGAATTTCAAGCTCAAACCCACAGTTTAATTTTTGGTATAAAGCCATCAGTGGGTCCCTTGTTTTCTTAGAGACTTAAGAATGTATTGGAGAGCCTTCCTTCTGGACTGTGCATTGAATGAGGCTTGATTATTTTGGCAAGATTGAGACATGCTACAAACATTTCACATCTTGCTTGTGCTAACTCTCTGGCTTGGCAGAAATTGGTGCCCAATGTTGCCCTGGGGGCTAATCTCTCATTTGTAGCCAATCCAACTTAGCTGTTTAGCTTCCTAATACTACTGTAATAGAAATAGAAAGGCAACTTCAGAATTCCTGGTCTGCCATTGTTAGTGCCACGGCATCATTGGAAAAAGTGCATCCATGTTGTGTGCTGTGGGACCACCAGCACAAGCTGTCAGAGGATTCTCATAGGAGATAATGGGACCTGGATTCTCTGCTGGACCAGATAAAATGGTGGAGGAGATGGTTTGAGGGTAGAAAGGGAAGAACTGGGGAATGGTGCGGGAAAACGATTTTTCAAGAATGGAAGAAGTTGGATCCCCGGTTCCAGCAGTGCTCACCAAGGTGCTATTTGTGTTTTATTGGCTCAATACACTCTTTTCCTCTCAGAACTACACAGCAAAATTGCTGATATAATTCCAAGGAAACCCATTGGTGACCAGCTGGAGAGGCAGATAAAAAATTATTCCCATACTGTCTGGTTGCACTCCCCCATTTTTGCATGCTCCACTGGCAGTGTTGCATGCTACTGTTGGGGAATGGGATTGTGTTTTACCTATGGAAACCAGATATCAAACACTTTATTGGACATGCATGAATAAATCCTCCAAATATCATAGTAGGCTTTCCTACTATGCTTTCCGAGACAAGTCACGAGGGGAATGAATGTGCCAGCAGCCATGTTGAAATATTCACACTGAATTCACACCATGACACAACACCATTACATGCAACTAAAGCTGGAATAAATTCAATTACAGACATGTTTTGTTTCATGGCCTGCAAACAGCAATATTATCTCAAGCAAAAGTGATTCATAGGCTGCAATCCTAAAGACACTTTCCTGGGAGTAAGGCCTATTGAACACAATGGGGCTTACTTTTGAGTAGACGTGGTTTGGATTGTGCTCTTAAAGAGACTATCCATTGCATTAATGAATGCGTGTGGAATATATTTGCATACAGGTCATGGGTATCATTTGGAGAGTACCTGTGAAATCTTGAATATGAATGCCAGCTCCTTTTATGAATGGATTTAGCATCTTATTTTGTTTTCCTTTTCGTTTAAGCACAGTTGTCATGTGGGCCTTAAAAAAGCCAATGCTTTTCCCTCTTGTACCTTATCAGAGCTCCAAATTTCAAGAAACTATGCTACAATTTAAATAGCAAAGCAACCTGTTCTGCATCACCTGAGGGACCTGAGGGGGCCTGAGGGGCTTTACCTTGTTTTTTCTCTCTTTAACACATGGCAAGGCTTTTGAATTTGAGGGGATTTTCAAAAGCAATATTTTCTAAAACAAAATGGAACAGGGAAATCTCAGACATAGAGCACAATCCTAACCAAGTCTACTCAGAAGTAAAATTAGTTAAAAATCCTGCTAGGCCGGCCTAAAGTAGTTTTAGTAATCCTGCTGCTATCTGAAATTAAGGTTGTGATGTAAGCACTATAAATGTGCACATCGCCACCTCCTACTCTTACTGCATATTTCTCATGATCTTAATTTTTAAACAATGAACAAACCCCCTCCTTGCTCTTGAGCTGGCAACAAACACACGAGCCACCAATAAACACATGTACAATACTCATTATAATGATTTTAGGCAAGAAAACAACAAATATTCTAATTGTATATGCCATCTTTCCTAATGTCCCTTCTAACAAATTTTTCTCCTTTTTGCTTCAGATTTTTATCGTCCAAATCCTATCCAACTTTCCAGCACTGATGCAGCCACATTGAAGCCCTATGATAAGGGAACAAATGTTCCCTACCTCAAAGAGGACTCAGTAATTGCCATCTCATCACAGGATCATCTCATCACTCCCCATTAGTACCCACTGTACTAATGCTGTAAAGTTGAATAGGATTGGGCTCTATTTCTTTTTCTTATCTTCATCCCCCCCCAATTTTTTTACTTACAACACACCCTGGTCTCCTTTCCACAGCTCTCCTTCCCAGTTAATGTTAATGTATTGCTGATTTTGGAAACCGAAGAGAAAAATCTACTTAGGGCAAAATCCAGAGTAACTACAGGGAGTCCTTGCTCCGGTATAAGAACAATTTACTCTGGATTGCAATATGAATTTCCCATAGGTTTTCACTAGGTTTTCACTAGAGACTTTCACATAAAGTCTCTTATATGCTCCCATAGTTACTCTGGATTTTGGGGTTATGCAATAAACTGGAAATAGTTTTCTATTTCTAGTTTAAAAAAACAGATATACCAACCCCCTCCATCACCCATAGGTTATTACCTCCAGAACAAGGCTGTCCTTATATGTGATGTGTGGATGAGATGTATAAGTGATACAAGACTTGGACTTCCATGTCATGATGAGCTTTAATAGAATCATCAAATGGTGTTGTCAAGTATGGAAGTTGAAACTCTGATGTTTTTGACTGCTTAACTTGTCCAAATTTGACATCAGGATACAAGCTATTCTGTTGAAAAAAAAATTCAACCCTTGTATCATATTTTGAGTGGGAGCTATTGCTGCATAGAAATAAAAATGAAGGCTCTTTCAACCTTCAATTCTGGCTAGAGAAATTTCAGATTGCGCATTCAAAAATGGAGCAAGATGCATAAGGTTGCAGAAGCGATTTCCTTAACTTTGTTGCTGATCGGCAAATATCACAGGACGTGTTGGCCCCGACTACAGTTTTTTTTCTGTACAATTTATTGTATCTGTCAAACAAGTTTGGTAAAATCTGGAGGGCGAGCATGTTGATTTTCTTCCTTGATGGGATGTGCGCATGTGTGCTCACAGCCATGCAGCAAAATTTTCTACCAACAATCCTGAAAGACTTCATCCCGTGTTTGCTGGGGCAGTTGATTGAAACCCCAAAGATGTAGTTTGTCTAGGTTAATCAGGATGCCAGGGAGATAAATGGGAACTCTCAGCCTTTCTTTGGCTAAGCATGTGGCACGTCTAAAGTATTTTAAGTGTGGTGCCCAGGGCTGCCCTTTTGGGGAGAGGTTACCATGGAAGCACGCAGCTGCTCCCTAGAAAGGGCCTGTAATGTTCGGAGGGGGGTGGCAGTCAGCAGGGCCACTGGCTCGATGGGGTTGTGTTTGGGATTCCCTTCATTGTTTGGTGGCATAAATATTCTCAATAGGATTAGCAACCCGAAGAGGCTCAAAACTGTGGGAAAACTCTTGTGGACCATATTTATCTCTCCCCTTCTGGTATCTTAGCACTCGCCTTTGCTGAACAATGGGGAAAGAAAGAAGAGGAAATGTATTTTGGTGGTGTGCGCACTTTCTCTTTCAATGTGTTCTTGGGGAGGGGGCCTATAAATTCGCCAATCTACATAATAGTCTAAGCAGCAGTTATTTAATTCCCCAGTGCTGGTGGGTGTATGGAGGAGGGAGTGGGAGAAATCTAAGGAGACAGACTGAGCAGAAGGAAGACCTCATTAAAGGATCTTCTTGACAACTGATAACATAACAAGAATTTTTTTTTTTGCCTGCATGCGCAAATGCCTGAGAAACAAGTTTGTACTTGAGGCCACTGTCTTGAAGGAAAGCATTTAATTGCTTAAATTCTTGCATATTTCATTCGGTTTCATGTGCAAATGTATATATTAAAGACACACAAGCCAGAGTGTTCTTCTGGTCATCTGCACCCATGGTTTGTGCTTGATTTTTAATGTTCTTAGCCCATGCCTGGAATTGACTTGCATACAAGTTTAGGTGCTTTGCTTAGACTGCAGATTTTGGCACCAACATATGATGAAGAAGGGTGCTCTGTAACTTGGAAGAGGTGGACTCTTGGCACAGAGCCAAGTCAAGCAATTTAAATATTGTGCGTGTGTGCGTGCACGCACGTGCGTGTACATTTTATAATGAGATAGTCACAAAGTTTCCCTGGTTCATACTTTGACTACATTCCTGTTATTGTCTCAGAGGTTATATGAATGTCAGTTGTCTGACATGATGAGACCATGGCATATTCCTGCAAAATCGGAGACCCCTCCTATGCTTGGCACTCTCTTCTTCATACCTTTCCAGGTCAGGAATGATTCTGGGGGGGTTTGTTTTTTGCCTTGTGTTATTGGTCCTCCTCATATTATTTATTTGCCAAGAAAATAGGACAGACTTCAAGGCTAGTTTTAGGAGACAAACAGTGCAATCCTAATCATGTCTACTCAGAAGTTAGTCCCATTTAGTTCAATAGTACTTACTTCCAGGAAAGTGTGGTTCGTATTGCAACCCAGTACC
The DNA here is from genome assembly GCA_030015325.1 of Cryptoblepharus egeriae. Lineage (NCBI taxonomy): Eukaryota > Metazoa > Chordata > Lepidosauria > Squamata > Scincidae > Cryptoblepharus > Cryptoblepharus egeriae. Next base: position 45,715,018 of record JAREYC010000006.1, read on the forward strand.
TCTAAAAGCCACCACATACAGTAAATTGTCTTTGTGTCAGAACAGGTATATATTTTCTATCTACAGCTCACACTGACATAAACATGTGAAAGGGAAGAGTGTTCTATATTTCTAATAAAGCTAAAAAAATTAAAAAATATCATTTAGTGTGCAATCCTAACCAATTTAGACAAGCACAACTCATTTATCTCCCCTTTCCTGCAGTCACATGGAGATCCTAGCATATGTCTGTGCACTTTGTTAACCCTCCTGGAGTGGCACAGATGTACTTTATAGAACTTTTGTGACACCCCCAGGTCAAAACTGGACTTGTGCTCAACTAACTATGGTTTAGGATTGTGCTATGGATTATATCATTACAGATGCCATGGCATAGTTCATACATTGCTGATTCATTTCTTGATCATTTCTTTGGATATGACAAAGGATACAACAAATAATACATAATTGAAAGAAGTTAGAATGGCCTTGATAGTTTGTGGATCATGAAAAATTGTACTTGTAGTTATACTGCAGCTAGCAAGCAGAATACTTCTGTACCTATCATTCATTCAGTTCCTAGGATTACATAATATATGTGAAAGAAATCAGATCATCAAAAGACTTGGCTGATTCAAGTAATAAGATCACTTGATTGGTTGAAGTGGTTAAATCTTTTGGATTTTAAAGATTCGGGTTTAATGAAATTTGGGTAAAAATAGAAAATAGGTCACAAGTACAAAAACCAGCAACAAAACAATTTAACACCCCAATTTGCTCCCCATTCCTGAGCTAATTCTTTGTTATATTAATGGTTACACTATCAGGTGAAAAAAAGAAAAACTAGAGACTGCATTTGTTGAAGAGACTGTTGCAACAGACGGGTTTGACCCCTCTTTTGAATCTTCAATTATAATAAAAGAAGTAGGTGTACCTCACACTTCAACCTATAGTAGACTAAAAGCACATGCTTTTCAAAAAGTACATTGTTATAACAGAAAATTGAAGAGGAGGAAATGGCCATGGAACACCAGCTACTGATTTACTGCAGAAGCAAATGGCAGTTCTCCATTCCTCTCCTACCCATCAATCTACTTCAAAAAACTTAGAGGAACAAATCATGACCTCATCACTTAATCTCCCAGTGACAAGTTTGTTCGTCTATGCTCTGAAGTCTCTCTCTAAAATTTTCCTCTAAAATACTGCCAAAGAAGTATTCATAATTTTTCCAAGAAGCACATCTTGAGCTTTTCATTATGAGAAGATTCATACACTTGTTAAGCAGAAAAGATAGATGTTGCCTAAAAAATATTAGAGGTGTCTCAAACATTTAGAAATATTATCCCATTACAACAGTCAGCATTTTGAAATACTCCAGCCTCCTCCTCTGTTTTTAAAAAGCACATCCAAATACCATTATTACAATCAATCACCATGCATTTGGTATGCTGTCTTGTGTCCTGTCCAGACGTGTTGCATATTGTGGTGAAATTGCTGCAGGACAAAAGTGGTCTTCTAGTAAGCTCTCCATATAGCCTTCATCATGCATTTATTCTTGCATGATGTATGGAGGTGTACTGATCACATGTATCTCTCCAAAGTACGGCAGTTGCCACTATCCATAGACCATGGGGAAAGAAGGAGAGCTAGACATGGATCTTTTGAGTTTCTTCAGTTCTCTGCTTTCCTCTGTGGGAAACTCTGCTTTCCTCTGTGGGAATTTGAAAGGGAGTGACACATGCCCATCACATGTATATCCCTGCTAAGATCTGCATAGTATTAACATCCCTCACTTGTGCGTACTGAGATGTGTGACATGTATGACAAAGACAGTCATATCAATTCATATCTATCATTTGTATCTGTCATAAAACTGGTCTCCATATTGCGTAGGCTTCAAATGAACTACTTGGCATTAAATATGATAGATCAAATATTTAATTACGCATTGACATTATCTTCTTACAACTATTAGTACCAACACCAGGCATTTAGGGTGCAATCCTAACTTAAGCCGGCACAATTCATTGGTCTTCCCATTCCAGTGGTGACTTACAGAGGCAAGCATATGTCTGTGTCTATCCCTCTCACAGGAGTGGCGCAAAAGTACCTTACAGCACTTTTGTATACCCCTGGGAGTATACCCCTGACAGCATGAGAATTGTGCTGGGAGTTAGGCTGGCCAGTCTAAGTGTTAGGATTGCAACCTTAATTTGGCATTTTGAATTTGATTCAGGATGCAGCAGATCAATCAATCAGAATATTCATATGTCACTTTTCAACAAGATGACGTCACAACTGAAAATGATGTTTAAGAAATATGAGCAAACTGCCACTAGAAAAGACATGGTACTGAGGTCAGTAGGTTTTTATAACTCTTGTGATAAATATGAGAGGAGCAGCACCTGAAAAAGCCTCTTTGCCCAGTTAGCAGGAATGAATACATTTCCCAGTACTATCTTGGCATCTGAATTTTAAGAATTCTAATACACAGGTTCCAATGCACAGGATAAAACGGCAGGAAGTCCTATGACAAAGAATCTTCCACCAACAAGGAAGGGGTGGAATAGCAGGACAGAGTGGCAAGACAAAGATCTTCAATGAGTACAGTACAGAATATAGGTAAGTGAGAACAACATAGAACCTGGAAAGTGGCTTTATCATGAGGCTCTGCAAACTAAGGAATCCATATCTTGCAATAAGTAGGAATAAGTAGGAAGGATGAATGAAGGCCAACTGAGACCTGTGAAACAACAACAGAACCTAGTGAGACAGGTAAGAGAGAATTGGTAGGCTCAGGTCCATTTCAGTCTTCTTTTCCTGTCTGAAGCAGAATTAAGGGTGGAATCCTAAGAAATCTAGGCTGGCATGTCTTTCTGTGATGATGTGGGGAGGTTGCTGTATGCCTGTGCAGTGGCTTAACACTCCTCATGAGTGGGGTAGAAAGTCCCTTACTGTACTTTTGTGACACCCTGAAATCAGCAGAGGTCTTATGCCTGGGCTTAGACTGGCCTAACAGGAGATTAGGATTGCAGCCTTAAGCTTTCACCTTGTGTTCCGCAATTTGCTTCATACCAGTATACCAAGTGGAAAAAACTTATAGATATACAGCAAAATGTTAGTGGATAGTGTAGAAAAAACAACTAGGAAGCTTGGTTTCTATGCTATCCTTTTATGCTTATCTTCCTAGTCCGATTTCAGTCTCCCTATTTGTACTCTTTTCAAAAAAACCCTGTAAGGAATGCAGAATTATACATCAACATGTGTTTCTCCCCTGAAAATGGTACATCAGGATTTGAAATGCAGAATTAGCACTTTCAAGTCCATTCCTTCCATGAATAAATACGGAAAAATGTGTCTGGGGAGAAATACTAAGAAAGAACTGTCTACTAAAAATTCCATTTAATAAACTAAATGTAAGTGCGGATATGTGGAAAGACTAACACAGCTTTGCCTTCCATTTCAATGGTTAGGACATTGGGAGAATGTGTGAAATAGAAGCATATTCTGGCATCTCCAGACTCACTGCATTTGTACTTCCCACAATTCTGTGCCTCCAATGCAACAGTGCATTCATGTGGAATAGATGCTTGGTTTTAGGTTAATCCATCAAATATTTGATCAAATATCCATCAAATTTGATTCATTAATCAAATGAATGAGTAGTATGCAAGAGAACGTTCTGTTGCACACAAAGCACTTTTCTGATTACTCCCTACATTAGCATTTATCATTTCCTTGAATTATTAGGATCCCATTGAGTGTTATTCCTATTATGTGTTTAGATTAAGTGATTAGGACAAAAATTATGGCTTCATTTGATTAATACTACAGCAATATATGATAGTGCAGAAAGTCTTTTCATCAGTAACAGACTTCAGTATCTTTCTCTGTATCCTGTTGGTTTCTTTTCCATTTCCTTTTACCCTGCTAGTGTACTGGCTTTTCATGATTTGAGGCAGTTGAATGAAAGTATTAAAAATCAACAAACAACATTTGACAACTCATGAAACAGACCAGAAAACTAGCCAAGGAAGGACAGGCAACTAGATGGTAAGCCCCTTAAGTCAATCTTAAGTCAAAGTTAAAGGGACAATCTTTTCATCCTATGTACATGGATGATACTGTAAAGATAAAAGTGGTGGTAATAATGCATGTTATACTGCTGTTCCTGACTGACTGTAGGGTGTGGTGCTCATCCTCATTTCTAGCCTTTAGAGCCAACATTGTCCAAAAACACTATCATGGTCATGGGGCTGGCATGACTGCCGAAGGCACATGGAACCCTGTTTACCTTCCCACAAAGATGGTGCCTATTTATCTACTTGCATTTATATGCTTTCAAACTGCTAGGATGGCAGGAGCTGGGCTAAGGACAGGAGCTCACCCTGTCTTATAGGACCCATGTCGGACAGCCTGGCCTGATGGTTAACAAGCACAATATCGTAACAAATAATACTAGCTACCATACACGCACACTTCACTTCTATGTGTGAAGTTAGAAGTTCATAGCACAGGCTATGAAATGGTGCCATTTCCTTCTTTCACTTAATAAAAACATATCCATATTTCCTTAACCTTTTGAAATGTATCCGCCTATTTTTAAAATGTAAAACCCAAGCTCCGTTTTGCCCTGTCTAAAGCAGCACATGCCTGCTCCAAGCTCTATGCCTGGATAATCCTTGAGGTGAATAGGATTTAAGTGGCCTTTGTGCTCCAGGGATCAGAATGTCTTTATTGCCTTTTAAAGATAATGCTTTCTCCTGAAGAGTGAATGTCCATTTTGTTTCACTCCTTTGTTGAGGAGTGAAATTGCTTTCTACATAATCTCAATAGAAGTATCACACGTCTGAGGTCTAAGCAATATCCCTGCCACATGACATATTGTTACAATATCCCTTTTCCTGGAGGAAGATAGAAGAAGAACTACATTATTGCCTATCAAGTACAGCTACCAAATTCTTCTGTAGGTTAGTGGTAGGGCATATACTCTGCAAGTGGAAAGGCTTAGCTTGAGACCTCAGCATCTCTTAAGTAGGATTGAAAAAGACTTCTGAAACCCAAGACAACCATTGTTCTCCAGAAAAATACTGAATTAGAGGACTAATGACCTGACTTGATATAAAGCCATTTTTATATGTTTACATTTGTCAGAAAAAAACAGATATGTAGGAGAAATACCCAGTCTTCAGACTTCAAGATAAAAACAGCAAAGAACAATATACAGTGTTTCAGTTACTGCTTTCCTATCACCCTGCTGCAGGGGTTCCCGAAGTGAACATTGCAACACCTCTGGGTGTCATAGCACACTCACAGGGACACTATAGGATGACCTCAGTGGTCCCTCGCCCCTGTTTCTCCAGGCACTTTCATCTTAGATCTCCTTAAATCTATCAAAATTTAGGCACCACCATCTTGCAAGATTTCATAAGATCACCAAGATGGTGACACATAACTGAGATGGGAAGAAAGGCTACATGGGCATCATGACCCAGGTGAATTTGGGAACCATTGCTGTACTGTATTCTTTAACAGGCTGTTTAGGGAAGTGTCGAGTGCTGTGGACTTTGATCACACCTCTTCTTGATTAACCACTGTGGCCATTAAAGAACGGACATTTAGTGAATGGGACTGAAGACAGGACATTATACAGGTTTGGACTGAAGATAGAAGGTGTGAAAGCATGGCGATTGGAACTGATATGTTTAAGCAATCAAGTTGTGCTGGATTTCTAATAAGAGAACACATGGGGTCATACTTGGCCACCATTGAAGAGTATTAGAGAAAGGTAAGTTACAAATATATAAAAACTAATAACTGCCCATACCTGCTGCTTGTAGAAGTACAATATAACAACAGTCATCATTTAAAACTATCCCTCTTTCCAGCGTCTCAACTGCCCTCTTGCCTCCTCAGTGGCTCTCCTCAGTTGCCTCTTCACCACCAATGTCTTCTGAGCCTGGCCTATTATCAGTTGAGAGTTGGAATGTTAACAGTTACATCTCCTCATCCTTGATTTGATATGGAATGTTAGCCAGAAGATATGGACATCCTTACATTCAGGTTTAAGGCTATTATGTAGAAAGATAACATTATGACTTTTCAAAAAAGGTTTTTTGTTGTTGTTGTTTTTTTACAAAACTTAGCATTCCACAAATATAAGATTCCAAAGTTACAAATTTTATTTTCAAATGTTTGTGGAACACCAGAAAAAACCTTAAGAGACAGCACTTTAGAAAAAGCTTTTTAAGCAGCTGGAAGAAATGTCATTTGTCAGAGAATTACGATAATCTAGTCTAGACAAGACTAGTGCCTAAAACACACTTTCTTTCTTTCTTTTTTGCAAGTAAGCATTTGTTGGCACTTGGAAATGTGTAAGCATTTCTGTGCCAGCTTTTTATTTTTATGTTTTTTTGATAAGAAATCAACATAGGAATGATGGACTTATCTACACTCTAAAGCATATTTGTTAAATTTGCACTAATCAAAAATCCTTTCTGTTTCCGGAGCACTTAAAAATAGGGGTGGAGAACAAACAGTAGTTCAGACTTGGATGAGAGACAAGCAGGTGCTAAGCAGAGACATCACCTCATTAGGCTCTGCATGAACAGGCAGAATGAGTGAGCGGGATCATCTCCATAAATAAGACCATCAAAGTTAGTAAAATTACCTTTTGACTTACCTTTTCACTACTTAAAGAATATGAAATCATTCTCCATGACAAGGTCAATGGAAAAGCTTAAGGAGAACTTTAAGATACTCCCATCTATCATCCAGTGTTATCAACCATCATAGGGTCAAAGGATAACCTTTACAGCTTAGCCGTATGGAAGGCATTCTGGAAAGCATTCTCTTGTCTCCTTGGTGTTGCAGCGGCAGCAAGACATCCATCAATGGTATATAGAGCTGTGCATGTTTGTTTTTACCATTCTCTTATATCTTAAAAATTGTCTATCCTACAGGCAAAAAATCATTGGCAAGATGGACAGCACCAGCTATGCCCCACATCCTGGTTCTTGGTCCATCTAGCACAGTATTGTCTACAATACTGGGAGTGGGGAGTCTCCAGGATTTAGATATTTTGTCAGCCACTCCTGAAGATGGATCAGATACCTTCTGATGGAAAACATGTGCTCTGACACTGAGCTATGGCCATGGTATTTGTAATGATAACATTTGCCATGAAATTCCTCTAGACCTGAATTTTCCAACCTGGGGCTTGTGATGCCCTCATCTGGACCATGAGGAACACCGTAGTCCCCCTTACATGTGGTGGCAACTTGACAGTGCTGTCAGGATAGTAGCAATAACATTTCTGGGTTTGTACTACCCCCTAAATTAAGAAGTGATTTTGGGCTTAACCTGTCTGTGGAAGCTGCAGGTAGAGGAACAAACATCAAGTTCTTGCTGCTGTAAATGGGTGAGTCCCAAAATTCTTTTTTTACTTAGCGGCAGTTGTGACATGAATCTGGAAGTGTTGCAACTGCCACTGTCATCACTCCTCTTGCAGGCCCCACAACAAATTAGTGATTCCCTTACCTTTAGGGAGGGAATGTTTTGGTGGATTTGGGGATGGTGACTGGTGAGGTGGAGGGAGTGGTGGATCTCAGTGGCACTTGCATTTGCCAGATCTTATCTTCACTTCTTGAAATCTCCTTCTCCCTTTTCATTCCTTGGATATATGCCAGCAAAATGGCTGGTCTATGTCCAAGAAGTCCCATAGGTGATTAGGCAGCTTGTCAGAAGACAAGGATAAAGGCATTAACATTTTGCAGGCCATTTAATTGCCCTTCCACCACAGGATGCAATACACTCCACTGGCACAGCTGCATGTTACCATACAGGACTGGGCTGCAAGTTACATATATATGGAAATTAATGATTTGTCAGTTTTAACTGAAATAATAAACTATACAGCCTCAGAATGTTACCTGTATATAATATTTATTTTAACTGACATACTATTCAGAAAAAAAAGACAACTGACTATTTAGTTGTACAGGATTTGATCTGGTGATGTTTGATTTCAGGGCATAAGAAACATCTCTCCATTAAATTTTGTTGCCCTTAATTGGATGTTGTGGCTGAACTGTAGTGAGGGACTATATAAAATTGTTTCCAAGAAGCCTTTATGATCACAAAAAAGATCCTTTCTTGTGGCTACTTCATCAAACCATAAATTGCCTTATATTTTCATTTCATGATTAAGGTGTATCTTTGGCTCTAATTTTTATCATGTCTAGGTATGGGGGGGCAACTCAATGGGGTCTCTGGCACTGATGCCATAGCACTATGTTCTATTTATATTTTTGAAAAAGGCATGTCTACTGGCTTTCATTGTAAGAGAATGAGTGAATGCTCTCACTCCAAACAAAAGCCAAATGCATGCATTAATCTGAATGTGTAACATGGACCTTTTCTCGTCTAAACCAGTTTTCATTAAGAGGCTGTATACTTTGTGCTTCCAGCATCTGGGAGCAGAGTACATAGCATATATGCTTTTAATTTATTAATATTGTGAGAAAGTGAAGAGTAGGTTATACATGTTAAAATTCCCAATAGATTGGCTTGATTTCCTCGACATGTTGCAAGAATGTTTTCAGAGAATTAGTGTTTCCTGTTGTAAAAGCTTGATTCACTAACTCCAATTCCCTTGGTGTTGATAAGAGTATTTTTAGTTTCCAGTGAAGCTCCTCATACTGACATATACTGTACTGAGTGACCAGACTTTTATTTCACTTTAAGATTCTTTTTGCAACTAGTGATCCAAATCTGGATTGGGCATAACAACGGCCACTTTCACAGTCTTGTGGTTGAATATGGCTGTTTTTCACTGGTTTTTGATTGGATTAAGCTTCCTATTGGAGCCTACAGAATATCCTAATTTGGGGCATCAGCAAATTCAGAATCTTATGCAGCTTTTGTAAAATCTGATTCACATGACCTATGGATATGAGTATGAAGATACTAAAACAAATAGTCATATGAGCCTCCACTCACATCCTGATTTACATCACAAAAACTGTTTGCAAACCATACTGGAAGACTCAGTCCCACTACCTTTTCCTTCTGCAAATGAAAATGATGTGTGTGTGAAAAAGCATAGCACATAAATACATGAACAGACGTAAAAGCATGAACGGACAAACTTATATGTTTACTGTCTTGTAGTCAGAGTGTCATCAAGGCAATGAACATGAATTTGGAAAAACTTTGGAAGCTAATGGAGGATAGGATGGCCTGGCATGCTGCTGTTCATGGAGTCACAAAGAGCCAGATTTGACATAATGACTACATAACAACAACAATAAGAGGGCTTATTTGCCATCAACTTGTCAGTAAGGAAATATATGAGCCACCTTCAGCACATAGCTCTGAAGACAATAGGCATATTAAACACAAATACAAATTATAATGAAACAGAAAATGATAATTCTATAGATTAGAAGATTCTTTCACATAAAGAAGTGATACATGCTGAAATAGACATTTTTATGAACTGGGTGTACTGGGTTCTCTGAGGATGAACTGTGAGATCTCCCAACTTTGCCTATGTTTTAACTTTAAGGCAGCGGTGTAAGGGTGCCTTTCGATATTAGCTAGAGTAGTGATGCTGGCTGAATGGGTTTGAAATTTTCATGTTCATCCAGTTTTCCTTATCTAAACAGTCCTGCATGCTTCAAGCTGCTCTTAGGTCCAGTGTGGGTGTACAGTAAGTCCTCGTCATCGGCACCTTCAGTCTCAAAAGACTATGGTATCGTGCTCTGATTGGAGGTCCTAAAACAGCATCTGATGTGGCTAAAAAGGCCAATTTGAGAGTGGCAATTCCTTCCACTCAGTCTGCCCCCTGATCAGCCACCAGATTTCGCTGTTTCTGGGACTGCCTCTTTCACTTGTCAAACAAGTGTCTCCTCAAATTGGAGAAGGCCATGCTGCGTCTTTTGCCTCCAAGCTGAACAGTCAAGGTTTCCCAGCTGTTGATGTCCATTCCCAAGGCGTTTAGATCCCTCTTCCAGATGTCATATCGCAGCTATGGTCTCTCTCTAGGGTGCTTTCTGTGCACTAATTCTCCATACAGGAGATCTTTTGGAATCCAACCATCAGCCATTCTCACGACATGTCCAAGCCAGCATAGACGTTGCTTTTCAAAAGTGTATACATGTTAGAGATTCCAGCACACTCCAAGACTGTGCCATTTGACACTCTGTAAGTCCTCGACTTGCAAGCATTCAATATGCAAAATTTCATACATACGAACATCCCTGAAAGATATGAACTTTCAAATGTACGTTAAAAAATTCTGAAGCTGTTAAATGCAGAAATGTGCCTCTGTGAGCTTCCTCCACAAGCATGTCTGGAGTCTCTGCATGCCATTTTGTAGTCTCTGCTGCAAGGGTTGAGCACTCCTCTGGCTGTATTGGTTTCCCATTGGGCTTGCACATTCTGCTGCTAGTGTTGAGCTCCCCTCTGCCTGCATTGGTCTTCCGTCAGTCTCCCTTCCCTTTGCCATCAATGGTGTTGAATTTATGAACATTTCAACTTACAAACGAAGTTCCAGAACAGAACTTGTTTGTAAGTTGAGAGGTTGCTGTATGTTTGTGTGTCAGGGGGAGGGCAGGGAATGGAAGCATGATAATTGAAGTTACTTTAACTTCATTATTGATACATGATGTAATTATTACTCCTGATATATCAGAAAATACTGATATTCTTCAATGTGTGTCTAACTGAAGTTTTTTTGGATGTGTACGTGTGTGAAAACAGCATGGAGGAAATATATATGAAATGCTATGTCAGAGGTCTCCTACCTCACATGGACTTTATTTTCTCCATGTGATACATTCACAGGAATGCAACAAAAAGATGAAACTGTAGACTGAAATTGCTGCTTAAATTAGGAAAGCTGCACAGGCATTTCTCTAATTGTGAAGTTTTGAGAAAGCATGGTTGTGTATGCTTGTGGTGTGCTGGGCAGGGGATTGTTCAGGAGATGTTGTGAATCATGGTGGCAGTTGTACACCCCAGGATCCTATTCCCTTTGTTTGGCCAGGACCCACCCCTGAAGCTCTTCAGTATTACAGCACCTAACTCTGTCTACTCAGAAGTAAATTCCATTAAATTCAGTGCGGCTTACTCCCAGAAAAGTATGTTTAGGATTGCAGCCTAAGTAGCTGGTGTCTGAGGAGACCCTTAGATGGCCTACCATAAGGTAAGTAAAAAAATACTTTTACTTTGCTCTCCTAGGCCATTTAGTCACTCCGCTACTACTGCACTGCATAAACTGGTGGGGGATAAGACTGGAGCCTTACAGCCCAATCCTAAGGGGATCTTCTCAAAAGTCCCATTTTCTTCCATGAAAGTGTGAATAGGATTGTAGCTGAGAGCCCTATGCATGTTTACTCAGAAGTAAGACTGATTATTTTGTATGGGGCTTACTCCCAGAAAAGTGTGGAAAGGATTACAGCCTTAATCAGTACTAACTGAGCAACCTTAAAACTCTGCAAAACAGAAATTAAAGCTGCAATCTTATGTACATTTTGCTTGTGGGTATAGTATAGAGGCAACTCCTGTACAACGCAATAGAATTCTGCTAGAATACCTAAAATTGTGCTGTTGTAAGTTATCTAATTCAGAATAACGAAAACATTTTAACATTCCTGGTTTCATGTCTTTCCTTAAACATCAAGTTTATTTTTACTATTCAAAGCCAAGTCTGTTTTTTTAACCCTTAAGACAGTGCCTCCTTTAAGATTCATTTCTGCCCAAGTGTTGTAGGAGCGCATATGTTCAGATTGGATCAAAACAGCCAGGAATAGTCTGCCTTCTTCAAGAAAGGGAGCCTTGTTAAGAGCTAGAGTGAGGTGAGTTAAAATTAAATTGACCTACAGCCAGTGATTCCCAGGGGGCTATTTATTTTTGAAATCTAAAATAGAAAGCGTGCATATGGCATACACTGTAAATCTGAGTGAGCCAGAATCTCCATTTCAACTAAAGCTCTCTTTGTGCTCCTTTACTACTCTGTGCCCTCAAGGAAAAGTGTGGCAGTGAGCCGGCTTCCCTTTCTGACACATGGAATGTGTAACGTTTTTCAACTTGTTTGGGTGGGAAGTAGCCGGGGGTATATTGTTTTTGCTTTGGGAGCTTGAAGCAAAGGAATTACAGTCTGAGCTGGACTGCTAACTGAACAAGTAACCGAGTTTGGAAAAAAGTTTTATTATCATTGAATGGCCTGTCGATTTGCCTGCTCCTCATGACATATTTCCTAAACTTTAAAAATAATTTTACAAAAGACTGAAGGAAAAAATACCCATCTCTTAATTTTTTTAAAGCAACCAAATGCAGATTAAAATCGCATTATGCACAGAAATTTGCTCCAGATATTGACACTGATTTTTAAAATACACGTTGTTTCAAACCAGAAGTGACATTTTTCCTACAGTGACAATAACTGATCTAAAAATTTTCCCTTAATTGTTTTTAAGCAAGACATGTGGAAGCTTCCCTTGCCTAGCACAACAACCTGGCAGGCAGTCTATAGAGATCAGGATCATGCCAGGCCCCCCTTCTGTTTGCCCTCCATTACAGAAGATGCCCAGCTTTCAGCCAGTCCTGCTGCATAACCTCCATTCATTTAAACAGAACTTGTGCTCAATCTCCCATCCCAGTTCAGTCTTAATGAATGGAGGTTGTACCGCAACAGAGCTTGGTTGATTCCTCCAAGAGGCTTTGCCAAGCAAAGAACAAATACAGCAAGCACGCACCATGTAAGAGATGTCACACAATATGTGTTTCTTTTCCAAAATCTGAAATTTGCATTAGTAAAAAAAGGCTGAAAACTTAGACATCAGGAGATAAGCAGTGATTTAGGAAACGAGAAACAAATTTGCATTTGTTTATTTAGGAACATAAGAGTTTTGGTTGCAATTTGGTTGAAGATTTTCCCAGATTGCTGTTGAATCAAATGAATTTTGCCAAAAAGGGAAACCTTTTGACAAAGATAAATTAATACAGACATTGGCACAAATCCAGGTTCGTAAGGTGTATTTTAGGTGACCAAAAATGTTAATGTAAAGAAAAGCAATAATGTTTGGCATGTTTAGTAAAGTAACTACCTTTAAATCTCAGGTAGTTCTTTGTTGAAGCATCAAGCTGATATTCCTTATTTGAAGTAGTTCTCCCAAATATTTATAAAATTAAACACAAGGTGACCATATAGAATGGTTATGACTGGTTTAGAATTGTATATGACTGGTTTAAAGTGATACAGGAAGATCAGTACAAGAAAATAAGTACAAGAAGAGTAAAGGCAAGTATTTCCTGCTCCAAGTGGCGCCAGAGGACACCAAAGGTGGTGGATGATGGCAGCAGTGGGCAGTTCTGATCATGCAATCCCTCCAAAATGAAGTTGCAATTCCAAGGGGGTCCTGACTCCCACATTGAGAACCTCTGCATTAGAAGGCTTTTGGAACACATGAGAATGTTGCACAGTCCTCCTTTATGGCTGGGTAAGTATGGAGAGGGCAGCATGTTGTGTGAGGGCTGGCATGTTGCAGTTCTGTGCTCTGGGGTGGCACAGGGGCTGGGTCCACAATTGGTACCCACACCAATTCACTACTGGAGACAACCACTTCAGTTGGGCTCCAATCCTGGATGATTGGAGCCCAGTCCTGCATGTGATTTTCCTTCAGCTTATTCTTAAACTTGAACCTGATCCCATTGCTTCCAAGGTGTGTATGGGAGGGATCCCTCGGTGCTAGCTGCATAGAAGTTCACTCATTTTTATTTTAAAAAAATTAGAATTTCATGTTACTACAGTGAAGGCCCTGGGATTTCTCTCATGGCAGGTATATCCTTTTCATTTCTGAAACAGGTCACCCCTGAAACGAAACACACTAAGCCTGGGGAAAAATCCTTTCTCCTATTCTTTGTAAACCTCTTGCGTCTTCATTGCCAGTAAAAATAAGATGGTGAAAAAGCTCCAGTGGCAAATCTCCCTCCAAATAACTCTTGTGGTTCTTGTGCTGAAAGCAGAAATCCTTCATACTCCTTTTTAGTATGCAGGCGAGCCAGTGTTTCTCCTGATTATACTTTTCCTGTATAGCATTTTTAGTAGGGCTTCATGCTTTGAATGATTTTCTATGACTGTGTGTGTGTGTTTTCAAGTGAGATATGGTGAGAAGGCTGGGGAAAATATATTTTTGTTGGAAATCTCACTGAACCTCTTTTTTCTGCATTAGGCAAAAAAAGCTTCGGAGACATTGAGGAGTGGAATATTTTTTTAGACTTCTTTTACTCCATGTTATATATTGTCTTTGCTAAACCTGATCTCAAAGAATATTTTTTTCCATTTATTCAGAGCATGTGTGCTCTCATGATGAGATTGTCCTGTTTCTCTTCCTTTGACTCGAGTGTGCTTATGTATAATTGGGAAATGCTTTGGAATGCTCAAACACTTTACGAGGGGCCCTGTGACTGGGATCCTGAGATGAAAGTTTGCCTTTTCATTAAGCAAAAGCTCTGCCCACTTCACCCCTGCCATAACCCAGCATCTTCTGGAAGGCTGTTTGGCATATCACGCTGCCCCTGAGATGTGAAGATAGCTTAATAATAGCATTTCCTGCAGTGAGAGGCTTACATACTCTGAAATCCTAGAGCAAGTCAAGGAAATCTGCATTAGAATACATTGGAGCAGGGGGTATACAAAATGTAATGGAAACTAAAAGTGTCAGCCATCTAATCCAATGTGGAGTCTGTTTAATCTTTTTCAAAAGACATCTTAAGAACTCCCAGTGTCTTCATTGGCTGTTTCTTTGTGATAGTTTAGCAAAGGGTATGAGAATCGTGGAAAGCCAGGGTGTGATGGCTGAATCAAATTCATTTTTCCCCCTCAATGAATTGCATCAGTTTAACTCCTGTTCGAGTTGATTAACACATGGATCTGCATTTTGTCTTAAAGACAGACATACGGGATAGAAGCGGTGCTTTTGCACACTTGAAAAGGTGTTGATGGGTACTTTAGAAAATGGCACTGGAGCTTTCCTTTGAGCCTGTTGGATGGTAAAATAGTGGTAACCTGGGCTGTCCCTAGGGTTCACTTCATCTGGTGCAGAAGGTCAGTGTGTCACCCCCATACATTGGGTGGAGCAACAATATGAATGGTGGGCGTGGTTATGTATCATTGCCCCTCCTCCACTGGTCTTTTTAGCCATACATTTTAACAGAATAAAGATATTTCAAAGTGGTTTGTTTCATTGTATTCTGCTGTAAATTATACATTCAAGGGTGTATAACATGATGGGATTATTTATACAAACCATGATTTTAGCCATTTAGGTCACAAGCAGGATGACCAGATTATTCCTGAACCCTAGGGCCAAAATTCCTAATCCCAGGCCAAAATTCCTACCCACTTTAAAAAACTGCCAAAAAGTGTATTTTTTGTTTTTGTTTTTTGGGTTTTTGACCATATCTTTTGATAGGAAGGAGATATCTCCAAACTGATTCTTGCATTGGATTCTGCTCTTCAATACGAATTCAATGACATATGGCATGATGGGGTACTGTGCACTATCGCAAAGTTTCAAAATGAAGCCAAAATGTATGAAAATGAAGCCAAAATGTAGGACACCCAGACAGGAGGCTAAAAATCCAGACAAATTCGGGTTTTTCTGGTCATATGGTCACCCTGGTTGCCAGGGTTCAAGGCTACCCCCTTTCAAATGCCCTAGTAATGTCCCTAATTGGGACCATTTTGGAAGTCTTGGACTGACCTTCCTGGACTGACCTTCCACTGCAGCCAACGCATGCCTACTTACACACCAGTAAGCACAACTGTGCAATTCACATCCACTTTCAATGAATTTCAATGCAATCATCAGGAACCTCCTTCTAGGGTGATTTGTGGGGGCTGTGTTCATTGGATCAGAACAATTCTAGTGTGCTTTGATTCCTCTCAGCCTGCCCTTTCCAATGAACTGTGGCGTGTTTGCCTACTCACAAGTAAAGCTGTGATATGGGCCCCTTTCACTTTCCATAGAATTCAATGCATATTTTAGTATTTTAAAGGTTTTTTGGCTATAACCTTTGATAGGAAGGTGCTATTTCAAAATGGACTTTTGCATTGGATTCTGCTCTTCAGTAGGAATCCAATGGTATATGACAAGATGGGGTTTGATGCACCATCATGAAGTTGCAGTTTTTAGGTCCCCCAGTGTGCGTCACCTGGTGGGCACGTCTTGGGCACCTTACCCGGTATAGACTGCACCACCTGCACCACCCTGGTGATGCCCAGGCATGGGCCCAAGCCGGTTCGGTTTATTTTAATGCACTAGTATTATTTATGGTTACATTTTTTTTGAGTTTACAGGTTGGGGAATCTGGGTCGGGATAAGTAACCATCCACAAAATGGAAATGGGAGCTTTGTTTAAAGTATTGTGTTATTTGCAGACTAAGAATTTATTTTGTGTAAAGTTCTCAAATTTATTTGGGTCACGCTGCCACCACAGCAAGAGGTAACAGTTTTTGATCTTGGGAAATCTCATGAGATCAAAGATGTTGGGATCCACACCCAGCAAAAACATTTTTATGGGACCTCACCTGCCTTTGGGGCTCCCTTCTAACAAGAAAAAGCAGCAGCAGTGAGCCAAGGGCACTCCGTGTGCAGAGGAGCGATGGCAGGAGACTGCATTGGCCTTCCTAGAAGCAACCAGCTGGGCACTGTGGGAAACAGGATGCTGGCTTAGATGGTTTTGTGCCCTGATGGGTTAGTGCAGGGCTTCTCTTGTGCTCTTGAAATGCTTTGTTTTCTAAAACAGTTCAGTCAGCATTCACAACGGAGAATGTCAAAGTCATAAGAATCCAAAGTTCCATGAGCAAATTTATATTAAACATATTTGTGCAAGCATTTCTGCTCTGATTAGTTTTTGCTCCAAAAACCCTATTTTTAACCACTTTCATGCAAAATGCTACCCAAAGCCAATGCACTGCTCAAAATTTAAGAAATAATCTTACTAGAACTATTATACTGTACTATATCTCTGCAAAACATCTTCACATCAGTAGAATCAGAAATTCAACTTTCTCCAGCTATTCCCCCTCCCATCTGTTTTTCTTGACCCACCTCCTTCCTCACAGTAATTTCTCTTTTACTTTCCTCCACATTAAGTTTTATTTGCTTCTGTCTCTGTAATGTTTTTTCATATGGGAGCCATTCTGTGAACCTCATGAAAGTCTATAAAGAATGTGACAAAAGATATCCACAAAGATATTTGAGCGGATGGTGAGAGGAAGGGAGAAAACAGTTCAAACCAGTCCTCCAACCTTTGCCTTGGCCACTGTATGATGGGATAATAGCAGAACACCATGTACTTATTAGACAAATACTAAAATATGTACATAAATACCCATACAAAACTGAAAAACCCACAATAACACTATAAAACTAGTATTGTCTCCTTCTTGTTGGCATCACAAACCTCATGATTGCCAGTTTGGGTTTAGCTGCTTTCCAGTTATGCTACTTTCCCATATTTTCTTTTAGCATTTTCCAGAACAGCCATTTCAAATCTCTGCTGTGTTACAATAAAATAACCTTGAGTCAGGAGAAGTGTGCATTTAAATATGTCCTGGCTTCTTTTGAAAAACCTCAAACACACATACTCCCCCTGTCAACATCTACTGATTTGTTTCCAAATCCAGGCCCATTCCAATGCATGTGTACTCAGAAGTAAGTACCGTTAGTGGGGTGGCACAGGGGAAAGTGTGATTAGGATTGTATCCACAAGAAATGAGCAGAATGTAGTAAAGTTGAATAAAAGGACCAACATTCACTCAGTACTTTCCTCTTTCCTGCTAGTCCTGAAATACTAGGATTGCCACACAGCTGTTTTAGTTACTGAAACGTAGATGAGAACTATATATGTGCTTGTTAAGTCAATTAACACATGATTAGTTGCTTTCTGTTTAGCAAAACAAAGCTGAGCACAGCAGGTGTGCTCTTTAGCTAAAAAATCAACCAAGCAGAACTCTGGCCAACAGAAAAGGCAAAAAGTCAGGCAACAGTGAAATTGATCAGTTATAAACAGAAACAGAGTAGGACAAATGAATTGACCAGATCTATTCAATCTATTGATTGAGCTTATTTTTCACTTTTTTCTTCTCTCTTTTAACAGATAAGGCAATTTGCCAATATGCTCATCAGGATGAAAAATTCTATATATTTTCCTGCCAGAAAGTAGTTATTTTAATTACAAGAGAAATGAAATTGGGGAGGGGCAGATGGAGGGAGAGCAATTTTCACATTTAGAATTGACAGTGATTTTATTGACTATTCCTGTTTCTAAATAGAACAGCAAGTCTTTCTAGAAGCTTCTACAGCAAGTCTTTCTAGAAACCTATGTATGAGCAATGCCTTATGAAATCTCACACCTGGATTGGGAGATAAGAGAAGCAATGTGAGAACATAGCAGATGAGATGGAGATGAGAGGAAATGTGAGTACACAGCAAATCCTTATGACTGACATTTGGATAATCATGTTGACTGTATTAGATGTTTAAGATATTCAGACAAGTGTTACAGGTGGTGGTGGAGGACAAACTCTCTTTATCCAGGCAGAAAAGTGGGATTGAAAAAGAAAAGGAACTGGGAAAATGGCTGGAAAAACAAAGCGGAGGAGATGCCTCCCATTTTGATTTTGCTGTCATGAATGGCTTTGAAGTTGAGGGGCAGGGACTGCTTTAAACTGGCATTTGGGTATCTGAAAAACTAGGGCTGCAATCCTAAAGACACTTTCCTGGGAGTAAGACCCATTGAACACAATGGGGCTTACTTTTGAGTAGACATTAGGATTGCGCTCTTTTTGCCGCTCCCCAGAAAACCAGTGCTACTTCCTTAGGTTTGGAAAATAGTGTTTCTGACCCTTAAACCCAAGTTTGATCCCTTTCGTAACATGATGTGCCCCTGATTATGTTATTTGGAGTGTGACAGTTGTATTAGAAATTGTAAGGCTTATAGTTGTTCAACCAAACAATTTCTGAGATGACGGGCCACAGTGTCTTGACTTCCCCAAGAATTAAAATTTGTCCTAAATACCATTCTTCGTCAGTATCACTGGGAAAAAAATTGTGTGTCTTTCCAGAAGATGCACCATAATTTGAATTTCTTTAATACTCACCTGCTGATGATATCCATACAAATTATGAGCAGGATTTGTTCTTGCCTAATGAACTCTCCAAAGTTAACCATAGAATATGAAAGTAGACGTGTTCAAAAGAAGTGCTGCCTTTGCATGTCTGGCCTGATCACGTTTGATGAAATTGCAGGTTCACCTATAAGAAATTAGTTGCTGGTTTGTGGAAGGTTGCAGTTATGTGTGGTTTTAGCTTTGCTGGGAACGACTACTCCAGTGGAAGCAATTTTATGTGCTTCTCTCATGACCTCATTCTCTTGTGCCTATCTGATACAGTAGTGGTCCTTTTGTGGAGCCGATCTGATCCAAGAGTGGGTTTTTCAATATACGTACCGTATTAAATATTTGTTGGAAAGAAAGGCTTAAGCAAAGTAAATATTAAACAGCTACAAATAAGAGCACTGTATGCAGTCCTTCAAATTCTTCTGCCTTGAAAGACTGAAGAAAAAAATATGAAGAGAGTTTCTCCCACTTCAACCATTTTGCTTCCCCAGATTGTGTAGGTGTTTTAGCACTTATCATTCTGCAGTTATTGACTTGAGTTGGCAAACTCCTACTTTCAAGAAGGCTCACTCACTTTGGTTTATTTGAACTACTATGAAATGAGTGTATATGAAACTTATTTTAAGGAGCTCGAATGAAACCTATAACTGATGATGTAATGGCTCTCAAACAATTCAATCAATGAAGAGGATTGGTCGGAATAAGGATTGTGCAACTAGTTCTAGACAGGTAAAGTCTTTCAACTTTCACAAATTACAGGAGCCAACTTCTTTTGAAAGAGAGCATAGTGTCTAATGTGGTTAGTAACTGTATTTATCTAACTTAGGCTGCAATCCTAAAGACATTTTCCTGGGAGTAAAACCCATTGAACACAATGGGGCTTACTTTTGAGTAGACATGGTTAGGATAGTGTACTTAGTGCCCAGTCATATCCTCTTCCTTATGACAGGTGAACAGTGTCCTTCTGTCCTAAATGGCCAAATGGTGGCATATAGAACATATCACTGTCTCGAAACAAAGGCAATATAAAAACTGCCATACAAGCTCATGCTAGTAACTTGGTATGGGTGCTTTTCATTGGGCGGGGGGGGGGGGGGGTGGAGGTTAGAAGAAGTTTCCAGGCAGATACTGGGTAGGGGTGGGTACATTTCAAACTAGACATGTACCTGAAATCCAATTTCAGTGTTATCCACAACCAATACTATCTTGACAGCTGCATACATTGTGATTTCTTGCAGAGTACAATTAAATCAATTTGAGTGAGACAAACTGTTCAATAGTTTTGAAAGCTATTTCTTTAAAAGCCTCTTTGGAACATAGACTATCCTGTGAAAGGAAATGGTGTAGTCACTTAGCTTGTTCAGTTCTGTGCTACAAACCCCTTGTTCATATAACATAAAACAAGCATTACAGGTTCCTCTGTCAAATACTAATGATGTCTTTTAGTATCAATCCCACCTGTTTCTCATAGCCCATAGATGTTTTGGAAAACTTCTGAGTGAAGATATCAGGCTTAAACCATTACATGGTGGATCCATTGAGTACCAGCCAAATGCCCTTTAAAAAGTAGCCATTGCTTTAAGCCAAAGAAACACCATTTCCCCAAAAGTTTTTGTGAAAGACCCAGTCAGCTGCCCAAGAATACTTTTGGAAAGTCTTTGACGTGCATTGCAATAGTTCCTGTGTTTTTGTGAATTTAGTGCCATGATTCATGTGAAAACAGCCGACATTCTCTCTCTCTTGGTGACATCCACTGTGAAATCAATTCTAAGGCTTCGGACAAGAAAGCTCACCATGTTTTTGTTAACTACAGTAGTTTTCTCCAACAAAATGCTGATATACTGTATATGGAATGCTGTTGTATTCCATCAAAGTTGCATAATTGCTCTAACCATAAAATTAACTGTGGGCATCAACCAAATATTTCAGTCCTGGTGTGGATACTGGCATCCAGCACACCCATAATTTTATATCAGCTGGACACTGATATTGTCACCCAGTGTCAACTCTATGAAAGGTGTCATTGTCACTACAGCTACCAGTGATCAGGACCACTGATTATTGACAATGAAAAGGGCAAGGCCAAAGGAAGAATGGAAGAAAGGGAAAGAGATGAAAGGAAGGAAAAGGAGGGCAAGGAGGAGATGGGGAAAGGTTGGAAGGAGGAACCTCAGGTGGGGAAAAGAGAAGATGCAGGGGATGGAGTGGAAAATGGGCAAGGCTTCAAGATAAGAAAATGAGGGACAGAGCCGTGTAGGAAAAAAATGGGCAATAGCTTTGCCTTCCTGCTGGCAAGAGAATAGCGATAGTTCCAGCAACCTTAAACTCTAATTGACCACTGCCTTTGCCACAGCTGGTCAGCTGCTCTGTACTACTTGAAATAAGCTCCTTCTAAAGAAACACAGAGACCAATGATCTGCACTATCCCCTATATTGAAAGAGACCTATGGGCCAGTGGAAGACAGCAGTTACCTGTGTGTTTCCCTATAAGTACTTGAGGATCATCCTCCTGATCTCTGTTTGGTCTTTTGCTCTGCTCCTGCAATGGAGGCCAACCCTATAATCCAGACCTGTCCCCTAGGGACACTGATGTGTAGGCATAGTCTCACCTAACCTAGCAAGTTTTAAAAAATCCAAAAACAAAAAGGAAGGGACCCAAAAAGAAAAAGAACACTAACTTTTCTTTCCAGAAGCTGGTCCAGCTCAGTCCAATTAAAGCCACATATACACACAACACAGAGAGAGCTGTGAAACAGGGAAAACAGGTAGAGGTGCCTATGCAATTACAGCCACCAGAGGGAGCTATCTCCATTTGCCCAATAATGAAAAAGAAAAGACAGGGCCTGTGTCATTAGTCTCTGGGGAGGCAGCAGGAAGAGTTGCCTTTAGCAGGTTAGGATATAATCATGGGTGTCTTCTACAGAAAAAGCAGGGCAGCTGATTTCCAATTACAAATCACTCTTGTATCAGCAAGTACTGGGGAGGCAGCAGGAAGAGTTGCTTCTTTCTTATTTAAAAAACCCATGGAAAAGCAGACAGCTGCTCATTGTAGCATTTGGAGAGGCAGTTTTGGTTGCTTCTGGAGGTTTGTTCTGTGCTCTCCTGAGCTCCAAGTGAGAAAAAGAGGAGTTTTTTAATTTTTTTTTGTGGTGAGTGTGGTCCAGAGAGGGAGAGTGAGTATCCATTGCCTCCCTGGACCTTGACCTTACTGTGCATCACTACGTTGGGGTGACTGTGAGGGTGGAGGGTTGCCACACTGGGTAATAGACAAAACTGGCAACACCAAAAAATGCTCTTATATAAAACAAAGTGTGAAAGTTAGTTGAGGATATTTAATTATATGTTGATGTTGAGGTGATGCTGTGTTTTCCTCTCTTGTTGATTTGGCCTTTGAATTCTGAGGCATACACTGGTAGACTGTGTGAGTTGAACCCTCCCTAAGACCATCTAATGAAGTTTGGGTTGTGGTTGAATGTTTTAAACCTTTCCTTTTTCCTGAGAACGGAAACATTCTTTTCCTTCTGAGGATGTGATTTTCCTACCTGTGTCTGACATGGAACAAGGTTCAATTGCTGCTGTCGGTTTCTGAATATTTTTGGTTGCTTTTGGAGCTGCATAATGTGCACAGAGGCCGTTTTAACTATATTTTATTCATGGTAAAGGTTATGGATGACTTAACTTCAACATTTAGACCCCTCTGTTCCATTCATCTGAAAACAAGTCGGTCACAACTTCATAAAACAAGCAGGCTTTCTGAAATGGTCCATGATTCCAATGCACCATTTTGTTTCAATCTCTCCAGTGCAAGGATTGAAAAATATTGGCACACGATAGCAGTTCTGTGAAAGAAATATTTGTGGGGGAACGTTTGGATGTAAAGGTAATTATGTGGACTTTGCCTTGGCATCCAGCTCTATGTTTCCTTCACACTTTATTTTTCCCTAGTTACATTTTAAAGAAGCCAGTAGGAAAAGAAGAAAAAACACTAGTCATATTTGCATGGACATTCATTTTTTGCCTTATTAAATATTTCTCAAGGTGTCTAACAATAATATTATTGTTGTTGATGATACTGAGATTGTTTCACAATCAAGTACTGTAGATGTTATTGGTTGATTTGTTTTATTTAAATATCAAGTCCTTCCCAAGAACCTGAGATGCCTGATTTTTATTCTGTTTTCTGTTATAATTATGGCAAGGTGTAAGTTGTTCCCAAGAAAGCTGCTTTTTGTAGTTGGAGGATTTCTGTGGCCTCAAAACACCAACTACAAAAAGCAGTTGTTATTTATACTGAGTGTATAGAGTACATTCTGTGTAGTCCTTCAGACATGGGTTTGGTTCAGGACTCCAGCTCCTGGTATTGTATACACTGTCTGCAAGTAATGCAAGGGACTAATAATTGCAGTTTTTGTATATGGGGTCATTCCATGTCAAGTGGTGTAGGGTCAGGGTGTCCAGACACCCGGAAACCCCTGGACAGCTCCGGAAATTTACATATGTTCCGGCATGCCCAGACATGGAGGGGGCTTGTCCGGGAATGGGGGGCGTATGTACTGCTTTGAGGCACTTAAAGGTTGCTCGGATCGGCGTGGATGCAAAGTGCCGTCTGAGCAGTCATGTTGGAAAAGTAGAGGCTGGCTGGTTGGAAAAGTAGAGGTTGGAAAAGTCCTCCTTCTGGTGGTTTTTTTAAAGGAGCAGAGGCTGTGTTCATGCGCACAGCCTCTTTCGCTCCCATTAGAGAGCGGCGAGCGGCCGGTCTGATTGACAGACCGCTCTGCGGAGGGTGGAGCATCCCTCCACAGTTTCCAGCCGCAAGTGCGGCTGCCTCCGCTGTGGAGGGAAAGTTCTCGGAGGTCAGGTCACTTAAAAAAAAAACTGCCAGGGGAAGGAGACAGAGGCTGTGCGCATGCTTTTCTTTTCCATGTTCTACTTTTCCAACATGGCTGCTCGGATGGCGCTTTGCATCCACACCGATCCAAGCAGCCTTTAAGTGCCTCAAAGCAGTACACAGCTGCCCCCACCAGCCTGAGGACCCCAAACAAGGAAAGGACTGGTTTTTAAATGTAGGACAAAATGTAGGATGTCCTACATTTTATCCTATATTTTTTAAATGTAGGACAAGTTCCTCCAAAAGTCCGGATTTTCAACTGAAAACCCTTGTCCTACATTCTGAGGTTTGGCATATGGTCACCCTGTCTAGGGTCCCCAAATTTGGGCATTGTATGCATGTGTTAGAAAATCAAACCCACTTTTTTGGAAAGCTTGAAACACGTTCTTTCTTCTGAGATTAGTTTGAAAGTGTTTTGAGAAAGTACTTTTTTGCAAAATCAGGTTGAAAATACCTATTTGGGTGTTTTCAACTATCAACAACTTTACACTCAATTTATACACTAATGAAAAGAGCTAGGAGGTTGAAATTATACATTCAGAAACAATGTTATACTGAGATTATGTGCTAAATTTTACTTTACTTTTATTACTTCACTATTGTGGGAGCTAGACGACATTAAATGTTGATTTTTTTTAAAAAAATGATTTTTTTTTGTCAACTTTGTTGCAATTTACCCACTTTGTATGAAAGAAGCCAAAATTATTATTAGTTCCATTGAATAGAGCGGAAAACGTTGTACAAGCTAGCTTAGTTTCATTTGTTTAGAAAAAAACAGCAGAGGAAATATTGTATCCCAAAGTTGCCAAAATCTTATAGTTGTTCTGTACATTGACATGGTATGGGATCAAACAAACTGCTATATCTCAATAACTATTCCACATGAGAAGCTATAACTTTACAAACGTTCGTTTGAGACATGTGGGACTCCGCATACAAAATTTCATCAAAATCCATGATGGTTGTGCAGGGCATTATCCAAAACTAGACCACTTGACATGGAATGACTCTATCTTGAGTGCAATTTTCCAGTCTTGATTAGTTGAACTGAATTTCTAGTGTGTATATTCCTAGTGTCCGGAAACCTGAAGCAAAGATTGAAGGAGCAAGAACAAAAAAACCCCAGGATCTAAGGTGTGGGGAGCCCTACAGTATGTTGCCAGAGCTCCTCATGACTGAAAAAGAGTGAAAGTTCCATTCAAGATGAAATGGGAAGTCAGATTTCCACTGAAAAATGCCTCCTATTCCCCACAGTGTGTGATCCTAGGGATTGTTCTACTGCTTTCCCCCTTTCCCCACCCCTTTACATGAACTGGGGGAGTCATGACCTCCCAGTTTGAGTACTACTGGTGTACAACATTGTAAGATTTGCAGTCCAATCCTATTCAGGCATTAAGCCATGGGAGGCCCTTTATAGATGTTGGAAAAATGCAACACTCCATGCAGTGAGCAGTCCAGTCTGCATGCTGATGGGCTGGGTCTACTTGTTGGCTTCATTCAATGAGAGCAGAAGGCAGGAGAGATGCTTGGGTTTAAGTAGACCCAGGTGGACCAGCCTGGGCTTCTCCAGGGCAAGGCTTCACAGACCAAAATTCCCCTGTGGAATATTTTGTTGAGGATGATTGGGCTGAAAATGTCATGGACCTGCAGCATCACATTAAGGAAAGGAGGGTTTCTTTTGGTATATAAATTGATGAGTGTAGAGGTTTAAACCTTTCTTTCTTACACTTGTGAATAGTTGATATATATGATACTGCCAGCAACATCCAAAAGACAGTGAAACACAGGAAAAAAAGTTGCTTGGATAATCATGAATTCAAGCAACATCAGTTAAATCATGCCATCTCCTTCCTTTGGCAACATCCCCTTTTCTTTTGCCTTCATAAAACATTCTTAACGAATGGTGTCAGTTCTGCCCTTGGTGGTTTGCCCACTTTGGGTTGCTTCACAACTGGTTCTGTTACTGAAGCTGTTTATCGGAACTATAGCTTCCGTTTTCTTTTTCTTTTTATCTTGCCAGCACTTCCTTCTGCTGTCTGAGGTAAGTCAGAGATCTGATATGGACAGTGCTAGGGGGTTAACAGGAAAGCTACTGATAGAACATGATGCTGCTTCTTCACATGACACCATGCCAGGATCCAGATATGCAAGCACAATCACATTTACTTACTAAGGGGAAAAGTCAAGGCTGGCCCATCCATGAGGTTAGCTTGAACTTGTTCCCTCAGGCAGCAGACTGGATTCTTTACCTACTGGATTATTTATCTACTTAATCCCCCCTGCTTCTCCTACTTATTCTACTCCCTAATTGAAAAAAAGAAGACATTAAGGAATGGGAGAAGCAGTGGCTGGGTGACAATTGGGTAAGGGGGTCAATTTTGCTATGCTGCCTCAGGTGTCCAAAAGTCTTGGGCCAGTTCTGGGAAAAGTAAACTAAAATATAATTACTGAATTAACTGAGGGGGGTTCACATTTCACGAGAATGACCTGATTTGGAGACTGGAGTGGTAAAGGAGTTATGAACATATGCTCTGCTTGTCTGAAAGTAGTTTGATTTGGCCTGTTGAATATTGATTCCTTACCAAGGACCCAGGATATACAGAGGTATTTTCCTGTCCCAAGTAAGGCTGCTTTCTGTAGTTGCCTTGTAGTATTTCATTTACATACAGGAGTTCCAAAATCAGGAGTTCAGGAGTTTCAAAATCTTTTGGTATAAGAACCGTTATTATCAGTGGTGTCACAGATGTTTGGACTGTTATGTCTATCAGATATTCGCACTTAGATTTTTGCATATTCATTATTGTTGTTCATAATCACTGAGTCAGCGAGTCCTTGTATTCTGCATTGCACTGAGGTCCTTCAGTTGTTGCTCTCTGGAGCTCACAGGGAAGCTTACAAGACAAGAGTTTAATGTTATTACAGTTCTCTTTTCTTCATCTTAATTAAGTAACCGCAAAAGCCAGTGTGCCAAGCATGAAACTTGGAACATTAGGAATCTTGTTGGCTGATTTATGTGGAATGTTGGACTGACACCTCTGTTACACAAAAACAATAGACATGGCACCTTTCAGAGCCCTATCCAGCTTCCTGCAACACAATGCAGACCTTGGAGACACAGTGAGTTGCCAGCTTCTATTGAACCATAGTGTAAACTGTACTTTGTAAGCATGAGTACTTTCCAGAACTAGTCATAGTTTCTGGCCACCTCTCACTCGCTCCGAGGTGGCCTCACCAGCCTAGTAAAACAAAATAACAGCCAACGTCAGCTCTCTCTCCTCCACTGATCATCTTGGCCACACAAAAGAAAAACAAACTGAAAGTTCCTTCATTGCGGTGTTCTCTGGGCACAGCCAATAGGCCTGTGTGCAGCCATAAGTATTTGTGTCAGAGCTTCAGATTAAAAAAAAAACTGGTTCCATTGTGGCTCAGCAGGATTTGACAGCTATTTGTGTCTCAATTATGATTGTCAGAGTAGCTGCTAAGTTTGCTATTAACTGTAAGAGTTAAAAATAATATATATCATATATTTGTCTTTCTGCATGTTGTCCTCAGAAGGGTTGCCTTTACCAGAGATTAGGGTGTTTCCCTTTATTCTTGACCACTCTGGTTTTGAGGCTTTTATTCATTTTATGCCCCAAACACAGGTTAAGTGGTGACAACTGAGCATTATGAGTGAAGACAGTGCTATCTAACACTAAGGTCAGCTTGCAGTCTATGGGCAAAATCCAGAGTAACTACGGGGAGTGTTTGCTCCAGTGTAAGAACAACTTACTCTGGATTCCAATATGAATTTCCCATAGGTTTTCACTAGGTGGTACAGTAACTATGGGTGCACATAAAGTCTCTTATGTGCTCCCGTAGTTGCTCTGGATTTGGGGGTATGTCAGATAACTCAGAAACTGGCACTCAGCAAGAGATGCCAGTTCAATTTCAATCTTCAGAGTAAATGTGCTGCTGCCAGGCATCCTGTAGAGAACATCAAACAGTCGAACCTGCCTCATGAGTGGTTTGGGGCATTCAGAGCCAAGTTCTGGAGCAGCTGACAGCTAGATCATGGCTTGATTCAGGGAAGACATGCTGTATAGTCCTAATAGCATACTGCAAATATGTGGAAGAAAAAGCTCTTGCAAAAAAAAAGAGTATCGTACATTCCAATGTCTTAATTTGATCAAGGGTGATGTCAGGGGTTCGCCAGGTCAGACACTGCTCATATATTTAGGGGAGCGGGAGAGACACCGGCAGGACCAATGTTTGAACCTTCAGTACCTGTGCTAGTGGCAAAGTACTATCAGGGGAACAAATATACAGTACTGCTGTGGAGTCTCATGTCCCAGAGCTACCATCAACTTGGCATTAGCACTTTCGCCAGGTATTTGTGAAAACCAGATCATGGCGAGTAACGGAGAAGAAACTATCACTGAGCATATGCAGACTGTTTTCCACTTTCAGGGAGGAATAGGAACTACTTCATGTATGTATCTGAAACTGGACACAGAGACCCAAGAGTCTGTGATGGCCAGACTAGGTTTCTTTCACTTTAGAGCAGTATCGACTATGGCAGCAAATATCCTCTCAGTACTAATTATACTTTGCTTAATCTAGTAACTGCCAGTCACCGTTCATTCTTTTTTAATAAAAAAAATGGAAGAGATAGGCTTTCAACCTTCATAGATTTTCATCTAATTGTTTGAACAGACGAGAGCTGAATTTTTGAAATTCATTTAAAAATGATTGAGATGTGCACTTAAGCCACTGATCTTCTATTTCCTCTGTTAGCTTAGTTTGCCTCTTTCACTTCTTTTAATAGTTGTAATAGCTGTAGTGGTTACAGTGCCTCTGAAAACCATTCTTTTCCCCTATTTTGAAATAAAGATTCCATATCAGTATGTGATTTACATTGAATTAGGCTGCAATCCTAAAGACACTTTCCTGGGAGTAAAGCCCATTGAACACAATGGGGCTTCCTTTTGAGTAGACATGCCCCCAAATCCAGAGTAACTACGGGAGCACATAAGCAACTTTACGTGCACCCATAGTTACTGCACCACCTATGGGAAATTCATATTGGAATCCAGAGTAAGTTGTTCTTACACTGGAGCAAGGACTCCCCCTAGTTACTCAGGATTTTGCCCATAGTTAGGATTGTGCTCATATTCTCTCTCTCTCTCTCTCTCTCTGTGTGTGTGTGTGTGTGTGTGTGTGTGTGTGTGTGTACACAGTTACACATAGCTGTATAGTGTGAATTTTGCTGCTTTTATCTATTGTAAAATTAAAGTTATTTATGTGTAAATTCACCCAAACAATAATTAAACAATCATCTCTAACATCAGTTAATCCCAAAACATTAACTTGCATAGTTTACCTCCCACAGGCACTGATGCAACCAGATTTTTCCTCACAAATAGGGACACCACCTCTCACCTGCTGAAAACGTCTTGAGTCTATGTTTTATTTCAAGTCTCTTATTACATTTTTCAAGCTTTTTTATTCCAAAATGTTGAATTATATTGAGCCACTGATGGAAAACAGTGGACATGTGTTTCTTTGCTTGCTGTGACCAGCCCAGCAGCCATCACAGGTGTATGGTTAGTACCATCATGTCAGCACAAGGAATGGTTGTTGTCTATAATACTGAGAATGAGGAGATGTTTTCTGTCATGAAGGTAAATATTCACACATTAGCCTACAATTTCATCACTAATCCTAAAGGCTCGCATGATGAGGTGCAGCTGGGGTTGACCAGTCCCAACTCCCACTTCCTCCTTGCCACACTCTTCCCCACTCTATTTCCTCCCTCCCTCCACCTCCCTGAGAAGGCTTCCTGTCTTCCTATCCCCATACCGTCTTACCTCACCACTGCCAGTCCAGCAATCCAGGTGACATACTGCAAAGCTTCCACCAGTGCTGTCCCAGTATAGATTTGTGCTGGGCTAACTCTGGTTTTGGGCCTGACTGCACTGTTTAGGATTGGGCCCTCATTCATGTTTTACTCAGCAAGACATTTTCAGTGTGTAATGGTATTTTCTGCAGTGTGCAGTGAACAGCATGAATTTGAAGGGACAAATCCATTTTTTGCAAAGTCTCAGGTCCATGTGAAGAAGTGCTGAGGTGCTGCTACCAGCCATTGGTCCTTGTTGTGACTCCATAATACATGTACTTTTCATTCATATTTCATAGTAGACATGGTCTGACAAATATTTAGGGATAGGGCTGGCTAGTGAAACCTTATAATCAAGTCCTCCAACTGTTTCCCATCCAAGGCTATCATTGGTGCACCCCACTATTGACACTGCCTATTGAGATGTAGCAGCCTCACTTGTTGATGCATCAATGTATGTGTGCCTGAAAGACAGCTGCAGGTGCTTCATGAGCAACTAAACAGGATTAAGGATACAATCCTAACAAATTTAGGCCAGCCTAACTCACCTGGCATATCTTCCTGCAGTGGGGAGTTTGACATAAGCCTGTGCAGTGGCCTAACCCCACAGGAGTGGAACAACCCCAGGGGTTATGCCAGCCTAACTGGAGGTTAGGATTGTAGACGAAGTGTGTGCTAGGTCTGAGAACAGTGCTGGTTTAAAAGGACCGTGAACAAGTGAAAGAGCAAGAATAGAAAAATTAAAAGTCCAGAATTCCTGGAATTAGCAACTAAAAAAATAAAAATTTCTGGAATGCTCTTAACAGACAAAAATGGGAAAAGCAGATTGTGTGTGTCATATATTCAAAAACTGAGGGATATTTTTAATAGAACTGGAATCAAAATTATAATGGCAGTTTATTACAACAAGTATGCATGATAGCCCTTCAGCATAATTTCCATACCTGGCATGGCCCTTGGGTGTTAGGCCAAACATCTTTGTTCATTCTTGTGTTATAGTATGAACCACAGCAAAGCTGTATAAAGTGCAATCAAAATCATTACTTCCTTATGACCAGTGATGGGCACCAGCAGGTTCACACCTACTCTATAGTACTGGTTCTTAACAAGAGATAGTACATATAAAGTTTAAAAACAGCCATTTAAAAGTGGCTGCCAGATGGACAGAGAACCAGTTCTTAATTTCTTTGAAGCCCATCACTGCTTATGACCAATCATTTTGATATCTGTCTAGGTCAGTGGTACTCAAAGTGGGGATCAGGATTCCCTTGGGGGGGGGTTGTGACCTTGGGTTGGGGGTGCGAGAGGGTGGATTCTGCCATTTTGGAATCTGACTTTGGGCTTTCCTTGGAATTAATCTCATTGAACACAATGGGACTTACTTCTGAGTAGATATGGAGGAGCTCTGGCATCACAGTGATATCACATCCCAGTAAGTCGGACAGGGGGTCCTGGACAGATTTTTAAGTTTGAAAGGGGATCCTTGGCCGAAATGCCAGAGTACCACTGGGCTTGGTTTTTAAAATGTTCCGGTATATGAACTTTGCGTTTCTGGTTTTTTTTCTCTAGCACCTCTGTTTTGATCTATAGAAGTAGATCATGCGGATGGACTACTTGTGAAGACAGGAAATAAAACACTAGAAAGTAATGTGTGAATCATTCTTGAAAGAAGTGAACCTGTCTACATTTCACTGCACAGAAGTGGTTCTTCCCTTCATACTGTGCTTTCCAGTTTGTCTTGTTTCCCCAGAATTCCTTTTGGAACAGTTCAGTCGGGAGAGCGACAGTTTTGGCTCCCTTTTCCTCATCAGTCATTGCAGATGGTACTAAAAAAATTGCAGTTTTTTAGGACATGGCAGTAAATGTTACTTAAAATTAAGACCAGGTCCAAATAAACTTTTATTTCATAATTTTGTTGATGTTTCTGGTTTGGAGTATTCAGAAAGAGAAGCAAGCATGAGAATTTTGACCAGTCCATGAACTTTGCCAGCATTGTTGACATAAGGCAGATAATCTTGTATTGCTAATGGAGGTTGTGATGGTGTCCTCCCATTTTTATGGGGAAATGATAGCCTCTATAGGTCCACAGGAAACTCTCATGTCTTAGAATGCACCAGGAATTATGCTACATCTAGGGAGATCATGTCATAACAAAAAAAGAGGACAAGGCCCTCCAAAATGTTGAACACCCAAGCAAAATATCAAACATGGCTACATAAATGCTAAAAACTCTCATATAAATTGCTTTGATTATGAAATTACTACATTATGGCCCATATCCTAAAGTCAAATTAAGCCCTTTGTGATGGAGCAGTTAAGGTAACTTTCCATAAGATAACACTAGAGGATGACGTAACTGCGTGGACCCGTAACTGCTCTGGATTTTGCTCTATATTTGCATTGGCATCCATCAGTCTCGAAAGACTATGGCATCATGCTTGATGCTGCATGCAAAGCACGAAGACATGGGTGGATTAATATGGAGAATAGGCTGTTACCCAAGCCGCAAATCCCCCCTCTCCACACCACTGAAATAGTCCAATGGAACGGCAGAGCCGATACAATTGGTTCTAGCTGTGTCGCAGAGCTTGGGCTAAGGACAGGAGCTCACCCTGTCTTGTGGGGACTTGGGTCTCGAACCCTGGCCTACTGGTTAACAGGCACAATGTCTTAACCATTTGCGCCACCCACAGCCCTTATATTACTTATTACTTATTATTACATTTTTCTTATTACATTACAGTAAGCACTATATTACTAATTATTACATATTACATTATTATTACATGTTTCATAGCATATCATTTATTACAGGTAGTTTATTAATTGCAAGAAATCTACATGCTGCCTGCTCACAAGGGAAAGGAGGACAACAAAGATTTTTTTCCAGGACACAAGTCTAAAAGAGGACATAATGTCATCCTGTACATCATTTTAGAAGTGATCATAAAATGGTAGCCATCAGGAACTAACCACTAAGAACTAACCACTGGTTGCTGGGGCTCGTCAGTTCGACTCTGTCGGGCCACTGCTTCAGCGACTACACTGGCTGCCCATTTGTTTCCAGGCTGAATTCAAAGTGCTGGTCCTGACCTTTAAAGCCCTAAACGGCTCGGGTCCAGGGTAACTGAGGGACCTCCTTCTTCCCTACAATCCGACCAGTCACCTAAGGTCATCTGAGGGGGCCCTACTGACTGTGCCGCCACTAAGAGATGTGAGAGGTGTGGCAGCCAGAGATAGGGCCATCTCGGTGGTGGCACCCCGGCTGTGGAACTCCCTCCCCTTAGAACTGAGGAAAGCTCTCTCAATGCAGAGCTTCAGGCGGAGCCTTAAAACCTTTTATTTTATAAAAAAGCGTTGTAAATGGGGCATAGGTTGGGGGGCATTATTGTTTTATTTTACTGTTTTTAACAAATGTTTTTAGTCTGTTTTAATTGTTCTCAGTTTTTAATCCAATTGTATTTTAATTGTATTTTAATTATGTTTTAATCTATATTTATAATTCGATTTTAATGGTGTCTTATTTTTCTGTCTGATGTTAGCCGCCTTGAGCTCCCTCTTGCAGGTGAGGAAAGGCAGGATATAAATTAAATAAATAATAAATAATAATAAAAAACACAGAAGTATTATTTTAAGTGCTGCCTTTTTCACCACCATCCATAAAAGTATGGCTTTTTTGATTGAAAGAAATAAGATACCTTCACACCAAAATTTTCAGTGATGTCTGTGATTCCTCTCAACTTCTGTAAATATTTCTCCTCCATTTTCAGTGCAGGTGATGCCACTGGCAAAAATGGAAGGAGCATCCGACTCAGTACTACTTTGAATGATGTCTCAGTCTGACCAGTGTAACAAAGATAAGCTAATGCAGCAGAAACTGAAAGTGCCCTAACCTTGGTTGGCCTAACTCATCGGTCTTCCCATTCACGTGGTGAAGTAGGATGGTAAGCACATGTCTGTGCACTGGTCTAACCCTCTTACAGGAGTGGCACAGGAGTATCTTACTTTAATGACATCCCCAGGTCAGCACAGGGCTTAGGCTGACCTAACTTTTACCGTTAGGATATATGCCAAATAAAATAAAAAATTGTTTTGTGCCAAGATTTCAAGAGAATAAGGTCTCTTTGGAGTAACTTCTGTAATGTTTCTGTTTGCTGTATAATTCTCCTTCTCTACTTTGTGCATGACTGTGGAATGTAACCCTGCTGTTTCATTGCTTGATTTTACTGCTTGCTTGTGGCTAAGAGTGACTCTTCCATACTGCAAGTGGAATGCAGAAGCACTGTTTTGCTTGAATGCAGCATGGATGGAAAACAAGTAGCCAACATGCAAATCCCTTTCCAAAATGAACTGTACACACATTCTCACAAGCCAAAAAATGATGATAAGTTTAGGTCTAAGCCTATCCAACTTTCCAGCACTGATGTAGCTGCAAAGCAGCCCTGAGATAACAAAAAAAATTCCCATTCCTTGAGGCCTCTGTGACTGCCCCTTCATTGCAGAATGCAGCACATACCCAATGGCATGAATCAGTGTTGGAAAGTTGGATAGGATTGAGCACTAAACGGCAGTTGGCCACCCCAAGTCCCTTGTGTGAGCAAGGGATGTCATAAAAGAGGACTCAGGCTGGTGGATAGATGTGCACTGGCCTCCCTGCACGACCTGAACTTCCCATGCACATCCCCCCCAGCTCATGGAATGTGTATTATGCTGGCCTTTTGGAGGTAGGCCTGATTAAGACCTATTGGGGCTGATTTAATTTTATTTAAGCAATTTGTATCCCGCCTTTCTTCCCCCACAAGGGGGAACTCAAGGAGACCAAACAACAATTAAAAAACAATAAAACACCACTAAAATTAGATACGCTAATAAAAAAGAGATTAAAACACAATTAAAATGTAGTTAAAATACATTTACATTAAAGCTAAAAACATAGACTAAAAACGATAAAACAAAAAATGATAAAAACAAAAGCCCCCAACCTCTGCCCCCATTAAAAAGCTTTTTTAAAATAAAAGGTTTTAAGGCTCCGCCTGAAGCTCTGTATTAAGGGAGCTTTCCTCAGTTCTAAGGGGAGGGAGGTCCAAAGCTGGGGTGCCGCCACCGCGAAGGCCCTATCTCTGGCCGCCACACCTCTCACATCTCTTAGTGGCGGCACATTCAGTAGGGCCCCCTCAGATGACCTTAGGTGATGGGTTGGATTGTAGGGAAGAAGGCGGTCCCTCAGATACCCTGTACCCGAGCCATTTAGGACTTTAAAGGTCAGGACCAGCACTTTGAATTCAGCCCGGAAACAAATGGGCAGCCAGTGCAGTCGCTGAAGCAGTGGCCCGACAGAGTCGAACCGATGAGCCCCAGCAACCACACGGGCTGCCGCATTCTGGACTAGTTGAAGCTTCCAGACCGTCTTCAGAGACAGCCCCACGTAGAGCGCGTTACAGTAATCCAACCTTGATGTCACTAAGGCATGGGTCACCGTGGCCAGATCCGAGCGATTAATGGGTCTGAATAAGACCTATTGGGGCTGTTGCAGCCCCACTGTGCCAAAGTGGTTCCCTTTCCCAGAAAAGCATCGCAGCAGTCCCAATCCCTAGTGTGAAACAGCTCAGATAAGCAAGCCTTAATGTTCCAGTGCAAGTTTGGATTGTGCTGTAAATCTGTTAAAATAGTGTATCCCATCAATGGTCAAAATACAGTGATAGATAAAGAGTAGATAGAAATTTCTAAGAAATCATGCTTCACATAATAAGTTCCGCTTCACTTAACAAGCAAACACTATGGGCACACATGCTATGCAGCCCTGATGCTCCGCATGGAGGCTCTTTAAAAGGGCTGCCAGCCAGCACTGCTGCCTCTAACTGCCCCCAACTTAGGGGCAGTTGCCTGGAGGTGCCAGAGGCAGCTGCCCCTGACTGCCTCCAAGTGCCCCCACCAACCACCTTGAACCTCCAGCAGTAGCCCAGGTAAGCCTCCAAGAAAGTGTCTTTGATTGCAGCCTTCTAACTATGTCTACTCAGAAGTAATCCCCATTGTGTTAAATGGGGCTTACTCCCAGGAAAGTGTCTTTAGGATTGCAGCCTAAGTAGACTTCATAGGATCATGCACATTGAGTGCATGTTTTGAATTAAATTCCAGTGTTTTATCATTTTTACATCCAGTTAATATTTATATATGAATATTTTGGAAAAATCTGGAAAAATCTGCTTCACTTAAAGAGCATTTCACTTAAAGAGCATGCCTCCAGAACGAATTAAGCTCTTTATGTGAGGCACCACTGTATAAGCGAGAATTTGAGTTTTAATTTCACACCTGCAATTTTGCAAGAGCAAATAAATTGCAGATGTCCTTCATCACTAATCCAGTTGTAGTATATCACTGCTGACTCACTATGCTTAAAGGAGCAACCAGTTTAATTAAATGTCAGAGTACTATCATTAGCATCCACAGTTAATTATGAGAAGGAACACTGGAAGTTGGGGCAAAAAAACCTTTGCCTCAAGTATGCCAAGTCTGCATTATTCATCTTTGGTTAACTATTAATTTCTGCTCAGAGCAACCATTCTCTTTTTGGTTTTACTTTTACCTTTTGAGATATATGTAGCTGAAATATAAAAAGGAATATTTGATTATTCGCTTATTGAATGGTTATATGCAATGACATAAAATGTTTCTTGTAACTAGCAACAAAGGGCATCCCAGAATATTTGTATTTTTTATTGTGTATAAAAATTTCCAAGATTGTGGTTTATAAACATTTTGCAAGTTATTAAAATTACATTCTGGTCTCATTATCATGAATGACTTCAATTACACTCAATAAAATTACAATTTTTAAAAAGGAGATAAGGGAATTAAATCAAATATCCTTGAATGTCTTTGGGCACTCTGGGGAAAACCAGACAAAAAGCAAAAACAAGTAACAACTTGATCCTTACTAGTGCTGATACAACTTGTATCCAGTGCAGTGTTCAGGAGGTTAGTGGCACCGACAGCGGCTAGGGGAATCACCCCCCCCCCTCACCCCAGGGGAGCCACTGCAGTCCCAAAGGAGCTACTCAGATCTGTGTATCCTCAAGAGGTCTGTCCCAAATAGAGTTAAAAACTGGCATAAGTGTCAGATCCTGGCTTCTGCTTCCCACCCACCTGCTCCCAGGAGTATCTGCCATCTGCCCCCCTCATCTTAAAATGCCTCCTGGGAACTAGAGCAAGGTAACTTGACTCAAAGTTGTGAATATGTACATTTTTCACTGACTGACACATGTGGAAGACTTGGAAAAACACTTGAGTCAGACTCATTGAATGACTTGCTTCAGTGGGATTATTTCTGAGTAGAGCTGTCAAGGATTTGATCATCATGATAAGCCTTAGAGCCCTATCCTAATTACAGATGGGTGGGGAACAGCATGGGAGTGTTTAAAGAGAGCATGCACTCTCTCTCTCTCTCTCTCTCTCTCTCTCATTTCACAGCTTACTTTTTAAGGGGGTGACTCCTGATTTGAGTCCTGTTGAGTTGTGAGAAGGTGATTTGGTAACTCGGAAACTTCTCCCATTATGACCATTGGGTGGTGACTCTAGACTTGAGTCAAGCCATGCTGGATTTGCCCATCCCTGCAAATTAAGATGTTAACCACTTTCATCATCCACTTTCCCAGGATGGTTGTTGACATCCTTCTTCTGCAGGCATTCCCCACAAACTTAATCACATTTTGTCTACCCACATATCGCCAACTGAGTTGGATCCCGCATTCCATAATGACTGGTTAAGTTAACTTGTGGTGTGCTTTATTGCAGTCTAGAGAGGTGGTGATGTTTCGGTGGTTGGAGAATGTGAATTGTGTGTCTATGTGCAATTTGCAATGTTCAGTTAAATTCCCTTATTTTCGGAAACCCTGTACAAAAGATTTCAGATCTTGGGGACATAGTGATTTCTGGCCCAGTTTGTTAACGGTGGAAGAAACTGTGGGTTTCCTTGCTGTTTCAACCCTGTGGCATTTTCTTTGGGAGCATTGTAGGGTTGGTCTCTGCAAGGGAAAGCATCCAGTAAATATTCATGACAGCAGTAACCAATATGGTCACTGGTTACAAATAACTCTGTCTTCATTCACATGGTGTTTTATAAGCAGAGCCATACAGAGTTAGTTGACCTGATTTTGGCAATATTTGTTCTGTTTGCCCTGAGCCACTACAAAAAAAATTCAATTTTTAAGGAAACTCATTACTTTGTGGCCTTTTCATTCAAGGTTTGTATAACTGTATTACAGATTAAAGCTGTAGCATGGGCTGTCTCTTCAACCCCTCTTCTCTTTTCCATACTTCAGCCTGCTTTGATACATGTGTCTCATTTGAAGTGAAATTGCACCATATATTTACATTTTAGCATAGCTGCCATATGCCTCCTTGAATATTTTCGGCATCTCTGCCTTACAACGTAGGGTGCAATCCTAACTTGTGCAGGAATAGGCAGGCCAGTGTGCCTGCACTGTAGCCTGCCCTGTGCAGGTTTTGTGCAACCATTGGCTTGCCCCAAGGCAAGAAGAAACACTGAAGTCCAAATTAAGCTATTTGGATCTGTGTCACCCCAACTGACAACATAAATCTGAGCAGTTTGGTACTACCCTGGACTGCCTGGGAATAGAGTTTGGATCTGGCACCTCTGGCTGCCTGCCCACTTGCCACCTTGTCCCAAATGCCTCCCTCCTGCCTCCTCCCTGACTTTTCCACACACCTCAGGCCTCCACACCAACATGGAAAGGCCAGCATGATCTTACACCTCTGGGGCTGGATCCAGCACAGGGATGCTGGCACAAGTTCTTTGTGATGATCTTCCAGCAGTTGCATCAGAGTGAAAGTGTTCTATGCTACAGCACTTTCATGATGACATTTTGTTGTCAGAAAAGTCACAAAAGGCTTGTGCCTGCTGAACTGCAATTCAGTTCCCTAAATGGGTTCTAGCAAAATAAAGCTTTGCCATGTAAGTAAAGAATTGGTTCCCAACCTATGGTCTGTAGATACTGGTGGTCCTCGAGCCTCTGTGATGTGGTCCATAAGGTCTCAAAGAGGAAAATATCACTCCCAGAATCTCACAGAGTAAGTTCTCACCCCATAGACCACTAGAAGAGCACAGACAGCTCACAGTCGGCAACCCATACATCTCTATAAAGAAGAAATCCAATAATTCTTCTCTATCACAAATGTATGTATTTTGTATTTGTATTTTTTGTGGGCTAACTGTGGGGGTGCACATGGTTTATGACCATTTTAATTTTATCTCCAACTCCTTAAGGATGGGAACTACTGAATTAAAGTTAATCAGGTCTGACTTGTCTTTTTGAATGTAATAGTGCTTAGTCATTATTTTGGCTACAGCCCAAAGCACCAATGTGGAAATTGCCATACACTGACAAGAATGCTCCCCATACATATCTCATAGGTGGACATGGAAGCTATATCTGCATTGCCTTGAAAGCAGAGTTGGCCTTTTCATGACATCAATTTAAGCAGTGACCTCAGGTGGCAGCAGATTTTTTTACTACTACTACTACTACTACTACTACTACTACTACTACTACTACTACTACATGTCTGCATAGCTGGTGCATGGGAATTTCCATTGGGATTGGTGTCAATATTTTTAGCCTCATTGATGGTCAACCGCTGTTTCCTTAGAGGGAACAGATTGAACAGATTTCCTTAGAGGGAACATCAATTTCCATCTTTCTATTGTCTCCACTGCTCTTTTCATTCCCTGAACTGGGAAATAAAGTGGAAGGGATAGAAAGGAAGCAGAAATGTGAAGGGAAGGGGAGTTTTGAGCTAGAAAATTGGAGACTGACAGTGCAATCCTAACCCTAGTTAAAGCCGGCATAAGCCTTGGCATAAATCCTATGCTGACCAGGGGGTGCCACAAAAGTGGCACTTCTGCCCCACTTCCAGGGAGATTAGGCCAGTGCACAGGTATTCGGCAACCTCCCCACACCACCACCGGAAGTTATGCCAGGTGATTTATGCTGGCCTAAATTGGTTAGGATTTCACCCTGGGAGGAACTGAGGCTGGTGTATCATCAGTTAAGAGGGAGATCATTTGGCAGGTGTCAGGAAATCATGAGCCAACCCTGCTTGGTACGATGGGTGGAGAAAATTAGGCAACAGGCCAAACAGGTAAGTTGTACAATAAGGAGAGTTTTATTCAGAATCAATATTTTTAAAATACCCAAGTAACCTACTGTCAACACACTTGCTGCACTCATCTTTGGCTGCATGCTTCATTAACAGGCAGAAAATATCTGGTGTTGTTCCACCTCCCATGGTGGATCTCTTTCAAAAACACCCATTTCAAGCCTGTCTCTCTACTTCAATAATCAGTTTTCAAAGTTGTAGCTTTGAACAGCTGAGATGATTAAGAAATGTGATGATTAAGATTTTGATGGAGTCACCAAGTCCTACTTATACTTCCCTTGCTGTGTAACAAAAATGACCTCTTTTTTATGTGACTCCTTTCTGTCGTGTACCTCTACATGATATGATAAAGTTATGATAAACTTTCCTTGAGTGTGTCATGCTGAATTTAGGCTATAAATTCTCTTTCTGGGAAGTTTGTGATGCATCCCATATTTAATGGGATGGATGTTTGCCACTTATTCATAAGAATGTTTATCCAGCAGTAAGTACTATATATACGAATGCAACCTGTGGTAAGGCAAGAAGTGCTGTTGTGTCTCTCTTTAATCCCAGGAGATAAGGGGTGCAATCCAGAGTAACTATGAGGAGTCCTTGCTCCTGAGTAAGAACAATTTACTCTGGATTGCAATATGAATTTCCCATAGGTTTTCACTAGGTGGTACAGTAACTACCAGTGCACGTAATGTCTCTTACAAGCTCCCATAGTTACTCTGGATTGTAGACATAATCATATCTGTGATCTTATGCACAATTCTCAGGAAAAGGTCCTATTGAACATTGTTTTACCTGGAAAGGGTACCAGAAAATTGGTTCTGATATCTAGAAATCAATGGAGAAATATGGACAGTTGAACTTTTTGGCATGGAAACTGTTTATGAGTTCTGTTGAGAATCACAAGACTGTAGAATGGGAAATGAGAACATAGGCAGACCATTGGCTAAGAAATTTCATGCACATTGTTCCTTCTGGCATTTTGATTTCAGTTCACTCTTGCACAAAGGAACACTGAGCGGATATTTTGTTTCATTCCCTTGCTGGGGACAGGGAGAATTGTTGCAACACTTAGCAGTGTTAGTCACCAGAAGCTTCAGGACTCCAACAACATTCACAATGAACAAACACAGACAATGGCAATTTGAAGACGGAGCGCCTTTGTGCCAGGCCTAACTGTACCTGCAGAAACAAAGGGCCAATTGAGCTCATTTGGATGACATACTATTGTAGAGTTGGGAAAAAAAGACAGAGGCAAGGAAAAACCAGATGGATTTTGCTTACTCAAAATTACATAATATTATTGTTTAATGCTAGAGAAAATGAAGGAGCAAAACAAGGAGCATATATAGGTCAAGCTGTATAATATAAAGAAAGCTGCCAGACCACTGGTCCATCTAACTTCATAAAGGCTACCTTGACTGGTGGCAGCTCTTCAGTGCTTCAGGACAGGTAAAGGTCTTCAGGATTTTGGGAAAGGGCCTGCCTGGAGGCTGGAGCCTTGGATGTGGTTTTATCAGCTATGGTTGATGTTTAAGAATGCTTTGCTCATTTAATATCAGATGGTGAGCACAGAACTGTGTTTTTCATGGTATCTCGACATGTTCTGCAGGAGACTTCCAAGTTAATGGCTCTGATAAGAAGGGTGTGTGGCAGCAGCCACGGCTTTGAGGCACCCTGGCAAACTTAGCGCTTTATCTTCCTTTTGGAAATGTTTCTGGGATTTGACCCCATGGATTGGCCTCTAACTGGATGCAATTGTGTGAAGGTGAAGAACATATCTGCATATTTTTCCTCACCTTGTGCATAAGTGGTTATTTGTGTGTGTGAGATTGTGGTGGTGAGACATCAGTTTAAGGATTGATCAGATAAATAGCATACACACATATGCATACATGTGGAGCCACACTCCTGTGCACTTTACCAATGTGCACTGGATGGGACTCACTCCCATTCCTCCTCTGTACATTTAAAAGGACTGTGAGGAGTGTTCTTTGACCCTGCACAAAGAATGAGCTGATAGAGAAAGAATGAGAAAAACAGGCATATATGGGGAAAAATATAAGAGAATTGTATGTTTTATACTGAGGCTGAATGTGAGTCTTAGATGTAAAATGCTTGAGTAAGATGCATTTAACTGTCTGTAGATAATGTGCCTTGTGTTTATTTCTACATTCTCTATCCTCACAGTCCTGTTGAGGAATACAGTACATATCTATAGAACACATATCACTAGCTGTGGATGGTTGTAAAAAAGTTCAGAAATACGTATGTGCGTATAAATGCATGCATGAATGTATGTATCTAGAACTAGTAACAGCCATCAGCTGCCACTTGCCAAGGTTCAATATAACAACGTTCATCAGTTAAAAAACCATCCCCCTTTCTAGCTTTTCTACTGCCCTTTAGCCTCTTCTTTCCTTAATGGCTCTCCTCAATTGCTCCTCTAGGCTGTTATGAGCCTGGCCTGTTACCTGTCCCAGAGACAGTTAGAAATGGCAATTGAAATGTAAGATGGGATGTTGACAGTTCTCCTCAGCCTTCTCTGCCACGGGGACATATGGGAATAGAACCCTCAGCCCACTTGATTGACTCAGAATGTATGGATACCCCTTGTACAGGTCAAGGTTTTTATATAGATAGAAGCTTTAATACATTCCTTTCCAATACCCAAAAAGGAAGCCCAAGGTAGTTTACAAATTAAAAGCACAGCATATTTTTAAAAAGAAATTAATCAGAATCACCATAAAATAATCAAATAAAATTATGCACTGGAAAGGCATAATAAAGTTATGAACTCCAGGAATAATGCAAAATAAGTGGCATGTGTTTGCAGGCTAAGCAGACCATCAACGGAGAAGGGCAAGTTTAAAAAATGTGGCTTGCCATATGCACATTTAATAGTAGTGTAATATTTCACTGTGACAGCCATCCTGTGGTCAATCGAAGTGAGCTCATTTTCTCTTACTGTGGAGATCCACTTCCAGACAAGATCCACTTCCAGGAACCATTTGGTGGGGTATGTGTGTCAATGCGTGATCACTGCACTTGCCAATAACCTCTAGAGTGCTTGCTCAGCAGCATACCTAAAGGCTGAAATATGAAAGAAGAGAGTATCCCAAGTGCATCAGGCACCAACTTGATATAATATTTTTCAAGGTGAGAAATATAGTGACTTGGACTGCAATCCTAAGCTGGGATTTCTGCACTTTCCTGGGAGGAAGACCCATTGAACACAATGGGGCTAACTTCTGAGTAGACATAGATGGAATTGTGCCTTTAGTGACTTAGATGAGACTCGTAGGTAGCAGAAATGGCAAAGAACTTTGGCCATCATCATATTCTGAGAAAGCCAGTTTCAGAATGGAAAAGCTTTGTTAGTAATAATTGGCTACTTCTCCTGACCGTTATTTTGCCACCTTGAAATCTCCGTTTTCTCCTCTTGTGCTAAGATTCAGGTATAGTTTTCATAAGCAAAGTACGTTGTCCCTATTCAAGTTTGAG
Organism: Cryptoblepharus egeriae; assembly: GCA_030015325.1. Classification (NCBI taxonomy): domain Eukaryota; kingdom Metazoa; phylum Chordata; class Lepidosauria; order Squamata; family Scincidae; genus Cryptoblepharus; species Cryptoblepharus egeriae. The sequence continues at coordinate 45,758,629 of JAREYC010000006.1, forward strand.
AAATATACTTTGCCCCTGAAGGCATCAATTTTCAATCTTCTCATCTTTGGAATCTATTTTTAACTTCAAACATGAACAGGGAGAGGTCTTTTTAATATTCTATAGCAGCAATTAAATTTTGTCTTTTTAATATTGAGACACAATGAGAAGCAGAGCTGGCGTTAAAGTGATTTATCTGATTGAACTGAATCAGGTCCCATGTCTGGGGCTACCCACGCTGGGGTGGTAAGCAAAGTGCTTGCAGATACAGATATCACCTCCCTCTGTTGTTGATGCTCCAGCATATCTCCCATACTTAAGTGTCACATGTTTTGCTGCTGGGTGTCACTCCAATCTCTGGGTCTGACTTGACCAAAATCAGACAACTAGAAATGCTTGGTGGTGACTATTTACAGTTTCCATTTTCATCAAGTACCTGCACCTGTTAGATCAACTTTGTTTTGATTGGAGGTTGCACATGTGCATTATAGTGTGCTAGCTTCCTCTTCCCATAATTGCCTGCACAGTAGAGTATCTGTTGAGTTGTAATTTCCCCTTCCCTACCCACTGATGAGATCAATGATGAGATAGATTTTTCTATTAAACGCTATTTATTTTTTTTTTTAAAAATCATATAGAAAGCTCCTGAGGACTGAAAAGGGGGTACAAAAATAAATTTATAAACAAAATGGAAACTGTGATTAACACACTTACTTCAGAAGCTAGTGAAGTAAGGCAGACTGAAGATTAATTTAATATTGCACAGAGCAGGTGAAGAAAAAACTTCAGTAATGCCTAATCATTAATGTGACAGGGGATGAAGAAGGGTACTGGTATGTGAATAGGGTTGTCATAAGTAAAGTGGTAACTTGGTTAATGAGCATAATTTGTTCCAGAAGCATGCTTGTAATCCAAAACAGTTATATATCAAAGTGAACTTTCCCATAAGAAATAATGGAAACTCAGATTATTTGTTCCATAATCCAAAATATTCATATAAAAATTATTACAATACTATCATATAATACAAAATACAAAAAATACAAAATATAAAGAAAAATAAAACAAATTAATCTGAACTTAGTCTCTCAGGTTGCAATCTGCTCTCCTTACACAGGAGTGAACCCCACTGACTGTAATAAGGCTTACTTTAGTACTTTAGAGTACACATGCAAGACTGTTATCTCAGGAGAGGCTAAACAGAGTGTTGAATCTGGCCGTATCCTGGCTGGGACTATTTTTTAAACTTATTTATCAACAGGGTGTGTTACAAGAATTGCTCCCTTATTATATTAATACATTTTATTAATTTAATAATATAAATGTGTTGGCTCAAAGTCCCACTTCCCTTCCCCCTCTTTCACTCCTAAACACACCTTTGGAGCTTACGAGCAAGAAATACTTTAACTACTCTGCCACTGTCATTTATATGCTAATGTGAAGCATGGTCTTCTATTGTTCTCCTTGCCAGCCACTTGGTCACTTCCCCATTCTTTCTCTTTTCAAATTTTGACCACACTTAGCTGGATGGGTTCTTCTTTATTTTCTGATTGGGTGATGGCGTCTGCCAGCCTTCCCCTTCCTGTAAGGTAAACAGCCTTCCTGGACCTAGGTTATAAAAAGCCATGCACCTTATTGTTCCTTCTCTTTTTCTGTTTGGACGCTCTCTCTTCTCTTCCTGGACCCTCCTCCCATCTGGATACTGGCATGGCTTGAAGAAAGGTAGATATTGCTTTCCCCTCTCTTCCCCTTTCCTTTGCTCCCCCTTTTTCCTTGGTGCACACTACACAAGAAACAAGTACACTTCACTCTCATGCTACTGAATGTATGTAATATTTGTTTATGTTTTATGACAATAAAATCTGCATCTTTGTGATAAGTTTTCCTTAGTGGTTCACTTTTTAACAAGGGGTATTTTCTCTGCATGATGCTGTTTTCGAGTCCTGCCTAGATCCTGTAGTAACCAAAGAGCAGCACAAGCTAATTTCCCCATTTTTACTGCTCTCTTGGTAACAGGTGACCATATAGAATGGAGAACAGAGTGCCTCTTCCTTTAACCATTGCATAGAAAAGAAGCTGAGGCAGGTTTAGCTCATCAGAGAAGAGTTTAAAAAAGCAGCCCCTGCCTCAATTCCCTCTTCTGTGCAGTGGTTAAAGGTACAGCTGTATGTCCTCCATTCTATACGGTCACCCTGATTTATCAAGGCATTGCTTGTGTACAGGGCCATAGCAAGGGATAGCTAATATGGGTGTTTGTGTCCCCTAGCATTTCTCATAGACCTGTCCTCATTTTTTCAGCCTCTTATCCTTCCAATGGATGTCCTCAATTTTGTTTTCTCTTCCCCAAGTGTTCACCCCTCCCTTCAGGCAGTTTGGTCCAATCAGGCCAGGTTCAGGCCAAGGGTCCATCAACAATCCCTCTTTTGCATCACAAGTAGGAGAACTAAACTGCTGGCTACTCTGTCTTTCCAAGGAGGGGCAAGGAAGATCATGTTAGGCCATATCAGTCTTCCTCTCTGGGGCTTAGAAAGGCTTTGGCTTCAGTTTCATTTCAGCTGGGTGCAGACCCCTCCCTTCCTCCTGGAGCAACATGAATCCAAAGTGATAATCACTTTCCAATTGATTTGCATTCAGCTGAAGAGCTGAAATGAAGCTGTTTTAAGCCTGGGAGAGGGAAATGGATTCATTGCCTGCTATTTTTAAGAGGCTGCTTAATTGCTTTGGTTTAAAATTGGCTTCCACTCAGGTTCTTGGAATTCCTCACCAATGCAGAGACTCAGTCCTTACAGAAAGGATTATGCAATTTTTCATTCATTAGTCCTACTTTGGATTGCAGTAGCATACCCAGCACTAAGTTTTGCAGAAAGCCTCACTGTGGTGTGGAAAGGTAGTGTGCAGTGGGTGGTGTGAGCAAAACTAATTTTTAATAGGCTCCTATTTTTTTCCCTACCACTTGGAATGGCTCTGAAGAGGATAGGCTGCTTGCACGCTACAGTGAGGCTCCCTGCCAGACGTACAACTTTGTACATCTTTGCACCTGTTGGAGATGCTCTGGGAGGATTTCCTGCTACAGGCAGGGGGTTGGACTAGATGACCTACTAGGTCCCTTCCAACTCTAGGATTCTATGATTCTTCTGGCTATGCCACTGTGCAAAGTGACTTATGTCTTTTCAGTATACAGTTTTACAGAAAGAAACAGCTCAAAGTACAAAGGCAACCATAATGAGTGGAGTCCAGAAAGGGATCTTATGGGAGGATCTCTGCTTTTGAACTGCAAAAAGATTGTCCTTCATGATTCTCAAGTCTTTGGATGCCAGAGAGGAAAGGGGCCCTCAATATGCAGCAGAAAGAGAAAAAATAGTGACCGCAAAGTCTCCCAGGCAACAGACCTCACATTGTGCTGGTAGGACATCTTTTATCCAAGCCTGCTTGACATTAAACTTAAAATATAAATTTTCCTATGAGAAACCACACTCTGCAAGCTACCTTTTGTTCTTTACTTTGGCAACGGGTGGTAAATACAGCATACCATACTGTTTTCATAGACTAACCCCAAACAATTAGTTCTAATTGACTTTCAAGCTTTGTAATGTTGGACCTTGTGTTTTTCCCCTGTTTCCAATAATAAGAAAATCCTGGCAGTATGAAGAATGAGAACAAGAAAAGAAAACCAATATGGAGAAGAACTTCACTCGAAGGTCTTCTGTGGTTTTGCATGATAAAATGCCTAACTTCACCCAAAAAGAAAGAAAGCAGATTTGCTTTCCTCGTCTCTAATATATCTTTTTGGATACAGCACCAAAATTCGAGTGACAAATAATGTGCTTTTTCGAGTACACATCTTAGAATGAATAACACTTATTATTAGATGTCTAGTCTGGTCTGTTTGAATTGTGCTGCGGTCAGGGAGACAAATGCATACTTGACATTTCTTCTGGAGCAAAATGTCTCAAGCGATGCCAGCTCAGATGAAGTTATGGGGAAGCTAGTAAAATCAATTTGGTATGCTCATGATCAACAGTAGTAATTTTTAATAAAAGGACATGGATTCATATGCTCAATTAGAAATAGAATAAAACTTTTAGAAATTAATAAGGGAATTAGATGGAAAACAGTGAATGTTTCATTTTCCTACCTACCGGTATATTTGTGGTTATTCTCCATCATTGTGACAGCAAGTGCTTTAGTGTGGAGAAGTTGATCTTGATTGCTTCCAGTCTGTGTGGTTTAGACCAGGCCTAATGGCTCAGTCCTAAATGGGCCTCATGCCTCCAGAATGAGTGTTCCAGCAGTGTGAGGCCGCTTAATGCATGTTGCATGTCATTCAGTATAGTCTAGAAACCACTATAAGAAGTGAGAGCCCAGGTCCACATGCCATTACTGGTAAGAACATGGAAGGTGGGGTGAGAGGAAGGCAAGAAATAGGAAGAATAGGGAGGAAAATGGAGAAATGTGTCAGAGATGTGGGACCGAGGCTGTGAAGGGGAGGTATTGCTGATATCTTATCCTGCTTTTACAACCTCAATCCTCCAACCTGGGTCTGTTTGGAACTGCACCAGCAAAACTGGTGGAACAAATTCAAGTTAACTCAGGCTTACCAAAGAAACAAATTTTCTCACATACTATAGTGGCCCTTATACCAGTATTAGAAGTCTGGTGTATGGCTTTGACCACAATCCTAACCATGTCTACTCAAACATAAGCCCCACTGAGTTCATTGGGTCTTACTCCCAGGAAAGTGTGTTTAGGATTGTAGCCAGAGAGGCTGTTATGATGGTGACTCATGTGTTATACTGACAAACTCATGGATTGCGGAAATGTTCATTAGTGTACAAAACTAGTTAAACACTTTCAGTCAGTATCACATCCTGCAATCCTAACCACTCTTTCCTAGGAGTGAGTACTACTGGATACAGTGGGACTTATTTCTGAGTTGACGTTCTTAAGATTGCACTGTAAATGTCACATTTTTCTGGTGCCATAATCAAATATCCAAACAAATATTCAAACTGAAACTCCCATTTAATGCCAAATTGACATGGAGAGTATTTGTGTCTAAGTTCCCATGTTCATTTTTTCCTGTTAAAATCTTTTTGTGGTACTTAAAAATTGGGTTAAATCATTTCCTTTTACATTGATCCGCATTTGATCAAAGATGTCTTTTTGGTGTTATACTTTAACTCATTCCCCATGGCCTCGCTGTTCATTATTCTAGTGTTGCTGTTATACCCTAAAGATATAATTTCATTCATGTATCATAAATGGCTCCGTGTTGCCTTTCAGTGCTAATTAATAAGGCAGTTGTTTCATCCTCTTTCTCTGAGGGTCTGTTTCTGCAAAGTTATCAATGCACAATCAACAAATCTTGAGTAAAACAGCAAAAATTGAGATAGGGTTATTATAGTGTTATAATATTCCAGAGTGATTTGAGTTATTTTTGACCACATTTTTGTGGCTTTTTGTGTAGCATTTAACATATGCATCTGGTTGAACTAACCTACAAAATGATGCTAAAGTTTCCCAGACTTTTTTGAACTGTGAATAGTTTTAAGGAGCCTGTCATTCTCCTTTTTAGGCACTTCTGTGCAATGGCATCATCATTAGGATTTGTTTCACCCAGTGCAGGTGGTCAGTGTGTCAACCCCATGATGGACCTCCTCCCATCCATTTATCCATGCACCATTGCTTGACTCTTGCTGGTTTGTTAGCAATACATTTAAATGTTTCAATGTGGTTTGCTTCACTGACTTCTGCATGAAATCAACTGATACACAAGCTGATGGTATCATTAAAAAAATACAGATTTTAAAAATTTGGCCAGTAATGGCATTACCCCCAGTGCATATCACACAATGTGGCCTGCACCCTTAGCAATGCCACTTCTTCTGTGTGCAGAAGACTCACAGTCCAATCTACATAGCATGTCTACTCAGAAGTCCCGTTATTGTCAATAGGTCTTACTCCAAGGTAAGTGTGGCTAGGAGAGCAACCTCACTAATAACTTAGTCCAGATTTGCTGTTTTACTTGTGTTAGCTGTCAAGAATGCCATGGAACATACAGACTTTGCACTGATCCAAAGGATAGCCTTGTTGTGTCAGGGTCAGGACCGCTGAATGGCTGCCACATTACCAATTAATGTGGGTAAAAATCAGGTTGAATTCAAGTCAGAATTGTATGAACATCAGAGTATCTTGATTGCCTTTTGAAGGCATTTCATGTGGACCTGCAACATAGTATACCCCAGATCACCAGAACAGGGCAGTGCTATGGAACGAAACTGCAAACAGTCACTTAAGAGGATCATTGCTAGGCAGTAACAAAACCCATCATGGTGACCAGGTGTCTTCTTTTTCCAGGTCATGTCCTATTTTTTCGCCTCTAGTCCTGGGAAAGAATTTAAATGTCCTCCTTTTTCTTTCTGATAAAATCAGTACAAATTATGAAAAAAGAATAATCAGAAAAGGCCAGAGGATTCTTGCTGAGAAAGTCTGCCCAGGAATCCAAGTAAAGAACAGGCCACGTCTAACTTCTATGCATGGTGGAAAAGGCTCAATCCTGCATTGCCAACAATATGGTCCTTAATATATCCTGGCTTTCATCCATTTAAAGGTAATGGCCAGCATCTTGAATTGCACCCAGATGCAAATGATCAACCAATAGCAAGATTAATGGTTGCATGGTGGAAAGGGACCATGCATCAAACCCTTTCAACCCGGCATGGCAGCTGTCATTCCTCTCTCCATTTCTTGATAGGATCTCATATCTTCAAAGGAAGAGATAAGGGTGTTCCATCAGGCTTGCAGATATCCCCTCAGCACCCACAGTTGACTTGTAAACTTAATGATGGCTGTCTATTAGCTTAAGCTTGGAAGTCTCCTAATGCTACCTGGCCTGCGTGAGCCACATTCTGGAGCTGTAATGTGAAAACATTTGGAGACTCATCATTTGTAACAGTTCAGGCTAATAAGGATAGAAAAAGAGATAAGCCTTTTGAAAGCATTCAGAAGAAAACATTTTCCCTTGGGGAAAATGATGAGATTCTTCTATCTAAACCTTTGGCAATGGATTGAATGCAACTGCAAAACTGATAGTAGTCATAGCTTCAATAGACAACAATAGTCTGAAAGTCTGCTTTGGGGGTTGGTTGTTTTGTTAAGGATATCACAATGAGCTCCTGCACTTTTAAAATTTACCACTTTCATGCATTACATTGGTTGTGATTCAGCCTACAGTGTTGCCCTGCCAGCTGTGTCTGGCTGCAGGTTGCCCTGCTGCCTATAGAGGCACCAGGCACAGCTGTTGGGTGTAGTGCTCGTACTCTTTTCAAAGCTGAGAGGCAATGCTGTCCCAAGACTTCTCCATGGTCAGCATGACTGCATGGAACACTGTTTACCTTGTGGTGGAGTTGTTCAAATATAGCGTCTGGGCAAACCAATCCTAAAGGCAGCACTGGCATTGGGTGCAGTGGCATCAAAATGGCTACTGTTGCATACTGTGGCCCACTTGTCAGTTTCTGAAAGTCTCCTTAGGTGGAAAGGGGATTTCTGTCCCTTTCTGCAGGAAAATCTCCAATCCCTGCAATGGAGCTTCTCAACAGAGTGCTGGCCAGACACAAAGCTCTGCCAGTCTCACCCACACCCACCATGTATCCTCACTATGTTCCTCCTTCCTTGCCCCATTTCACCACTTCCCATCAGTAGGTGCTGCCTTCCAAGTGGCACTGAGGTTCAGAATGGATTAGTACTAATGATGGTCCTCTTCTCAGAGAAGCATTACAGCACATTTTTGACACTTAGTGCCAGTGGTGCACCAACACTAAAGAGCACAGGATAAGCTTCCATGGTGGTGATGCTAGCATTTTATATTCATTGCCTCCAACCAGACATTTCAAGATTGGGGAAGAACACAAAGAGCCTTCCCTGAAGGCCTTCAGTCTTAAGAATGTTGCACAGGTACTGAAAGTACAAGGTAGGAATATGTTAAGATCTTTAGTGCAGAGGGACTGGTAGTAAAATAAACTCTGAGAAAAAAGATAAGTCTTAAGAAATCATTTTTATGTGTCCAAAGAAGCAGCAGAAAGAACATCAGTAGGAGGAGAATTCTGAAGATAAGGTCCAAGAGGAGAAGTAGTTGCATACGTGGTTGTGATTGAGCAGGAAGATATGCTCCAGATGGAGAGAATGGATGACAACATACCACTGTGATAAGTGATTTCAAGTTAGAGTTTGGAAAAAATGCATTGAAGCTAAGAAAACAAAGAAAGATAAAGGTTTGGGCAGCATTTAGGACAAAAAAGTGATAAGGTGAGGTCAGGAAAGAATGCATTATCAAGGGAATGATAAGAAATCCGGGGTCTCACAGGGAGCATAGGTGAATTTGGTTCACTTTGTATTGCAGCCTGCAGTGACCATAGACCATTTGTTGGGGAGCTGGATTAGCCTTTGTCAGTTCAGTATACATTTGGCATCTGTGAACAGCTCCCAAACACCTCAGGGTTTGAAATATCCCTTCCTATGAGATTTGAAAATGGTGTGTTAGGAAGTGGACAGGAAATGGCTGTAGCCCTTTCTCAAGTGGGAATGATGAGACGTGACCTTAAAAGACATCATGAATTGCAGAGAACTTGGGAATTGTGACTCCCATGCTGGGAGTTTTACTTGCTCCAAAATGTTACTATCTGATGCAGATTTATCTATTGCTATTTCCAAACCTTCATTTTCAAAACATTTACTGCAACACTATCAGCATCTTTCCTAACCTCATCAGGCCGGTCTCTTCATCCTTTTGCAGGCCTAAGTATCTCTGGGTGGTAACTCCTTATTCATGAATAGCCTCTGTGTTCCTGCTGAATAATGAGGTGCCACTGTTTTGTGGTCAGTCTGGATAAATCCCTATATTTTATTAGTGCTCTGAATAACCTAGATAACAAATGGGAAAGAGTGAAACCGGGAACAGCTATTTAGCAAAGCCATTGTCAGGTACACTGAAATCATCCAAATTTATATGCAGAGAACAATAAGACATATCCCAAGTTGCTGTCAGTGGAAGACGTCAGATTAATATTCTTTTCACATGGCTGCAGGAAGAAAGAATTTAGACTCCTGAGAAAATGACTGCCTCCAATTTTTGTTAAAAAGAACTTGCTGGAAGCCACAATGCATTTTGGAAAGCAATGGGATAATATTTCAGTCTTGGAGTTCTGACACATGTTGTGACAGCCTCTGGCAGACATGCCAGGAGCTTCATTCCATAAATCATATATTGAAAAGGAGGCCTCTGTATTCGGTGGCAATGGTGGTGGTAGGAGTAGTAGCAGAAGCAGCAGTTGTTTCTTCTTTTACTTGGCTGCCATGCTTGGATGGTGTGCAAAGACTCAATGCTCAAGCAGTAGGACCTACGGAGAAATAAAGTAGCATGCGAGAGATCCAGATCTTGCTTCTGATGAAATAAAACTCAGTTCATGTAGTGACTGCCTTTTAAAAAAAATCTTTTTGGGTAGTGTTGCAAATGTGGGGATTCAGGAGAATTCTGTTTTCATTTAATTCTCTGGCAGAATTTTTAATGTTTTGTGCCTTTCAAATCAGACACTTCACTGTGGATGGAAAAAAGTTAAAAAAAGAAGAGGATCAGAAGTTTCATTATCTCCAATAGAAGATTTGCTGGAAGCATTATATCAGATATGAGGAACTGATATACTCATTGGGATTTTATTTTTATGACTCGTAATCTTGCCTTACTCTTGAGCTATGATTTGAACACACACACACACACACACACACAGACAGAGAGAGAGAGAGAGTTAGGTAGGAGGTGGTTACATTACAAATACAATACAGTTACTCTGTAACTTCTTGTGCTTTGGCTCTATGCAGGTTAAGGCCATCACTCAAACAGCTGAGGGGGGAGAGAACTAGTTTCTCACCAACTGTTAACAAAAGTAGGCTGTGTGAAGGTGATCTTGCAGAACATGCTATCTAAACAATTGGTTCAAGCTGTTATTTTGGTGAGGTTATAGATGACTGTCAGAAGTTTGGGACAAGAAGGCTGGCTGAGTGGTATACAACATAATGGATGGCTTGGAGTTCTAAATATTGCTTATCAATGAAAGATCTTGAAATCTTTAAATTGAAATACTGAAGTAATCTGTTTTCCAACATTATTAACAGATTAAAAAGTGATAAATATTTTACATAAAAACACTTTATAAAAACTGCCAGGACTGGATAACTCTGTAGATTGATTCTCTCCCTTTAGAAAATATTTAATACTAGCAAAATTTGGCCACATTGCAGGAGTAAAATATCCCCCTGTGCACCATCCACCCTATGTCCCATCGCCCATTGCACATCGTCCCCCCTGTGCATCCACCCCAAATGCACAACATCCCTCAATGTGCATCAAACCTCCATGTGCATCATCTCCTATTGTGGATCAAACCCCCTTAGGCATCACCCCCCACGCACTAACCTCCCATGCACACCACCCCTCCATGAGCATCACCCTCCTTTACGCATCACTCTCCCATGCACAACACCCCCCATACAAATAATCCCCTGCACAACATCCCCCCATGCGCACAATTCCCCCTCAGTGCACCCTCCTTCCCAGTGCACCAGGCACCAAATTGGCTGGATGTTGATCAGTCAGTCTTCAATCTTAAGTACAGGACAAGTTTAATTTGTTCTGGAAGCATGCTTGTTATGTGAAACACTCTTTATGTGAAGCAGATTTTCCCATAGGAAACAATGGAAACTCAGATGATTGGTTCCACAACCCTAAAAATATTCATATAAAATATTAACTGTATGTTAAAATGACAAAACACTGTAATTGAATTCAAAACATGCATTCAATGTGCATGATCCTATGAAGACTACTTAGGCTGCAATCGTAAAGACACTTTCTTGGGAGTAGGATCCGTTTAACACAATGGGACTTACTTCTGAGTAGACATGCTTAGGAGGCTGCAATCAAAGACACTTTCCTGGGAGTAAGCCCCATTGAACACAATGGGGTTTACTTCTCAGTAGACATGCTTAGGAGGCTGCAATCCTAAAGACACTTTCCTGGGAGTAAGTCCCATTGAACACAATGGGGCTTACTTCTGAGTAGATATCGTTAGGAGGCTGTATGGAGGTTAGGGGGCTTACTTGGGATGCTGCTGGAGGCCGGTTGGGGCAGTTAGAGGCAGCAGTGCGCTGGCCAGCAGCACTTTAAAACAGGCTCCATACGGAGCGTCAGGGCTACCTAGCACACTGCCCATTAGGAAGCAACGCTTCCTGTTTCTCTGTGCGCCTGCCTTTCGCATCTCCAGATGAGTCAGCCAGGTCGCTTTCAGGTTGCCTGGGGCTTGTTAAGTGAAGTGGGCTTGTTAAGAGGAGCACACTCCCAATGGGAATTTTTTCTTGTTATGTGAATCATTTGTTACGTGGGGTACGACTGTATTTATAAAAATCTCATGATAATCATTTTCTAATGCCAAAGAGGCTATGTTTAGGCTGAGAGAAAAGTTGATTTTCTTCTAATGCCCATCTCATAATTTCCCTTCCATAGAAAGAAGAGTCAATTATCAAGAACAAGGAGCAGAAAGAGGAGAGGAACAAGGGATGGTGCCAATGGCTTGTTGAAAATAAACTTTTAAAGGACTGAGCAGGTTCGGCAAGATATTTTCAGAAACAACCATAATGATATGGCGGGAAGAGTTGATGTGACCTGCAGGTCTCTTTTCACTATTTGCATCAGATTTGGTATTGGCTAATTGCATTCCATACACAAGATGGCTGCAGGAAGATAAGGAAATAGCACTTATTGCATGTTGACTACAGCCCATAAGTCTCTCATTGGGAAGGATCTAGGATCCCACATGCTAAGCAAGTAGCACATTTGTGCAATCACAGTTTGAAGGAAATCCCTGCTTTTCTAAGAAGTCTCTCAGTTGCACTATATGCAGTACTTTTTCTAAGGCACTCAGTGAGTTAACTTTGCCTGGTGAGATCATTTTCTGAGTTCCAAGTCTTTGCCTCTTTGTTGGAATGCCACCCACATGATTGGGGAGAGCTGTCAAGCTGCAACATGCCGAACATACTTAGACACACCTATTCAAACACGCTTTGCCTACCCTAGTCATGCCTCATGTTCTTAAAGCCAGATTGGAGACCAGGTACTGTAGAGTTTATTATCAAATGGAATATAAATTACTCTCTGTGGTGGTCATTGAGGGACTACCTTCTTTTGTGAACATTTCTCTGTGTCTTCTTTATATCATTTAGGAGGAGAAAATTGCATTTTGATTGAAAGAGCTGCCGGCAACTACATGTTTGTGGGATGCCTTTGTATTGAGATTAAATGTTTTGATGTAAATGTGCTTCTACTTTGTGCATGACTTTGTATACAGAGGAATAGGTTAGTTTCAGGTTTAGATGACCTTCTGACTGAGTTTGTTGTGTAGAGAACAGGGAGGAAGGATTTGTGATTGACATTGTGGCTTGGACATGGGCTTGGACACCCAGCATAAGATTGCCATGTTACCAAAGTATGTGAGTTTATTTGGGATTTTAGGCATCCCACCTGGTGTCTTTTCTGCTGGTTGCTGAAAGCTGAGTCACCAGCTTTCATTATTAACAACAAAACACAAAATAACTTAGGATGAAATCCAGAGTAACTACGGGGAGTCCTTGCTCCGGAGTAAGAACAAGTTACTCTGGATTGCAATATGAATTTCCCATAGGTTTTCAATTGGTGGTGCAGTAACTACAGGTGCACGTAATGTCTATTACGTGCTCCCGTAATTACTTTGGATTGTGCCCATAGTTACTCAAGAAGCCAAGACATGAACCAAAGACATGCTGTAGGCTGTATTTAATGCAAGCATTCAGTGAGAAGATCATGATTTGACCTTTTAAAAACTTAGCCAGTGAGGGAAGGTTGATATGAAGGTAGACTACAGCTGTAGTTCAGTTGCTTGTGGATGGAATTTACCTTTTCTTTTATGATGACACTAGCGAAAAGCGTACCCGCGTTGCGGGTGTAACATTTCTCCCTATGCCATCCCCCCATGGCGCAGAAACACCCCATTTGCCCTTCCCCGTGCGCATCATTCCCCCATGTGCATCATCTCTCCATGCACATCATCCCCCCATGTGCAATTTCCCCCAATGCGCAACTTCCCCAATGCGCAACTTCCCCCAATGCGCAACTTCCCCCAATGCGCAACTTCCCCCCATGTGCAACTTTCCCCCATATGCATCAACCCCAATGTGTAACTTTCCCCCATGCGCAACTTTCCCCCATGCACATCATACCCATGTGCAACTTTCCCCCATACGCATCAACCCCAATGCGCAACCCTCCCCCATGTGCAACCCTCCCCCATGCGCAACTTTCCCCATGCGCATCATCCCCCATGTGCAACTTTCCCCCATGTGCAACTTTCCCCCCACGCGCATCATGACCTCGTGTGCATCATGTCCCCACGCGCATCACATCCCCATGTACAAATTTCCCCATGTGCAACTTCCCCTGTGCGCATTACCCCCCTGCGCATCATCCCCCATGCGCAACTTCCCCCCATGCACATCATCCCCCCATGCGCATCATCTGCCGATGTGCAACTTCTCCGCATGTGCAACTTCTCCCCATGCGCATCAACCCCATGCGCATCAACCCCATGCGCATCAACCCCCATGTGCAACTTCCCCCATGCGCATCATCCCCCCATGCGCAACTTCCACCCATGCGCAACTTCCACCCATGCGCAACTTCCCCCATGTGCATCAACTCCCATGCTCAACTTTCCTCCATGTGCATCATCCCCCCATGTGCAACTTCCACCCATGTGCAACTTCCACCTATGCGCAACTTCCCCCATGTGCATCATCCCCCCATGCGCAACTTTCCCCCATGCGCAACTTCCCCCATGTGCATCATCCGCTCATGCGCAACTTTCCCCATGCACATCATCTGCTGATGCACAACTTTCCCCTTGTGCAACTTTCCCCCATGCACAACTCCCCCCATGCGCAACTTTCCCCCATGCGCATCATCCCCATGCGCAACTTTCCTCCATGCTCAACTTTCCCCCATGAGCATCATCCCCCCTTGCGCAACTTCCACCCATGTGCAACTTTCCTCCCATGCGCAACTTTCCTCCCATGCGCATCATCCTCCCATGCGCAACTTCCCCCATGTGCATCATCCCCTCAAGCACAACTTTCCCCCATGTGCAACTTTCCCCCATGTGCAACTTTCCCCCATGTGCAACTTTCCCCCATGCGCAACTTTCCCCCATGTGCAACTTTCCTCCCATGCGCATCATCCCATGCGCAACTTTCCTCCATGCACAACTTCCCCCCATGCACAGCATCCTCGCCAGTGCAACCTCTTCCTCCAAAAAACATCCCCCAGTTCACCAGGCGCTGAGCACCATATTGGCTGGATGTTGTTCAGTCTCCCATGTTAAGTATAGGAGAGAAACACGTTTCCCCCTTTTCAGCCCCTGAAGGGTTAATTTCTCCAGATGGTTCTTGGTGGGAGTTCAGGTGACAGAAGGAACTCCCAGAATTCCATGCTTCAGGCCCAGCAGTTGGGGCAGAATGTTGCTGAGTCAGCAATTCTCAATGCAAAGTATAGGGAGGAAAACGTGTTGCGCCCCTTTTCACCCCCTTCCAGTTGGAATTTCCGAAAACCGGTTCTTAGTGCACCCCTCAGTCACGGAAGGAACACCCACCCCAAACTTCACACTTCTAGGCCGACCGGTTTTGGCAGGGCGGTGATGAGTCAGTCAATCAGTGAGTCAGTGAGTGACTTTTCTTTTTTATATATATAGATATCCACATGACATAACCAAAAAAAGAGGACAAGGTCCCTCCAAAATGTAGGACATAACACTGCAAAAGCTAAATATATATATTGCTTTCATGTGTTTAATGTAAACACTGTATTTCTTATTACATTTAAAACAACTGCATACAATTTATTACATATAATTTATGAATTACAAGAAGGTTACGTGCTGCTTGCTGGCAAGGAAAAGAAGGACAATGAAGTTTTTCCAGGGCACAAAGCTAAAATCCAGCTCATTTCTTGGAAAAAAGAGGGTGGTCATTCCGTTTTATGTTATTTATTTTCCTTCCTAGAGGTTGAAGGGAGATCTACCTATACCGTAGAAGCTGGTGGAGAAATCTAAGAATTTAGCCGAGCTGTGATTGTGGATGCCTAACCCATCCACAGTCAAAAGAAAACAGAGATAGCTGCAAAGATGGAAGTGTCCCCTTTTCTAGTTTATATTTTGTTTTATGTTCTCTTTCATGTTTTAAATTGGAATTTGTTTAATACTGAAACATTTGAAAGTGGGATATATCAACTTGCAAATTAATGGAGAACAAGGTATTCGAATGAATGTTAGATTTGATTTGATGTGTGAGGAATGTGAGGAAGCATTTTAAGGAGATTGATTTTTTTCTACTACATGAAAGGTGTTCTCTGGGAGTGATTTGGGGCTGGAATTTAAACCATTCTCAGCTGGACCTCTAACCTGCAATACCATGAAATTATATTGGAGGACTGTCATAGTAGAGAGAGTGCAGCTTTCAAAATGAACTATGGCCAGGGGCATCACCTGCATAAACCCATGTCTATCTGTGAAATGGTGAAGAATTTATAGAGTCAGATAAAAGCTTGGCTCATGCTGTATTCTGTGCAGAAATTTTTCATGCTAGAGGTTTCTGGGCGGTAAGGGGACATTTGTCTTCATCCCCTTCGGTAAGCTAAAGCATCCACTATGGGGCAGCTCACAGCTGCACCAACTCAATAGATGGTGCAAATTCACATTGCCCCATTGATGAATCATGCCCATGAAGGGGGATAGGCTTTAGCACTCACTGATTCACCAACTCCCATTCCCAATCTGTCCATCCTGTGACCATGCTTCTTGGTGCAGAATTAACCTTCCAAGGAGCATGCTGGTCTCTGTGCCAGTACAAGCAGAATGGTGAAATCCTTTGCACATGCCTATCTGACTGTTATGCAACTGCACAGTATTTTATGGCACTTTTGCAAATGGCACTTTTGTAATGGCATTGCACCAGTGCAATGCAGAATTGTGTCATCATGGATGTGCTGCAGCTGCACTCCCAATTTGAGTCAAGTCCAGAGTCTTCACCCCCAAACAAACCATAATGGGCAGTCTTTGAGACTTGTTTGATGTTTATTGAATTGCTATGATTTGAGATAAAATCTTCAATTAGTGAGGAAAGCCACAAGGCAGTCATGGCTCTATGAGGAAAAATTTTAGGTGCTGGTGGTTTCAACACATTTCAATTATACCCAGAGCTCATTCATTCAGCACATCCTCCACTCTTTCAATCTCTCTCTGCTGGTCTAAAAGCTAAAATTGTCTTTCCTGATGTTGATTTGCATGTGACATGGTGATCAAACTGTTTTTGGCATTTCCTTATGACTTTCTTCGGTAAATAACCATCATTCAAATATATAAGATATTCATTGCCCATACATGCCTTTGTTCATTTTACTGTAATTTGTGATGTATTTTGGCTATGTTTTAATAAATATGTGTTGTTTAGGCTTTTGCAAGTGATATTTATGTCTTTTTGGTGGCCATTTTGCATTTGCAAGCTGAAAAATGGGTTCCACATTTCAATGGTTTTTACTTTGGGATGGTGATCCAGTCCCTAAACCAACCAATAAATGGGGGATCTCTCTGATGAACTGTGACCTGATAATTAAAAAACTTCCTTGTTTTGACAGGTGGTAAAACCATAAGATTTCTGGTGGGTTACCATACATAGCTAGAATATGTGTGTACATTTGACTAGGAAAGTCAAATTTGGGGTATGAGGTGGCTGTTTAGTGGAGGAGGACATATGTGGATTGCAGAAGGTCCAGCTTCAATCCCTGACATTGCCACAAAGGGCTGGAAAAAATCCTTT
The DNA here is from genome assembly GCA_030015325.1 of Cryptoblepharus egeriae. Classification (NCBI taxonomy): domain Eukaryota; kingdom Metazoa; phylum Chordata; class Lepidosauria; order Squamata; family Scincidae; genus Cryptoblepharus; species Cryptoblepharus egeriae. The sequence continues at coordinate 45,775,555 of JAREYC010000006.1, forward strand.
CCGAAACCCTGTAGAGCTGTTATCTTTGTTTATTTATTTATTTAATTTATATCCCGCCTTTCCTCACCTGCAAGAGGGAGCTCAAGGCGGCTAACATCAGAAAAATAAAACACCATTAAAATAGATCATGAATAGAGATTAAAACATAATTAAAATACAATTAAAATACAATTAGATTGTACTGATACTGTAGACTGAGAACAATTAAAACAGACTAAAAACATTTGTTAAAAACAATAAAATAGTACAATAAAACTGCCCCCCAACCTCTGCCCCATTTAAAAAACTTTTTTTAAAATAAAAGGTTTTAAGGCTCCGCCTGAAGCTCTGTATTGAGGGAGCCTTCCTCAGTTCTAAGGGGAGGGAGTTCCACAGCCGGGGTGCCACCACCGAGAAGGCCCTATCTCTGGCCACCACACCTCTCACATCTTTTAGTGGCGGCACAGTCAGTAGGGCCCCCTCAGATGACCTTAGGTGACAGGTCGGATTGTATAGAAGGCGGTCCCTCAGATACCCTGGACCCGAGCCATTTAGGACTTTAAAGGTCAGGACCAGCACTTTGAATTCAGCCCAGAAACGAATGGGCAGCCAGTGTAGTCGCTGAAGCAGTGGCCCAACAGAGTCGAACCAATGATCCCCAGCAACCACACAGGCCACAGCAATACCACAGTATTGTTGACAATACTGAATTAAATGGACCAATGTTCTGATTCCATAGGAGGCGCTTCCTATATTCCGAATTCTGTAGTCCTGCCACAGTCTAAGATATACACAGAATATAATGACAGGAAAATTCTTTAAGTGTATTTAGCTTGCAGAAAAGACATCTTGGTCCATGAATGCCTGGAGAGCTCAACTATGGAGCAAAGAACAGTCGGGTCAGATAACTGAGGCAACCTTTAGTGAAAACTTTTAATGCATTGTTTCCTCTGAGACTCCCTGAGCCTTTATTGCTCTTTTAAAATGGAATTTGCAGTCCTGAAAGGCAGAGGGATTTATTTTATTGTGAACATATTTTCCTACTGAAAATGGTCCATATGTTTAAGTATTTGATGAATGCTGCTGTACTCAATAGCAATTGCTACAATTATTATTATTTTTCTCAGTAGGCCAGCATCATATACAGTACATACAGATATCCACATAGAGAGCTTTCCATTGTCCAGATGTTTGTCCTCATCCTGACTCCTCCACTCTCCAAAAACTTTCCCCAGCAGAAAAGCAAAATTTTTTACAACCATTGCATCTGGTTTTATAGAGAGGTTTGTTTCTCTGGGTTATGGAGGTTGTGGTTAGAAATCAGTAGAGTCAGATAATTGATCTATTTAGCTCAATATCAGCCACACTGGCTGGCAGCGCTCAGTTGACGGGATCAGACAGGGAACTTTCGGAGCCCCCTAGAAATGCTAGGGAATGAACCTTGGACTTTCTGTATGCAAACAGATGTTTTCTAGCACTGAAGCACAGCACTTCCCCTGGGATTGCCCAGAAAGAGAAATGGGATTGTTTTCTACACCGGTGTTACACTGATAGTTTCTATATCAAGTATATAGAGGTGCCCTTAATCTGCCATTTTAAAAAATGGTCCTTTCAGGAAAAATGGAAGCATGCTTCTTGAACTAGGCTGCATCTGGCGGACAGAGATCTAGAATTTTTGACTGGTTTATCCATGCTATTTTTCACATCAAAAGCTGCTGGTTTATATTTTGCTTGTTTGCCTTTTGGAACGATGACTACCTTAATTAAGCATGGTATGTATTTTGTATAGTCTTCTGTTTCTTTAAAAGAATAAGAGCCTAATCCTAAGCATGTCTATTGAGAAGTAAGTCAATGGGGCTTACTCCCAGGAAAGTGTGGTTAGGATTGCAGCCATAGTTTATTTATGCCAGAAGACTAAACATGAACAGTAGACAGTTAATTTGGACTGGGTATAGTAGTTGCTGCTGGATTATTAATGGCTGTGCTGAGGGAAGGTCTACTTGGGACATAAATTGTTGAAGTTAATTGGATTGCATTTCTGAGAGACTTTCCTTTGACTGTCTTCCATTTGATGGTAAATTATTATTTTTTGTCTGCATACAGTAGTTGGTGCAATTTGTGGCAAATGGATTTTATGTTGATTTTTCCTTTTCTCAACTTGTTTGATTAACCGGCAAAGAAACTGTCCAATCAGTACTCTCTGTTGCTGTGGTTAAAGTCAAATGTATAGTACATTGCAGTAAGATTCATTCATCTGCAAACTAGTCCATGTATCAAAATGAAGTGTTTGCCTTTGAAATATTTATTATTAAAGGACAACAAAAGCATGAGTTTCCTATGGAACAACCTGAAAGTACTACTGTATATTTCGTTCCTATCAGAACCAATATCTCGGTATACAGTAAAGCCTTGGTTTGCGAACATAATTTATTCCAGAAACATGCTTGTTATCAAAAGCACTTGTATATCAAACCAAATTTCCTCATTAGAGATAATGAAAACTCAAATGATTTGATCCATAACAAAAAATCTCTATATAAAAAACTGAAAAGTCAATGACTGACTGACTGACTGACTCATCAACACCCAGCCAAAACTTCCAGAACTAAAAATGTGAAATTTGGGAATGGTGTTCCTTCTGTCATGGACGCACCCATTAAGAACCAATTTTGGGAAATTCCAATCAGAAGTGGGTGAAAAGGGGCATATGTTTTTTCCAATCAGAAGGGGGTGAAAAGGGGCACATGTTTTTATCCCTATACTTTCCATTGAAGAATCTCTGACTGATAAATGCCCTCCTCCAATCCCTGGATCTAGAAGCATGAAATTTAGAGACTGTATTCCTTATATGACGAGTGCACCCACCAAGAACTGATTTTGAGAAACTTTACTCCTAAGGGATTAAAAAGGGGAGATGTTGCACTGGAGGGATAGCACAATGGTGGGAATGGTACACAGGGTGTATTTTACTCCTGCAATGCAAGTACATTTTGCTAGTATTCATATAAAAAGATTACAATCATCCATCAATGCCCAGCCAAAACCACTGGACATAGAAGCATGACATTTGGGGAGGGATGCCCAGTGTCCACTGGTGCCTGATAGTGCCAGATAGTACCTGATAGTAGACATGCAAGGCCCACTGGTGTGTGTTAGGGATGCCTGGTGCCCAGTAGGGATGCCAGGTCCCCACTGGGGCCTGCTGCTGCCTGCCACTGCCCATTAGTACCCTCCAGTGCCTGGTGCCTATCTGTGCCCAGCAGTGCCCATTGCCAGCCACCTGGTGATCAGCTGTGCCTACTGGTGCCCACTAGTGCCTGGAGCCCACAAATATTCTGGAAATTTTTCTCCTGCAACAGCAGGTTCATTCTGCTAGTACTGTAATAATACAAAATAAAATATAAAGAAAAATAAAACAAATTAACTCACACTTAGTGTCTCAGGTCTCTCAGGCTGCAATCTGCCCCTCCTACACAGGAGTGAGCCCCCCTGATTATAGTAGGGCTTACTTTAGAGTAGACACCCACTGACAGTGTGCCACTCTACACCCTTGAACATCTTACTCAGTTCAAGAGGAAAAGGAACAATAACTACAATGACCAGTGTGCCACATAACAGATACTCCAATGGTTAAGACAGGGTGTTGAGCAGATGTCTGTGGTCAGGCAAAAGTAAGATTGTCCAGAAAGAGGAGACAGGCAAACCGGCACTGGGGAGATGCTTTAGCTGTAGTGATCTCTCTCATGCACCACCTGATACCTCACCTCACCTCATACAAGTGCCAGCCCTATTTGGTAATTACTGTTAACTTTTTAGAATAGGATTGCAACTGAACAGTAGAACAGAATTGGTTTGCCCTGCTTAAGCATTCAAGGCTGCCACAGTGAGGAGCTTATAGATTATCACCCGTATCCTAAAGTCAAATTAAGCCCTTTGATCTGGAGCAGTTAAGGTGACTTTCAATAAAATAACACTGGAGGGGGACGTAACTGTGTGAACCTGTAACTGCTCTGGATTTTGCCCTATGTTTTCAAAAAAATATGTAAAGCAAATCGTCATTTGGTTTTATCACATTAACCTTACCTCTGTTTTACAGAAGAGATACTTTAGCATTTGAAACAGAAGTGAACAAAGCCAGAGTGTGAGAATACTGGATTTGTCTTTGTTAGAGTGAGAAACAGAATGGGATTTGGCTTTGTTTTGGAAAGAACTGATTCTTTTTTTTATAAATGCATGTGAGCCTATGTTTAAGTCCCATATTATTTGAACAATAGTATTGCAAATGTGGTTATATAGGCTGTGAGAGACCAGTGTACCATTTGCACTTCAAAGTGTGCCTGAAATGCACATTTGAAATGTCTGGCTAAATACCAGTGCGCTCTACAAGCAAGATAGGACAAATTTTCACTTGCTGGTATCCATTGCCCAATGTTGGGAAGAAGAAACCAAAAGGTTCCTTTCATACGTGGATAAGGTCAAGTCATATATCTTACTCAGCCTGGACATATATCCAGGCCAGGCAGATATGACATCTGAAGCTGTGAATTACGTGCTTCCTTTTGAAATAATGATGAACACGTCAGTGCATGCAGCCTGACACATATGCCATCAAACATCACTCTTGAGGCCTCCTTTTTGCCCTCCCAGCCACCTTTTCAAAAGGGACTGGGTGAGTATACTGAAAGAGAACCTCCTTGTCCATACCCAGCATGCTAGTCTAACCTGTTAAAAGGGCTTGGTCAAGCAAAGGCAAAGTGGAGGAGGCAGCACAGTGCAATAATCAGAACATGATCGCAAATGCAGCAGCACCTGGTTTCCTTCTCCAATCCAACGATAGGTAACCCTATCAACAGTTCATGTTCGGCAATCTGCTCTTTCTACACCTTTCAACACTTTCCAACACTTTTCAAATCATTCATTCAAGGTGGGAAAGTGTTCTGTTCTTTCAACCTCTGCTGTTTTAAAGGCCAAAATTGCCCTCCCCCATATTGTAGCTCCTGGTCTAATCCCATCCCCAAAGGAGTTTTAATGAGAATCTATTTGTGGAAATCTTTGTATAGCAGCAGGAACTTGCAAAATAAAGGGGGCATTTGCAGTTTGCAAGCTAAAAAAGCATTGGAAGCCACACTCACTGTATAAACCCAAAAATAAATATTGGGTTCCACTTTTCAACGGTTTTCACTTTTGGATGGTGCTCCAGTTCCTAACATGTCCAGTAAGTGGGGGATGTCTGTACTGTACTGTGATTGTCTGCCACCAAAGGGCTAGAGAAAAAGGCAAGTCACCTCTACCCTGATCTTCTTTCCCTCTCATTTTCGGTGAATTGTGAGCCAGGAAAGGTGGTGGGCAAATATGGTGTATGAGGAGTCATCCCTGCCAATGCACACCTTCTTCAGCAGCTGCTTCACACCTCTCCAAGCATCTGCTTCACCTGGCCTCATGGGTGGGTCACCCTGCAGATATTGCACTTGTCAAGTTGTTTAATTGCACATTCCAAACTTGTGCAGCCTTGGGCCTCAGAAAGGCAAGCATGGTTATCTTATCATGATCTAAACCCCTGCCATCAGATCCTCCCCCCACACTTGCTGCCTGTTTATGTCTGTCTGATTTAGCAATCTCTTTGAAGCCTTGGAAGGGTTATCTGCCTTCTCTTCAGCAAACAAGGGGCAATCCCTGTGAAGGTGCATGTGACAACAGAGCTGAGCTGCACAGGAATTTCTCCCAGAGGCCATGGTTGCCTTTGTTTGGTCTGGGCGCCAATAAGTAAGATCATTGCATAAGAATCCTGAATATAATTGCAAAAGCCTGCAAGCAAAGCACCAGAAACTTCAGCCTATATGCATACCAACAGCACAATTAGGAATGAGGATTCTCAGATTTTCTGGTAAATGAGCTTATCTTATAGAGCTGCTTATCTCCTCTTGTACATTCATAGTAATTGTTGCCTCCTTTGTGACTGCTACCTGAAATGGGCAGATGCTTTGATGGCTCATCTGTACATACAGCACAATCTTGTGGGTTGCAATTTACGCAAATAAGCACATTTCAAGTTGAGCATAAAGATCTTGGATTGGTGCATTGCTCTTATGGTATAGCTTACCCTCCTTCCTCTCTGTGATTCAGCTGTGACAGGCAGGTATGCTTGCACTGGTTAGTAGGGCCCTGCCGGCAGCTAGGTCTCATGCACAGCAAACTACTGTACATATTGTCTAACTGGCTGTGTCAGATCAGGCACTGATCAGGTTACCCCCTTTGACCAGACTGACCCCTGTACTTTTAATAAAGCTGCTTGCGAGGTGGAGTAATGGAAGTCAATTTAAGTGTGTGTTTAAGGGCCCGATCCTATCCAGTTTTCCAGTGCTGGTGCAGTTATACCAGTAGGTTGGGCACTATATCCTGTGGTGGAGGGACAGTCACTGGGGACCCTCTCAAGTTATGAGAACATATTATTCCTTACCTTGGGACTACAAGGAGCATTGGATAGAATTGGGCCCTAATTTTTCTGAGGTGTGTGTTGGTGCTTGGAGTGATTATGGAAATTCGAGCCAATTTATTATTCATCTAAGTTTCATTTCTAGCGTACTTAAATTTAATTTTTTAATTTTTTTCCGGCTCTTGACACCATTTCAGATATTTGGTGTGGCCAGAAAGTTGGGAACCCCTGCTGTAGAAGTAAATCCCATTTGGAGGTAATCCCTTCTGCCTCAAATCCCATTAAGCAGTGGGGAGGATAGAAGGAGAGTCTTGTGTACATCATAATGAGTCAGAAGCCTTTCAAAGAAGGCCACTGGCTAGGGTGGTGGTGTTGGTGAATGTGGAAGTGAGGGGGGAGGACAAAGAGGGACTGCCCATGCCAGTTAGAGAGACAGTGGCAGAAGCTCTTTTCCCCACCTTCCATGCCCACTAGTCAGTGGTGACTGGACATGATGGTGAGACCACTTCTTTCTAACCTTTGAGGTTGGAATGGAGAGAAGTAATTGCCACTGAAGGTCTCCCTCCAGTCACTGATAAGGCATTGGGAATGTTGGGTGGGGAGAGTTAGAAGAGAGAAAATATGTCTCTGTCCATTGTGTCAAATCACAATTAATCTGTGGAACAGATTCCACAATTAATCTGTGGAACTCCTTGCTGCAGGATGTGATGAGCTGGCCTAAAAAAGGATTGGACAGATTTCTGGAAGAAATCCATCACAGGTTACAAGCCATGATGAATATGTACAATCTAATTTTAAGATTAGGCTCTTAGAATGCCAGGTGCAAGGAGATGGCCACCGGATGTGGGTCTCTTGTTGTCTTGTTTGCTGCCAGTAGCATCTGGTAGACCACTGTGAGTTAAAGAAAGCTAATATGATGAGCCTTTGACCTGATCTAGGAGGGCTCTTCCTATGTGCTTATGGGGAGAAGCTGTTGCTCTCTTGTAAGCTTGGAGAGTGCAGGTTTGGGGACTATGAAGAGGGCAGGAGCCCAGTGCCTTGAAAAGGCTCTATGGGACCCTTCTGTGCTACAGGCTTGCCTTTGTAGTGCTGGACCAGAAAGTGTCTAGTAAAGGAAAATATATCTTTCCTCTTGCTGTATTAAAAAAAAACCAGTTATGCAGGCTGTGCAACCTGTGCTGGTACTAAGATAGCTTTCAGTGATAGGAACATTTCCATATATATGCATATAGTTTAATTGTGAGCACCAGTGTAGTTGAGGGGGAGTGGGTGGGGATCAGAGCTCCAAGTCTTCTCTTATAGAGAATATATAGAGTAAGAGTAAAGTGATTTCATTGGCAAAAGTGATTAGGTTCTGCCTCAAAAAATTTTTTTTCAAAGGTTTTTAGCAGAAAAAAGCATCAGGCTCAGCAGGAAGCAAACTGAGAAAATTGCCTAAGGCAATGGTTCCCAGATTGTGAGCGATGGTTCCCAGATTGTGAGCGATGGTTCACAGTTCTGGGGCTGTACAGAAATAGGACAGGGGAAGCAAGGAATTCTTACAAAAAACACTCTGCCCTGTACTGTATAATGTATAGGGTTGTAGCCCTAATGGGGAGCTGGGTCCAAGGACCCAGCAGGTCAAGGCAGTCACCATGCAAAAAAGCTTGGGAATCACTGGCCTAAGTGTACATATTAATGTCTAATAGTACCAATTCTGTTCTTCCTGCTGACTGACAACCCAGTCCTGAGCTTCTTGGTGCCCACTGAAGCAGTGGAGCCAAAGTAGCTTCTTCTATACCCAGCAATATTATTGTCTTTATGGTCTGTCTCTGTGTGTGTTTGTGTAGTGACAAGCTCTTGCTCCTCAAAATGTACCACAATGCCACTTTCCTAACGGGTATTTTAAAACATACCTCTGAATCTTTTAAACTCCCACCATGAAGATTCCTCTTTGGCAGTAAAGCCACTGCTAAGCAAAAGATGCTGTTTTTCAAAAGCAGGCTGAACCCACATTGAAAACTTTGTTTTACAGTTTCTAGAATGCAATCATAGGGCCATGGTGCATCATGTGGCTTGCCACATAAAGCAAGTTGCAATTGGAGCTTCCTGTTTTAATCAGTTAATTGGGGCAATTAATCAGAGCTTCGTTTTAAGAAAGAATGCCATGATTTGGAATATAAAGCTTGGCACTAAGAGCAAGTATCTTTAGCCATTCAGTACACTGCCAACAGCTCTGTGATTTGACTGAGTTATGTACTCAGAGTCATTGAATCATTTGGTGCAAGTACAAAATATTATTTTTAAATGTCAGCTTCGTCCTGCATATCCGGATGTTTGCAGCAGTCTTCATGCATGTGACAAACGATTGAGATGTTACAAACCTGGACTGTGAATTTAAGGGGGGGGGGGGAGAAGTGCATTGCCACATAAAGAGCAGAGCTACGAATTTGCTCAGAATTACAGGCATGTCCGCCATCTGAAGTTTTGCCTCATTGAATTCTTGCACTGTAGCAGTGGAACTTCAAGCCATCAAATGGCTGGGAGAGGGGAAAGTACTCCAAAGCATCTAAGACGCTCTTCATCCAGTGGAAGTGGACCAGGAGGGAGTGAGGGCGAGTCAACAACATCAGGAAGTTCTCGCAAACCACCTGTGGTTTGCAGATCACAGGGTGAAAACCAATACTTTTAGAGCAAACAAATAAACAGATTGACCACAGGTTCCCCACAGAAACCTCTCCCACTTCCTTTGGAGATATTGCAATCTCTGCTTTTCTCTGTTTTTTTCCTGCATTTTAGAAGGAGTACTATCTCAATTAACCAAAAAGCCTGTTAATGTTAAAAAATTATATAATGGTAGAACAACACAGAAAAGGGAAATTGGTGCCTCTTCCTTGAACTTAGAGAGGGGCTGTTGTCCAGTGGTGAGATGCAACCTTTATTTGCAAAAGGTCCTCAGTGTGAATTTTGGATGTCTCCAGTTAAGTCAATTTCAATGTAAACTTAATCCGTTTTTGCAGCAGCAATAAAATTCTTATTATATATTACAGTGGCGCCTCACGTAACAGAATTAATTCGTTCCGGAGGCAGTTTCTTTACGAGAAACTTTCTTTACGTGAAGCGGATTTTCCCATAGGAAATAATGGAAACGCAGATTATTGGTTCCACAACCCCAAAAATATTCATATAAAAATATTAACTGGATGTAAAAATGATGAAGAACACTGGGATTGAATTCAAAACATACATTCAATGTGCATGATTTTATGAAGTCTACTTAGGCTGCAGTCCTAAAGACAATTTCCTGTGAGAAATACCCATTTAACACAATAGGGCTTACTTCCGGGTAGACATGGTTAGGAGGCTGCAATCCAAGACACCTTCAAAGTGTCTCCCCACTTTCCCCCTCTCTTCCTCATGAGCCTCTCTCTCCCTGCTCCCTTCTGGCCAGCCCTGAGCTGCTTCCCTCTTCTCCACTGCTCTTCTCTCCCTCTGCCCAGCGGACACCCGGCCACAGGAGGAACAGCATGGAAGTGTTGCTTTCACTATGGGCAGGTGCGCTAGGCAGTCCTGATGTTTTTTAAAAGGGCTGCTGGCCAGCGTGTCTGCCCCACCTGCCAACGAATGTTTTCTTTACGTGAAGCATTTTCTTTACGTGAAGCAGAATCCTAGAGAAATTTTTGTTTGTTACGTGAAACTTACTTTACGTGAGGCTTTCTTTACATGAGGTGTCACTGTACTTGTTATCCTCTCACATCAGTTTTCCATGCATTTGGGTTCAAAGTGGGCCTTATCTCTTTTAGATGAAATGTCACAATATACTTAGGCCTGGCCCTGAAGACATATACAAATATACAAACAACATATACGAAAGAAGTATTTGCAATCATTATGGCATAAATTGCATAAATTTAGTCTTGTGGGATCACTTTTGGGATCTCACTGATCTCTCTAGAGATCACAGAAAAACCACCCAGAGGAAAGACTGAATGGAAACATGACAAGTTAGGGCAAGGGCAACATGCTCACTGGACAGGTGTAGTTTTGCCATATCCTGAGGTAGGCTGTTGTAGTATCTTGATGCTGAGAGGAAGGGATTGCACTTAGGTTGGCCTAGGATTCAGAATTTTTTGCCATCACTTCCATTTTTACCCTGGCTAATCATAGGCCCCAGTGTGTCTCCTTGGATTTACACCTGCTCCTGAGGTGGCCTAAGTCAGAGGGGCTGTGAGGGAGCATGATTGCCCTGAAAACAGGCTCTGGATACAGCCTAACTGCCATACTCAGCATGCCCTCAACATTCCTCTTCTGAGCACAGCTTGGCTTACTCAGGTCCATCTGTCTTGAGACAGCCTAAGTGGACTTATGGTGGCCCAAGCCTTTCTATTGTAGGTAGGCTGGCCTATCTTGGAATTAGGCCAGTCCAGTGCTAGATAAGCTAGCCTAAGTTCGCTTCAGGATTGTAGCCGTAACTCTATCCCAGAATTTCTTGACGTTTGCAATCTCTCTTTTGGAGATATACATTCTGTGACACCTTGTGGGAAAGTGCTCCACTCTCTTTCAGTCAGGCATTTGGTGATGGATGGGTGAGAATGGAAAAAGATTGTTTATTCACCAGGCCAGGCTTCACCCCAACAGCTGCAAAATACTTTTAACTCTGCTCCGTCGGAACCGCCTAAAATGGGACACCATTTGCTCAGTTAAAGTCACAGTGGTACACATCATCTGAATGGTGGATGATGTGAATGGTGGAAGTTAATTCAGCTTTGCTAGCAGTTCCTTTTGAGTCCTTAAATTCCAAATTCAAGATGGTTGCGTACTTTTTCAAACTAGACATAGAGCACAATCCTAACCAGGTCTACTCAAAAGTAAGCCCCATTGTGTTCAATGGGTCTTACTCCCAGGAAAGTGACTTTAGGATTGCAGCCATAGTCTCTCTCTCACACCTTCACTGATGATCTATATCTGAGTCCTAAACAACCAGTTCTTTTAGTACTGCTCTTCCTTGCAAGGAATTTGTCATCCCAGTCTTTCTCTCCCCATCAGCAGTCTGCAGCCATTTCTGTTTAAGATGTGTCAGCTTCTCTGTTTTCCAGAATGTAATTGGCAGCTTGTTTCTACATGCTGAGTAGGTGGGAAAATGGATTGCTGAATGTGAGGCTTCAGGGAATATTATTCACAAGCGAGAAATTGTTCTTTTCTGTGCTGCAGCTTCTTATATTGCATAAATGGTTGATCTACACTCTAAAGTCTCATGTTCTTTACACAAGAAGTACAACTGCTGAATGCCTTATGTGCATTAGTTTAGTGTTCAGGTTTATATGTGACTTCCCTATTATATATATTTTAATTACATTTTTAATGAATTTTTTTCTTTAAAAAAATTCACATTTGGGTTTTTCTTTAAAAAAATTCACATTTGGGTTTTTCTTTAAAAAAATTCACATTTGGGGTTCTTGTGCCACTTCTTATTTAGGGATAGTTGGGTTAAAATGTCTAGTGATGCATGCAGTCTATTTAGAAATACTGAATGATATTTGGAAATGCTGTCATTGTTCTTCAGTTTATTTGTCTTTTCTTAGGGATAAAATTTCCTTTTTACTGACCAAGTTTTAAGCCTCTTTCTGTCTCAGTTTGAAAAAAGGGTAACCTCATATGAAGAGTTACTATTTCAGAGAACCGTTTCCAGCTTTATTTTTGTAGATAAAACATTACAGGAAAATGATCAAGGACGGCCACCGCTGTGTATAAAGTTTGTTAAGAATATGATTTTTTTGTGGCTGTCAGATAGCCATACTCCAAATTGATCAATCATCACAGATCGATCGTGGAAATGGTCAACAAAATATTGCATGTGTGGAGTTGGTAGAGGCAGAAAGAGGCAGGAATTAGCAAAAATGGCAGGAGCGTTCAGGACAGACATTGATAGTAGAATAAGAAGAAGCTGGGTCTCCTATTTTGGATTTGAGTTGGGGCACCCATTCCTATCTAGATCCAAATGACTACAAAGTGTGGATGTTGACAAGAGTGAGCTATGATTCAGTTCTGTCACTATGGCCTATATCCTAAAGTGAAATTAAGCCCCTTGCTCCGGAGCAGTTAAGATAACTTTCCATAAGATAACACTAGAGGGTGACGTAACTGCGTGGATCTGTAACTGCTATGGATTTTGCCCTATGTAACTGGGGTTCTTGAGGCCCTCTAGTGCAAGGTGACTATATGTCAACCTTTATGAGCATAATCCTAACCATGTCTACTCAAAAGTAAGCTCCATTGTGTTGATGGATCCTACTCCCAGGAAAGTGTCTTTAGGATTGCATCCTTTCATATCATAACCAAAAAAGAGGACCAAGCCCCCCAAAATGAACTCTGGCAACTTTTCAATATAACATTATCATAACTGCCCCAAACAATTAAATACACAGGACTTGAACTGCATCATCTTGCCCAGAATGTCTGGGCATCTTGTCCTGAATTTAAAGGCTTCTGCTGTAAGATTGAACCTTATAATACAGTACATTTTTAATCCTAGCCAATGGCACAGATTCAAACGTGCACTTTTGTCATCTTGATCACATCATTTTTATCCATTGACTACTGTTGTAGGATTTAGTGCTGGGCATTTTGCCATTATCAACAGTGGACTAGAGAAAAATTCATGTAAATTGATGTAAGCATTTTGCATGCTCCTCATTGATTAGACAATTGGGGCTTGTCTCAGTCTTGTGAATTGGCAAAGTATTACATAGGTTACCACTGGAAATTTTTTAGCGATGTTGTGCACTTTATTTTATGAAAAACTAAAGTTGCTAGAGCTTGGTGTTGTTCCTATTGCTATCTCTCTTGTAATGATTTCCAAATGTAACATTCAAAGTACGATTTTTTGTGTGCAGATGAGGCTGCAACCCTAATCCCCAGTTAGGCTGGCTCAAGTCCCGGCTCAAGTTCCATATTGGCCTGGGGTTGATGCAAAAGTGCCATAAGGTATTTCTGTGCCACTCTTGGGGAGGGGGTTAGGCCAGTGCATAGACATGCATTGGCCTTCCCTCCCTAGGAACAGGGAGGTGGGTGAATTGTGCTGAGGTGTATCACATGGTGCAGTGTGTGTAGCCCACACAAGGTGATGTGCCTGGGGGGTTGATGCGCACAGGGGGACCCCAAAAATGTAACTTCGTGATGGTGCAGAAGACCCTATCAAGTCATATATTGTTGGATTTGTATGGGAGAGCAGGATCCAATACAAAACTCTGTTTTGAAATAGCACCATCCTATCAAAAGTTATGGCCAAAAAACTAAAAAAACAAAAATATGCTTTGAACTCTATGGAAAGAAAAAGTGATCAGTATTGCAGCTAAACTCATGAATAGGCATGCTAAGAGGAATCCAAGGACACCAGAACTGTCCTGATCAAATGAACACAGCCCCCAAAATCACCCTAGGAAGAGGTGTCTGATGATTGCATTGAAATGCATTGAAAATGGATGTGAACTGTACAGCCATGTTTACAAGCAAGTAAGCAAGCAGGCCTTGGCTGGTATGGAAGGTCAGTCCAGTGGAGTGCCAGGCTTCCAGAATGGTCCTAGGGACATCACTAGGATGTCGGAAAGGCAGCAGCCTTGAGGGGATGACACCCCACTGACCAAAATGGTTAAAATAATAGTTTGTAGAAATGCTCCCATCCTGTTATATACATTTAAGTGTACAAAAGCCTAAGGTCTCCTGGGAGGAGTTCTGGTGTGGCCTTGGAGTTTGTGGGCATTCCCTGAAGGAAGTTACATCTCTGCAAATCTCTTGACAAACCTTCTGCTGCTTCCTCAGAGTTTTTTGTGCCTCCCACTGAGGGGAAAAATACCAGCAAAACTTGCCCTTAGCTGCTTGGCTCCGCCTGTCACTCTGTCGTAATGTGTCTACCATCTGGGGGGAGCTCAGGGGAGGGAAAGTCGGCTGGGAGTGCTGCCACTATTAGTAGAGTGATGGGTCATGGAAGATATGGTGGGAGGGGTCGTGCAGGCCGTAACAGGAGAAGGAGGGTCAGTCATAGACAGACTGTCCTTCTTTCTGGCCCTCCCCTCAACCCTCTGACCTTAGGCAGCCTGAGCAGCAGCCCCCTGAGTCTGAACCTGCTGCTCCTCAATGCCAGGTCAGTAAACAATAAGACCTGCTTGGTTCAGGACCTGATCCTGGACCAGAAAGCTGACCTGGCTTGCATTACGGAGACCTGGCTGGATGAGGCCGGAGGTGTGGGCCTCTCCCAGATCTGTCCGCCAGGTTTCTGGGTGCTGCGGCAGCCAAGACTTCAGGGGCGCACCAACCCCCCTCAATGCGCAGCATCTCCCTCAGTGCAACATCCTCCCCCCATGCACCTTCCCTCCCAGTGCATCACCTGGATGTTGATCAGTCTTCAACGTTAAATTTAAGACAAAAAACACATTGCAACCCTTTTCAGCCCCTTTAAGGGTTAAATTTCTCAACATTGAGTACAGTTAAGTGTACACAACATTGAGTCTTGGTGGTTGTTGATGTTACATAAGAAACATCTTCCCCGAATTTCATGCTTCTGGGTCCAGGGGTTGGGGCAGAGCGTCTCTCAGTCATGGATTCTTAAATGGAAAGCATAGAGAGGAAAACACATTGCTCCCCTATCTATCACCCCCTTAAGTGTACACACTATCAACCCCTTCTGGTTCTGAAAACCAGTTCTTAGTGGGTGCTTGTGGATATCCAGTGGATACCTCAAATTTACTCAGGCCTTGTCTTTCTACTCAAACTCTCCTGATTTCCATATTTTCCTACCAGATCTGCAGAATTGTATGTTTGGTTACCCCAATCCAGACTCCTGACCTGCCAGCATAACTAGCACTGCAACAGAGGAGGAAGCTTTATGGCAGTTGGCATGTACCTCTGCTGTTACACACTTCAGTGTAACATTCACTCCCCAGTTTCCAAAATTGTTTTCATCTTGATCACCTTTCCTGTAAAAAATAAATAAATATGTGAAATATGTGCACGGAATACTGTTGATGGTAATGAAACCTTGTGGCCAAATGATGGTTAGGTGATTAAAAGAAATATGTTCATTCTGTATATTTCACATTTAAGAAGGTGCAAGCAAGTTTTGCCTGATGGGACCACATGATCACAAGTCATCTGGATCTGAACATTTTGTTCTAGATTCTAATATATACTGTGTTTTGTATTGTGTGAAATATTTTGTCCAAATCTTCTGTTTTTATTTGATATTTATTTCAGGGATTTATACGGCACTTTTCCCATGCCAAAGCAAATGCCCATGGTAGTTTATAAAGCTTGAGAGAGAGAGAGAGAGAGAGAGAGAGAGAGAGAGAGAGAGAGAGAGACCCAGTAAATGGATCTAGATCACTGGAATAATTCGGTTATATTTCCTTTCTTCCGATCCCCATCCCTCTCCCACTCTGTCCATATGCTGAGAAACAGCACTATTCCTTCTTTTCAAAGTTGGGAGTGCAAAGGGGTACTGGGGTCCTAATTTTTCTTCTTGCCTATTGATGTATCATTATCAGAATAAAAAAGAGGTCTGAAGAGCTTTTTTAAACAGCAACCACTCAAGACATTTTATAAAAGGGGAAGAAACAGAAAGATAATGGCGCTCAGTTGGGGGTAGAAAGTTTCTGAATGCCGGCCTTGTCTGCCTTTTCTTCTCCTGGAAACCTGGTGCTGTTGTTCCTATTTCAGTTTGAACTGTCACCTTTAGCTCTTGATGGCTTTACTGCCCTTGCTGCTGAACCTCAACAGATTGGGGCTTATTTACCTATTCACACTCCACTGTGGAAGCTCATTAATAGGCTTATTTGCCACACCATTCACGTGCAACAGAATTGACAAAAAAGTTTCTAGCCAGTTTCAGAAGAAGAGAGGGAATTATATATATAATATATTATATTAATGTTATAATATTTTATATATATTATATATAATATATATATAATAAAGTTATAAACTAAAGTTATATATATATATAAAGTTATATATATATAACTCAGCAAAGAGATTATTCTTTCATTCAGCATCCTAACTACTGTGAAATATTTCTTGCGCTCTCTGAGATCATTTGAAGCAATGATGGCAGCATTTTTTTTAAATTGCCATACATTTTTCTTCAATTGAAGGACTTATTGTGGCCAAGCTTGAAAGCTGGCTCTTTTAAATGAATAAGATGCTACTGCTAAATTGTTGCCTTTTGTTTGCCTGAAAGAATAAATTCTGAAAATTGCTTCCAGACGTAGGCAAGAAGTGTCCTTATTTTGTCATCAGCGGTGGACAGCTCTCTTTTTCTGGGGGAGAGTTACTGATGAATAGAGCACAGACACTACCGCTTCCTCTTCTTACTACTAATTTATGTGAGAATGTGTTAACAATCTTTTCAATGGGTGAGGGACACGTTTGAAGCTGTGAAATCTGGAGCTTGCCTATGACATGTCAATTTCTGAATTGGAACGATTCAAATGTCTTAAGAGGGACAATGGTTATTTAAAAAAATTGCCGATCAGCTAAGAATCTTGTTTCATAATTTGTATGAACTGGAATAGAAATAAAGGTGAAAGGGAAGAATAGAAATGCAATGAGAGAAAAAAGGAATATATGATGTCAAGAATGCAACTGCAGTGAGGCTGTATTGTACTGAGTAGGAATTAGAGTCAAAGAGATAACCAAAAGAAATAATCCAATTTGTTGCAGGGTTGCAGTTCTTGAAAGTGCTGTTCATTGGAGCACTTGGAGAGCATTGGAGAGGCATGCTATGAAAAATAAAGTTATACACAAATTGAATAAAAATGAATTGATTCTCTAATGTTGTGTAAAACCACTGCCTTACTTTAATACAATTTATGCTATGGAATGACTGTTCTTTCAGCCATGTTCTGTACTTCCACCATTCATTTTTTGAACGTGGCAGTTTAAACCGTATTGAATTTTAAAATGGATCTACAGCAGGGGTGTCCAACCTTTTAGCTTCCCTGGGCCGCATTGGAAGAAGATGAGTTGGTTTGGGCTGCACATAAACACTAACAACTTTTTTTAAGATGTCCTACATTTTGTCCTACACTTTTTAAACCTTGGAGTCTCATTGATTTTAATGGGGCTTACTTCTGAGTAGGCATGATGCATAGGGTGGGCAGCAATCCTCTCCAAGCTAAACCTTGGAGTAAGTCTCATTGATTATCATGGGGTTTTCTGCTGAGTAGCCATGCATAGGATTGGGCTCTCAGACTGCAACTTGGGGGTAAGCCTCATTGACTTTAGTGGGGCTTACTTCTGAGGAAGCATGATGCATAGGAAGGGCTGTGATCCTCTCCAAGCTTACTCTTGGAGATATGCTGCAATCCTGAATACACTTTCCTGGGAGTAAGACCCACTGGGTACAATGGGCCTTACTTCTGAGTAGACATGGTTAGGGTTGCAGCTATCTCCAAGGTTAAGCTTGGAGAGGATCACAGCCCATCCTATGCATCATTGGGCTCTTAGACTGCAACTTGGGAGTAAGCCATTGACTTTAATGGGGCTTACTTCTGAGTAGGTCTCAAGGTCAGCAGGCAGCGGCTGGGATAGAGGCTGTTTTTGAGGAGCATGGGAGGGCAAGTGCTGCAACGTCTGCAAGGGCCTGAAGCTCTCTGAGTGCCAGGAGGCAGGTAGGTGGAGGAGCCAGGCAGCTCAGACCATCTTTGTGGTGGCCATCCAGGGAAATGCACAGAGAAGCACGTGAAGTTTGAAAATGGCTTCTGCCACAAAGCCGGTTTTTCCAATGGTGGTGGCCAGCTTTGCAGGAGGGCCGCATCCACCCTCGTCCTGGGCCGCATGCGGCCCCCGGGCCTCGTGTTGGACACCCCTGATCTACAGTATTTCTCCTTTGGTCATCATCTGATATAATTTTGTAAGATTCAGATTTTTAAAAAAAGAATATTAATTTCAGTTGCTGAAGAGCTCACTGAAAGAAATTTAAAAAATTTATTTGTGGCAAAGTTAAGGTGTATGCCATGGGTGTCAAACTCATTCCATTAAGCGAGCCAAATAGCATTCATAATGCTTGTGGAGGTCTGGATGTGATGTCATAAACCAGAAAGTGATGTCATTAAGAAGTCATGACCAGAAATAAACTCTTTCTCATTTAGGAATTCATTAGCTGCAAATGGCAGAAAATATTGATATCTTGGATTGTATTTTCAAAACATGAGAAAAGCAATTATCACATAGACTGCCTTTTTCAACAGTGACAACCCAGACCAGCTGGTGCTGGTGCTGGGAAAGCCCAAGAACACTTTCTGCTTCCACTGCCCTCAACTGGTCCATGGGCCTTATGATTGACAGTTCCAGTATATGGTATCCTTACAGCCCAATCCTATTGGGCACATATTGGTGGATCAAGAGATCTGCCAACTAACTGGTAGTGTGGGTTCTGGCATACACACCAATGGTTTGCCTAGAGCAGGGTCAGGGAACTTTTTTATCTTTTACCCCAAAATATATTTAGATACACCTATGTTACCCCCTTGATTTGAGAGGAAGGATATGGTCAATCAAAAGTCCGGATTTTCAAGTAAAAACACCCTACGTTTTGTCATACATTTTTTTTAAAAAGTCTGGATTTTCAAGTGAAAATCCGGACTTTTTAAAAAATGTAGGACAAAATGTAGGGTGTTCTATATTTTGTCCTACATTTTGAAAATCAGGAGTAAACATCAAGTAAGTGGTTTACTTCTGAGTAAACCCCAAGTAAGTGGCTTACTTATCTTGGCTGTAGAGGGTAATTGGGGACACTGGGGGGCAGTTTCAGGCTGCTGTGGCTTGGTGTGGATAAGTCCGGTCAGCCATAGCAGCCATTTTAAAAAACATTACTTGCACATGTGCACGTACTCTTCCCCTTCCAAAAGCTCCGACGGAGAGTGCTAGCGCTTCTCCATGGTGGATGTGGTAGCACTCTCCATTGGAGCTTTCAGAAGGGGAAGAGTGTGCGCACCTGCGCGATGGTCCATTACCCCCAGGAATTTCATTTTTACCCCATTTGGGGTAATTTACCCCTGTTCACAGACCACTGGCCTAGACCATGACGGAGCAGGTAAGGTGGCACAAGAGCTGTACTGTAGGCAGTTCTGGGAAGGGCCACAGGGGAAGTTCTGGGAAGGCAGTTCCGGGAAGGGCCATAGTTAGGGGGCAGTGTGGATTTTGCCCCCTGAGCCTGCAGCTTGCCCCTCCTAGCATTTTTCAAAGACACGTCTGGTTTTCTCAGCTTCTTATCCTCCCAAACCTGATTGGAATTTCTCAATTTTGGCTTCTGTTTTCTAATTGTGCACCCCTCCTGTAGGCATTCTTGTCCAATCAGGTCAGGTCAAGGGCCAATCAGCAATCTCCTCCCTGCTATTTGCATGACAAGAGAGAGAAGCAGGAGGAAGAAACTGAACTGCCTGCTGTCCTGGCTTTCCCAGGAGATGCAAGGCAGTTCATCCCCACTGCAGGGCCTTGAGCTGCTGCTTATCTCTAATTTGGCATCAGTTGGGGTGAGGTAGAGAATACAGGTGTCCCTTGTTTTCCAGAAGGTTCTGTTCTGGAATCTTCTGTGGATGTAAAAATATATATGTTTCCAGAAAACTGTGAAAAATAGGTTTAAAGACCCACTTCCAGGTATTTTGCTCCTTTATTGTGTCTTAATTGAATAAGGTAGAGCAGCAGTACCTGCAGGGTTTGATTCTGGGACCGAAAAATTGAATGATTGCTTGCATGACTCTACAACAGTAGAAAAGCAGTTTTTAAAACTGTGATTTGTAGTGGCCATTCTGTGTCAAATCTGAATATAAAAAAATACATGTATAACAAGGTTGGACCTGCATTCCTTAAGGAACTGGCAGATGTCCTTGCAGAGCCTCTGTCAATCATCTTTGAGAAATCCTTGAGGAGTGGAGAAGTGCCACTGGACTGGAAGAGGGCAAATGTAGTCCCAATTTTTAAGAAGGGGAAAAAAGAAGACCCGGGAAATTATAGACCAGTCAGTTTGACTTCAATCCCGGGCAAGACATTAGAGCAAATCATAAAACACACAATTTGTGCACATCTAGACAAGTACTCGGTGATCAAAACAACCCAGCATGGATTTACCAAGAATAAATCTTGCCAGACAAATCTGATCTCCTTTTTTGATTGGGTTACGAGCTTACCGGACAGTGGCAATGCTGTGGATGTCATTTATCTTGACTTCAGCAAAGCATTTGACAAGATCCCACATGACATTTTAATTGGGAAGTTGGAAAAATATGGGCTAGACGGGGCAATCGTTAGGTGGATCCGCAACTGGCTTGACGACTGCACCCAAAGGGTTTTAGTAAATGGTTCTGTGTCAGCCTGGAGGTCTGTTTCAAGTGGGGTACCCCAAGGCTCTGTCTTGGGACCGGTTCTCTTTAACATTTTCATTAATGACTTAGAGGAAGGGATACGGGGGAGCCTGATCAAATTTGCAGATGACACCAAACTGGGAGGAGTAGCAAACACATCAGAAGATAGGAGAAACCTCCAGGAGGATCTGGATAAACTGGAATCCTGGGCTGTAACAAACAGAATGAATTTCAACAGGGAGAAGTGCAAGGTTCTGCACTTAGGCAATAAAAACCAAAAACATAGGTATAAAATGGGGGATACTTGGCTTGGCAGCACAACATGTGAGCGGGATCTTGGAGTCGCCGTGGATAACAAGCTGAACATGAGTCAGCAGTGTGATGTGTCTGCAAAGAAGGCAAATGCCATTTTAGGCTGCATTAAGAGGACTGTAGCTTCCAAGTCGCGAGAAGTTCTAGTTCCTCTTTATTCTGCATTGGTCAGACCTCACCTTGAGTACTGTGTCCAGTTCTGGGCACCTCACTTTAAGAGAGATGCAGCCAAACTGGATCAAGTCCAGAGGAGAGCGACAAGAATGATCAGTGGGATGGAAGGGTAGCCCTACGAGGAAAGGTTGGGGGAACTTGGGATGTTCAGCCTGGAGAAGAGGAGGCTGAGGGGAGACATGATTGCCCTCTTCAGATACCTGAAGGGCTGTCATAGGGAGGAAGGGGCTCATTTGTTCATAGCTGCTTCTGAAAGCAGAACTAGAACCAATGGGTCCAAACTGCAAGAGAGGAGATTCTGGCTGGATATCAGGAAAAAATTCCTGACAGTGAGGGTGGTTCGGCAGTGGAACAGATTGCCAAGGGAGGTGGTGGACTCTCCCTCACTGGGGATCTTCAAGCAGAGGCTCGACGAGCACCTGTTGGAGATGCTCTAGGGGGAATTCCTGCTGCAGGTAGGGGGTTGGACTAGATGACCTAATGGGTCCCTTCCAACTCTGTGGGTGCAATCCTAACCATGTCTACTCAAAAGTAAGCCCCATTGTGTTCAATGGGTCTTACTCCCAGGAAAGTGTCTTCAGGATTGCAGCCTATGATTCTATGATTCTATTCCTTCTATAGTGGATCATGCAAATTACTACAAAGCTATTGATGTTGGGGGCAGAGTGGGGTGGAGAGAAATGTTCTCTTTGGAGAAATCATGGATGGGTTTTTGCTTATAAATATAAATATACACACACATAGTGGTGCCTCGCTTAACAAGCGTTTCACATAACAAGCAAAAATTTCCAAGAAATCTTGCTTCACATAACAAGTTCAGCTTCATTTAACAAGCAAGCACACTATGGGCATGCATGCGTGCTATGCAGCCCTGATGCTCTGCGTGAAGGCTCTTTAAAAGGGCTGCCGGCCAGCACTGCTATGCCTCTAACTGCCCCCAACTTGGGGGCAGTTGCCTGGGGGGTGCCAGATGCAGCTGCCCCTAACTGCCCCAAGTGTCCCCACCAACCACCTTGAATCTCCAGCAGCAGCTCAGGTAAGCCTCCCAGGAAAGTGTCTTTGATTGCAGTCTCCTAACCATGTTTACTGAGATGTAAGCCCCATTGTGTTAAATGGGGCTTACTCAGTGATGGGATTCAAAGAAATTAACAACCGGTACAATGCCCATCTGGCAGCCACTTTTAAATGGCTATTTTTAAACTTTATATGTCCTATCTCTCATTGACAATCGGTTCTATAGAGTAGGTGCGAACCTGCTGGAGCCCACCAATGGTCTTACTCCCAGGAAAGTGTCTTTGATTGCAGCCTTTTAACCATGTCTACCCAGAAGTAAGCCCCATTGTGTTAAATGGGGCTTACTCCCAGGAAAGTGTCTTTAGGATTGCAGCCTAAGTAGACTTCATAGGATCATGCACATTGAAAGCATGTTTTGAATTCAATTCCAGTGTTTTGTCATCATTTTTATATCCAGTTAATATTTTATATGAATATTTTGGGAGTTGTGGAACCAATTGTCTGAGTTTCCATTATTTCCTATGGAAAAATCTGCTTCACTTAAAGAGCATTTCACTTAAAGAGCATGCCTCCGGAATGAATTAAGCTCTTTATGTGAGGCACCACTGTATATATGTAAATTTAATACTTGCTTGGAGAGGCAGGGGAATCCTTACCTGTTGAGGGACCACATGGGTTATGGGATTTCTTTGGGTTTTAGATATCACTGAATGCAGGAAATCTATGCTGGCAGGAGAGAGAGTGTAGAGTAATTCTTGCATATTGGGGGACAGGGACCACATGGGGTATGGAAGCCTTATCTTGCATCCAATGATTTCTAAAAGCCAAGGCCTCCATATCCTATAAATATGTTGGGTGAAAAGTAATCCTTACCTCTTGTGGGATCACAGGGCATTTGGGGCTTTCTTTGTTTTTAGAGAAAATTGAATGCAAGATATATCTGGTGGAGTGATGGAGAGTAATCTCTGTATTTTTATTTATATCAATCAATGCATCAGCAGTGTGTCATTAGCAAATGAAAGGCTTTCAATACAAGTAAATGCTACCTGCATATCATGATGCACTTTTGTTGTTGACATGTTGTATTTTCATAGGGATGCAAGCTTATTAAGTTGGTGTGCAAAATGAAAAGATAAGTTGCATGTTATTTCTGTGTAAACAAATACATACTATATACTATATAGTATATATATACTATATAAATATATACTATATATTTATTCTGTGCAAATTATTGTTACATTGCTTTAAAGATAATGAATGTTGCTTTCAAAGCCACCCAAAAATATTTCTCTTCATGAAATTGTGTTGAGTTACAAGTCTTTGATTTCCATACCTACCCTCTCATTTTGCACCCGAGTATAGATACTTGGCATAATTGTCCCTCCTGGAAAAAGATGCCCGTCACTTCTACAATCCTAGCTACTGGCCTGGGTCAAAGTGGTAAGTAAATCTGGCATAAAGTAGTTTAGGGCAGGAGAAGGTGCACCTTGGTAGCAGATATGATTCATGCTGGTATCCTATCCCCTTTCTTGGGCTTGACCCATCTCGAGTCTCCTAAGCATTCTGTACTTGTTCTGGTGCAACAAAAAGTATGCCAAACTATATATTCCACATCCATTCAGCTTCATGTCAAAAATTTAACACAGCAGTGAGGAGTCACTTCCTGGTGGCTTCTTACATTGTTCCATTGCTATTTGGATGTATGAAACACAAAGGCAGGGCAAATGATTTATTTCATTCCAACCCAAAAATCACCCATTTGGTACTGTGGTGTTCATGTGGGAGTGAACCCCATCATTAACTTGGTCCATGTGGTTCCTGCCTCCTCATGCAGACCAGAATGGAAAGAAGCCATAGGTGAGTGTTTCCCAGGTTGTTCCAGTAAGATATGAATCAGCTCTGAGTCATGTATGTTGAAAAACGTCTTCCTTCCTTACGATAACTCATATGTTGCATTTATCCAAAACAAAATGTAACTTAAATGCTGTTGTTTCATCTTGAAAACATGCCCATCACATGAGATCACTAGATAAGATTTAAAAAATTTTTTAATGAAGGAATGGTTGTTTTCATTGCGTAGGATCAATGTTTGACACCCATCCATATAGCAGTTGCTAATTCAAGAGAAGGAAAAAGAATAGCAGTAAAAGTAGTACACATAGTATATTTCTTGCTCATAGAAGTAATTATTCATGACTTTGCAGAATGATTTCTTTTGAATTATGTCAACAAAAGTATTTTCCCTTATACTGCTTACTCTACCTTACCTAAGTTAGAATTTTAGCTAAAATATTAGCTAAATTTTTCTGTTTACTTTTATATGGCATTTAAATAACCTGTTTTTCTTCAGTAATTATTCATCCTTAAAAGCAAGCCGTTTTGCTCTGAGGTATTCAAAAGACCCTTATCTAGTCTCGTAATTTTTAACCAGTGTGCTGTGCCACAAATTATCTACAGGTGTGCCATGGAAGTTTGGGGAAATATCTTTAATTAATAGGGCCAATGGGCATGTGAACCCTTCAGTCATCAGCATGGTGTGCTTTGTCAATTGTCCAAAAACTGATGGTGTTCATTGACCATTTTAATACCTTGTCAGTGTGACTTGAGTTGAAAAAAAGACAATCATTGATCTATTCTATGCGTCTCTGAAAAAAAATCTACACAGACCTCAATCTCTTTCTGACTGTGTACCAAGACAATATTTAAAGATGGGTGAATAGATCAGTGTGGCAGAGGTATGAGTTGTGAATCTGAAAGCTTATGTGATAAATAGGAATGGCATACCTTATCTTTGTCAGCTTGCTTCATCATTGCATTAACCAAATTTCTTTATCTACCTGGAGAGTAATGTATGACAATGTGATGAAACCTTTCCTGAGACAGGTCACAGTGTAAAAGCAGATCAACATACAGCCCAATCCTATCCCTTACTGAGGGTGGTGTTGGGAAACCAGACAACCTCAGAAAGGTACATTAAAATATTTTACTGACTTTCACTGTGGGTTTTTTTGGACCAACACCAACTGTTTAGCTGAAGTAAGTTTGAGGAGAGTCAGGGAATGAATTTGCTTGGAAATGGGAGCTAAAGCTTTTGGTGTCACTACTGCCAGCAAGATCTCCCCCTTCCACCTGTGAACTGTCCAGCAAATGGAAGGAGAAGCAGAAGGAGGAACAGTGGAGGCAAGTTAGTGGACAGAGATGCCCCCCATTAATTTGCAACCTGACCCTGACTTCTGTTGGCCTCAGGGATGGGGATGGGCTTTCAGCTTTTCCTACTGTGAAGCAACTGTTACTATTGTTATCTAATGCATTACATTTGCATATGAAGGGTCTATTTCTGCAGAAAGGATTGTTGTCATTGTATATCCATTTGCATGTGGTTACTTCAGCACAAAACACACACAAAGAATATGTCAATATAAATAAAATTTACCTCTCTACAAATTGCCAACATTAAATATGCAAACAAAAAAAACCTGATGCTTCTCAGAGTTGAATTACAATTTGTGAGAAATTCAAAATAACCTGAATGCTTGTTTTGATTGAACTTTGGTAGCTTCCCTTTCCATTTATTTATCTTCCCACTTAACTATCAAATTATTGTCATTTTTTCATATCCAAATAGCATTGTGAACTGTGACTGAACATATTTCTGGAGATTATTTTTAAAACATGATGTTGTGTTTGAAATTCCTAGAGACTGTTTAAAATTTCCAGGATTGATTGCAGTAGTCACCTGGAGATTGATGCTGATTCCTGGAGACTCTCTGACACCTGGAGAGTTTGAAAACTACTTCAGGGTATTTCACTGTAACAATTTGTTCCTAGGTGCAGTCATTGCTGGGATAGATATTTTTTGGTTCCACTTTTAATTTTTTTTAAAACCAGTAATCTGATCTCACTTATGTAGGCAGTCTCCTGATTACACAGAAACTAGCCTGTGGTTGGCCCAGTTTCACTGCCTTACTAGTTGGTGCTGGGTAACTGAGTTTGTTACTAAAAGGCATGATGACACACTGAATATTTGGGTTTGGTCATGTACTGTGATTAATGTAATCTTAATGCATGCAAAGAAAGTTAATTGGGTTTGCAAGTTTAGTGTAACCCTCAAATTGCTGGCTTTCTCTAAAGTACTCCCACTTTATTCAAGTAGTATGTCAAAGAACATTGGCCAGAATCCAATATCCGGTGAGGTGTTCTTTAAGCCCAATGATTTCAGATGTAATTTGCTCACATCAGCAATGACAGTAGTTGAGGCAGAATAATCTGATGGCCTGGGAAAAAGTTTTTTTAATACCCACTTTCCAGGGGAGCAAGATCAATAGCCACGTCAGCTGGGTGAAGAACCCCATTCCCTAAGGGGTCCCAAGGGCGATGCGCTAACCCCTGCACCAGGTGACATGCATCATCACTGCTCTCAATATTGCCGCCAGCCATTGCCTTTGAGTGTTCTCTAAATCATGATCTCATCTCTTCTGAGAGGTATTGGTAGCAAAAAGAAAACTCTTAAAAATACCTGTCCTTTACTATCACTGCTTCCAGTGCCATAGAGCCTGAAGTCACATATTTATTTACTCACTCATTTTGTTATCCCATTTTTTAACACAAAGCAGACATCCAAAGTGGCTGAGAGAATCGTAAAAGTAAATTTTAAAATGATAATTTACAGTATAAGTAGCTGGATGCCATTGACAGCACTTATTGTTCTGCGCTTTTTTTTAACCCAAAGTAGCACTTATTGTTCTGCACTTTTTTTAACCCATCCCATTTTTTTTAACCCAAAGCAGACATCCAAAGTGGCCGAGAGAATCATAAAAGTAACTTTTAAAATGATAATTTACAGTATAAATAGCTGGATGCCATTGACAGCGCTATTGTTCAATAGCTGGATGCAATTGATCGCACTTATTGACAGCACTAGGTTATGAGGGCAGTGCCATCTGCTTGTATACTTAAGGATATTATTCTGAGACATTTTATGAAACATTACAGTTGAAAAGTGTACTGTAATATTGTAAGATCATTTTCTGCTTGGTTGTTTTGTGATAAGGTTCATATGTGGTAAATATGAATTTACAGGATATGATACTTTTTGTGCTGTTCTACACTGATTCAAAAACTAGCCTGGATGATAGTCAGTGCCATTTCAGCAGCTCTTTCTGCATGCAGGTTTGCTTTTTGTTTATGAATTTACTAGCAAAAGCGTACCTGAGTTGCGGGAGTAAAATTCCCCATATGACATCCCCCCCACTGCCCATCAACCCCCATGCACATCAACCCCCAGTTTTACCCCCTTTCCAGTTGGAATTCCCAAAAACCGGTTCTTAGTTCACCCCTTTGTCAAAGAAGGAACATCCACCCCAAATTTCATGCTTCTAGGCCCAGTAGTTTTGGCAGGGCATTGAGTCAATGAGTGAGTGAGTCAGTGACTTTTCTCTTTTAGATAGATAGATAGATAGATAGATAGATAGATAGATAGATAGATAGATAGATAGATAGATAGATACATACATACATACATACATACATACATACATACATACATACATACAAAGGAACTCAGGAAGGGAAAATAGAGTCCTGAGAGAGCAGGATAAGAATCTCAGATTGTTTCATTTACATGTCCTTGAATTTGCTTACAGCAGCCATAGAGGAAGGCATCCTAAGGATCTGTGAAGTGAACTTGCTCTGCGCAATCTGGGGTGTATGGTGAGCAACATGCTGCATGAAGTTACAGTCCTATATATGCATACACACATACTCGAAAGTCCCATTGAACATAATGGGGCTTACTTCTGAGTATAAGTGCATGCAGTAAGTGCCCTTCAGTGAGTGAATGTTTCCCACTAGGTTGTGAAGACATTAAGGCAGCAATTTCCAACCACTGTGTTGTAGTGCATTGGTGTGCCGTGAATGGTGTGTAGGTGTGGTACAGGAGTTTGAAGGAGGGCTTGTATTAGTAGGGCTTTATATAAGTAGGGTTATTGGGGGTGTGGTGTGTACTGTGGTGTATCCTGTGTAAATTGTAGTCCAAAAACAGCGTGGTGACCTTTTTTGTCCAAAGATTGTCCAAAAACTGAACTGGCATGTCTTGACAATTTTGGTGCCATCTCAATGTGCTGTGAGATGGAAGAAGGTCGAGCATCATAGCATTAAGAGTCCATTCCTATGCACACTTACTTGGGAGTAAGCCTCATTGACTATAATGGGAGTTACTTCTCAGTTGACATACATAAGATTTTAGGAGCAGAAATTGCGAGGAAGGTGGGAAAGGCCATGATAATGTTCCTCTTCCACACATTTGTATGGGTTTGATCCAGGGTGACCATATATCATAACCACAAGAGGAGAAGCTCCTCCAAAATGTAGGACATAAAAAGCTAAAAACATTCATATATATTGCTTTCGTTTGGCTAATTTAAACACTCAAGGTGCAATCCTAACTTAGGGCGGCACAACTCATCAGTCATCCTGTTCCCGTGATGATGTAAGGAAGCAAGTGCCTGTCTGTGCACTGGCCTAACCCTCCCCCAGGAGTTGCACAGAAGTGCCTTACAGCACTTAATGTGACATCCCTAGTCAGCACAGGACTTGTGCTGGGACTTAGGCCAACCTAACTGTGAGTTAGGATTGCAATCTAAATTTATAATTAAATTTAAAACTATGGTGTGTAATTCATTTTGTATAATTTATTAATTTCAAAAAGGCTATCTGTTGCTTGCTTACAAGGAGGGGGAGGACAAGGGCAGGGTGACCATGTCATAACCACAAAATGTAAGACACCCAAGAAAAATGTAGGACATGATAAAGTTAAAGCTGAAAAAGTCCTTTGTGTTGCTTTTATGTGGTTAATTTAAATACTATGGCTGCAACTCTAACCACATGTACCTGGGAGTAAGCCCTATGGTCTATAATGGGACTTATTTCTGAGTAGACCTGCATAGGATTGGGCTCTAAATTATTTATTATTAAATTTAAACCTATTATATACAATTTATTATCACTGCAATCCTAAACATGTCTACTCAGAAGTAAATCCCATTGTGTTCAGTAGTACTTACTCCCAGGCAAGTGTGGTTAGGATTGCAGCCTATGTATAATTTCTTAATTCTAAGACTACATGCTGCCTGCTCACAATAAAAGAAGGACATTAAAGATATTTTCAGGGACAAAAGACTTTTAAAAAGGACATGTCCTGGAAATTAGGGGTACGGATATGGTCACCCTGGACAAGAAAGATATTTTCCAGGACACAAGGCTAAAAAAAGAGGATGTGTCCTGGAAAAAGAAGACAATATGGAGCACAATCCTAGCCTTGTCTACTCAGAAGTAAGCATCATTGTGCTCAATGGGTCTTACTCCCAGGAAAGTGTGGATAGGATTGCAACCATGACCTGGATAAGGAATTTTTTTCCCAGGACACAAAACGAAAAAAGAGGATTTGTCCTGGAAAAAAGAGGACTGATGATCACCCAAGGGGAAATGGTAGGCTGGGTGATTTTGGGGTGTCCTGCTGGTTCTGGGGTGCCGCTTGGAGGCGTCTTCAGCTGCTGCAGGGAGGGAAACCCACACTGTGGCTGTGGCTGGTGCTGAAGTGCGCCCCTGCGCTTGGCAGAGGAACTGTCCAGGAAACGGCTCAGGTTTCAACTTGGGGGGAGTGACCAGGGAGGAGGAGGAGGAGGAGGAGGGAAGAGAGGCAGAGAAAGGGGTTGTAGACTTGATAAAGCTCTCGATCTGGGTTGTGCAAGGGGGATCCTGAATGGACTCTTTCTATTAAGGCATCACTTTTTGCGCACTACTTTTTTTTGGGGGGGGAGTGGAAGTTAAAAATCAGAGTTTTTTTGTTTTTTGGGGTGGGTGGATTTTTTGTTTTAACCTTTTTTCTCTCCACCCTCCTCCCAAAAGCCTGGATTTTTTAAAGTTGAAGCTCGGAGGAAAAA
The DNA here is from genome assembly GCA_030015325.1 of Cryptoblepharus egeriae. Classification (NCBI taxonomy): domain Eukaryota; kingdom Metazoa; phylum Chordata; class Lepidosauria; order Squamata; family Scincidae; genus Cryptoblepharus; species Cryptoblepharus egeriae. Next base: position 45,805,743 of record JAREYC010000006.1, read on the forward strand.
GTTCTCTCCAACAACTCCCAGATCTGCATCCCCTCCAAAGCTGCATCTCTGGTGTTGCCCAAGTTTGGAGAGGGCTCTGATTATAATGATGGGGGTGAAGATCTCCAGCCCGGCTTGGGGGCTTCGCACGGATCTTTCCCAGCTCTTGGATGTGGAATGAAGCCGGAGAGGGTCCCTTTGGTTGGCTTTAGCCAAGTTTTTCTCTTCTTCTTCTGATCTATTCCTTCCCTCCTTCTGGGGAGCATCCCCTACACACGCCTGCTGCAAGGGAACAAGAGGATCGTTTACCAGGACCCTTTTCAGACCAGGTAATTGGACCAGGCTTGGCTTGTGGAGGGGGAAGGAGGGAGCCTCAGCCCCAGCTTGTGAGACACTCTCTGGGATGGGATCCCATCCAGACTCCCCGCCCAGGAGTTTGGGCTTTGTGTTTCTTCTCTCCCCCTCTCCACTTCCATTGCTTTTCCTTCTCACTGGCTGTGTTTAGGGGAGCACCTCCCTGGAGATCAGGGAGTCTGTTTTCCAAAGATCCCCCCAGTTATGAAGTGTCCTGTGGTCACCACATCCTTACCCCCTGCCTGTGTGTGGATCAAGTTGCCCTTCTATGAATTACTCTGCACCAGTGATTTCCAACCTTTTTCATCTCCGATCATGTGCTAAAATTGTCATCAAACGTTGGATACACCATGCTGCTGGTGGGGATTTCATTCCTCACTAATCCTATTAATAAATGATGTTTGTTGAATAAATAAATAAATGTGCCTCCAACTCCCACGGGGCACACCTGTGGATCACTTGCGGCACATCAGTGTAGTTGAAAATCACAGCTCTATACTGAGGATTGCATTGGATTTTAGTGTTTCTCAATCAGTGCTGCAGTTGCCACCAGTGGTGCTTGAGGTAGTATCTGGTAGTATTCACAGGAAACATGAAGGGTAAGAGGCTGTGCAAGGCAGAGCTTAACAAGTCCTCTTATCCACCTTGAGCCTTTCACTGGTGTAATGTTGGTTGCATCACATCTGGCCTCCCAAACCAGAAGTGTTTGGTGATGTCTTCACCAGTTATTTTAGGTGCTACTTTGAATAGGTGGACCATGTGAAGTGGTAGGAGGCTGGATAGGTAGTAATCGAAAGCATGTTTTTCCATGCTCCAAAAGCCCTCTTGTTCACCCTGATCCCCTTAGTGGTTGTGGTTGCATCACATCTGGCTTCCCAGCGCAGAAGTGAATGGTGATGATGTCGTTAGTTACTTCTGGTGGTACCATGTGAACCTTCACACTAGCTACTTCTAGTTACTTCTGGTGGTACCATGTGAACCATATGAAGCGGTAGTTTGTTTTATTTTATTTATATCCTGCCTTTCAGTTGAATCCAAGACACTCAAGATGGACACTCAAGGGAGTTGGAGGACAAACTTTCAGAAACCCTCAGATGCAGAGGAGAGCACCTGGATGCAGGTCTTGTGTGTTCCCCAAGGCATCTGGTGGGTTACTGTAAAATACATGAAGCTGGACTAGATGGGCCTTTGGCCTGATCCATCGGAGGCTCTTATGTTCCATCATGTTAACACCATTAACATGATGGAATCAAAAGACCTTCTTTCTACTGGTGGCTAAAACAAGCCTCACCCCCTTCAGCCTTTGACAGTTTTGCCCTCCTTTCCCAGAAAACCTAATTTCATCCCTCTGTGAGCAGCACCCTTCTCCTTTCAAGAGATATGATGAGGATGGTGAATTTATTTTTATGGGTAGCAGCACTGCTAGAGACCAACCATCCTGCTCCTCAGTATATTTATTTGAAGGAAATTCTATTGATTTCTGTGCAATCGAAGGAGATGGAAACTTTAGTTGCCAAGAAATTGAGTTTGGAGCTTTTGTTTCATAGTTGAGGTAGGAACTGAAGGTACAGGATGCTTTCTCCCAATGTGGGCTAGCATAGCTCTTGAATGTGAACATTTCTATATAAAGAAGTTGATGTTATCTTCTGCAGTTGTAATTTAAGCCAAGTCTTAACTCCTAAAACTGTTTCAAGTGCAAGGATTTAGCCATTAAACTTTGGAAGGAGTAAAGGAATGAGGTATGTCTTTGAACATGTGCAGAGTACTTAACTCACATCCCTGAGTTTCCTTAAGTTACTTCCTGACAGGGCAGATTCTAGGCAGAATTGAACATGGAACTTGCTTTTTAGTGACTTCACATGGCTTGTTACTCATCCACACCAATTATATCTTCAAATAAGATGATTTTCACAATGTATTCCATTACAAAAAAACCCTCCAATGCGGGATTTTACTGTTGTAACTGGACCTAAATTGTAGAGCTATAATTTAATTGGCGTGACATTAAAGAGCTTTTCTTTCAAGGGGGGAGAAGTTTGGGGTGGAGAAGGGGATCTCATTGTATTTAGTTGCAGGAAAACTAAGGATCAGGCTTTATGAACATGTTAAAACCTGTGTCTATGTGAATTCTTTCACCCATAGAGATACAGAAAGATCTGGTTAAGAAAAAGCCCACATGGAATCCTTTAGAGAGTGTTGCAACAATTTGTATATACAGAGAAATTATTTACTTGGAGCTTGGTGACAATGTGACATAGAAGTAATGTGAAACAAAAGTACAAGCTGTTCTTCATCTGGGGAGGCATTGTTTAAAGACTTCCCTTATTTGCTTGTGATTCATAATTTTCCCTTAAAAAAAGAGCAGAATATATATTTATTTCGGGTATATAATTGTCCTTTCAAACAGTGGCCCATTATGTGGTGGTGTGAAGCGCCATCAACATTTCAAACTTCATTGTCTCCTTTGTACCAAATCCCTGTAAATCTTCTACTTGCCTTTCCTCATTTTCATCTGAAAAGCCTGTTTGGTTTGAATAGACTGCAATAAGCAGCCTCTGTACCTCTCTGGAATGTCAATTAAAATGCAGATTTGCCCCCTCCTCATCCACAGAAACTTGCTGGAAAACAGGCTAGTTCAGGGAAAGGAAGGGAATGAAAGAAGTTCAAACAATACAAAAGTACTGATGCTGCCACTACTGATGTGTTCCCCAAGAATCATACAGAATTAATGTTTAATTGCTGGTCACTTTGAAGTGTGCAGTCTGAAGGGGGGGACTTTGCTATCCTCTTGCAATGTGATGCAGTGTAATGTCACTTAATTGCTATACAGCTAATTTGCTATACACTGGGAGAGGGCATTGATCCACTCTTGCGCACAGATTTTGCTGTGCTCCAAACGCCTAGGGAGGATACCCGGGTCAAGGTATTGATCCGGATGACATACTCTCTACAAATTACAGCTTCCCTGGGGAGCGATAAATATTGCACAAATAACAATGGGGCGAGATTAAAATGAACACTTAGGATTGAGTTTAATTATCACCGCTCTAGAACAAGTACTACTTGTTTGCATGTGCCTCGAAAAAATGTGGAGCTACAGCTTGAAGGAATTTGGTATGGCTCCCAAGCTGGGATGTGTGTGTGTGTTTTTTTCCCATGCTTGTCAGTATGGCAAAGAACTTTGGGCAGGTATGTGAGGAGGGTGGCTTGATGAGCTGGTGGCGAGGCGGACCATCAATCATGGGAGCCTGACAACTCCTCCCTGGTATAAGGCTGAGAAGAGAGACAGAGTTCCCTTTCAAAAGGAAAAATAAACACTCTGTGTGGCTTTCACTGAGCCCGAGACTCCAGGCGGGATTATGCTATTGTAGCCTGGAAGCCAGAATTGTGAAGGCCAAAAAAGCATGCTGGGGCTGTGTTCCAAACATTGAGATGGAGGTACATAATTATCCAGGGTAGGAGGTCTCTCTGGAAGATGTCTAGCAGCGAAGATGGCAAGCGAGATCAAGCGAGATCGGAGAAATAGTTTGGTTTTGTTGTTGTTTTTTCCTTCTGCAGCAGGCAGCCCTTCTGGTTCAAGATGGTCTAAGAGTCCTCCTTTGAGTGTCCTTCAGATGTAGGGAAGAGTTTTCCTTTGGAAATGATGCAGTGAGTGTTACTTAAATTCCAAGGTTTCCAATTTGCGGTTGAAGTGTAATGGAAGTGTGGCCTTGTTTTGTATGATTTAAGGATGAAGATGATGAAGTAGGGTTTTGCTAGAGACCAAAGTAGGATTTGCAAGTTTTTTTGCCTCTAGTGGGCTTCAATCAGGAACGCTGATCCAACCTTTATTCATATTGGTAGAAAAATCCTTCCCCTTCTCCATGAAGAAAAATTCTTTTTTTCCTTTCACAATGGATATGCTGCCTTTCTTACAGCCAGGTGCTGATCAGATCTAGACTCTTAGCTTCAGCAGAGGTGACTTCAATACCTTTCCTGTCAGAAGAAAGACAACTGTTCACATGATCAATTATTCTGAAGATTTCTATCCATCCCTCTTTGCCTCCATAGGGATCAGGTGTCTCCATTTGTATCTTCTTGAAAAGAACACGCAGCCTGTGATAGCTCATATAATGGTTTGACACAAGTGTGAAAGACTGAAACAGAGAGTCCAAACCTATGCATGCCTACTCAGAAGTAAGCCCCATTATAGTCAAATGGGCTTACTCCCAGGTAATTGAGGATAGGGTTGCAGACTCAGCCACTTTGCTGAGCTTGGATGTAGAAAACACTCTGGTTATACACAGAAAAGAGGTCAAAGCTATGTAAAAGGGCCACATAGTTTTATATCTGCCACATCTGGTTCAGTGTCTTTAACATTACATTACAAAAGATTGAACTTACAAGAAGACCTGAAGAAAATTTGGATTTTGGAACTTTTTTTAAACCAAATCTATTTCTGCAAAAGTAATTTTTAATTTTTTAATTTTGTTTCATCTGAATCATCAGAACTAAGTTTTGAATAGTAACAAGCCAGATTATTCCATAATTGCAGTTTTTGACCACTGTTGGATAAGGTGAATGCACTTTTTATGCACAATGTTATTTTGGTAACTTTTTGTCAGATTTTGAATTTGCAGGATCTTGTTAATAGCTTGGCAGCAGATGTGTACAACAACTATTCTGTTTTATGTTGGGATAACTAGTGTGGTCTGCATGACCCCGTGCTGTTTCTACAGCAAGATGCTGTCAACACCTGTATGCATAACAACACATTTCCTTATGAGAGTTGTGTGACGTCAGATTCATAGAGAGGTCCAAGGCTGAATGGTGTGCATCTAAACAAGGACTGGAATTTGGGTCTCTAGCATCCAGACCCACACAGAATTTAGAAATATTATCAATTGCTCTTCTTGTTCACTCAACTCACTCACTTACTTTTAGACTAGCATATCTCATCTGTCTCCCTGTTCCCATGGTGGTGTGTCAAGGTTGCCACATATCTGTGCACTGGCCGAAGAGAGAAAGAGTAGACAAGGTATCAGGGAAAATGCTCAATTTGTCTTTGCTGGGCTAAGGACAGGAGCTCACCCTGTCTTGTGGAGACCCAGGTCTCGAACCCTGGCCTGCTGGTTAACAGGCACAGTGTCTTAACCACTTGTGCCACCCACAGCCCCCACTATGTTGCCTGGTAGTTTCACCTGCTTCCTTATAGCAGCTGAGAACCATCATTGACTTATGGGATGAGCATACTTGTTCTGGCTAGCTGTTGTTATTTCCTTTCCCCCTCTGCTACAGTGCATTTTCTTTTGTGAGGAACAAAAAATGTCCAGTATGATCCAATTATTAAGCTACTTCAAGTAAGTGAATGCTGTTCCCATCCAGTATCTAGAATTTTTATGGTAGCTGATGCATTGTGTGAATAGCAGAATTTGAAATAATCCTTCTTTGACACTGTGCTTTGCCAAAACACAACTGTAGGCTCCCTCTGTCTCTTTCCCCCTTTTGTTAAATGCAGCATCACATGCAACTTCTTCCAGTTGTAGACAGGGGAATAAAAACAGATTGTGGCTACAAATAACAATAGTAGCAATATGGTGTACTTAAACAGTCAGGACTAGCAGAGTAACTTGCAGGGGACACCTTTACCTTTACAGCATATTGAGTTTATCTTCTCAGCAACCCTGCAAGGTAGATTAGCTTGAAAGATCATGATTTATTCAAGTGAGTTCATTGCTGAAGTTTTACTTGTGATCCTAAATGTAAATGCAAATATGTGAGCTTTGCGGTTCAGTGTATGTTTTGAATGCTGAAGGTTCCATGACCAGCCTCTGATGTCTCCTGATTGGGCTGGGTAAAGATTGGGCTAGACATCTCCTTACAGGTCAACCCCTTTCTGAACCCCAGGAGGATACTGTTAATCACTATTGGCAATACAGAAAGATACAATCACAAGAGTGAGCTTGATGAACCAATAGTCTTAACTGGCAATTTCATATTAAATCTATTTATATAAAATTGAATAGTCACTGACTGACTCACTCACTCACTCATTGACAGACTCACTGACTTGACTCATCAACACCCAGCCAAAACAGCTGGATTTAGAAGTGTGAAATTTGGCAATGTAGAACAAAAAAAAGATTTTTTGGGGTGGGGGTGGGAAATTCCAATCTGAAGGGGGTGAAAGAAAATGGGCACCATCATCTTGGATTGCACAATAATCATGCAAAGTTTCAGGCGATCTAAAATGATAGAGTCAGGAAGAAAAGGCCACTCCTGTGAGTTGGCTGTGTTGTCATTTACATTGAAGAACCCCTGACTGATCAATGCCCTGCCCCAACCCTTGGACCTAAAAGCATGAAATTTGGGGAGAGTATTCCTTCCATGGCATGAGCAGTTACCAAGAACTTATTTTTTAGAAATTTAATCCTGGGTGCTGGGGAAAGGGGTGCAATGAGTTTTCATCCTATATTTAATACTGAAGATTGATCAACATCCAGCCCCAACCCCTGGACCTAGAAGCAAGAAATTAGGGGAGTGTATTCCTTCTGTGACATAATGACCCACTAACTGATTTGGTGCCCTGGGTTGTCTGATGAAACCTGCTGCCTGGTGTTGCTCACCTGCACCAGGTACCTTGTGATGCCCAGTTCCTGGTGCCCAGTAAGGATGCCTAGAAGGGATGTCCAGTGCTGTCTGATTCCCTCTGCTACCCAGTGGTGCCTGGTAGGGTTGCATAGTGCCTGGTAGGGGTGCCCAGCAGAGGTGTCCAAGTTTGGTAACCGGCATCTGGTGCCTCATGCATGGTGGCCAGTGGTGATGTCTGCCTGCTGATGCCTGGTGCCCAGTAGGGTTGCCCAGTGGTCCCTGCTGCCCACCGTGCAGTGGTGCCTAGTACCCAGTGGTGCCTGTAGGGATGCCTGGTAATGCCCACTTCCCACTGGTGCCTGTCGGTATCCACTGATGACTAGTGGTGCATGCTGTCAGGTGGTGTCCGGTGGTGGCTGCTGCTGCCTGCTACTGCCCACCGTTGCATTTGCCCACTGGTTCCTGCTGCCTGGTGTCCACTGGTTCACGCTGCCAGCTGCATGGTGGTGCCCAGTGAAGTTCAATAGTGCTTGGTGCTTGATAGGGATGCCCGGTGCTCCTAAGGATGCCCACTGGTGGCTGCTCCTATCTGCCACTGTTCCCTGGTATTCTCCGGTGCCTGGTGCTTATCATTGATCAGCAGTGCTAATACCCACTGGAGCCAGCCAGCCACCCAGTGCCCATTGCTTGGTGCCCATCAGTGCCCAGCCATGCCTGGGACCACAAATATTCTTGAAATTTTAATCCTGCCATGGCGGGTTCATTCCATTAGTACTGTACAAATGCAGATAAAAAGAACTATTTTTATCTCCTTCTCCTCCATTCTCTGAGTTTATATTACTCCGTCTGCCCTATGCATATTCTCCTTCATCCCAGTCTTTCCTGTTTTAAATTGCAAGCCATTTGGGCAGGGACTCCCCAGTATGGTCTGTTCAGAACCCACCACGTGAATATTAAGCAATAATGCAGACGTCATTGGATTCTGATCTAGAGTTTCTGATTTCAGAATTATTGCTTGTATATACAAATATGTGCTGCAGCCTGCGAGTCACATATTCTAGAACATTCTGTCTTTTGATCACTTGACTCCAGAATGGAATGCTCTTGGTTTGAATGATCTGCAGGCTTCAGATGTAATTGTATGAAAGGGCACTTTTTATTAACTTGCAAGCCTAGTTATGCTAGCTGTGCATGGACTGAGTATGAAGTTATTCTGCCTTTATTTTGCAGTGTCTGAGTGCACGCATCTTGATCAGGAGGGAGATACTCTCTTTGATTCTTGGTCTGGAGCCATACTAATTCATAGACGGATTTGTACAGTCCAAAAATAGAATTGTGGTGATTTTGTACTTTGAAATACAATGGGGCAAAAGGTGTTCAAAAGATCCTCAGCTGGTGATCTGCTTGCAGAACCTCTTACTGAGCCTCTTACTGATGTTTGTTATGTTGCCAACTGATGTCGTCACCAGTTACTTCTTGTGGTATCTCCAGTAGGCGGATAATGTGAAGTGGTCTGGTGGGAACAAATATTGAGAAATGCTGTGCTAGTTCGTTGACATGGGTATTCTGGAATAGGACATTGCATGGTTGTTTGGATTAGGCTGAGAAGTCCACGCCTCTTCATGCTTGATTAATGTTTCCTGGTTAGAATTCTACATAGTTGATGATTGTTTGGCAGAATCTAATGTTTGACTTCTGCTTTTCAACTGAAAACTGGGATATCTTGTATAACTCCCGAGGGGGAGGCCAGGATTGGGGCTGGGGCAAGTAGAACAATGAGTCAAATATGTTTCTGGGCATTTGCAAACTTTAAATAGTTGCAAATTAGAAGGACTAAGCACATTTTACCGTCTGTATTATGTTTTCTTTCACAACAACTCTGGAGGCAGGTCACTATTATTACTGCTTTCCAGATGGGGAACAAAGGATGAAAGAGAAAAGCTGGAGTACAAATGGCCACACAACAATATTATTCAAACATGCTAGAAAAGTACATAGGATCATCCTTCTTGGACTCATGGCTAGTGATGGGCAGTTGTATATCTCCCCCAAACATCCTCCTACTTAGTGCATCTGGGGAAAGTTTAGCCTGAAATATATTTCTTTTTCTCAGTGTTATGCCATCTACTTAATTTGTTTTTAGCATTTGATGCTCAAACATGTTATTCCAGCACGATTTGTACCAAAAACATTTCAATAGGGTAGGTGGAACTTGAATACAGTACATTCAGATGCCAATGTCAGATCCCAGATGAACTTTATGTTCCTCTGCCTTAAAGCTTCCACTGCTCAATCTGTTGCTTCTCCAGTCTTAATATAGGCATGTATCCCCATTCCTGACCCCACACTTCTGTTTTGCTTCCAGCCCAGGTTATGATTTGTGAAACTTCTTTCCACTTGTGGAAAAGGTCTGTGTTTGCCAGAGTTGGTGATACAAATGGAAACACACACAGGAGTTGTTAGACTATAATTCAATGCTGAACTTTAAATTGTTAGGACAATTAACTCAGTTCTCTTTTTCTGCTTCCCTTCAGGAAAATCGACAGCAATTGGGAGTAAGAAGATACTTATCAAGGTTTAAGGTGCTGCTTTCAGTCCATGCTTGTGTAGAAGAGCTCAGATGGGATTAAAGTCCACATGGAGGCATGGAAAAGGACCAGGGACTGGCACTGAGAAGATGGTCAGTTGGAATTCATGTTGCCTTATCTGCCTGGTGGGGCTCACCATGGCTGGATTTTCATTTGCTCGGCCATCGTACAACTTAGTTGGTGAAGATACCACTTTGGATCCTGTAGGTGAGTCATAGGTTTCTTTCTTGCAAAGTGGATCAGGTATTTCAGAGAAAATTCATGCATGTATCCTAGTAAAAGCAAAGTGATCTCACCACCAGTGATCCCACTAAGAATTGTGTATGCTGCATTGAGCTCTTTCGTGAACGTGTGGTAGCAAGGTGGATCATCTGGATGTCATTACCAAGTCATTGCTAAATTCTGGGTAGCTGAACTTTGAGATGTGTGCAGCTCAGCTGTGATGTGAGCAGCCACACACCTTAGGGAGAACATTGCACACTGCTGGTATTTTTGTCATTAATATATTTTTGGTTGACATTTTTAGTGTTACCACTGTTGTTGCTTTACTCATGGTAACAGACCATAGGTTGTGAATACTATACTCTAAGTGGACCTTTTTGGGAATTGAGCAGTAGCTCTTGACTCACTATAATACAGGTTCATATATGATCAGGAAGTCTTGAGTATTATAAATGTGGTAAAGGGGGCATAGCTACATAGAAAATGTTCATTTTGAATGTGACCCTAGGATCAGCCTTTGCAAATATTTCTATGCATAATTGCCCCTAAAACCAAAAAAGTGCACAATTCCCATTTTATAACTAATCTTATTCACATGCTTGTTTCAGGAGATGTGTGTATATCTTTGCAAGGCAGAGGAGTTTAATTAGCTGTTTGACAGCTTAAGCCTACAAATAGCTTGATGTACTTTATTTGATCTGTTCTTTGATTCTAGAAGGGCTTCTTGCTCATGTGCTTAACCTTAAGCATGAGATCAGTGTGACTAATAAAGACTATGAGAGGTGCACATTGGTTTTTGTCCTTGTTCTTTTACAAGATAAAACAAGGGTTTCTGAATCACAAGAATGAGATGCCCTCAGACTATCTGAAGTTCAAAATTTCACAATTGATAATAGCTTCCTGTACTATTTCAAAGCATCAAAATTTTAGAAATGTAATTTAAGCATAAAAAGCTTCAGTTGTTTAGAAAAGTTTTTAATTATTTGTATGCAGTGCTCTCTGGTGACACTATATTTGTTATAAAATGCATCTCAAAAGTTTGCCAAAAGTAGGTTTATTACCATTAATTGGGGTGACTTTATCTGTATTGTGAGATGCAAAAATTAGTTTATCTTAATTATTTGACAGTCCAATTCCTTTTTATTGGATTCATTATTTTGGTGTAACTAGAATCTACATTCCATTCCCTCTTCTTCTGATCATTACATGCTTTGGCCTTCTTAAAGTCTCTAAAAAAATAGCAGGCCTCCGTCAGTCTTGGAAGACTATCGTATCGTGCTCGGCGCTGCATACGCTGCATGTGAAGCATGAAAGCCTTGGTTGGATTGTTATGGAGGATCGGCTGTTACCTAAGCAGCAAATCCCCCCTCTCCACGCCACTGAATTAGTCCAATGGAAAGGCAGAGCCGATACAATTGAATCCAGGTGGCGTCGCAGAGCTGGGCTAAGGACAGGAGCTCACCCTGTCTTGTGGGGCCGACCCGGGTCTCGAACCCTGGCATGCTGGTTAACAGGCACAGCGCCTTAACTGCTTGCGCCACCCACAGCCCTACAGCACTATAAAGTCTCTATACCCCCCCCAATAATTCCTAAGGATTTTTACCTTCACCTTATGCTTCTTATCCCATTGTGAGGAGGCCCTGAGGTTATAGTACAAGAAACTGCATGCACAAGGGACTCCACAGTGAGGGTGTAATTCTAATCAATTTTATGCCAGTACAACTCACCCATCTCCCCATTCCCAAAGTGGTGTGGGGAGGCAGTGAGTCTGTGACTTGCCTAAACCCTCTTGGAGTGGTACAGAAATGCATTGTGGCACATTGGCAGTGCCCCCAGGCCATCAAGGGACCTATGCTGGCCTAACCAGGGGTTAGGATTGTGCTGTTAGTTACCTAAGTAAAAGTAGTCCTGTGGTTCTTGTGGAGAAGAATTTAGATCTGCAAGGGTTCCTGGTACTGCCACAATGTACATCCCTAATGTACATACTAAAGCGATAAATGTGCAGTCTTAATTGGTGCATAGATGCTGTTGCCACTGAGGGTCATCCCAGCTGTCTGGGCATGCTGATCGGTGGTCAATACATACCCAACCCTGATTCTCTTCCTGCTTTAGTATTCAGGTGGACCCTCTACTTGGACTGCGCTTGCTTTGTTTCATAGGGGCTGGACTAGATGACCTACTACTGGGTCCCTTCCAACTCTGTGATTCATGAAGGAGGCAAATGCAACCCCTAGGTATCCAAAACCAGACATATAGGGACATAAAGGCTATATAAGGCTATGTCAGGGATAGAGCTTGGTTCTTTTTGTTCTTCATGCAAAATTTTCTAGCAATTTTTCACTTACTGTGGCAAAGCCACAGAAAAATCTTGCAGTGCACATGGGGTGAGGGGGACAGCAATCCAAACAAAATCTGTACTGCTAATTCATTTCTACAGGAAATATAGAAAGTTGGAAACACTTTCCATTGCTACTGTGCTTTGAACCAGTGTGGCCATATTTATTTTGAGTTTGATGTTTTGAGCTTACATTTTGAGTAAGGGCCATCCCAGTTCTCATGTTCTTCAAGTTGCAATATTTATAGAATTTTAAAGTGATTTTTTAAATTGAAATTTATTGGAATTAAAAATGTTTTTTTATTATGCTGCATGCAATACAGAGTCTTCCCATCCTTTTCTCCCTCTTCTCCCACTCTCTGTGCCTCACAGTAAGGGGGTTGGAGCATTCTTAATATAGTTGCTGTTATCTTGTAATACAATGAGCTAACACATTCATATTAACTGAACTGTCAAAACAATCTTGTCAGCGTCATGTTCATGAAACGTGTCCTCTCCCAGATGCTTTGTTTCGGGGATTTGGCCTCTGTATATCATTGGATAATATGGCTTGGGGTGTTTTTTTCCTCCTGCTCTCAGTGTATTTGAATGCATAATTGATTTTTTTTCCTTTGCCTTACTCATTAGTATTAGGTTTTCCCAGAGGTTTTGAATCGATCCTTGGAGTTATTTACATTGACAATTTGGTTGAATTATGTGTTTCTAGCAAACATAGTAGTGACGTGTTGTGCTGTCTGTCTTCAGCGGAGTACTTTAAGGAAATGCATCTATGCTGTTAAGTCAGACCCGTGTTCCATGTTGCTCAGTCCAGTATTATCAACACTGAGGCTGCAATCCTAAAGACACTTTCCTGGGAGTAAGACCTATTGAACACAGTGGGGCTTACTTTTGAGTAGACATGGTCAGGATTGAGCTCCGACTCTCCACGTTTCAGGCAGGGGACTTTCCTAGTCTAAGGGTTGTCAGAGCTTGAATCCTGTAAACCTCGGTATCTTTCTGCATCCAAATGAGTTGTCTCACTACAAACAGTTCTATGACATGAAACATTTGTGAAACTTTCCTCTGGTGTCATGTTTGGAAAGTGTCTTTCCAAACTAAATACCTTTCAGGACAGCTGTGTTTATTGGAATATCTTTGTTAATTAGAGGTCAGTAATGTAGAATTTATAATCTAATGGCCCAATCCTATTCCAGCTTTCCAACCATGCCAATAGGGCATGGACTGCATCGTGTGGGTAGGCAGTCATGGAAGTTTCCTCAAGTTAAGGGAATGTTTGCTCCTTTACCTTGACTGCAGTGTGGCTGTATCAGTGCTAGAAAGTTGGATAGGAAAGGGTCCCTAGTCCTCTTATCTGAAAGATCAAGAAAATGAGAAAATGGATCACTATATTAGGTGTTCTGCTGCATGTCTTTATTGATCAGTACAACTTAAGACCAAATCTACACATTAGACAGAATTAGGTTGTATTCCAGAATAGTAGAATTCTGGATCATTCTTCTTCACAGTACAGGTGGGGTATCATAATCTGATGTGAAATGCATTTTCCATGCAGTAAGTTAAGTAATCATGGTCTTGCTCTACCTTTCCTCCAGTACTTGTTTTTCCAAGAGTAAGCTTCCTACCTGCTATCTGAACTGAAAAGGTCCAGAGTTCTACCACCTCTTTTTATGACATCCCTTTAGGCATTATTCTGTGTTCTGTCTTTATTATTCTGTGAATTTTCACCACCAGAGGCAGCCAAAGGTGCAGGCCAAGGTTGTAGTGGAACAAGAACAAGAATTGCGAGATGTTAATAGAATAGGAAGGCATATTCCAACATCAAAAGGTGGATGGGGAAAAATAGATAATGAAGAAGATACTTTTTTGTCATTAATGAAAAATATCTCCTCTTTGTCTCCTTTAACAGAAATCGTTCGCACATTTTCAAAGTTTCTTAATACATTTTTCAAAAGGATGATGAATGAGTGGGCTTTTAGTTCAATATTTTCATATGCTGGGTGGCTGTATTTGTGCAGTTCTGAAACCTTCTGATCATAGGCTCCAAACAGAATGGATGTTAGTTGAACGCAGAATGTTTCTTACAGTAAGAAGTCCACCTTTGTGGTCATCATGGAAGGATTTGTGTGTTCAGGGAAGCTTTGTCTTCTGATTCGGCCTGTTAAGATAGTGTGCTTTGAAAGCTCCTTTCTTCTGGTATGGATATTCTCTGTACAAAATCTGAATTCTATCAGCATGTGACATTGTTGAAAAACAAGCTTAAACTTTTCCTTGCGGCAGAAATGTCGTTGATATACTTGAAACAATTTCAGATGTGAGAACACAGGAAAATTACTTGCAGAGAGAAAACAGTCTTCCAAAGCTAATAGCACAATAAGAGTTTCCGTATGGAAGAAGAGAGGGAGAAGTGTGGGATGATAATGAAATCAGTGAAAAAATGTCACTTTCTAATATTAGAAAATACTGTACCAGTTTTTCACAGTTGTCATTGCTGGTTCTCAATGGTACATCACTGTACTAATTCCTTATGGGGAAAGTTAAGAAACTGGAAAGTTAAAATAACTTCCAGTCTTCTTCTGACTAATAAAATAGTAAAGTGAAATAAGAAAGAACAGGATTTCAGAATTAATTATTATAAAACAATAAACTAATCACACGTTAAAATGTAAATTCTAATTTTTAATTTAAGATTTGACCTCATAAGAAATGTTACTCATTTTACACTTCTAGGATTGTTTTCCAAATTCAAATAATTTGTACAGACTAGTTAGAAAAATGTGTTAATTGAATACCCAAACATCCCTTATTAACTCTCTTACTTTCAGATGATTGATTCATGTACTAAAATGACTCATCCAGCAGTTATAATCATTTTGTTACTGATTTTTTTCCATCATTACATGGCTCATTTGCAGAACATTTATAGGACCTGAAATACGGTATATTACAACAGTTGAAATTCAGTGTGTTGCTTTGTCTTTACACATAGGCAGTGCTACTCCAAATTTAATAATTCATTTCAAGAATCCTTTGAATTCACTTGGTTAAAGACTTCATGCACAGGTTTTTACCTGTGAAGCAAAACCATTTATGAAAGTGTAAATATAGGAGTGGCCATTTGGGTTTTTGTTTGAATACACCTTCAGGAACTTTAGAAAGCATGGCCTATTGCATGCCTGATTGAATATATACTTTAAGGCGGGAATTGTTTATACAGTCAACTCAGTCAGTTGGATGCACTCAAATAAAACACCAGATCTACTATATCTAATTAGATTGCATAGTTTTGGTGAGAGTAATTTGGTAAATTACATTTGTATGTGTGAGTCTTGCATAGGTTCTTTGCTTGCTTACTGATTCTAAAATTATCTTTTAATTTCTGTTTGTGAATTGTTGAGACCCTGTCCTGAGATCAGCTATTATTGTGCCTAAAATAAAACATTGTTGCCCTGTGGTGTATATTTACTGTAAACATGATGTTGCATTAATGTTCAGTGCGTTCCTATGCGCTTCTACTCAGATGTAATTCATTGAATCTTACTTCCTTACTTACTGGTAAGTGTGTATAGGATTGCATCCTCTGTTTCCAGACAAGTTCACCACAGCAGCAGAAATGTTATTGACACTGATATATGACTGTCTTCAATTGTGAAGTCTTACAACTAAGGCTACAATCCAGAGTAACTACAGGAGCACGTAAGAGACATTACGTGCACCTGTAGTTACTGCACCACCTAGTGAAAACCTATGGGAAATTCATATTGCAATCCAGAGTAAATTGTTCTTACACCGGAGCAAGGACTCCCCGTAGTTACTCTGGATTTCGCCCATAGTGGACTAATTGTCCACTTGGTACTTTATTGTTAACAAATGACTTCAGGGTTCTTCTGACTGTTAGAACCACAATAATCTAATATGCTTTTTTCTTAATTTATATATATAAAGCTATTCAAGCTTTATAGGTTTCTGTAGTTTTTGACTTGGTTGCCTGAGGATTGTAAGAATATCATCCAGGTGACCAAATATGGAAGCTTAACCAAAGGTGTTCATGAGTTTGTGTGTCATAGCAGCTTAGTCGTAGCAGCTAAGAGACCAAGCTATAGATGGGGCCTTTTTTGGTTTGAATCTTGCCTTGACCATGAGCTCACAAAGTGGCCCTATCAGCCTCCTAGTTGCAACATAGGAATACTACTACTACTACTACTACTACTACTACTACTACTACTACTACTACTACTACTACTACTACTAATTCTCTCAGCCTATTTACAACATAGGTTGTAAAAGAGTAGGTAAGGTTGCCCTGTTAGCTATGACAGGCCATAGGGTGCAACGCTCATCTCCATTTCTATAGCTGAAGAGACAGTGTTGTCCAAAGACATCTCCATGGTCATGTGGCTAGCATGATGCACAGTACGCTGCTTGCCTTCCCACTGAAGTGCTACCTATTATCCATTTGCATTTAAATGCATTCAAACTGCCAGGTTGGCAAGAGCCGAGCTAATGACCGGAGCTCACTCCGTCTTGCAGTACTTGGTCTTGAACTGCTGATTGGAATTCTGGTCAGTGTTGTAACTCCAACATTCTAACCACTGAGCCACTGAGGTACGTAACTTTATCTTGTTGAGTATTTTCAGTTCTTGATAGGTGGGTGTTATGATTATTTCCCAATTGATGTTTGGGATCTGAAGAGCCATTTGGGTTCTGAAGAGAATACCTTCCTTAACAGATTTACTCCCAGGGGCTGTAAACTCTTTATCTATAGATTTAACATTCATGGAATTGCCTCACTGGAGGTGCAGAATCCCCAGATCATCCTACTACAGACCTCCCAAGTGTGACTTGAATTTTGATCTGGTCACATCTGGGGGGGTTTGCTGGGCACTGGAGAGTACATGTATAGCCCCATCAAGATTAGAATTATGCCCAGAGCCTTTTTGCCAAGTTACTCTTAAAAGGCTTTCTGAGATCCATGTGCACCCCACTCCAAGGCTCAGAAAAGCAGCAGTTGTGTTCAGATCTGAGGTGGGTTCTGAAAACCATTGATTTTGTTATCTGTACATTTTGTTAATCTTGGTGGTCCAGAAATGGAACCCCCCTTGAATAAACAGGCTTCACCTGTATCTAGGATTGTGGTTTCATGGGAAAAGCTAAGATTCGTGTCAGCCTCTTAACCACTATGTGGCATCAGCGTCTTTTTTTTCCTTCATTTGGACCAAAATCCTTTTCTAGAGGTACAATCCAGAGCAGTTGCAGCAGTTCTTGTGTCATCGCACATAAAATTTTCACTCTGGATTGCGATATGCATTTCCCATAGGTTTCTATTAAGTGGTGTCATAACTGCTCTGGATTGTGCCCTAGGTTTGAGTGGATGGGCTAGCTAGTGAGCAGTTTATGTTACCTTGTAATTTTTGTGGGCTTATTAACAAGGCTGCAATACATATTTAGTTCCTAGCTTTATAAATTGACAACAGACTTACCCCCAAATCCAGAGTAACTATGGGAGCACGTAAGAGACTTTATGTGCACCTGTAGTTACTGTTCACCTAGTGAAAACCTATGGGAAATTCATATTAGAATCCAAAGTAAGTTGTTCTTACACCGGAGCAAGGACTCCCTGTAGTTACTCTGGATTTTGCCCTTATTCAGTCACCAACCAATTGGATGATGCTACTGCCATACAAACTGCCCATAACTGAACTCTAAAGGACTATTATAGGATGGGAATTGGACAGGGAAATTATCCTAATCTTTTTGGCTTTTTAAGGACATTGACTTCAAGTTGCTCTGTAATACTTAGACCAAATTGTGCCAGTACATATTTGCTCTTTCTTAATAATAATTATGAGACTACAGAATTCACAATGGATACTATTATTTAGCTTCTGATTAATTCACTACATCCTTCCTTAATAACTCTTAAATTTTAATAACTCCTTAAAATCATTAGTCTCATGGTAGAATCCTTCCCCATGTTCATAAATGAAATAATGGTGCTTTTACAAGGCTGGAAATAGTTCTCCAGTTATAGGGGGAAAGTGAAAACCATGCATTCAACTCCCTGAATCTCTCTAGTTTTACTCATATGTGTCTCCCCTATTCCTGTTTAAAATCAATAGTTAAGGGGACTGTCCCAAAAGAGAGGAGCCATGCTTTCTTGACCTTTCTGTAATTTGAGCACTGACTGGAAATTATTTCAAATTCCTAGCTGCCATCACGTTTCAGTGCCTTTGTGAAATAAGCATGCAGAGTTTTTCTAATCTTCCATATTTGCATATAGCTAAATACTATAAACCGAAGAGATCTTTGCACTCCTTGTATTGTACACACTGGTGCACATTCATTTTGTTCAGTGGTGCTCTGTAATACTTAGACCAAATTGTGCCAGTCATTATTTTTAACTGAGAAGGGATGCTAAGAGCCTACATTTTACTGTCCTATCCATGTATGAATGATTGTATTCTGAATATACATCTTTTAACATATGGAGAAAATGTTAGATAAATGTGTGATAAACACTGGTCAGATCCCATGAGGTTGTGCTTTAACAAACTTTCAGATGGGAAAAATCACTTTGTAAGGACTCTTTTCATAAAGAAATGAGATTAATGAGATCAAAGTGCAGATACTGACATCTGTGGTTTATGTTTTTGATAGCATTTCCTTTGCAGCAGTTGAAAGTCATTCTCTGTGGTGCAAGAGGGATCCTTATGTCTCAAGAGATGCTTCCAAACCTGATCCACATTCCTGCCAGAGAAAATCCCAATGAAGCTAACCCTTAAAGTTGGGATGTTTGACCTGACTGAACACACAGGTTGAAAGGGAACGTAGTTGAACTGAATAATTAGTTTAGACATACTTTTGATAAATAGCAAGATCACTCTTGACCTTCTCTCACCCATGTTGTCTGTTGAGAAACCTGCTGGGCTAGTTAATTTGGCTTCTTCTTGGCATTAAACTCTCTTCTTCCTTTCAGCTGATATTTAAACAAGCTGCCTGTGGGTTTTTTTTAATAGTGCAATCACACTATTTTAAATTCCTCTTTGCTTTATTTTTAAAATTGATTTAACATCTTTCTAAGATGCGGCCTAAGCTTGTGTTTAATGCTGCAATCCTAATGACACTTTCCTGGGAATAAGACATGGTTAGGATTGTGCTGTTAATTGACTTTAAACTTAAATTCAAATTAACTAGTTCCTATTTTCAAAGAAGTTGCATGTTAATTGTGTACTGTGAATTGAATCAGTTCATAGAATCTTGGGCTTCATGAATTGAATCAATTCATAGGTTCAAAATCTAGTGAATTTCCTATCGTGGAATTTAGTTGTAGATGCTGAAGAAGAATACAAGAACAAGGGAAAATATGATATCCCAGACTCCTGTGAGGGAGTTGTTTGCATATAGCGGAGCAATTGCAGCGACACAATCTCCAGGATTCCACCACTACTGGGGCAGATGGGAGTATCTCTACTTATATGCACCAGTGCTGGCCTCAGGGGTGTGTAAAATAAACTACTTTCAATTTTCAGTCATGAAATCAGAAGTTGTTTCCAATTGTTATTTTTACTCAGAGGCTTAGGGTGCCCTGTGGAAGCCCCCAAGAGCTCCATGCGTATCCTTCTTACCCGGTAGCCGTGTGATCCTGGTGGTTGTGTCAGTGCCATGTCTCTGTCCAATCCCAGTGCTTTCCTGGTTGATGGGTTGCAATCCACCAGTTTGGGAACCACTGCTGTATATTATCAAACATTGTCAGAATCTAAATTATAAAGCTTGGCTGTTCATTTAATTATCTGAACATCATTTCCAGTGCTGAATAGTTAAGCTTTTTGAATTCAAATGTTATGTTCACTTTAGGAAGTAAGTGATGCAGTGGTAATGCAGGTTGAAGTTTGTTTAAATTTTAACTTTGTCACCCATCATTAGCTGCTAATTACCTGCAGACAAAGGTTTAGGGGGAAGATATCCCTAATGAGAAAATAGCTAATAAGAATGCATGTGCTCTGTTTACTAATATCTACTGATGTCCCCTGGCAAAACTTCCAATCAAGTGAACACATTGGTATGCACAAACAGATTTCCACGTAGGGATTAGCTGCGTGTGTTGCTCAACAGCTGCTGTAAAGAGGCAACAGATTTGTTCAACAATATATAACTACATTTCTCCGTACGAATCCTCATGTGGCAGCCTGTACACAGCTTATTTGGACTCCTTCAATTCTTAGATTATTAAAATGGGCATTTTCCTAATTTTTCAAATAGCTTCATGCGCCTGAGAACTTGTCATTAAATTTCAGTCTTGTAATAAATTTTTATAGGCAAGTTTAAACTACAAACTCAGGAAAGTTTGAAATAATTGTGAAAATGCTGACTGGATTGGAGTTGAAGTGAATTTAGGATTGCAAAATAGATGAGGCAATGAATGGTTAGCATTAATGTGACAAGTATGGGATAATGTTTAATATCTTCTAATCAGTCCTACTGTAGTTTTCCAGTTTTGCTAGAAATGTTTTAATCTTTCTTTTAGATGTTTGACTTTAGAAATGAGACATTTGTCTTGTTTGGAAATAGATCTTTTAAGAGTTTTTGCACAATGTATGCGTTCTTAATTGAATGAAAAAGGTCTAATGGGGGTTGTTGTTTGGGAAATGCTAAAAATTTGTAAAAATCACCTCTTGATTTCCAGTTCGGAATAGATTTTTGGTGCCCTTCAAAAGTCTTCCAAATTGCCTTAAATATGATTAATTTAAAACTGAATAAAAATTACCCTCTGTGTCTGTGGTTTCCAAACTTATCAGTGTCATGGCTCCTTTCTATGGCATCCTCTTGCCAAGGCTGCCATCTTGGATCTTGTGTGATCTTGTTGAGAGATCTGAAGGTATAAGTAAGCACTCAATAGAACAGGGTTGCCCAAATATGAATATCAATCTACTGTTTACACACAGCATGCCTCCGAAGAGACATTAGGCAATGCTTAGTCTTAGCTGTGGGGCCCAATTGGAAGCATTTTTGCAGGCCCCCCAAATTCATAAAATCCTAGAGTTGGAAGGGACCTGGTGGGTCATCTAGTCATCTGATTCACAGCAAAAGGCATCAATTGGCATGTAACATGATGATATTCTTTAAAAACAACAACTTCTACAATTTTGATTGCTAAAAAGTAGTGTCACATAACTCCCCCATCCACCAAAGTTGTCACCTTCCTAACACCTTATGGCATTATTTCTGAAATGTTTAGCACAGGGATCTTCTTTTTAGAATGACAGTCTGTCTGGAACCCACCAAAAGTGATGTCATGGCTGGACATGACATCATCAAGGAAATTAAAATAATCATCTATAATTAAAGTAAAATAAAAATAGTAACATAAGGGGAAGCCTGTCTATCAAGTTAATTTTCTCTGTAGCTCTGCAGCCTCATATACACAAGATCTCGGTTTTTCATCCCTAATAGTTGCCTAGTTCAGTTTAGGTACTTATATTTAAATCATGTTCCTATCAGAAACCTAGGTTTTAAAGTTCATATTTTTTTAAAAAAATATCACCATACCACTCATAAAATAAACAAAAGCCTTTGTTTTATTCTTTTTATGGGGAGGGGGCTGCTTTCTGGAGCTTTTGCTGAGCTCCACGCTGTCTGGATTGGATCCATTCTGGTGGCCTTGCATTTCTCTGTACCTGATCTGAATAGGAGTTCAGATGTGTTTGCTTACTCACCTGTAAATATGGCCATGTCAGTTTCATTTTCCATAGGGTTCAATGTAATGGAGCTTGGAGGAAGGATTTTGTTCCTGGGGAGATTTGTGGGGGGCTGAGTTCATTGGATCGGGACCATTCTAATGGTGTGGATTCCTCTCAGCCTCCTCTTTCCAAATGGACTAACCTAAGTTCACCTACTCATGAGGAAGGGCATGACTTGGCTCATTTTCTTCACTTTCATGCATTTTATGATTTTTGATTTTTTTTTAAGCGCTAACTTTTGATAGGAAGAAGATATTTGAAAGCGGTTTTTTGCATTGAGTTCTTTTGTAAATTCTGCATCCAGTGATATATAGCACAACGGGGTTACTCCAAACATATGTGGTTTTGAAATTTTGGTCACCCCACCCAAAGCTATCACGTCCCCCCAGGGTGATTGCTTTGGCCCCCCCAGTGATGTTACTACCTTCAAGGGCTTCCTCTGGCTTCCCATGGCCTTATAAGGTGTTAAAGGCCGAGTCTGTTGTGAACTACAGCCCTTACCTGAAAGTTTATAGAGCACTGGAGCTCTCAGCATCAGCTCAGAATATCCTAGAAGTTTCCCTTCCTGTATATAGAGTGCTTTTGTTTAAAACTGGCCTTGAGCATAACATGCAATCAACATATACCTCCTTTTTGGAGATGTCAAAACGCTATGCTGAATCAGAATGATTCCAGATGTGGTGATTTAGCTTCCAGGGCTTCTATTCTCATTGACACATCAGCACAGCATGACAACCAAGGAACATTTGGTATGCGCAGTTTCCGAGGGTGACCACATGCCATTAAACTCAATATTACTTAATATATTTAAAACTAATACATGGAATTTATTACACAGAATTTATTAATGACAAGAAAGCTATTGTTCTGCCCTCTTTCAAGGGAAAGAAGGACAATAAAAGATTTTTTTTCAAGACACAAGGCTAAAATCCAGGATATGTCCTAGGAAAAGAGGATATATGGTCTCCCTGTGGACCTGACTTTGCAAAAAGGCACATGCCCAAGTGATCCAATCAATGGTGTCATTAGGTTTCATGTCACCCAGTGCAGGAGGTCAGCGCTAACCCTAACCCCTCTCCCCCCCAAAAAAAATCAGTAAATTTATTAATCCTACCTAATGCCCAGTTCAGTGTAAATTCTTGTATTTAAACCAGTTCAGTGTGATTTGATATTAAATCGGTTTTAAATTCAGCAATTTTTTTGCTAGACTGATATTAAAGGAAAAAAATCAAGCTGTAACCTGTCCACCCCAAAAGCATTAAAACCCTATAGAAAAGAGGAAAGGAAATTAGGGTGGAGGGAAGGGGGAAGAGGAGTCTGGACTATCATCTTAATTTACAAGTACCCAAAATATGTCTATATTCATCTTGGGGGAAGGGGAAAGATGCCTTGTGAAGCATTTGTTGAGCTTCAGGTCCACAGGATCAGGACCATTTTGGAAGCCTTGCACTTCCTGGACTGACCTTCCACACCAGCCAAGGCATGCTTCCTTACTCACGAGTAAAAGCAGCTGTGCTGTTTCACTTTCAAAAGGGTTTAATAAATTGGAGCTTGGAGAGGAGTCTGGTAGGAGCTGCTTTAATTATATCATGGTCAGATTCCTCTCAGCCTGCCTTTTCCAATTATCTAAAGCAAGTTCACTTACTTGCAAGGAAAGGGGCGATATGGTTCCCTTTCAGTGCCCACAGAGATCAATGTAATTATTAGGGACTTCCTTCTGGGCTTATTTCATTGGATCAGGACCATTCTGGTTTCCTTGGATTCCTCTCAGCCTGGCCTTTCTGCTGAACTAGGGCACACCTGCCTACTCATGAGTAAAGCTGCAACATGGACCAATTTCACTTTCACATCCAGATAAATGTATTTTTTAATGTTTGTTTTTCTGGCCATAACTTTTGATAGGAAGGAGATATCTCAAAAACATATTTTTCCATTGGATTCTGCTCTTTTATACGAATCCAATGACATATGACATGATGGGATACTGTGCACCATCACAAAGTTCCAAAATGGAGCCAAAATGGAGGACAAGAGAGCCCTTTTTGAGGATGCCCAATGAAAGGGCTAAAAAGAGAACAAATCTGGAATTTCCGGTCATATGATCACCCTGCAGTTTCCTACCTGATGAAACACCTTGACATCTTTCTTGTCAAGGTGTGGAGACCACAGTCAGGATATTTCCCTAATAACTTTGCCCACTTTTCAGTAACAACCAGGCCAGGTAATCCCTCTGATCCTTAGGCTTTCTAGAATCATAGAGTTGGAAGGGACCCAGTGGATCATCTAGTCCAACCCCCTGCCTGTATCAGGAGCTCCTCGTCTTGTGGGGACACGGGTCTCAAACCTTGGCCTGCTGGTTAACCACTAACAGACCTATCCATCTGTCAAATTACATTTTATATAATTATAGTGTCATCCTGGGAGTTACCGTATATGGTTGAGGCATGAAACTGAGGAGTCCATGCTAAAAGTTAGCAGAGCACTTCTGGTGGGAGAAGTGATGATTTTTTAAATTGCTGGTCATGAGTAATGAGTTGTATGCTTGAGGGCTATTATAGAGCCAGATTTACATACTTGCTGGTCCACGTTTCCTTCTGCAAATGTTGCAACTATAACTGAGCCGAGAAAGTTTGTAGGGCTGGAATGAAGCTACTTAAAGTAGAATCTTATATTCCTCTCCCATTAAAAAAATCATTAATGATAGTACAGTAGGTATCCTCATTTTTTGCGTTTCCAAATTTGAAAGCTCTAGTCAAAAGCAAAGTAAACTTTGACCTCAATTTTAAATATCTGCTTCCAAGTATAAGTAGGGAAATAATGTGGTTCCCAGACTCCACCCCGCACAAACAGTTCTCTTGAATTTATTATGCTTTCCTGCTTGTGTATAATTAAAACTTCCAGTGAATTACTTGGTATTTTGTCAGAGCCAAATTCCTTTCTTTTGCATTGTTTTGCAACTGAACTATTTTGTGTTTTTTTTTTTAAATTTAGAAGGGGGAGGAATAGTCACGGCCTTTTGTGGGGATGTCCTTGGACACAGAGGACTCTTATCACTCCAGAGGATGTTTACAGTGGGTTTACTGAATATTCACCAGCACAGCTGGAAAAGTTGATAGTTGCACCGAAAGTCAATGCATGCAAACCATCTGGTTTTGAAGTTTGTATATTTATATATAAAAAGGGGTGCTTGCACATACTCTCTCATACACTTTGTGAATTCTGAATGGACTATGAATGGAGCACACACAACAGCAGATAAATTGTCCGTGTGTTTTTGATTTAACTTTAAACTTGTGAAGAGCCTGAACTGTGAATGCACACAGGCGTGGGGAGGGAAAGGAAGGCTCTAGCAGTACCACCCCTCCATTCTAGTTCACTTAATCTTGATCCAGTCATTGCTACCTCTGTTCTTTATTCGCATACATCCACTCCTCCGTATTCTTTTCAGCAGCAGATAGAAGTCCATTGTCTAGGTAGCAAAAATGCTACTAGATTCACAGGCAAGTGATTTGAATCTTATGTGCAAGAGAAAGGAAACCTCTGTTTTCCTTTGATGTGGCATGGTGGTAGTTTGCAATGGTGCTCACCAATTGCTAGGAGCTGCAGGCTTGCTAGTTGTGCTTTGGGGTGCAATTGCAAGGCTGCATTGTCAGAGTATTTTTTTCAGTAGGGTTTCTGTCAGCATCACACAACTAACAGTGCTGCTGTCAGCCACGCATTTCAGTCTGTTGCACACGCAGGCATGCATTGCCTTGTGTTGTGTCCTTGCCTTGTTCTTGTTGGAAAATAACAGTTTGACTATACACTCCTTTGGCATTAATCCATTTTCCTTCTCCTCTGCCCAAGACTGATTAATTGATTCCTTATCTGTTGAACTGGAGCTTAGAAAGGACACTTCCTTGCTGTTTTGGAATTGTCTCAGAAAATATCAGAGCCCTACCCAATTAGATCAAAGACTCACCTAGGCCAGGATTGTGTTTCACTAAGGGTGCAAGCCTAACCAATTTAGCTCATTATGTCCCCTTTCTTGTGGCATGGTAGGGAGGCTGGCGCATGTCTGTGCACTGGCCTAACCCCTCCCTGGAGCGGCGCAGAAGTGCCCTACAGCACTTTTACAACACCCTCAGGCCTGCACAGGACTTGTGACAGAACATAGGCTGCATATCTGGGGCTTAGGATGGCAGTCTCAGTGTCTAGTACCTGTGGCAAGCTCAAAAACAGAAGAGGAAGGCCTTCTCTCCTGCTCTTTCTCTGCAGACGTTTATAGCTTCATGAGACGTGTCCTCCATGAGGTTGTTTAATCCTCAATTTAAAACCTTCAAAGACAGAAGCCATCATCATCATTCTCATCACTGTAGTTGGGAATTCCATGTGTTAATTATGTGCTATGTGTTTTTGCTCCTTGACTGCAGCATGCTTTAGAGTTCAGAGTTGTAGAACCGGGAATCAAAGTTCAGGCTTTCCTTCTTGGAGAATCCTGGATAATGGATGCCTTCATATAAATACTAGAGAAAAAATTAAATGCATGCATGTTTCTGCTGAAGTTGAGGGGGGATTGCATTCCTTCTGGTACACCATGCTGATCACAGGGTAGAAGAAATGGCTGGTGATAAGTGAGGCAAGCATAACTATCAGTAGTATGTGCTATGGAATCTTGCCAAGATAACCTATTCATTTATATATAAATGCAGGGTTTTGCCTTTCTGTGTATAGGTTTCCCCCCTGCTCAAATTACTAACAGAAGGATGTGATGAAAATGAGGCAACTTATTTAACAAAAGTCTTTTATTCCTGCCTACTCCGTAAAGTGATTAAGCTCACTTAGCTCAGAAAGATCTGTCAATATCAAACCTCAAGGCAACCCAAAGAGCATCACTGTTCTATATAGAAAGTTATTGCCTTATTAGTTCTGCAGTATGTGGGGGAAGAAGAGTGGAGCTTTCTGTGGAGCTCTGGTTAATTAGTAGGAACATGTAGTTCTATTGTAGGGCACTCTTTTTCTCCATATGATTGCTACTTCTGCCTGCTCACATCCTGTGCTAAATCAGGCATGGGCATTGGAGGATTTTAGAATTACTTCCCATGTGAGCATCTCTGACTTTGAAGGAGGTGCGCCAACTTGTCATGAAAGTAAAAAAATGTCACCCATGTCATCCCATGTAACTTCCTCATTTCCAGTATTACTGGTAGGATCCAGTTGTACCACAAATATATTGCATGAATTGTTTATCTGATGGATCCAAATGAAGACTTACAACTGGTTTTGCATGGGAGTGTTCACATGAGTTGAATGAGGAAGCATTTATTATATAATTTTTGAGAATTTTCCCTTTTTTGAGAGGAAAAGAAGGCATTTGATCAGTCTTTGGATCTGTGCTTACAATATGCGATAACAGATTCTATGTATGGATAATAAAGAAGCTGGGAGTAATAATCCACAACACTGGGGGAATGTTTAAAAGGATGTTTCTGATGGTATAACAATCTTGAGAATGGCATTATAACTAGGCAGCCATTTCATTTGATCTCTTGAATGTCTTCTTACAATTACTATAGGATTTTTAATATGACACATACTTTATTGTCCATATCTCATTCAATCTAATCTTAAACCCTGTATCCAATTCATTTTATTTTAGCAGCAGCAGTCCTTGAAAACATCCTCTCAATGTTAGTGTTTCAAAGGGAGGACGTTTTGTCAGTTGTGGCATGTTCTCAAAAATGGTTGAGATTTTTGGGAAAAATGGGAGAGATTTTTGGCAATATGCAGTAGTGATTCCAGAAGGTGGCCACATTTAATTTTTATTTTATCTGTAACTAGCAAAAAGCATACCCGCGTTGCGGGAGTAACATTTCCCCATACAACATCCCCCATGGCACATCAACACCCCATGTGCAACTTCCCCCCATGTGCAATATTCCCCCATGCGCAACTTCCCCTTGCATCAGTCCCTCATGCACAACTTCCCCCATGTGCATCATCCCCCCATGTGCCTGAACTCCTCATATACAACATCACCCATCTGCATCAGTCCCACATGCGCATCATCCCCCATGCGCAACTTCCTCCCATGTGCAACTTCTCCCCACGCGCAACCTCCCCCCCCACGCGCAGCATCCTTGCCAGTGCAACCTCTTCCTCTGAACAACATCCCCCCCCCACTGCACCTAGCACCGAGCACCAAATTGGCTGGATGTTAGTCAGTCCCCCATGTTAAGTATAGGACAAAAACAGGTTTCACCCTTTTCAGCCCCTGAAGGGTTTCTCCAGATGGTTCTTGGTGGGAGTTCAGGTGACAGAAGGAACTCCCAGAATTCCATGCTTCAGGCCCAGCAGTTGGGGTGGAATGTAGATGAGTCATCAATTCTCCAATGCAAAGTATAGGGAGGAAAATGCATTGTGCCCCCTTTCACCCCCTTCTGGTAGGAATTTCCGAAAATCAGTTCTTAGTGCACCCCTCCGTCACGGAAGGAACACCCACCCCAAATTTCACGCTTCTTAGGCCCAGCAGTTTTGGCAGGGCAGTGATGAGTGAGTGAGTGAGTCAGTCAGTCAGTCAGTCACTTTTCTCTTTTATATATATAGATGACTTTTTCAGCATAATTAAAATGCATTGCTAAACATATCGTGGAAATTTTTTTTCCAAAAAAATTATCTTTAGGACCTATTATTATAATATGGCCCAATATTGTTCAGTCAAAATCCTGGATTATAACTTTTACTTTATTTAAAGAATAACATTTTTGGAAAAGAACCCAAATTTTCCATCCAAAAACTTGGTCTGAGTCTTTGTCACTTCCTGTTTCAAAAGGTATGGATCAATGAAGAAGGTCTAGGTTCAGACCCTGGCACTTCCAAGTAGTGCTGGGAAGATCTTCTCTAGAGGGCTGCTAGTTTGTAGTCACAATGAGACTGGTTTTGAATCGTTGTCACTCTGTATCACTTCTTCATTTCTTTCTACCTTTTCCAGAGTAGAAAAAAAAAGTTCAGACAGAAGTTGTTGAGGGGGGGCAGAGAGGGGGAAAGAACAACATGTGATGAGGAAAGAACATGTGATGTCCCAAGCTTCTTTGTAAGGTTCTACCAGTGATTAGTGATGGGTAGCTGCAAAGTTGAGCTTCACTTAGCTCCTGAAGATCGATCAAGGTCTTTTTCGTGTCTAGCATTTAGGACCAACATGACCTGTTCACTGTAGGAACATGGGAAATATCCAATAAAAGGGAAATAACTCTGTAAAAGGGAAATCAATCCCTTTTACAGCGTAATTGCTTATGGAATTAGCATAAGATTCTTATTCCATGTTTTCTTATGGAATAAACAATCTAGTTGTAGTACTACTGGTAAGTCAAATGATGAGTGAGTCAAGTCAAAATACTTCTGGTGAGTCAAGTCAAAATTCTTTTTCTATATTTTCTTATGGATTAGACAATCTAATTGTAGTACTACTGGTGAGTCAAGTGAACTGGCAACACCATGCGCATTGAACCTCTTTCCTAAAGTCTTCACCCACCAAAGAAATGGTTCAGAATGCTTTCCCTAAGCAATTTCAGGAGCTCGTCTTTCATTGTTTTTGTGTAAAATTTCATAAAAGCATAAAAAGTATTAGCTAATTTGACCCTGTGTATCACAGTAGGAGAAGTTTCAATTCTGTAGAGCTTTATAGTTTCCAAATTGGCTGCTGTTTCTAAGACCGTAAACCTGTAGGAATTTTCAAATGAAAAAATAGGGCAGGATAATGCAGTAGCCCACCTGTTCTATTTGCTTTCGGGCACACCATCAAAAGCTGTGCTGGGAGAGATTTTAGGCAAACATTATAAAAAGTGACAGTCTTTAAGTGCCGCTAGATTTGAATTTGGCAAACAAAGACATATCTGAAAATATCTCTTGACTTACAAACTTTATTGGTTTTTGTCATTTTATTCCCCATCACAGGAAAATGTTTTAAATGTTAGCAGTTGAATTAACATGGAAAGTTTTAATGTGACTTTTGATTACTTCTCAGAAAAAGTTTGAATTGACCCTTTAAAAGCCATATTTGGCAAAGTATTGGGCACTAGCAGTCCTATTCGTGCCCGATTATACTCCTCTTCTCAGTGTCAAAACAGCAACAAATGTTCCCTTACCTTGAGGAGGCCTATGTGACTGCCCCTGTCTACTTCAGGATGCAGCAGACATCACACTGATGCAGGAGCCTCAGCAATGGAAAATTATTTAGGATTGGACTAAAACAGCTTTATTTTACCACTAGTGAAAAGCGTACCCGCGTTGTGGGAGTAAAATTCCCCCATACGCCATCCCCCCATGGCGCAATATCCCCCCAGGTGTAACATCCCCCCATGCGCATCAGTCCCCCAATGTGCATCATTCCCCCATGCGCAACATCCTCCATGCACAACATCCCCCATGCACATCAGTCCCCCATGCACATCGTCCTCCATGCGCATCGTCTTCCATGTGCATCATCCCCATGTGCAACTTCCCCCATGCGCAACATCTCCTGAGGCACAACATCCCCCATGCGCATCAGTCCCCCCATGCGCAACTTCCCCCATGCGCAACTTCCCCCATGCGCAACTTCCCCCATGTACAACTAATCCCATGCGCCACTTTCCCCGTGCACAACTCCCCCCGTGCACAACTTCCCCCATTTGCAACTCCCCCATGCGCTTCAGTCCCCCATGTGCATCATCCCCCCATGTGCAACTTCCCCTATGTGTAATTTCCACCCATGCACAATATCTCACCATGTGTATCATCCCCATGCGCATCAAGCCCCCATGCGCATCCTGCTCCCATGCGCATCCTGCTCCCATGTGCATCATGCTCCCATGTGCATCATGCGCAACATCCCCCATGAGCACCAACCCCTCATGAGCACCAACCCCCATGCGCATCTTCCCATGCACAACCCCCCCCCATGTGCAGCATCCTCCCCAGTGCAACTTCTTTCTCCAAAGAACATCCCCCCCAGTGCACCAGGCACTGTGCACTAAATTGGCTGTATGTTGGTCAGTCTTCCATGTTCAGTATAGGAGAAAAGCACATTGTACCCCTTTTCAGCTCCTTAAGGGTTAAATTTCTCCACATGGGTTCTTGGTGGGTGTTCAGGTGACAGAAGGAACTCCCACCCCAAATTTCATGCTTCTAGGTCCGGGGTTTGGGCAGAATGTTGATAAGTCATTAATTCTTCAATGCAAAGTATAGGGAGGAAAACACGTTGCACCCCTTTTCACCCCCTTCTGGTTGGAATTTCTGAAATCCAGTTCTTACTGCACCCCTCGGTCATGGAAGGAACACCCACCCCAAATTTCACGCTTCTAGGCCCAGCAGTTTTGGCAGGGCGTTGATGTGTCAGTCAGTCAGTCACTCAGTGACTTTTCTCTTTTATAAACAGTGATGCCTCACGTAACAAATTTAATTCGTTCTGGAGGCATGTTTGTTACGTGAAACGTTCTTTACGTGAAGCGGATTTTCCCATAGGAAATAATGGAAACTCAGACAATTGGTTCCACAACCCCAAAAATATTCATATAAAAATATTAACTGGATGTAAAAATGATGACAGAATGCTAGAATTGAATTCAAAACATGCATTCAATGTGCATGATCCTATGAAGTCTACTTAGGCTGCAGTCCTAAAGACACTTTACTGGGAATAAGATGCATTTAACACAATGGGGCTTACTTCTGAGTAGACATGGTTAGGAGGCTGCAATCCAAGACACCTTCAAAGTGTCTCCCCACTTTCTCCTTCTCTCCATCCTGAGCCTCTCTCTCCCCTGCTCCCTTCTGGCCAGCCCTGAGCTGCTTCCCTCTTCTCCACTGCTCTTCTCTCCCTCTGCCCAGCGGACACCCGGCCACAGGAGGAACAGCATGGAAGTGTTGCTTTCACTATGGGCAGGTGCGCTAGGCAGTCCTGATGTTTTTTAAAAGGGCTGCTGGCCAGCGCGTCTGCCCCAACTGCCAACACATGTGTTCTTTATGTGAAGCACAGTTTGTTATGTGAAGCAGAATCCTAGAAAAATTTCTGTTTGTTACATGAAACATACTTTATGTGAAACGTTCTTTACGTGAGGCGCCACTGTATATAGAAGAAGATAACGACCCTTCCAGAATAATATTCCTGTATTATGTTACCACCCTGTTGTTCAGTTAGTAACACAGACGTTCATGTCTGTGGATGTCTAAATAAATGCAAAGGACATATAAATGCAATGGATGTCTAAATGTGTCTAAATATAACCTTTGTAAATAAAGCCCATTTGAAAGCATTCTGTAAATTGTTGGCTCCAAGTAAGCTTTGTAAACCAAATTTACTGCACTAGATAGAATGAGTTCATTATTGTGAATAGCATCTACTGTTCTATAAGGTAAACCAGCCTTGCTTGTTCCTAATTGTCAGCAAACCTAAAATAAATCATTGGCCCTGTGACATTTTTGCTGCATTTTCTCAGATTTAACCTTTTACTAAAATTTAAAATATACATGCAGAAAACAGCCCGTTCTCCATCTGGAGAATGCTTTCTTTTTCTCCTTAATAACCTTCTCTTAGTACAAAATGTAACACCTGTATAATGGATTGATGGAATCCATAATTACCCCAGCAAGTTTGTAAAAGAAAAAAAAAAGAGTAAAAGTGTTATTAGAGTTCATGGCTGACTTACTTGCCAAAGAATTTTGAACTGCTGTAAGTTCTGAGGCCTTCTTTTAAAATTCCAAATGTAGAAAACGTTAATATTTGTATTAAAATATTGTTTTGGCTTCTGTTAGGGGAATAGTTATAACTATAATGATTTGAGAATGAAGGCATTTCTTTTCTTTGAGAGTTGAAGGAAGGTGTAAGAGGAACATTTTTAATTCGGAAAAATAAACAATTATCTGTACTGGTTAATATAAATAAGAATTGATCAATAATTTCCATCAATAAAAGGCTCTTCATGACACTTGTACATTTTCTCTTCCTTTCTTCTTCTGTGTCCACTTCCTCTTTACAGAGCCACCAACCAAATATCAAATCTCTCAACCTGACGTACAATCCGTACTTCCAGGAGATCTACTGAAGTTGCACTGTCAAGTAAAAGATGCCATGAAGATTACTTGGACTAAAGATTCTGTCCATCTGGTGCCCAACAATCGAACATTGATTACTGGGGAATACTTGAAGATTAAAGACGTAACACCCAGAGATTCTGGCCTTTATGCTTGCACCGCTCAAAGGATTGGAGACAGTGATACCCTCTACTTCATTATCAATATCACAGGTGAGTTTTTGCTAACATACACTTTTTATGGTTCGAAAACAGTGGCAGTGTATAATTCTACATGAAAATATAGCCAGATCCATAAACGAAAACTTGTCAGATAATATACAGGTTGTAAGTAATGTTATAGTGTACGTATAAGAAAGCTTCACAAAATTTTGAGTTTGCTTCTCTTTTATATATATCAGTATGCCATATGTAATGTAAGTATGCCATATGTAAGGGCTGTGGGTGGCGCAAGCGGTTAAGACACTGTGCCTGTTAACCAGCAGGCCAGGGTTCGAGACCTGGATTGGCCCCACAAGACAGGGTGAGCTCCTGTCTTTAACCCAGCTCTGCAACGCAGCTGGATCCAATCGTATTGGCTCTGCCTTTCCATTGGACTAATTCAGTGGCATGGAGAGGGGGGATTTGCTGCTTGGGTAACTGCCTATCCTCCATAACAATCAAACCCAGGCTTTTGTGCTTCGCATGCAGCGTATGCAGCGCTGAGCACAGTACCATAGTCTTTCAAGACTGACAGAGACCTGCTTATGTAATGTAGAATCCCTTTTATCTACATAGTGTCAAACATCTTAATTTTTTCAATAATCTGAAGTTCAAACGAACAGTGTTTATAGACAGAGTGAATATAGATGAGTAGTGACGTTAGATGAATGATGTTTAAATAATGTTGGGTTCACATATGTATGTAATAATGGAACACTTATAATTTGAACTTCAGTTATGCAAGTGATCCAAATATACAGCTTTTCATTTCAAATCTCCATTTTGTAACATATGCATCTGGTTACCTAGGCCCACATACATACTTTCTGAACCATGTGTGCTTTTTCAGCAAGCAGATAATCCATCCATTGGTTTTTCTCTGAAAGTGAAAAGAGTGCTTTTGTGTGTGTGATGGGCACACACTCTTTTTCCTTCCAATCACAAACTTTGTTTTAAAACTTTTGTGGCCACAATCCAACCAGGAAATATATGCATGCAGTGCACAGAACGGTGCACACAGTTGGAGGTTCCTTGGCAGTAGAAACATCAAAGAAGCTTCTGGCTTGCATGCAGTTCTTCTCTATACAAACATATAGTTTCATAGGATTGCTGTCTGTATATTTTATAAGATATACTAGGAGGAACACTCAGCAATAAAGTGAGTGATGCTGGTGCTCTTAAAGAAAATCCTTTCCAGATGTACCTTTTAAAACCCAGAACACAAAAAATAGGTGCATTTACTTTAAAATATGTAGCAGGTGAACAATTGTACATTTTTGAACTTCAGACGTTCTTTCATCTGGAGATGATGAAGACGACAATGATGGCTCTGAGGATTTTGTGAATGAGAACAACCAAATCAGTAAGTAATTTCAACCACTGAAGGTATCTGGCAGGATCTATAAGGAAACATTTTTTCTCTCTTCTAATCTTTGGCATTTTTCTGTGCTGTTAATTGCATGAATTATGTGTTAACAACAGCCTTTTCCCCTCCTGTTTTTGTGTATTTTATGCTTTTGAAAAATGAAAATAAACTGCTACTATTACATTCTTGCCTGCTTGTTTATTTTTTCTGTTGTACTCTCTATTAACTTTTTAATAATTCACTTTTCTGAATTAAAAGTTAGACTCAGTACTAACATGTTCTGTGCCTTCATTTCTGGAGTTGATTTACCATCTTCTGTATGGAGATTACATACATGAATGTAATGTAAGTGGGAATTACGAAACAGAGTTTTCATAGTAACACTGAAACCATATTAGCAATGTTACTGGTTTGATAGAACGCCAGTCTTTTTTAATGGCTTTATTGTCTAGGCTCACTGTATTCTTCTGGATTAAGCAGTGATTAGCAGCCTGGTTAACACTCATAGAGCACAATCCTAACCATGTGTACTCATGCGTAAGCCCCATTGTGTTCAGTGGGCCTTACTCCCAGGAAAGTGTCTTCAGGATTGCAGCCATAGAATCTTATCATGCTGAAGTTGGAAGGAAAGATGGGAGTCATCTTGTCCATGCCAAGCTCAGTGCAAACAACTGCTATAGCATCCCTCCTATGACACTGTAATAATCAATTTTAACCACCAGGCGCCAAATGATTCTTAGAAGTTTCTTTCACCTCAAAAGGAATATGCTCCCCAAATTTCATGCTTCTAGGACCAGGGGTTCGGGCTGGGTGTTGATGAACTAGAGATTTTTCAATGTTAAATATAGGGATGAAAACACATTGTACTCTTTTTTGCCCTAAACCACTCCACTGCTCTCTTACAGTAGGTTCAACTATTTTCTCACAATAAAGGCTATAAATTGGAGAGTTGATGCAGCAGGAAACTAGCTGTTTATAACAATTATTGCTGATGGAATTTACATCCCTTACACCAAAAAACAAGGCACAGGATCTATGTATCAAAGGCCAAGGCAGCATGATAAGCTTTTCCATGCCCAGTTTTGTGACTGGTGTTGTGATCAAGCATGAAGAATCTGCAATCAATTCTCCAGCTGAGAGACTGAGGGTGGCCAATGGCTTCTGGCATTAGGCATGCAGCCAAAGCACTTAACATATGGATGCTGGCATTCAAAACCAAACTTGATGAAAATACAAAACACAATGAGATGTTCCCATTGAATATATTTTATGGCCAGTGATCTGCTGTTGTCACCTTTGCTTCTCTTAGTAAAAATAAGCATTCTAACAATATGTGGAAGTAATAAAAAGCCCATTCTCAATACAGCCTAAATTAATCTAACCTAATGTTTTCTCCAAGTTGAAATATGCACTAAAAAAAAGAGTTATGCATGCCCTGTGTGTTTTGAGAATATTTAAGCTCATCATAGCTGGTGCTTGTATCACCATATTCTTTATATATATAAGATCAGTGTTCGTTAGCTGATGTTTGTATCACCATAATCTTTATAGATAAAAGACCAAAGAGTTACTGATAGACTCACCTAATGACTCACTCATCAATGCCCAGCCAAAATCGCTGGACCTAGAACCATGACATTTGGAGGAGGCCATATTACTAACCCTCTCATGGCACACTTAACAAGGCACTGAAATTGTCAAGGTGCATCAGCAATTGTTTTTACTACTGACAAGGCACACCAGACTGTTAAAATTCCCCAGTTTTTCTGTTAATGAATGTCAATCCCCAAATTCCCGCAGCACTCTTGTGGACTATCTACGGCACACCAGTATGCCATGCCAAATTGGTTGAAAATCACTGCCCCATAGGGACATATTTAGGGGTGCCCTTATATCTAGATTCACTGAGATATCAGATAATAGTTTATCCATATTTAATTTAATAATCTGTTTGATTCTCTTGGGATAATGATTCCTAAGTATTTAATAGTTCAGGGCACCACCTAAAATTCCATGTTCTAAAAATATCTTGCATAATACTGTCTCCGAGGGTCAATAGTTCAGATTTATTCCAATTAATAGTATAACCAGAAATATCACCAAACATAGCAATAAGTTTCAATAATTCAGGAATAAGTGTAAGGGGATCCACAATATACAATAATACGTCATAGGCAAATAGACTAATCTTAAATTCATTATTATATTTAACTCCCTTAATAACTGCATTTTGCTGAATTGCACATGCTAATTGCTCTAAACAGAGATCCAAAATTAGGGGAGAGAGTGGACATCCCTGACATATACCTTTCCCGAGCTTTATTATAGGGGACAAATAACCATTCACTAATACTTGTGATATAGGTCCTGATCTGCACGCGTTGTAAAAATTCCTTGTGTATCCCAAATTTAATGAGACAAGATAATATAAGTTTCTTTTGAATCTTGTCAAATGCCTTCTGAGCAGCCAAAGAAATAATAATGGGCTGTTGAGAGCTTTTAGGTTCCAGACACTATATCAGATATAGAGAGTGTAATTTTAAATATTTATAACTTGCCTGGCCTGATACTTGCAACTGCATGTTCAAGTACCCAGTGATTTTTTTCTTGTTAATTAATTTTAACAGCCTCAGGCTGAAACAAAAATCAAGCATGTACAAAAATAAGCATGTATTTTTAGAATAAATTTTATGTTTAGATTTGGATAACTTCTTTGGGTGGGGAGACTCCTTCAGGTGTCTATTGCTGTACTTGTCTCCAGCCATTTTTAAATTTTGATTTATGGAGGTAGGACATGGGGAGGGAGGAATTCTCTGTGCTATCTGATTTCAAGAACTGCCATAAATGTTTGACGATCGGAAGGCTTTGTTTGTAATGGATCAGTAGTCTGCTAATAAAGGAAATGAAGCTAGACCAAGAAAGGAATAGTTATGTTTCTCAAACCCCTCTGGTCCAAAAATTTCCATATTAAATTGATTTATTCAGGAAGGATCCATTGTAAAATAATTAAATGTCCCCACCATTAAACAGATTTTAGTCCTTAATTTTTAAACAGACAAATGAGTGAATTGAATTAAACATGGCCATGAGAGTACCATGCAGTTAATCACATTTCAGTTATCTCCAGGAAAGGACTTGGTTCTGTTTATAGTAGCACAAATATTGGATAGACATTGAAATATCTACCAAGTCAACTATTAGTAGTTGCAACAAAGACAAAAATGCTCTTAATGGTTCTGATTTTTTTCCTGTAAAAGTCTTAGTTTGAGGGGCTTAGGCAGGGTGGCCGTATACAGTGTGCCTTATTCCACTGTATTCGTTCCAGAAGCATGTTTGTCTTACAAAGCATTCTTATAAAGTGAATTTTCCCATAGGAAATAATGGAAACTCAGACTATTGGTTCCACAACCCAAAATATTCATATAAAAATACTAACTGTATGTAAAAATGATGACAAAACACTGTAATCAAATTCAAAACACTGTAATATAATACAGAACACAATTACTGTAGTATTAACAAGAAAACACTGTAATAAAATGTACAGTAAACCATGAAAAACCTTTATGGCCAAGGATGACTAATTTTCACTTAAAGCGTAACGGTGTATTTTTGAGCAACTTTAACAAGGAACATCTTTGTGTGTGTGTTGTGTGTGTGTGTGTGTTTTTCCAAGTTTGCAGCAGGAGCAGCATCAAAGGCTTCTGCCTGATGCAAAAGGGGCAAGATCCTATGCTGTCTACTCAAAATCAACTTTGTATCCACTGGGGCTTACTCACAGGAAAGTGGGATCCAGGCAGGGAAGGTGGTGGTGGGAGGAAGAGGGGTAGATGTAGTGCGGTCCAGGCAGGGTGGGGGTTTCCTGGGGGGGGGGGGAAGGGGTTTTTTTCAGGGGGGTCCACAGGGGGTCTCCCTCCTACCTGATGGTGGCTTGTTGGCTGTAGGAGGCTCAGACATTCAGGCTCCAGGTGCAGACATGCTGCTGGGGAAGCTCAGAGGATGCTGGACGGGTGCTGGTACTGCAGGCTGGAGGAGAGCGAGCCTAGACAATGGGCATTCATCTTAGAAAGCACTGTCGTTTTACAAGGCAGAATCCCATATAAATTTTAGTTTGTTTTACAAAGCATTCGTCTTACAAGGTAACCACTGTAGAATGGAGGATAGAGTGCCTGTACCTTTAATCATAGTATAGAAAAAGGAATTTAGGCAGGTGCTGCTTTTTAAACCCTTCTATGTTGAGCTAAACCTGCCTAAATAAATTCCCTCTTCTATGCAGTGGTTAAAGGTACATGCACTCTATCCATCATTCTTATACGGTCGCCTTTCAAAGTCTCTACGCACCTTTGAAATGTCAGCATTCTTTTGCATTTGTAGATCATTGCAGCCTGTTATGTTGATCACCAGTGATATTATTCTGGATGCTATGGTGTCTTTAAAGCAGTGCTGATCAGTATGATTTGATTTTTCTGAAGTACAAAGTTTCCAGAATGTCTTGCATAACATCTATATGTGCACGTGCACACACATATACACTATACACACATCCATATTTATCCAAGCGCATATATATATATATATATATATATATATATATATATATATATATATATATATATATATATATATATATATATATGGGATGCTTCAAAAAATGTACACACATTTGTATATATGGATGTCATTGCTGTGAGTCTGCTGGACAAAACTCATATATTTTAATTTCTAAATCATTCCTAAATTAGACCATTCTCGAAATTACTACTTCTTCACTGGTGTCCTTCGCTTCCTCATCCTTGTATTCTGTGACTAATAATTGTAACTTTCTTTCCTGTTCTGTCATACTCTGTCTATAGATCAATAAGCCAATGATTGTATCTTCATATCAGGGTGTTTTTTAATGGAGAAATTTGGAGGGAAAACTCTAAGCACTTGAATGGCCTATGACCAGCTTTTTTGGATAACCACCTAATTTAATTTTTAAATTAGGGATTGTTTAAATTAATTTAATTTTTAAATTAGGGATTGTAGGGTAAAATATTTTTTATTCATACTAAACTACAGTTTGCTTGTTACATATAAATTCAGAGGACTATGATTTATTCAAACTAATTAGGTAAAAGAAGCTAGAATTAAACCATGGTTTCAGATTTTAATTTGTTTCCTAACTGGTGTGAATATACCACAATTCCTATATATAACAAAATATTGTGGTTTAGTTCAAATGGAAAGGAGATGTTTTAAAGTTTTTCCTCTTGTGACTAAATAAGAAGCGGAGGGAAGAAGCAGTGAGAGCATACAATCCTGTGGGTATTGGAGCTTGTTCGCATTGTGGGAAACCATGATTTTCTATAATGCCTGAATTTGTCTTTTGGTTTCAGCCACTTTGATCTCATTCAGTAAAAATATAAAAACAAGACTAAATAGTTCAAAGTCTCTAATTATTTGTGTTTTTAGATAAAATTGTTTCAACTCATTGTTTTGAAAGTAATTGTTAGTCACCCAAGCCTACAGGTCAAGGCAAGATAATTCATCCCTTAGAAGTAAAACATTACTTTTCTGCTTGAATCACCTTTTCCGTAACAGCCTTAGGCCATGAATCTAAAGCCATAATTCCAGTTGAAGCAGGTTGGAATTCTGACTCAAGGTACAGAATGTCATTTTTGAAGTCCCTATATGTGTCTTGTATGATTTGCCAAAGGCAATATGAATAGTAGCAACACTACTAGTGTTACGCTACTAGTAGAACACTAATAGTAGTTATACCGCTGTAGTAACTCTTCCTTTAAATATATTGTGTCTCATAGGAAATTCATGGAAATGACAAGAGGTGGGTTGGAACATGAATTCGTTACATTTAGAGATTTATTGATTGATTGATTGTTTTGTGTATTTTTGGAAACAGAAGGACCTAAATGGACACAAACTGAGAAAATGGAGAAAAGGTTACATGCAGTTCCAGCAGCAAACACTGTTAAATTCCGTTGTCCTGCAACAGGATACCCAACACCAACCCTGAGATGGCTGAAAAATGGGAAAGAATTTAAACAAGAGCATCGTATTGGTGGATATAAGGTAAGAGGCCTCTTCTTGGTAGTGGTGATATTTTAAGTTTAGTTTGTCATGAGTTTGTTATGTTATGGAGGTGCAATAGAACCAAGCAAAAGGAAAATCTTAAGGTTGGATGATTGCAGTAGTACACTCGAAAAAGGATCAGGAAGACTATTTTATGAATTTTATGGTCTGTGAAATAGATGTGGAAAGCAAAGTTTAAGGAAAAGTAATTTCAATTACTTAAAATGCCATGCTTGGATTCCAGGTGGCATCAGATTAGTGGTTTCTGTTTGAACTGCAAGTTACTGATTAGGACATCTAAAGAGGTTAATGAATATGCCAAGATTACATTTGGGTAAAGATTTTTAAGTACCTACCAGAGTCAGGAGAAGAATATTGAATGTAATTATTTACTGTTGTTCAGATATTTAAATTAAAATCCGAGGTTTTTTTTGTTTTTTGCATAAACAAAACAAAACAAAACAAGGGACTTGTGCTGGACCAATGGCACCTTTGGATTGTGCTAGATGGCTAAGAGTAATATCCCTGAATTACCTGTATGAACTTTCTACAGCTTTCAGTGAAGTTGTTCCTTATTATATAATTTCTGAGAATATGAATTCATCTATTTATTCAAGTGCACAACTACCTAACTTCAGTTTGTAAATCTACAATGGCCAATTTGTTGCAGCTGTTTATAGTCCTCCATGGTTTTCATATGAGGGTATGTTAATAGAGCTTACCATAATGTGTGAATGAATACACCATCAAAATATGCCTGCTGTAAATGCTGAGGAAGACAGACTAAAATATTTTATTTCTTCCTCTGTGGCCAGATTTTCTAGAGGAGGTGTCAGTTTTTCCAGAGGAAAAAGGGCGCCTGAATGTTCCAGGTGAAGATTAATTAATGAAGGAGACATTTCTAACTATATTTGCTTACCTCATATAATAAAAGGTGCACCTGGGAACACCTCCTGCCTTTCATAATATCAAAATGCGTAAATGAACTGGCTACTATTCCATGTTACGTGATAGCCTAGGGGGGATAGAGTCAAGTGAAACCAATTAAGTAAGTTTGTCTTGTCTTGACTTGCATATTCCTATAGAATTATTTATCAGACATAATGGAAAGGAAACTTACATATAGCAAGGGGAGTTTCAGATAGTTCTTCCCAGTTTTTGTCAGATTGGTCATGGACCCCTTGCACTTCATACACAGAGACTGGAACCCAAAGAACC
Source organism: Cryptoblepharus egeriae (assembly GCA_030015325.1). Classification (NCBI taxonomy): domain Eukaryota; kingdom Metazoa; phylum Chordata; class Lepidosauria; order Squamata; family Scincidae; genus Cryptoblepharus; species Cryptoblepharus egeriae. The sequence continues at coordinate 45,847,430 of JAREYC010000006.1, forward strand.
ACATGATTAATTCCACACTGTCTTCCAGTCTTTCTGCAACCAAATAAATTTGGTTTTATAAAATTATGGTTGCCGTTCCATTTTGAATCTCTTGCCTGGGAAGGAAATATTAGCATATTTATCGGAAAACAAGCCCATGGCTGCAGTCCTAACCTCCAGTTTGGCCAGCCTAAGCCCCGGCATAAGTCTGTGCTGACCTAGGGGTGTCACCATAGTGCCATAAGACACTTCTGTGCCACTCCTGGGGGAGGGTTAGGCCAGTGCACAGACATGTGTTTGCCTTCCTCCATCACCAACCAATAAGTTGTGCCAGCCTAAGTTAGTATTGCATCCTAAGATAATAAAGTTTCACATTGTTCAGCCCTCAGACATGTTTTTATACATGTCTCCCATCCTATACACGTCTCCCATCCAGCAATAGTGGCACAGCCTTTAACCCCTTTTCAAAATGTTTCCAACTAAATCGGTGTGCTGCAAGTGAGAGGAAAACTCATAAAGTTACTGATGTTTGGCACTTGAAAATGCTGTCTTAAGAGCGCTCCTGTGATGTTGCAGCACTGTGGGGGAACACTCAGCCACTAAAAAGCTGAAATAATAAAAATAAACCCTCAGCATGAACGTGGAGCCTCTGACTGGAGTAGTTGTGGGTGTGAAAGTGACAAGAGGTGTCTTTAGACTGTGCCAGCTCCACCTTGGCATCAGATCCAACTGAAGTCTGGTCAACATGTTTGGAGAAAGCCCTGAGCTGGACTCACTGCCAAGGTGGAAGCTCCTCCAGACTTTGCTTTGAGATGGTTTCAGCTTTTATCAAGAAAGCACACCTTCTAAATCCAAATAAAATAAAAATGATGACAATTAAGGATGTGGGGCAATGAGAGAGTTTGTAATTCCAAAAATATGCACTCCACATACACGGTAACCAGTAGTGATTTACACAACCATATTCCATGTGGCAATCACAAAGGATCAGAATGTCATACCAAGGGAAAGATCATATCTTCCAGCAGCAAAATGTTGTGGTTTGTGCACCGTGATCATTTGATATTCCCTTAGCACAAGCATGCCATTGAGGGGCAATGTGTGAATGGACTTCAATAAATGAGAAACAGGTGCAGATTTTTACCAAAGCATTAGTATATACAAATACATTCTGGGTATAGTCCAGATACTTACTTTAGGCATATCCCAAAGGTTTGTGTGGTTCCCAGAGTATATTTGTGTGTGTGTGTGTGTGTATTCAAATCTGTCTATATGCTGCTTTTCTAATCTTCACAAAGTTGTTTACAGTAAAAAAAATAAAAAATACGTATAACCAATAAAGCCTTTATGGCTGCAATACTAAAGACACTTTCCTGGGAGTAAGACGCATTGAACACAGTGGGACAGTCTTTTGAGTAGACATGGTTAGGATTGTGCTACTAGATGGTAGTCAATCTAAAATCATGTCAGCTAAAACAAGGGTCAAAAATAAGATGTCAGCTATAAAATACCAGTCAAAATTCAGTTGAAAGCCAAGTGGAACCAGATTTATGTTTAATCTCCTCAGATGTATGTTTAATCTCTTCCTCAGGCAAGATGGCACCAACTGAAAAGATTCTTCTCTGGTCACCAGAAACTGAATTTGTGTCAGGGAAGGCCAGAGTCTTAAGTAGGTTCTTTGGTAAATATTGTATGAGCCTTTAGCAAGCTTGTCTTTACACCATATAGAACCTTTTAAAGGCAGCATTCTATATCTTGAAGTGGTTTTTAATGGTTTACTTTTAACTTTAAAGTTTACTGTCTCTGTTTAAGATGTTTAGTAAGATGTTCTAACTCATTACAAAACATTTTAAAGCCACTTCACATTTTGAAGCAATGTAGGATATGCATAATTCTGTTTTAGGCTGCAATCCTAAATACATTTTCCTGGGAGTAAACCCCATTGAATATAATGGGACTTCTGTGTAGACAGCATTAGGATTACACCCATAATCATTTATTTATTTTTACTATATTTCTGTCCTGCTTCTCTCTCTAAGGAGACCAAAGGTAGTTCGAAGGAGTCCCAAAGCAGCTAAAATCCATATATAGGATTCTGTGTGTGTGTTGTAGTCCTTTATACGTAGATGCATCTTCTCTGTTCTTATATATCATAGATCTTATATAGATGCACTTTAGCTGTGTTTGGAAAACTGTTTTTTTCCTTTTAGAGAAGCTGTGAACACTCAAATATCGGTATTAAACTTTTTCTGAGATGTCATCAGTTACGATCTGTAAATCAGACATAATCTATGGATTTTGTGGTATTTTTTAATCTCAGAGTTATGAATGTTCAACCTCTTTGCTAAATGAACTGGTCTGTCTATGAAGGTTGATGCTGTAAAGTACGAATGCTCAACAAGGCAGATATTTATGCTTTCCTGGCTTATCCATATCCAGCAATAAATGGTTTTCACTTACAGTTCTAAGACCTTTATGGTCTTATTCTAAAATCAGTTCTAAGACCTAACCATAAAACCTTTATGCTTCTACACAACCCTAAGAGCACAATCCTAATCATGTCTACTCAAAAGTTAGCCCCTTTGTTTTCAGTGGGTCTTACTCCCAGGAAAGTGTCTTTAGGATTGCAGCCTAAAACTCTATAGTAGACCTAACTTCTGCACGGTCATCCACAACATGCTCATGGGAGCCTCTGAAGTGGCCTTAGGGAGCCCTAATGCTCCTACAGCACATTTTTAGGAACACAAGGAAAATCCAAATTTTGTGGGTTCCTCTGGTCATCTTGGCTCTCTCTTTTGAATTGAAACTCTGATACTTTAAAAATCATGGTCAGATAGTTGTGTGGTTAAATGTTCAATCTTCCTGATTGATCAGCTTTCCCTTTTAATTTTTATTCAGGCTGAGAAGTCCAAAAGATAGCCTAATCCAGTAGGTGTTCTGCTGAAGTGAGTGATTCTGTTTGTTTTTCAAACATTTGGAAACGCTTTTAAGTTTTTCTGAGACACGTGGAGTTCATATTTCAGTGAGCTATTGCCACCTTCTTTCTTTTCCAAGCTGGCTTGTATGAGGTTCTGGCACAAGCCCGTTCCTCAAATATGGCTAAGGGTCTTTTGAAGAATTTCCGTCAGTTTTCAATGCAGTCGCTAGCAAGATAATGTATGCTGCCAAGAATGAACAAGCTTCTTTCCTTCTCGCCTCCCTAAAAGTAAACTGAGTCCTATCAGTTGCTACGGTTTTAAGTATTAAAGAGTATTTGTTTCCACAGCTGTGTTTTGTTAAGCTACATTACCACTGCCCTTTTTACACACTAGAGTTTAGCTTGGGTAAATATATGGTAGTTTTCAATATATAGATGTAAATCTATAGGAGCCAAGTACCCATTCATCTTGTTTTGTGGAAAAGGGATATCTGCATGCAAGTGAGCTAGTAAGAGCAGCACTTCATTCTCATCTGGGTTGCTTGATTCATTGGTCCACTTTCTTAAAATTTGCCATAATAATCTGTAAGGTAGAAATTGGGTATAAATTGGCATCCTGAGTGGAACGAAGCAGTTATATTTAATATGTGACCAATGACCCAATCCTATCTGAGGCCAGCATGCACAGTGCAGTGCCACTGAGGCTGTGTCTGCTGCATTCTACAGGCTGGTTGGAGACCAGGCTGTCCAAGAAAGGTAGGTAAAGAAAGAATTAATTCAGCACCAAGGCCGCTGCCTGGTCTCCTATGGGACTCCTCAAAGTTCTGCCATGTCTTTTGCTGGCACAGCCTTCAGGCATTTTGTAGGGGTATGTTCAGGCTGGGATGGGAGCTTTTGATTTGGTGCATGCAAGTGCTACTGAGTTCCATCCATATTTTTTAAAAAATCCATTTTTTCTGTTTTCATGTGCCCATAAAATTTATGAAGGGCCTATTCATAAGGGCCTGTTCTTAAGACAGCTTGAGTCCATATCAAGTATGGGAAAACTTTTTCTCCTTCACTCCCTAGGACACTTCAACAGCCTGGTAGTCTGCCCCATAAAGATGTAACATTTTTTAATGTTAACCCTTGACAAGATTTGTGAGTTCATTCCTTTTTCCCTGTCCTTTCTTCCCTGTTCTGAAGTTTGCAGCATGATTAGAACATTGAGGTTCAAGCCAGTCATTGTGGATTTTAAACCAGAGTTTTAATGCTAGACCATAATTCGCTTTAATGCTAGACCAGTTTCATTCATAACATTATACACTCAAGCTTTTGCTATGGCTAAGATATTGGTGAGTATGTCTGCTCCTGAGGTATGTATCTTGGGGTTGAAGAGAGAAGTACAGCATTTAGTTGGAGAGGTGTGAGACCCCTGAATCTTTCAATGGAATTCTGGTCAGGCAAAAGCTTGAACTCTGGAAATGAAGGTTTAGAAGTGGAATCAATTTGCCTAATAGAGTAGTCATTAAATCATTCTAATCTGAGCTGTGGAAAACCATAGGATGAATTTGTGATAAATACTTGGAAGTCTCTCACACATAGTGATGGACTGTACTTATTGGGTACTCTGTTGACTTTTCATACTGTTGTGAAAATTATAAAGGATTTTGTGTTGAAATAGTTTTGCAGGAGTTGGAAGCTAAAACAATACCAAGTACTTTTAATTAGAAGCGAAGCAAATTTGTTCCACAGAGTTGAAATCTGTCCCAGGTCTGGAATCTATGCAAAATCTCTTTCTGTGAACAAAGTTTCTACGTACACACAAAATAAGACTGATGATTCAAAATATCTCTTTCTTAGAATATTCTGATTGACAGAATTTATCTAAAGTTTAGGTCATAGATTTCTTGGAGTCAATCAATGACAAGCAAGGTACAGTCACTGTGAAAAAGGGAGGGGGGGTTTATCAAAAGATGCCTCTTCTTCCCTCGGGATTTGTTATAGCATTTGGCAGTGCAAATATTGTGAAAAGGTTCAGTTAACCGGGGCTCTAATTTTTATAAAGATCATGCCTTGTGTTCTGTCATTCTTAGCCCAGAGATGGATTGTGTTCAGAACTTGTCAAAACCTGCTTGGAGAGCCAGATTTTTTTCTTTTCTTTGAATTAAAACAACATTTGTCTGTTCTCCCAGTCTGGCAGGCACAGGGCAAATGTCATGCTGGAGAATTATCTGAGGGCTGGCTTTGTAAATAGGTTAATTGTGCTGTCACAGCTCATGGCTTTTCTCTAGACCATTTAGGCCCCTCAATACAGGCCAAAACCTGAGATATGCTTTCTATTGTTTTGGAGCCCAAGATCTGCCATGGTACTTGGTTCTGCTCTAAGGCATAGCTTTTTGGGGATACTTTGACTGTTTTCCATGACATGGGTACTTATGGTTTTCTAAACAGAACTAATAGGCTTTGCTGACGTAGACATACCCTACAATCCAGAGTAACTACGGGAGCACGAAAGAGACATTTATATCGACGTAGTTATGGCACTATCTAGTGAAAACCTATGGGAAATTCATATTGCAATCCAGAGTAAATTGTTCTTACACTTCTAAGCAAGGACTCCCTATAGTTACTCTGGATGGTGCCCATAACCTCTAGAAGTTATTCTTGTGCATGTTTGATGCAGCAAACTTGTTAAACAGCTTTGGTTAATGCAGGGTGCATCAGTCCAAGACAATGAAAAGATACAGGCATAACATAATTATCAGTGGATTTTTCACTTGTGGTTTTATCCCAGTGCAACTGAGGTTGGCCCTTTAAATTAAAATATAAACATCCCTTTTGGCAACAGTCGATGGCTGAAAAGTAGCTGCATGTAGTTCATCCCCTCTCTTGGCCTTAAAACACATTGCAGTCATTTCAACTTGGAGGCCGACTCCTCCCTTCCCTCTGGATCAGAGAAAGAATAAAAAAGATGATCAGTTCTGAATTGCTTTGCATTCTGTTGTGAGCTCCAGGGGAGAGGGATATACCTACCTCCTGGAGAGGGAGAGATATTGTTTGCTTGCCTACCATCTTACTGTAGCAAGTAAATGTTTTTTTAAACGGCTGCCTAAAAGAGTATTATCTTTTAATCCAGCAATTTTTAGCCTTTTCTATTGCATGGCACACTGAGAAAGTATAAAAATTAACAAGATACATCTAATTGCTGTCAGGGGTTCATATTTTCCAAGTGATCCTCCCCCAGGCAGCAGGCAACGTCTGTTGATTGAGTGCAGAGCTGCTGGAGATAGTTAAGCAGGCAAGGACCTGAACAGTTCCTGGATGGGAGACTGAAAGCTGATAAAGCTTGTCCTGAGTCACCAGAGCCAGAAGGTGTCGCCTTTTAGAGCTTGGTTGACCTGAAAACTCCTAATGTAAGCTTGAAAGACAGTTCCTAGTACCAATGTGATGACCACACCGTGAAGGATTCCACTTGGGAGAGAAGAGTTTTTCATTTTCTTGTAAACTGCTTTGTGAACTTTTTAGTTGAAAAGCGGTATATAAATACTGTAGATAGATGAGTAGAATGATACGAGCTGCCTGTAGAACAACTATGTGCCTCACAGGGTTGCTGTGAGGATCATCTGTGGTAGCACATGTACATACAGTGGCTCAGCACTTCAGTGTTCAGTTGAGTCTGTATCCTGAAAAGTGCTTCTGAATTTCATTGTATAATTGTGTATAGTGACAATAAAGTAGTATAATTTTTATCAACCACTCATAAGCATACATTTGGACCATTTTCAACACACCAATGTGCCAGCACCTTGGTAGAAAATATCTGTTTTAATTGCTTTTGTTTAACGCAAAAATAAGCATCCCATGGAGGAATCTGGAATGGAACCCTTCCGGATCCTGAGACTCAACTTGTAAAGTTTGGAAACATTAAAAAAAACTTTGTAAATTTCTCCCTCAATTAAATTACATTCCTTACAAGTAAGACTCCTTCAATTTTTCAAATTGGGAAATTTGCCTAGGGGAATATGTTAATAGCTACTGCTGTCTTTCTCAAGGGCCGCCTGGGAAAGGGTATGTAGTTCATGTTATATTAAAGTTAGAAATTTACTTGTAAGTTTGATTGAACACAGTGGGACAAAGTCCCCCTCACTGAGAAGCCACGGAGAGTTGCCTGGGACCACTCGGGATTCTGTGGCAGCCATTTCAGCACCACAGCAATCCTGTTGCTCCAGGGTTTAGGACTGGACTCTGAATCTTTCTGTCCTCATTCACAAAGTGCTTAGAATCCTTCTATTCAAATTTCAACATTTTTCTTTTTTCAGGTCATTGATAGATAATCAGTTTATCTCCTATCAATAGTAGATTGCTTACATGGTTTTCTGGGGGGTTTTTTCTTTGGGGTGAACCACTGTTCAGAAAGTATATACCTTATTTACTCAGTGAAACTCATATTTTACTTGGGTATGGTTGTACCATTTGTGTTCCACTAAAAGCTTTTTTGAGTGATGTACAACAATTATTAAATTGTACTCTTTGGAACTAGTGTAACAAAGTCAGAAAGGATTTCTTCATTTTAATTATAAGGTGTCATCACTAAGTGACAGTTTGAATAGCCCCAGCCAAATGATACAGAACTGAGAATTGTTTTACTGGTTAACATCTTGATTCAGCGGTCTCCTAACAGCTAACACCCCCGTTATGAAGAAAGTGAGAGAACTTGTTAGGGGTTTTGCTTGCCAACAAGATGAATAACCTGAGCAGTTACAAATGCAATTCCTTGACATGGTGTCATAAACACTTTGTGCAACTAAAATGATTACTTGGTATGACGTAAGGAGGCTTAAGTGGCGGACTAAAATGTACATATAATATCAATCTCCCTTAAAATATTATATGAACACTGTCAGAGTAGCAGGTCTTTCTTCAAGCTGCGACAGCTACATGTTCAAGTTATGTGTAATGTAACTGATGGTGTTATCTTCCCAAATTAGTCATCAGAATGGCGGCTTTCTCAGACAGCAGTCTGTTTTTTTATTTTCAGACCAGATAGGGTAAAGAGACCAGGTTTATCTTGGCTGGCTATCAAAAAATTACAAAGACCAAATGCATTAAGTATTTTTTTTCTGTCGTGAATAAATGGACAAGAGGAATTTGGTGTGCAAAATGCAGAACAGTTGAAATTCAGGAGAGTGCCATTTCTAAAACGTTGTATTGGGATCCCCAATCTATACCTTATGGGAAAACGGCTGCCTAAGAGAATATTTATTTTTTTAGACAGCCGTTTAGGTAGAAGCTGAGGAGGTCAAATTCTGGACTGTTCCACTTTAGATTGTGGGTAGGCAGTTGTGCCCAAATCGTATTGTGTGTAGAAAGCCAGCAGCTTCAGAGTGGTATGTTACATCATGCTCAGTTACTACATGGAGGTTATTTTTGTGTAAGGAAGCATGTTAAAATATAGCCCTATACCTGCTGGCCAAAATAGAACATTCCAAAATTTGATCATTTCAACTTGTCACTTCAGTCTGTAATAATGTCTCTTAAAGAAAGCTTTTGCATGTGAAACAAAGTACAATTCAGACTCTGTGATGGCCCCTCCATGCGCGGCAGGTGAGAAAGCTGAACACATTTCATATGCGCTGTCTCCGACGTATTCTTGCCATCACTTGGCATGACAAAGTTTCAAATGGTGCAGTCTTGGAACGTGCTGGTATCCCTAGCATGTACACGCTTCTGAAACAGTGACGTCTACGCTGGCTTGGACATGTAATGAGAATGGCCGATGATCGGATTCCAAAAGACCTCCTGTATGGAGAATTAGCGCAGGGAAAGCACCCTAGAGGGAGACCACAGCTACAATACAAGGACATCTGTAAGAGGGATCTAAAGGCGCTGGGAATGGACATCAACAGCTGGGAAACCCTGACCTCTGATCGTTCAGTGTGGAGGCAAAAGACGCAGCATGGCCTTCTTCAATTTGAAGAGACACTCATTCGGCAGGCTGAGACAAAGAGGCAGTTCCGGAAACAGCAAAATCTGGGGGCAGCTTTCTCTCCTGCCTCGCATGGAGGGGCCAAGACTCGAATGTGCTCAGGATGCAGACTCTATAGACCTGTATCTTTGTATGTTCCGTCAGCTTCTTATTAAGCCATACTCTCTTTGTAAGTCTAGAAAACGTGGTAGCCGCTTTTCCGATACGTTTATTCAGCTTGGTATCTAAAGAGAGAGTGTCGGAGATAATTGAGCCAAGGTACACAAAGTCATGGACAACTTCCAGTACATGTTCAGAGATCGTTATACAAGGAGGTGAATCCATATCCTGCCCCATGACTTGTGTTTTCTTCAGGCTGATTGTTAGTCCGAAGTCTTGGCAGGCCTTGCTGAAACAGTCCATAAGTTGTTGGAGGTCTTCAGCAGAGTGAGCAGTAACAGCAGCATCCTCAGCGAAGAGGAAATCCCGCAAGCATTTCAGCTGGATTTTGGACTTCGCTCTCAGTCTGTTTTTCATCTGATCTGGTTTGGAGATAGATTCCCTCTGTTGCATTTCCAAAAGCCTGTTTCAGCATGACAGCAAAAAAGATCCCAAATAAAGTTGGTGCGAGGATGCAGCCCTGCTTCACTCCACTTCAGATGTGAAAGGAGTCTGATGTTTAGCCATCAAAAACTACAGTGCCCTTCATGTCCTCGTGAAAAGACCTGATGATATTGAGGAGCTGAGGTGGGCATCCAATGTAAACATCACAGGCATGTAAACATCTTTTACACCAATTATTGTAATTGTTGTAGAGAACTTTAAAAAGGCCGTCCCTACTAACCAACTCAAAAGCCTTTGTAAGATCTATGAAGGCTACAAAAAGTGGCTGTCTTTGTTCCCTGCATTTCTCCTGCAACTGTCTAAGGGAAAATACCATATCAGTGGTGGACCTGAGGGCTCGGAATCCACACTGTGATTCAGGATAGACTCTCTCTGCAAGCACCTGGAGCTTCTTCAGTATAACGCGGGCAAGTAGCTTCCCTACAGCACTAAGAAGAGAGATGCCGCGATAGTTGTTACAGTCGCCCCTGTCGCCTTTGTTCTAATACAATGTGACGATATTGGCATCCTTCATGTACTGTGGTACTCCACCTTCCCTCCAACAGAGACAGAAGATTTCATATAGTTCAGTGGGAATGGTCCCTCTACAACACTTCAGGATTTCGACAGTGATGTTATCTTTCCCAGGTGCCTTACCAAAGGCAAGGGAATCCAGGGCCGCACCTAGTTCATCCAAGGTTGGTTCACTGTCAAGCTCCTCCAGGACAGGGAGGCACTCAATGTTGTTTAATGCTTCTTCAGTTACTACATTTTCTCTGGAGTATAACTCAGAGTAGTGCTGTACCCAGCATACCATCTGCTGTGCTCGGTCCTGGATGATCTCGCCTGTAGCAGACTTCAAGGGGGCAGATTTCCTCAGTGCATCCCCATTGCAAGACTGAAGAGCTAATGTTGTGTAAAGACACCTCCATAGTCATGTGGCCACCATGACTAAATGCCGAAGACACATTGAATGCCTACATATTACATCTGTAGTAAACTTCAAAGAGAACTATGGCGTATGTTCTTACAAAAAGGAAGATTTGTTCTGAGCTGCATCATTTTGAATTGTGGGTTCTTCCTTGATTGAAAAACAACAACATACCAACATGCAACAACAGCAGATCCAAACACATGCACATGAAAACCAGATGTGAGGAACAAAGGTTCTGACCTGACCTTTTCCTTGGCAGTCTTTTTGTTTTGCTTTAAATGAAGAAGTTCCCAGATATGAGAGCTTCAACCTGTAGTGATATAGTCCAGAGAAAAGTTACCAAGTACTTCACTGCCGCTTGCAAAAACTAGACCTGTGATACAGTCATTTTGACTCAAATTAGTATGTCTGAATGCCTGTGATGTTTACATGCTGTTAACAATGACAGTAATTGCTATTCTGGTGTCCATGTGTGTGCTTTGATGCATGTGTTGAGATCTGCCTGTGGCTGTCCTTTCTTTTATCTCAGAAAATGCTTTTTATGAATGCATTTCTCTTTTGGGTTTTCAACTTTCCAAGTTTGGTTTCAGGAATCCGTATCAATCTTTAGGAGGAGATTGGAAAAGGTGGTCGCTTAAAGCAATAATGGAGATTTTAACATGGTTTCCTTGACTTAATGATAGGAAGTTTCATTGGGGGTGGGGAATTTTGAGAAATAACAGAGTTGGAAACCCTATTTAACAATGTAAAAGAGAATAAAATAGTTCATGCTGTTCATACAAATGGTCATATACTGCCATGTAGCTATGCCTTATGAAGATTCAGAAACCATTAGAGAACTGTAGATAAAAGTTTCAATCAGTCATGCAGAAGTAAGGTGTTTATACCCTCCTACCTTTTTCCATGTCTCCTATTTCTTGTCATTTTGGTAGCCCTCTATCTTTTTCAACATTTGAATTCTGTTGAAGGTTATGTGAACACTTCTGTGTTCTCTAATGACAGTGTATCTCAACCACAAATCGTTCTTGAGGTGGTTTCCTGCAGGACCCCTGGAGCCCTGTGCCGCCCAGCAGTGAGACCAGAAACATGTCACATCCATCAGTAGTAGAGGTCTAGTTTGGCAAGCAGATCTCCAAAGCATGTTTTTCAGCACATTAAAAAAAAAGTTCTCCCATTTATCCTGAGCCTCTTACTGATGTTTGTTGCATTGCATCTGGCCTCCCAACCTAGAAGTAAATGCTGATTATGTTATTTCCTGTGATATTTCAAATAGGTAGACAATATGAAGTGGTATAACTGAGAACAAATGTTGAGAAACACTGTTCTAAGCCATTTGTGGTAAAGCTAATTTAAGATATGTCACAAGTTCAAAAGGATCTTTGTTACAAGTAAAGATTGAAATCAGTAATGTTCACTTTTCAGAACTTCTTATTTATTACTTTTTAAAACCTCTTAGGTACGAAATCAACACTGGAGTCTTATAATGGAGAGCGTCGTTCCATCAGACAAAGGAAATTATACTTGTATTGTGGAAAATATACATGGATCCATCAATCACACGTACCACCTTGATGTTGTTGGTGAGTAGATTCTCAATGGCTCAATATGATTTAGATGTACTTTTTAATGTCTTTTTTAAAAAATAATTTTTAAATGGCTTTAGCATGAAAATGGTTGCTTTCAGAAGGTTCCTTGCCTTCTTTTGATATTCTAATAAGGAATATTTAAATGTTTTGGCATACGTGACTTTGATCAGCTTCGTTTGTGAGTAGGGTTGGTGCTTTAAGATTCAAGAAAGTGTAGGGTGTTGTAGAGCTGTAGTTAGATCTTTTCATAAGCCTTCTATTAAGCTGAGGTGAACTAACCTGGAGTCTCTACCATTTTTTTGTTTGAACACTTGTTTAAACAATGTTTATTGAAGGTGCAGCTCCGAGGCTGCCAGGAATTGTAGTAAATTGCATTCCACATGACTCCATCCTGTACAGACCAGCTGCTGAATGATGTTTGCTCACCAGGGAGTAGGTGTGTCCACAATATCTCGCAAAGAAGGAAATATATATTCAGTTTTCTCCTCAGAAGACTTTCCCTTTTACTTGGGGAATCTTCAGAGGATTGCTGAGGAGAAAGAGGTGGATGAAAGCAACTGCTTTGAAAATGACAGGAATTATAGTGGACTAGAAAGACACTCTCTTCAAATCCCCACAGAATGTCCAGTGTTAATTTTGTGAAGTTTTTAGCCTATTTTGAGGCAAAACCTGAATAAATATTTATCGGAAGCCCCTCACCTCCTTTCCCTCTTTGAGCCTTTTCAATGTTTTACATTCAGGAATATTCTGCAGAGTTTATTTTTCCTGGCAGAAAAATATTGGTGACTTGCATGAATGACTGGAATGGTAATGGGAGTTATGTCATTTATTGCTATGTCTGCTACTTTCATAGAGAGAATCATAAAAGTAAACAGTAAGGCCAAGATTTTCCATCATGATTAGTGCTTTCTGAGTGCTAAGTTACCATCATAAGGACTACTATTCCCCACCCCCACCCCCAAGTCCTTAAACATACCTTGAAAAAATTCCTGTTAAACCCTTTTTATAAAGACATACATATCATCCAATCAATGCATTTTGAAGGATGTAATTATTTTTGTCTACTCAGTATTTTTATATTTATTTAGTGGCAGTGGTATGTTAGAATTCAACTTTTGTTACTGTTTGAAACATTGGTGTGGTTCTGTTACTGATGGTTTCAACTTGATGGCTTCTGAGAAAAATAGAAGACAACACAATGTTCTGCAATTGAAATTTAAAGCAGAATTAGTAGGAATACACAATAGATTTGCACACAAGTTTAATCGTAGCAGTAGGGATAGTAGGTTCTATCCCTCATAGCTTCCATGTGTTATTCACCATAAGTGGGAGAACTATTTCAGTTGTTAGTAACTCATTCAGAGGTATCTTGTGGGACTGTAACCAGTTCAGAGTACACTACGAAGCCTGCATATTTGAATGTCCCCATGTACCAAAATATGGAAGCTCATGGAAAGCCAACATATCAGTATGATGTCTAGCCTTTTCAGTTTTCTGTCTGAAAGGTATGGGGTGTGTGTGTGTGTGTGTGTGTGTGTGCGCGCGTGTGTACACACACATGTGTATGTGTCTTTAAGTATGGGAGAGTATTGATTTAAGCCTGCAATCCTAACCACCGCTTAGGCTGGCCTAAGACCTAGCATAAATCCTATGTTGAGCTGGGGGTGTCACAAAAGTACAGTGAGACACTTCTACCCCACTCTGGGAGGGATTAGGCCTATGCACAAGCATATGCCAACATCCCCCGCACCATCACAGGTAAAGATAACTGAGAGGGTTCTGGCCTCCTAAATTAGTTGATTTTATTAGTACAGGACTGAATGATCTTAGAATATAACTTAACAGCATGGAATGGATAGAATCCTCTAGAATCTAGTATCTGGGGCTTTGCACTTGATACCCATCAGGCTAGGAAAGTAAAAATGTTCCATCTTCTTCTGCTAACAGCATCATATTTTTACATGTTCTGCCTAGATTGGCTCAGAATGTGACTGAATTGATAGTACATGCATTAAATAGAACTCACTGAGTTGTAATGAATATCCATAGCTCAAAAATAACCCCTCAATCCATTTTCACTGAATATGTACACAGATACAGATTGCATGATATAAAATTGATTCCTCTTTGGTTTGTGTTCAGACAGATAAATGTCTGTTCTGCCACCTGCATGCAAAATAAGGAATGTTATCCTGATTTTCATTTAAGAAGAAAAACAGACATTGAACCCATATTTATGAGAATTTAGGTACATGTTTTGCCACAAACCACCAATGTGTGGTTAAATATTCTCACTACCTGACAGGACAATCCAGATGCCTAAAATACTCTAAATGTAGGACTTGATTAAGTGTTTGCAGATAGCCCTCTCTTGTGTGAACAGCATATAGAGTTCAACTACACTGCTGGTTCGTCTATGACCCTATGTAGTCATAAGGGCACTCTTTGGAGTTGTGTCTGCCTGGACATTTTGTCACACAGTCTCCTGGAGTTATTGGCATTAGATGCAACTGTGTAACATCCCTTGCGACGAGACTGAGTGCCAGAAGCAGTGCAGTGAGGCAGATTGAACACCATTGCATTAGGCCAGTGATTTTCAACCTTATTCATCTCACGGCAAACTTAGGAAGGCCTGAAATTGTCAAGGCACATCATCAATTGTTTTCACCATTGACAAGGCACACCAGACTGCTCAAATCCCCCAATTTTCCTACTAATGAATGTAAACCCCCAAATTCCCACGGCACACCTGAGGACTATCCATGGCACACCAGTGTTCCACGGCACACTGGTTGAAAATTAGGCTATTAATTAGGCTAAGGGCAGGTTAGTTCTCTCTCTGTCTCTCAGTTTGAATACAGTGATGAAAACTAGCTAGCACACACTCACATTCTTCTAAGCGCTTAGATTTTGAACTAATCAGGTAGGTAATTAGATGTGTAAAGGTGTACATGAATAATGCAGTTACAGAATATGGGTTTGTGATCAAAGTTTGAGGGTTTAGCACAGAAGTAAAAACTTCTTTTACTTTCATCTTTTCTTCTTCAACAGGCCCTTTTCATCTTTTATGGAGTCTCAGCAGGAGGGGAGGTGGTTTTTATAATTAGGTTGTTGAGAAGCATACAATATTTAGTCATAGATTGCTGTGAGGAGAGAGCTTCTCCAACATTTTTAGTTCTTGTCATGCTTTTGCCTTTGTGTTCAAAAATGTTTCCATCTTTTGAGCTAAACAGTATGTTTTTTTCTTTATTTAACTGCTCAGTTGGTTTGAAAGCAGACTTGTTTGATATTAATAGCAATGAGCAGTGTTAAAATATGGCAGTGTGTTATAATAATGTGTCTGTATGGCATACTGTAGCAAAGCCTTGTATTATGTCACAGATTTTGGAGTTTTCCCAGGAAAGTTTTGCCAAAGAGTGACACATTGTTCATTGGGAATGGCCATTATTAACTTGCCTGTAATAACTTTCCAAACTCTGAAACTTTGATCTTGTGTGTGCTAATAGCTAGTAGAATGTGAGGAGATCTAGCTAAAGTGCATATGCTAATATTTTCAGCTTTAAGACTGGATTTGTGAATGTAGTAGATGCATCCCAATTTCATACCTGCTGCAAATGTGCAAAGTACTGAAATAAAGGCAGACTATTTGTAACAGTCCTTGCTATGATAAACTGAGTGCAGGTCAGGAACTAGAAAGTAAAAGAAAGTTAGTTTTCCAGGTTAAATTCTTGATGTCATTCATTTTCTATTGGTCATGCTGATGTGATGACATCCAGGTGATGATAGTAGAGGCCAGCCAAGTTTGTCGTCCAGGTTTATCAGAGGGCACACCCAGCCAGCCCAACCCTTAGACTTCACATTACAAATAGCAGCAGAGATAGAAGCTAACCAAGACTCTTATACCATCAGTGCATCTGATACCTCTGTCAACAAATGGGTGTATTATTGCAGTGTCAAAGGAGAGACTTCCATTGGTTGGTGGGAAGAGTAGGAGGTTTTGTTGCTGCTGTCACCTATCACTTACAAGATTGGGAAACAGCACCAGGTTCCAGAGAGTCACAGGTTAAGTCTTTGCCTATGACCTCAGCCGGTCTGATGGGTGTCTGGTTCCTTACTGAAACTTGGGGCACCTCAAAGATTGCTCTGGTTGATCATTTGAATGGCCAGAACAATTACAAAAAAGCTCGTGTAAAAAAGCAAATTTAGTAACAATTCTGCTAATTGTTACTCTATGCACAGCACAATCCAGAGTAACTAAGGGAGCTCTTGACATAAGAGACACTTACATCGACGTAGTTACAGCGCCACCCATGGGAAACCTATGGGAAATTCATAAAGCAATCCATAGTAAGTTTTTCTTGTGTCAGTGCAAGAGCTCCTGTAGTTACTCTGGATTGTGCTGCTAACCACACTACTGGTTCTTGTCCTTTTGTTGTCGTGACAGTGTAATGAGTTTGCATTGTGCCAGAACTAAATATTGATGTTGTGATCAATGATGGGAACGGGATAGAATCTGGCGAATGATACTGTGGCAGGGCTGAATTTTTGCTGCAGATTTCATGTACTGGAACTTTTAGCAATCTCAGATAATTTACTCCTTCACTTTAAAGGCTAGAAACATGGGGTTGACCTGACCCAGTTTATTGTCCTCTTTGGTGCACAGGCTTCATGGTTTGAGGAAATTAACTCAAATTTCAAGACACCAATAAAAGTATTTCTGCCGTTCCTATATTTAGCCATTCTAGCATATTGAAATGTTTAAGGATGCTCAATGCATAAAAGGCCCAAGTATCTCAACTATAGCTGCTGATATTTCCATCTCTCTTGAAGATGATCTTGCTTTGTGTTCAGTTACTTTGTTACCATTCTTTGTTCCAGTTCAAAGGCACAATGTTGGGAAAAATTCTTCTGTTTAAAGTCTGCCTTGACCTTAATATATATCAGATAACTACAGTTCTTAGTGCTATGAGAAAGGACAAACAACTTGTTCCCTGTTTACTTTTAATAGCTCATTTCATGGTTTGTATATCTGTTGTTTAGCAAATGTCCTTGGCACTATTCGGCTTTCAAGATGGGGCTTCACTTTGATAGCTGGGACTTGCCAAGGTATACATTTCAGCTTGCACAGTCTGTATTGAAACAACAGAAGATGACACATGGGAAAAACGATCTGGACTGTTTTTGCCTGTTATACATTGTAATTTTACTAATAATCACTAACCTTTTTCATTCATGTAGACTTCTCTTGCTCTTGAAAGATGTCAGCCATGGTCATTGTTGTATTGTCAGACACAAGTCTAAGTTGACTGTCCCAGTGGATTCTCTTAATATAGTGTCATCATGGGTAGTCAAGGCATCTGAAAATATTAGTGGGCAATGCCTTTTTGTGCCAAATAATCTGTGCATGACTTTTATGGTTATGGTAATAAAAATGAGTCTGGTATTAAATGACCATTTTATGGCTTTTGAAAGAAACTTTCTCCCACAAAATGTTGTACCATATAAAGTTTGTTGCTCACATCTTATATGAAGGGAAAAGGCTGCATTGTGTGTTTTATTAGAATTTCACAGAGAGTTCCAGGCCTCTTCATACACAGTGAATTTCAAACTGAATATCAGTTCTGTTTTAGACTTTGTATAAGGGACACAGTTGTTTGTTCTGCTCTGTGCCCTCCCAAACCATGCTTTATCTCACTATGGCTGCAATCCTAAGCACACTTTCCTGGGAGTAAGACCCATTGAACACAATGGGGCTTACTTTTGAGTATACATGGTTAGGATCGTGCAGCTAGTGGACATAATGTGACTTACCTTATAGTATCCAAATCATATTTTGAAGGGTATTTCTTACTCTGCTTTGAGGGAAAAAGCATAATTAATGTAAATCAGAGAATGGAGTTGACATAAAAGAGGAAGGAAAGCATGTTCACCTGCAACTCATTTTCAAGTATCAAACTGTGGTTTGGACTTTTCATCAGAACAGAACCTATATATGGCTGTTCTGAGGCAGTCGGGATTTTGTTTTTGTGCATGGAGCTTATCCATGTACTACACCTATACACTGCGGAAATTTTTCAATGAGCTTGTTTAAGATTAATTGTCATTTTGTAAGATTGAGTTGTAACACTGCAGCCCATACTGATAATTCTTTATCATACCAATCCTTTTTTATGTTCTTGCTTGCATTTATCAGTAAAACTCCTTCTCTGAAGCATCATTGCAATATAAGTAATACAACATACATATACGTACTGCCTTTTAAATTTCCACAATATCTCGCATAAGATAGATTGTGTGGGAGAGTTCAGCAACCAGGTTAGGCAGAACTTGCCACCTCTACTTCCTTTCAACCTCCTCTCCACAGCGCATTAAATAACAATCCTATTTGTGTCTACTCAGAAGTCAGTTCCATTGAGTACTATAGGGCCTACTCCTAGGAAAGTGCTCTCAGGATTGCTGCCTGAGACTACAAAGGGTTTCTAAAGGCTCACCTGATTTAATCAGGAAATTCCTGATTAAATAGTAAGGACATTCCTTTTTAATTGTATTAGGGGGAAGACTCATAAAAATATCTTCACTTGTTCTGTACTCTGAGTTCCTTTCCTAACCACCTGTGGCCACAATGTACTAAAACCCTTTCTCCTGTGAATCTAGTAAAGTGTAGGCGTGGGATTGGTCACATAACCTGAACATTAAACTGAACCAACAAAACAAAACAACATTTATGCAAATAGAAAACAGATTGCTTTATTTGCTGAGAAGTCCCATTGTACGTTTACACTAATATCACCTCTCAAAAATTACTAGGCCCTGTGTTTAGTTCAATTCCCTATGTAAATAGCCAATTATCCCCTCCCTATTTCCACCCCAGTTACACACAGAAGGCTTCACTGGTAAGCAGGTTTGTTCCACTTTCAGACAGATTCAGGAATCTCCTTCCTTAAGACTTCCCTTCAGGTCCCCACACCAAAGGTTTCAGGAAATCTTTTTTAAAATGTTGTCGTTCCCGTTCCCCAGTGATTTATTGCTAGTGTCTTCTGCTTCTTCTTCCAGTCAACACTGATATCTTCAAATACATTTGTGAAGAAAATCCCAGCCATTTTATCCCACTGCTTCCCTGCGGCCCTCATTTTTTCAATGATCAGCCATAAGATCCACTATAAAAGCAACCCACATTGATCCATATTTAGAAACTAGTGAGTTCTCTTGGAAGGAATTCTGAATAAACAATAAGTGATCACCTTTTATCAATCAGGACTGTATGTTTATGATGCCTTCTAGAAAATCTAGATATCCAAAGATAGCCCTAGTGCACTCAAACCTGCATGGTTCTGTCATTTTTGTGTAACTGGGATACATTTTGACAGACAAAACTCCCATCTTAATTATTCATTATTGTGACGGACAAAAATCTTTTTTTCTTACAGATGCTAAACTTTAAACTTTTTTACAAATAGAATTATCTCTGAATCCTGTTTCTTTGTGCATTATACTCCATGAGTGACAAAAGTCCCAATATTCCACCCTTCTGCATAGTGTCCAGATGAGGGTGGACAGATAAGCTTACTACTGGTTTCTATGTGAATATCCATGCTGCTATTCAGGCAAGGTTTTGTAAAATGTTTGGCATTTATTTGGCATTTCAGTTAATCAAATAATTAAAATTACATTAAAAAGAAAGTTTTAATCTGTTTAGAGATTTAAATATGGGGGATAATTGGACATGTTTCTTGTCATGTCCCTAACAGTATTCCACTTGCACCTGTGAACCTTGTGCAGTTATGCATAAGGCAATCATAAGAATAATGTTTGGAGAAGATGTACTTACATTTTCTTTAGGAAACTGTGTTTTTCCCCAGGATAGAATGTATAGAATGTATAAAGCATTCTAGTTTAGAAAAATTCTATATTTATTACCATATCGAATTTTAGTGGTGTTTTATTGTTTTTTAATTGTTGTTTGGCCGCCTTGAGTTCCCCCTTGTGCGGGATACAAATTGCCTAAATAAATAAATAAAATAAATATTCACATAATAGAAGCCCAGCCTTAACATGAAATAAATTCTCATTTTTATTTTGAAATAAACTCACCAAATGGTTGTCTTTATACTTCAACTCCAGTGGAAACCTTTTCTCTTTTAGGAAAACAGTAATTCATTCCTAATGGAATGAAACCACATCTGTGACTTCCTGTTCAAGTAACCAACTCTGTGGGGGGATGCATCACTCCTGTTGGATCTACTCCTGAATTTCACATGCTCATTGGACTATTGCAATGGAGCCTTTGCATGTACAAATGTATGCCATGAGGGTTTGTGCATGTGGTCATGGACCCTGCAAAATATATAACTAGATGAGTTCAACATTTTTGTATTGTTTTGAAAGGAAAAAATTAGGTTGTTCCCATCAGAATCTATCATAATTTTTCTATGCACCCCTTCCAACTTAAGTTTGAGCACATGATTCCATAAATTAATGGGATGCTTGGTTTTATAATTCTAAACTAAATATTAATGTATATTGTTCTAAATCAATGTTTCTTAAGTTTCACTGTGAAACATTGCAAGAGAGAAAATCTTTTTGAAATCAACTCTGGTGCTTCAGTTAATTTCTAGCAAGAGTTAAATTTGTGCAGAGCAGCCAAGTTGAAACTTGCATTCTGGCATCAATATTTGCTGGTTGTTGACTGACTCTTTACAGGAGCAGGGATAAGCCTGACATATTTACCTGAGCATTTGATGGTTAGGACATGCTGGGACGTGAGGGGCAAAGGCAGGCAGGAATCCACACTGGTGCTTGCCTCTAGGTATTTAGATAAAATGGAATAAGAGGAAACTCTCAAAGCGGTGAAAAATCCCGACTGTGGACTTTACATCTGGCATTGGGCTTTTGGCGAAGCACATAAAATTGGCTCAGAAAGAAAACACAACTGCACACAAATTGTTTAAAGCGCAAGATAATGTGCTTTGCTGTTAGAAACTATCATCATTCATCAAAGGCTAGCAAGACATCCAGGTGTTACTTCGCTTATTGGGTATATGCTGATTTGTCATATTTGCAGTTCACCTTTTGGATCACATATCTCCCTCCACACTTCCCACCTGCTTACTCATTACATGCATTATTCCAAAGGCTGCCATAGGGAAGAAGGGGTGCATTTGTTCTCAACTGCCTCTGAAAATAGAACTAGAACAAATGGGTACAAATTCCAAGAAAATAGATTCCAACTGGATATCAGGAAAATATTCCTGACAGTGAGAGCAATTTGGCTGTGGAATAGTTTGCCAAGGGAAGTGGTGGACTCTGTGTACTGTGTTTAGTTCTGGGCACCTCAGTTAAAAAAAGATGCAGCCAAACTGGAACAAGCCCAGAGGAGAGTGACAAGAATGATCAATGGGATGGAAGGGAAGCCCTACGAAGAACCGTTCATATGATATTTATGGCTGAATTTGGTATGTTCAGTCTGGAGAAGAGAAGGCTGAGAGGAGACATGATTGCACTTTTCCGATGCATTTGGCTGTCATTTGGCTGTCATTTTGAGGAAGGGGCTCATTTGTTCTTAGCTGCCTCTGAAGGCAGAACTATAACCAATGGGTACAAACTGCAAGAAAGGAGATTCCGCTTGGATATCAGGAAAAAATTCCTGACTGTGAGGGCAGTTTGGCAGTGAAACAGACTGCCAAGGGAGGTGGTGGACTCTCCCTCACTGGGGAACTTCAAGCAGAGGCTCGACGAACACCTGTCGGAGATGCTCTAGGAAAATTTCCTGCTACAGGCAGGGGGTTGGACTAAATGACCTACTGGGTCCCTTCCAACTCTAGGAATTTTTTTATTCTATTCTTCTTCACTGGGGATCTTCAAGCAGAGGCTCAACAAGCACCTCTCAGAGATGTTCTAGGATTTCCTGCTACAGGCAGGCGGTTGGACTAGAGGATCTATTATGTCCCTTCCAACCCTGTTCTATGATTTGTTCTCAAATATTTCATCTGTTTGTTTTGTCCCTCTTTATCCCATTTTTCACACACTGAAGGCACTGCAATATGCTGTTTAGTACATGAGTGTGCCTTGGGCATCTAATGACAAGGAAGATCTCGTCCTATGGAGATAGGAGCAGGGACAGTGTTCTCGAGGCACCTGCCCAGCATTCTGTAAATATTCACACTTCTGTAAGCATTTTCTAAGTTTGAGCTGAAACTTAGTATTCAAAAGAATACTTTCATTTGAATTTAAATTATTTTTGAACTTCAGTACTGTATTCAGAAGAATACTTTCAGTGAGCTTCGATATTTAATCATATGGTCTTTCCTTTAGGAGATGGAAACATAGATAGATGTTGATAGATATCTATGCATGATAGACAGCCTTGTAGTCTATCTTTGCATGATAGACAGCCTTGTAGTCCTGTGTCATGTTCAGAGATCAATTACTAATTATGACATTGATATATCTCACCATAAGATTCTTATCCTGTAGCGACAAACAACATCAGCCTGTACAATCCATACTTAGTTCTAGTATTGCAGTGCTTCTCAGCTTGTGGTATTGGTACAACAGTGGAACTTGAGGTGGTCTCTGGTGGTACTCATAGGACACCTGCCCTCCAGCAGTGAAACCAGGAACAGAACACAAGAAATAGTGGTAGGAGTGGGCAAAGCATGCTTTCCTATGCTTGAAAATGCCTTTCTGAGCCTCTTACTGGTATTTACTAGAACCTCTTACTAGTGCTTACAGGTGGCCAGTTACTTCTAGTGGTGCTTTGAATATGTGAACCATGTGAAGTGTAACAGTGGAAGATAATGGATGAGAAATACTTCTTTATTGTACTTGTACCGTACTCTCAAGACACTACTTTTAATCATTGTATTTGTGTAATCATGGTAAAGGTTTGGAAAAGAAAGTCCTTTGAGCCAGTCCTGTAGTATGTATGTAATTATAGAAAACCAGAAGTATGTTTTAACCTCTGGTCTTTTGGCTAGAATGGGAACTTACCCTACAATCCAGAGTAACTAAGGGAGCACATAAGAGACATTACGTGTACCCGTAATTACTGCACCACCTAGTGAAAATCTATGAGAAATTCATATTGCAATCCAGAGCAAATAGTTCTTACACCGGAGTAGTAAGTTACTCTGTAATCCAGTAGTTACTCTGGATTGCGCCCTGAGTTGACCACTGCACCACCACTACCACTGCAATTAGGTAGTCCCTCTGTTTTCCCTTTATTCATATCAGATTTGACATTTTAGTGTTGTGGCTCTATCTTTGGCCAGCAAGCTCAGGAGTGTATGAAGCGGACTTGGAAATCTACATCTACAGTATTTATATACCACTTTTCAACTAAAAAGTTCACAAAATGGTTTAAAAGAAAATGAAAAAAAAAATAGCTAATGGGTCCCTATTCCAGAAGGGCTGACAATCTAAAATACAAAAAGAACACCAGCAGAAGCCACTTGAACAGACATTGCTGGGGTGTGTAGGGCCAGTTACTCTCCCCCTGCTAAATAACGGAGGAACACCCACTTGAAAGAGTGCCTCTTGCCCAGTTGGCAGGGATTGAAATTGATCTCATTTGGAATTTGGTCACTGTGATCTGTGCTGTGTGTTGATGGCTTGCCAGAGTTTCAGAGAGACATTGTTTCTGGCTGTACCTAGAGAAGTCAGGGATCAAACTTCGGAACTTCTCTAGGCAAAGAATTGCAAACCGCTTTGTGAACTTTTCAGTTGAAAAGCGGTATATAAATACTGTAGATAGATAGATAGATAGAATGCTCCCTTGATTCTGATCAGTGATTCCCCCTCCCCCAAGAACCTAGGTAAGTCTGTACACAGATGGGTTTGACAATTTGGTATTTACTTCCTAGAATTTCTTCTACTGTTTGGGTACTTGGAAACCTGAAAAAAATTTGTTTAAAGATCCACCAGAGTATCTAGAAGGCACCCCATCCATTTTCCAGCCGTGTCAAGGAGAAATAGCTCTTGCAATTCACAGCCTGTGTTGCTTTATTTTATTTCAATCCAAACACATTTTTAAATTTTTAATAATCTCTTTTTTCACGCTTTTTATGGTTTAGTTTCTAAACATTTCCCTCCCTGAGCAAAGTTTCATATGTTTGTTCAGATGCTCTCTAAAGCTTTGACTAGGATTTTAGGGATCACATTGGTTAACTCCAAGATTAGCAGAGTAGACATCACAGTCTTTTTTTCAGCAGAGCCACATTTTGCTCTAGGGACCCTGATGAAATGCAAACTGTGGCTGCCTAACAATAGGTTTTTTTCCCCCTTGAAGAAAGGGCTGACAGGTATAAAGACCATTAGCCAGTGATGACAAACGAGCATTTTAAAGCAAGAACATTCATGTTGCCTGCTGCAGTTTCTGAATGACTGGTGTATTTCATTGTTTCCCTCTTAAACCTATGTAGCATCTGTAGTTTTAAAGGACATATTCTGATGCTGGTTTAGTGAATCTGGTTGGCTCTTAACCAGGTCCTAACTTAAACCTGCTTTTTTAATGCTCTCTAGTACCATAGTACAGTTTGTTTATGCTGTACTGGATGTACTAGATTTCTTTTTGGGTTTGGGACAAGTGGCTTAGTTACATATCAGATTGTACTTGTAGTTCAGATATATAGTACCTAGAACTTTGACAATAACATGGTACATGTTAAACCATGACAATGGCGTTTCAAAGAAGATATCTGCTCACAGCTATAACAAAGCAACATGATGATGAATACACTGCAATTGATGATCTCATCAAGCAGATCCATAGTAAATTTGTTTTTACTCTGTAGAAAATGTCAGAGTTGAGAACAACAAAAGATTATCCTAAAATACAGAACAAGCTATTGTAGGAACATATTTGTTCATGTTCTTTTTTCACCTGTTTGATGGTTGTGAAAAGGTGTGACCAGAAGGAGAAACCTTATGTAATCTTGGTGACCTTGCCAAATTTGAGCAATGGTGTGTATTTGAAAACATTGTTCACTGTCTCACCTGAAAGAAAAATAAACAATGAGTCTGTGTATATTCCAAGCACATTTGACTGTGTTTGAATATTCTCATGAAGATTCTTGAAAGCGGGGAAAAATCACTGCTGATCCACTTCAGCAGGTCTACCAGGAAACTGGATGGCCTTTCCAGAAGCATATTTATTGCTCAGCCTTCCCTTCTCTGCCCTTAGTAAGTTACTCCATAGTACTTGAGTGCACATGCTCAATAGCAGTGAAGCCTTTGATGCTCAATTATTCCAGTGCTGTAGAGGTTGCTCATCCATGATGATATCTGAAGAATAGAGCAAACCCCAAGAATAAACAAGTTGGCCATCCTTAGTCACTAGTTATTTTCCAGCTAGAAAAAAAACATGTTTTTTGACTAAGATTGCCATTGCCAGAGAGGTATGGAATTGAATCTCATTTGATTGTTTAAAATCAGTTGGAAGAATTCAAAGGCAGCAATTGCCAAGAATGAAATACTAATTTTAAAAAAAGTATTGCTAGGCATGAGGGCTTCGCATGAATCTTTGGATCTTAGCCATGGTCAACATGCTTGAGCGGATTGTCAAGATACAGATTCCTGAATGCTGCAAAAGATTAAATCAGTGATGAAAGCAGAGACAGAGGTACAAGTTGAACTTGCCAGGCAAATTTCTTGAAAGATTAAACAATGCTGTTGTTTTTAAGACTTTCCTAGATAAGGATACTTTGATGTGTAGGCATCAGACTTTAGACAGCAGAAGGAATAGAAGTTGTAAATGTTTTATTGCATGCACTCACACCAACACATACTCAACATTTCAAGTTATTTTAAAGTTTTTGATTCTCATAGTCATTGTAAAATTGAATTCACCAAGAGTTTCTTAATGAATTTAAGAAATATTTTTGATGTCCGTCAATCTCTTCTTTTACAAACAATGCACATGCTGTCATTTCAAGATTGCTTTCTAAATGAACTTGATTGCTAATCTGTGAAGGAGTTTGAATAGTGAGAATATCAGTAGATTGATCAGTGATGCTCATACAATACATGCAATAAATGATCTGGAGACTAGTTTGCTTTTGTTTCTGTCACATAGGCTCAAAACTAAGGAAATGTTCTTGATGGGATTGGACTATTAGATATCTTCATGCAGGGTAATGGCTGATGTCTTAGGATGCAATTTAAACCCCCTTTGAGTGGCAGAAATCCCTTGCGCTGTCCCAGGAGTATCATGAAAGTGCTATAAAGTACTTTCATTCCACTCCCAGAGCAGATAGGCCAGTGTTGTGGTGTGGTGGTGGGCACAGGTGTACCCAGTGGCTGGCTGGCAGTGGTGAGAAATGGGGCCAGAATCTGACACTTCCGCTCAATTCTAACCCTGTTCCCAGTCAGCCTGGTCCAGCTCCAGGATGCTCAGATTTGTGTCACCAATTTTAATGGCACAGAGCCAAGTAGCTTTATTGGGGCTGCAGTGGCTTGCAGTTCCCCTTGCCCCTGGTTGAACCACTCTGCTTGTGCTGGATGCAATACACTGGCCTGCCAGTGTTGGGCTGTAACAGGATTGGGCTGTTAGAGCAGTTGCATAAGGTTTAAGCCCTATTAAGATAAATGTGAATGACATGCTGTATATCTAAATGTGTTTTACAGTTAATAGGTACAGGGTTAATTATTATTAGTTACAGATAATAGTTATAGGACCCATTCCTTTGCAGCTCTGATCCCAATCCTTTACAGCACTGATGTAGCTTTGCTGGTGGGGCATGCACTTCATTTTATGGTTGGGTAAGAGGTCCACATTGTAGGAATCATAGCACGTGGATTCAATATAGTAAAAGCATATAAATTCAGGCACATAGATTCAGTATGCGAGTAGTAAACAGATCAGTCAGTTACAGTGCTAGCTTGATAGGATGCTTTAGTAGCCAATGAAACTTCTTCCTCCTCCAAAGCAACTTTCATGAAGGAATCTTTTATTCCTTAACAAGATTTGTCCCTTAAACTTATGCCTCTGGATTAGATCAATGACAAGCTCTTCTATTTTCTTTGCCTACAGATAACAGTCAGGATTTCTAGTGGTGAAAGGAAGTAAATTACTGGTAATAGTGTATTGGTATGTCATTACCTTAACTTACTCCATTATGTTAAGTCTCACCTTGGCCACAAAATCCCAGAATGTTTGAAGGAGGCCATTATTTTCTCTCTTCTTTGTGAGTAACTGTACTGATTTTCAGGGATTGTAAGGATTACTAAATAAAGTATGAAAATAATTTTGAATATTGTACTGATGGCTACAGTGGTTTCTTTTTTAATTTTGTTTTTTTAAAAATTTCTCTGGAAACTTGGTAGAGCAAAGAATGAAATGTCAGGCCTCCTCTTTCCAAGAAAAGGAATATATATTTTTTCCCAGTGAATAATGAAAACATGGCTGAAACAATAGTGAAATGAAAACATGGCTGAAACAATAGTGTTCATTAGTTATGTCTTAACTGGAGACCTGTGGAGCTTACAGTTGTATAGACTGCAGGTTGATCTTATTAAAGGCAAACTCTTGGGTTTTCCCTGGCTTCACCATATAACACATGGCATTGATTAATGTAGTCACTTGCTTACACCTCCTTATTCCAAAAGTGGCACTCAGAACTGCTATGCCTTTCCATATCACTGAGCAAATACAAAGGAGTTAGCAATGTTTAACTCCTACCATTTCACATAGCATCGGCTGTCGTAATTCATTTAGAGCACTAGCCTAAGCAGGCCCGCTCAGAATAAGGGAACTGTGGCACTGCATTTCATGGGATTTAGACCTCAGCAAGTAGGATTTCAGCCTCAATCTCTGCGTTCCAGTATGATAAAAAGAAGGCAGCAGTTTGCAGTACTTCACATGACCAGGGAATATACATAATTTACCATTAATAACTGAAAAGTGGGAATTAATACATGATCATGGGCATTAATGATCATGGGTGATATGAGAGAGTGATTATTGATGATGATGAGTGTGTGTGCGTTTGTGTGTGTGTGTGTGTGAGTGAGTGAGAGAGAGAGAGGGAGGTGCTAAGTATCCGTGATGGGGAAGAACTTCTGCATGTTGAAGATTTTCAGTTCTGATCCCATCAGAAGTATGGGAAAAATGCATGTATGGCTGAAAAATGCATTTGAAACCTTGGAGAGCCACTTTAAGTCAGTGGAGGGAATAGTGGGCTAGGTGGGCCAGTGGTCTAACATAAGGAAGCTGAATACATTTGCATGTCAATGCAGAGATCCATGTCTATCAGAATTATAGATTGATCAATGAAGTGCAATATTTTATTTACAGACAAATGTAACACGGTTATATTCTGGACATTTTATACCTACCCTCTTTCTCTATATTCCCTTCCCCAAATAACACCAAACCCTAACGATGGGCACAATCCAGAGCAAGTTCAGCCTGCTCTGCCCTAACTGCTCTCTCCTAACTATTCTGTATCCAGAGCAGAAAGTTATGCTGCATCCAGAGTCAGGAAGCCTGGGCTGCCCTAACTGTTCCATAGCATGCTAAGTAATTGACACATGGGGAGGACTTCCTCCTGAGGAGACACCCCTCAGATCACACTGAACAAGGAACAGCTGTGGTACCTACAGTGGTGACACGACTCTGCGCATAACCCTGGGATGCGCGCACCCCCTACATGGATTGCGCAGTTGCCAAAGTTGGTGCCTGCGCAGTTGTTTCTGAAGCCAACTGGCTTCAGAAAGAGTACTGCACAAGCACCATCTCTGATGCCTGCGCAGTACTTTTCTGAATCCATTTGGCTGCTGCTCGGCCACCTGAGTGAGGCTGAATGGCCGTGCAGAGGTGCGGACCTCCTCCACTCTAAGGAAGTCTCCTCTGAAGCTGTTCGGCATGCTCAGTGTGTTTCTGCGCAGTGCACCTCAGATGGCCGTTTGGGCCAGGTCCGAGGACAAGTGGCAGCTTCTGGTTGGTGCTCCGACTTGGAACAGGCCTGAATGGGCGTGCTGATGCCCAGGGCCTGCCAAAGGACAGTCAAACCCCTCCCATCACGCCAAATGGAGCACATCACCCAATGCAGCCCACACCAGTCTGGCACCAGTCTGGTGATGCCACTGGGTGCCTGCCTTATAAGGAGTCCCTGATGAGATGTCAGTACATTCTACAGTGTATACAAGGGGCTTCTTGGAGTGGCCTGCTGTATCCTGAGGTTTGTGGGCAGCCATAGTTTGTTCCATATCCTAAGGTTGAGAGGGAGGGGTTGCAGCTAGGCTGGCCAAGAACTCAGATTTTTGGTCAACACTGCCATCCTTACTCGGGCCTTATCATTGACCCCTATGGGTCTACTCATTATTATACCTGCTCCTGAGGTGGTATATCTCTGAGGAACTGGAAGAGGCATTTCTGCCTTGGAAACAGGCTCTGGATACAAAGTAATTTCTCTGCCATAGGCAATGCTAAACATGCCCTCAACATGCCTCTCCTGAACTGCCTAGGGCAGAGCAGCCAGGGCAGAGCAGGTCCACCTCTCTTGGGGCACCCTATGTTGCAATGCTCTGCCCTAAGCCTTTTCCAGAGTAACTGGGGTGGAGCATCTTGCAGTTGCTCCACCCTAGTGATAGACAGGGCAACACAAGTGCTCTTATGTGGAGAGATTAGTTGCTCTGGATTGTGCTGTAACTCTCCTTATGGTAATGCAGCGGCACTGGCTTGGGTTGGCCATATCCTGCAGAGATTTTTGGCTGCTTGAATCCTATGCAATGAATTTGGAATGAGATTCTGTGAATTCCATGGCATTTCAAATAATGTATATGAATATATTTTTATTGTTTCAGTGATATGTATGGCAATGAGCCAGCGTGTGGTTTATAGATTACATTGTCCAGTATCTTTTTGGATATAAAAGTTATTTTCCTTATTACAAGAGATTATGTTGGTGTGTTTTATGCAAACAAGCCACGTAAATGGTCAAAATGGAAAGCTATAAAGTTTCAATGTTCAATTAGGAAAGATTTATTTCCCAAATGTCTGCTTGACCTCACTGTGCAGAAGTAAATAAGAGAATAAATATACTGAAATCTGATGGATTTATAGCACTGGGAAATCGAAAGCTCTGAAGTATGTGTGTGTGTTTTTTCTAATGCTAACATTTTATAGATTTGACTGAAAATTAAAAACTTTTTAAACTCTTTTCATATGTAGAACCTTGATGTAATTGTTGCTCAAAAATTCTGTATATCTATGTAGCATACACTAGCACTACTTCATATTTCAGAGCTAGCTTTTGTCTTTGAGATACTTTCTTAATTGCTGCTTTTACTCTTCAGGAATGTGCCAGTGTCTCTTATCATCGCCATTGCATGTCTGTATAGCAATAGCTGCACAACGATGTACTTACTGTTTAATGTTTTAAATTACCATATTTAGTCAGACTGCACTGACTAGATCAGAGTCTTGGAAAGAGCCATACACTCGCACAGATTTTAACATTTTCATATACCACTTCATACAGAGTTGAGAAGGGGCTGTTTGCAAGATGATATGTGTTTAAAACTTAGCAGAAGCAGACCGGGAACACTGGTCCAGTTTTGCTAATTTTGTCCCCGTGTGACATGTTTTGCATCTACCTGTGTATGCATCACATTTATTAAATGATACCAATAGATAAATAGGTGGATAGGCTGGTGAGTGCATGCTGACTCAAAACAGAGAGAATAGCTTTAGAATAGGAGAAGGGCAGAAAAAGCTCATGCATGGACCCAATTTTTCACATTCAGAAGCTCCCCTTCTGTCTGCAGGTGCCTGAGAAGTCCTTCCCAGAAGATTTTTTCCCAAACCATGGACAGTTGTCCCAGTCCACTCAGAAGTATGCTGATAGGCAAGCATGGATAGGATTGTATACCTGGGTGGCTCTTCTAGGGTAGGACTCTCATTATGGCACTTCAATTAAAGCAATATCATTTAAGGTTTTGTGCAGGACTATCAAAGGCTTCATATTACTAGAAGACAGAATAATCCATTTTAGGCCATCAAGTCTGTATATTGATATTTTTTTAAACTTCATAGCAACTGAACATTAATAAGTTTCTAACCAAATGCCTGGAATTTCTCCAGGCTTGATCTCAACTCTCTCAAATGGTAGATTTCTCTAATGGTAGATACTGTATAGTTTACGAGTTCTACCCATCATCTTGAAACAGCATCCTTCACCCACCAGGGCATAACTGAAGACATTCCTCACCTTGTCATTATGGAGATATTTCTTCATATTGATTTTGATTTTCACATTGATTTGATTTTCATATTGATATTGATTTTTTCCTACGAATACGTACCGTATTTCCTGGCTTATTACATGCACCGGATCATGAGATGCACCAAAGTTTAGAGGAGCAAAACAAGAAAAAAATATTCTGAACCAAATGGTGTACTAATATATTTAATAAAATATAGCAGAATAATATTTCAATCATGTAAAGTCAACAGTGGTATTAAGAACCATTAACACTCTCATTAACAAATGAGGAAAGACTTTAAGCTTCAAGCACTCTTCTAATTTTCTGGTAACCCCAAAATCTCATCATCTCTAGTGTCAGTGATTTGCGACTTTTGCACAAATCTCATTGCAAATGATCAGACAACAACGTTTTGTACAAATCTCATTGCAAATAGTCCAGGAAGGCAGGTAAGTTGGGGGGGTTCTTTTGGGGGGGGTAGGTAGGGAAAGGTGAGGGGATCTAGATAGATAGGGAAGAGTGAGGGAGGCACAGGCATGGAGCAGGAGGGACCAGGTCTTGTGCATGTCTACTTTGGAGCAAGTCTCCAAGCCAGGGAAGGCTGGTTAGGATTGCAACTGTGCCAGGGTGACCAGATGCCAAACCCAAAATTCCTGAACCCCAAGGCCAAAATTCCTACCCCCAGGGCAAAATTCCTACATGCTTAAAAAATTGCCAAAAATGTATTTTGTTTGTTTTTATATTTTTGATTTTTACTTTTTTGGCCATAACGTTTGATAGGAAGGAGATATCTCAAAACTGATTGTTGCATTGCATACTGCTCTTCAATACGAATCCAACGACATATGACATGATGGGGTAAGGTGCTCCAGGATTGGCCCTATCACTCTATCAGACGCACAGACATTTCCCCCCCTTTGGGAAGAAAAAAAGTGCGTCTTATAAATTGGGAAATACGGTATATAGGTGTAGTTTGCATGCAATTTGGAAGAAACGTAGGATGACCCATACTACAGGTTATAAGCACTGGGTTGGAAAAGACATGTTCAGTATCAGCACCACCTGAGGAGCATAGATTGGCTTTACAAATTATCCATCATTATATGCAGGATCAGAACAGCCATTTGTTTTATTGGGTCTAATGCAGAAAGCCTGATTCTCTGTAAATGCAACTGATTGCCACCAACAGTAAACTGAAACAGACAGCACAATCCAGAGCGACTAATCTGTCCACATAAGAAACCTTAGGTTGCCCTATCTATCACTAGGGTGGAGCAACTGCAAGATGCTCCACCCCAGTTATTCTGGAAAAGGCTTAGGGCAGAGCAAGGCAACATAGGGTGCCCCAAGAGAGGTGGACCTGCTCTGCCCTGGCTGCTCTGCCCTAGGCAGTTCAGGAGAGGCATGTTGAGGGCATGTTTAGCATTGCCTAGGGCAGAGAAGTTACTTTGTATACAGAGCCTGTTTCCAAGGCAGAAATGCCTCTTCCAGTTCCTCAGAGATATACCACCTCAGGAGCAGGTATAGTAATGAGTAGACCCATAGGAGTCAATGATAAGGCCCGAATAAGGATGGCAGTGTTGAGACCAAAAATCTGAGTTCTTGGCCAGCCTAGCTGCAACCCCTCCCTCTCAACCTTAGGATATGGAACAAACTATGGCTGGCCACAAACCTCAGAATATGGCAGGCCACTCCAAGAAGCCCCTTGTATTCAGTGTAGAATGTACTGACATCTCATCAGGGACTCCTTATAAGGCAGGCACCTAGTGGCATCACCAGACTGGTGCAGCTGGTGCAAGCCGCACTGGGTGATGCACTCTGTATGGGGTGATGCACTGGAGGAGTTTGACAGTCCTTTGACAGGCCCTGGGCACCAGCGCACCTATTCAGGCCTGCTCCAAGGGGGAGCAGCAGCCAGAAGCTGCCACTCGTCATCGGAGCTGGCCCGAATGGCCAACTGAGGTGCACTGCGCAGAAACACACTGAGCATGCCGAACAGCTTCAGAGGAGACTTACTTAGAGCGGAGGAAGTCTGCCTCTGCATGGCCATTCAGCCTTGCTCAGGAGGCGGAGCGGCAGTCGAATGGCTTCAGAAGAGTACTGCACAAGTACCAACTCTGATGCCTGTGCAATACTCTTTCTGAAGCCAACTGGCTTCAGAAACAACTGAGCAAGTGCCAACCTTGGTAACCGCACAGTCCAGGTAGGGGGTGCACGCATCCCAGGGGTGACACACATCTGCACCAGGTGATGCACAGAGTCATGTCACCACTGTAGGCACCAGAGCTGTTCCTTGTTCAGTGTGATGTGAGGGGTGTCTCCTCAGGAGCAAGTCCTCCCCATGTGTCAATTACTTAGCATGCTATGGAGCAGTTAGGGCAGCCCAGGCTTCCTGACTGTCTGGATGCAGCATAACTTTCTGCCCTGGGTACAGAATAGTTAGGAGAGAGTAGTGAGGGCAGAGCAGGCTGAACTTGCTCTGGATTGTGCCCCTAGTTAAAGTTAATGCGTCAAACAATGTAAGACATTTGCTGTTGAATATGTTCCTGAATAGCATACCTGTATTTTTCGCTTTTTAAGATGCACTCCCCCCCAAAGTGGGGGGAAATGTCGGTGGGTCTTATAAATGAAAGGGTCCAGTCCTGGAGTGCCTTCTGCATCTGTCCTTCTCCCTGCCCCCTGCACAGGGCAAGCCTCCAGGAAGGTGAGGGCAAACTGGGGAGAGGGAACAGAGGCTTCTCTCCCAAAGAAACAGCCCTTCTGAGGAATGGAGCCCAGCCCAAGGCATGCAGGCAAACAGTGGGGCACTGGTGGGAAGAGGGGAGGACAGGCAGGGGTGGAGGAAACAGCCCAGGAGAAAGAAGCTTGGTGTAAAGCTGTCCCTGCCTCCTCCCGTTCTGGTTCTGAGTGGGTTGGTTTGCACCCCTCCCCAAGCCTCAGTGTCCCAGCTGCTTCCTCTCCCCCTATATTGCTCTAGCTAGTGTGCTTGCTCCTGAGTAGATATGCACAAGATCTGGGCCCCAGCGCTGCAAGGCTAAGCATCCTTTCCAGAGGCAGGGAGAGGCATGTTCCTGAGTAGACATGCACAGGATCAGGTCCCTGCTGCTGGAATCCTGTGCATCCTTTCATGTTGGTGTATGGTCATGTGCAATGAGATATATGCAAAAGTCACAAATCACTGACACTAGTGATGATGAGTTCTTGGGGTTTCCAGAAAACTAGAAGAGTTTCTGGTTCTTATGGTTGAAATGTTATTCTGCTATATTTTATTAAATATATTAGTACACCTTTTTGGTTCAGAATATTTTTTTCTTGTTTTCTTCCTCCAAACCTTGGTGCATCTTATGGTTAAGTGCATCTTAAAAAGCGAAAAATACGGTATTTAGATATTTTCTAAAACGATCCCAATATCCAAAACTTTTGTACAATAATTTCTGTTTTATTGTCCACAACATGCACATAAACAGTCATGCACTCTACTCCCTTTAAAACTTTATAATCCAGGATCAGTTCAGCTGCTATGTATCTCTTATTCTCTAAGTGAATAGTCATTGGCATACACAATAAAAGTTAAATAATTTTCAGGAGATAACACACATTCTGTGTGTTAATGTTAGCATAGCATTCCCCCTTGCTGTTTCAGAACCCTTTGGGGGGGCTTATTTAAGGGCAAGAAGTAAGGTCACAGAGGAAATCAAACCCTGATGTGGATAAATGAAACATGAGGCCTACTGACTTTCTAAAAACATTTTAAATAATATTCTCTAAGGTTTCATTTTATACTGAAGGCAATTGTAATATGTTTTGGAAGATGGTGTAAGGTTTCTATTAAAAGGAGATCAGGCTGGCTGGTTTTTGGGAGATGGAGTCAGAGCTTATTTAGTAAAGGGGAATGCTTTATATGTTTTCACGAAGGCTGAAATCGTAAATTAGGCATTAAACTGTAATTTGCATTTTATGTTTGTTTTTACCTTGTATTTGATACACACAGAGTGGCTTTGGCTGTGTATTGTATGTGCAGAAAGTACAGTGGAGTTGCCCTTCTTGTACTAGCTTATATCCTTCACTTTGAAGAGAAGATACATGTGCTTTCTTGGTCTGTGGTGCATAGGCACCTGCTCATGTTCATTCAGAAAAAAGTGATGTGGTGTTTAGAGCAGTGTGGTGGTTAACTCCTGCAAATGGGTTGAAGCCACTCCAAGTCTTGGTAGTGGATGTGCCCTGATGGTGCTGCAGCAATCATGGCAACACAGGGCCTGAGGGTCTGTAAAACATACTGGGGCAGTTAGGAAGCATCCTAAAGGGTCCTGGAGACGCTTATTCTTATAAGACGCTTTCTTACTCAAATAAGCAAAGAGATTCTTATTTGCCTGCCTTGGGCTGCTTCTGAGATTATACTTCATGTTTCAATCCTAAATATACTTTCCAGAGAGTAAGCTCCATTGAATATAATGAGACTTGCATATGAATAGGCAAGGATTGTGGTATTAGTTCATTGTAAATCTTGGCAGGGGTGACCTGATGGTGTGGCAGTGATCTTCAGAACTTCCAATATCAATATAACTATGTCATTGGAATGTCAAGGAGCCACTAAGATGCATTCTGAGCCTCCAGCCTTTTATATAATGTGTGTAACAGTAGTGAGGCTTTTGCATCACCAGAATGGGACTGACAGATCGCAAGATTTATCAGTATAAACCCAGAAGTTAACTGGGCAGTAAAAACACAATCCCAATCCCTGAATAGGGTTGCACAAGTCCCATGCTGAGTTGGAGATGCTGCAAGGATGCCTTAAGGCACTTCTGTGTCACTCCTGGAGGGGTTAGGCCAGTACACAGACATGCACTGACTTTACCACCATACCGCAGGAAATGAGAAGCGGTGAGTTGCATTGGCCTTCATTGGTTAGAATTGCATCCAAAGTCTCTTAAAAGAACTCTTAATACTGTGGGATTTCTGTGCAAGAATTCAGGTTGATTACACAGCACAAATTTGACCAACAAGCCAATTCAGCAGTATTAGCCCAAGTAGCCATCTTGGAAGAACACCAATGGGCATGTTGTTGTGATGCTGGATAATAGAACTGAATCGTTTGTTCCTTTTACTTTGGGTACCAAGTCTTTACGGCCCCAAACCACAGAATGATAATGAACTGTGAGCTTTGGAAAGTCCCTTGTTCTTGAATAAAGTATGAAAACTAGAAGAAGCACATGAAGTTTCAAAAAATTGTTTAATTAAGAACTGACAGAAAACGTACTGACATCTTCAGTGTATATGGTAACAAAAGTTCCCTTCTCTTGAAGTGGTGGTAGCCTGCAGAGGTGGTAACCAGATATCAGGGCAACTATTTTGGCACTATGGTAGTTCTGGTGCAGCAGGCAGCATAGAATTGGGCTGCTGTATTCCATTTTTTCTAAATTTAAAATTCACACGCTTGCCTGATAATGTGACAAATTATTAATAATAGGTTCTAGAGGTTAATTTTTGTGTCTGACTGGTTAAACCGTAGTTTGAGCTTATGATGAAACTTTGTTGAACTCCAGCAGGCTTAGATCTTTATCTCTGATAGAAACTTTTCTTATTTCTTCACTCAGCTCTATTTGAAGTTACAGTATTTCCACTATAAGTTCAGCAAAAAAAAGTATGATTGCCTTGCATAGGCATCAACTAAACATATCTCCCCAAGCAAATATGACCCAAGGAATGTTATAGTAGCTGAGTTTATAGAACAGAATAGTAATCCAACATGACTGAACTTTAAACTTGCAGTCTAAGTATGGAAGTTCTTTGATGGTGCACATTAGAGAGCTTCTACTGTTCATGTCCATTGTGTTTGACAGTTTCCAAAGCTGTCATATGATGGCTTTAATTAAATTGGGGTTCTGCTGAAAGGGTTCTTTAAAATGCACTATGAGCTTTCAGCTTTACAGGTGTGTGTGTGCGTGCGTGCGTGTGTGTGTGTGAGAGAGAGAGAGAGAGAGAGAGAGAGAGAGAGAGAGAGAGAGAGTCAGAGTCAATTCACTCTGGGAATAAATGCATATTCTGCTGCATTTAATCTGAAAGCAAGAAAGTAGCAGGGGGTAAAACAACTGAGTTGTGCTTTTACATCAAGGCCAATAAAGGGAATGTTTTCTGCGACTTAAAGAAATGTTTTTAAGTTTTGCCCCAAAAGTTCTCTCCATAGCATTTTGTGCTCTGTGCCACTCTTTTTTTAAAGAGTAGTCTTTGTACAATGTTTCAACTGTAATATTCAAGCACTTCCTTTGAAGTGGAGTTTTTGTTCTACATTTTGGTTAAGCGTTGTTTCAGTGAAGTCAGCCAACAGGCTTACAGGGTTTTTTGGCACAAGTTCACTAACAGTTTTCTTGGCAGCACTGTTCAGTTCTGCATCTTTATATGTTTCTCTTTCTTTCTCTTTTCACCCCCTCTGTCTCTGCTTCCTGACAGAACGATCACCACACAGGCCTATCCTACAAGCTGGCCTACCAGCTAATACGACTGCGGTTGTCGGAGGTGACGCAGAGTTTGTCTGCAAAGTTTACAGTGATGCTCAACCTCATATACAGTGGATTAAACATACCGAAAAGAATGGAAGTAAATATGGACCAGATGGATTACCATACCTGAAAGTTTTAAAGGTGAGGGGTGTGTGTATGTGTGTTTTAGAGAGAGAGAGAGAGAGAGAGAGAGATTTAATATTTTAAAATATTAAGTTGTTGTTGAGTGAGGCCGATCATCTTGAATCTGGGACGAAATATTTCAAATTACCCAAATGTTTTTGTCTTTGCCAGCCCATAAATATATTGGAATATATAGTTGCTGGTCTGAACAAAAGCAGAAGTTATTTTTCTATTTGCAACTTTCAGAAAGGCTTCTGCTTGTCGGCAGATAATTTGTTATTATTTATTTTGCCTCATACATATTTACTAAAAGAACTGCAATGCCACTATCTTGACAATGCCACTATCTCTTGAGATTTATTCACTGGCAAAGTGTCCAAAACAAACCAATGAAAATCTACAATGTCTTTGATATTAAGAGCTGGGAAAACATGAAAAGTCCTTCAGTAATGACTGTATTTGCTGCCAAAGGTTGTTGGCAGTGCTGGATTTTCTGTGTCAAAGATACCAAGATGTCAGCTTTGCATCACCGTGGTGAAATGTCCATAGGGTAATTATTTTAGGATTGGCAACCATTTTGAAGAATGCCTCATTTGCCTGATTTTGCTGTATAGGAGCCGCTCATTTTAAAGTAATATTATCCTATGAAATCAAATAGTGGAGCCAGGAATGAACCAACATCCTTAATTGTATGTTCAGTTAGTTTCAACTGATTCAAAACTGCCCCATCATGATTTGTTAAAAAAATTGTTTTTTTTTTTAAAGTGCTCTGTTTATGTTTAATGGAAGACTCCTTTTGAGTGTGTTGGTGGCGGGACCATATCTCCATTTGGGGCAGCAGTTACATTGTTCTCCTATTGGTCTATTCTAGCATTCGGGGATAAATAGTTCCAATGCTGAAGTGCTGAAACTGTACAATGTGACAGAGGCGGATGCTGGAGAATATATTTGTAAGGTCTCCAATTATATAGGGGAGGCCAACCAGTCTGCCTGGCTCATGGTTCTACCAGATAAAGGTAACAAAGTCTGCTAAAGAAAGCTGGATGTAGAAGCTGAAAAAACTGGTGCTTTGGGACTCTGCAGGCAGCTTGTAGGATAACTCAATGACCTTGGTGTATTTATAATCCTCTCTTGGAGATGCAACTGGTGTTACTCCAGTAGCCATGGAAAAATTCCCACAAATACTGTGTATTTTTAGCAGTCTTGTCTGAAGCTTTCTGTAATCTCTCTTTTGTTTTGAGGAATTCATTTGTGTTTATATATGTTTGTTCTCTGGGTAATCTGGAGGATTTTCATCTGACCAATCTGGATCTTCCTCAGTTCTTCATTCCCTCTTTGTACCTACATATCTTATAGTCATTATGCTGGAAGTCACAGCCACAAACTGGAATTGCATACTGAGTTGCTATTGCACATGAGATATATATTAGATCTTCCTATCTGGTAGAAGACTGAATATAAATGCACACAGGACCATCCAAGAATGCTTTATTGATTATTTATTATCTCCAAAGTAATACAGATTTTATACATTCCATTTGGTTTTTATGGACCTTCTTAATTTTGTGATAAGTTATTGATACCTGAAACTGTAGGATATAAAATCACCCATTTAAATTGCAAAGCAATATAATATCTGAATATTTGAAATGCCAGCCCTGTTCTACCCACTACATTCTGCCTGCTCCCCCTGTCAATTTACTGTCACCAGGGCTCGGAAGGGGCTACTGTCACGCAGCCACCGCTACTCACTCTTTGTGTTGGTGGCTATGCCAACACAAACTCTGTAGTGCATCACATTTCGTAATGGCCATGCAGTTCACTGAGCAGCCAGAATGCAAGTTCTGGCAATGCATCCATTCCAAAGGAATGTGTTGTTAATTTTTGTTTCAATATAGTATTATATAAGTTTTCCATTTCTTTGTTTTTGGCCACTAAAAGAACCTATTATATATTTTACACTTCATAAAGTTAAGAATTGTCACATTTGCTACAGAGAAACTAAAGCAGGAAAAGTTACCCAAGCCATCCTCAGAAGGACATATTGGTGGTTCTTATCAGACTACTTTGGAGAAGATAAAATGTTTTGACTAAGCCAATACTGGACAAAACTTTGCAGACTTTGGCCACATACTTACAAATTATGTCCATGTTAACCTAGATTTGTCACAAGTAGTCACCCTCAGAGAATTGGCTTCAGGTTTGATTTTCATGGGCATGAGACCCTTGTTTACTGTGCTTTCCCCTTAGCCTAACAAATCAAATATATTTTGGCAAATAATAAATTCTTGGGGTTAAATTTCATCCAAAGTCTAACAAACACATCTCTTTTGGAGATTTTGTCTCTTATCATCTCCTCAGAGTTTACTTCTAAGCTTTCATTTTATTAACTTCAATGACGTCTTCTTTTGTAATGTTACTAGCTGTCCCTTTTTGTTGTTGTAATTTTTGTTTTCAGTCTTCCTTTGTGTAAATATAAATTTTTTTAATCCAAAAGTTTTGTGGGTGAATTTTTCCATGTTCTTTGATTGCATGCTTACATAGGTGGTGAGTATAAGTTTGGTGAAGGGTGTTGATGATTCCTTCCTCTCTGAGGTGAGCTGGGATCTACTGGTAATTGCCTTTTGGTTGAAGGCTTTGTGGATGGGATTTCCCCACGGCTGTGCACGGTGTTTCTTTTGAAGTGCCAAACTCCCCGTGGTTTCACTTCCCATCCACAAGAATTCCTATAATGTCTAGCTTTCTCTTGCTTCCCTTGTTTTCTAGGCTGCCGGTGTTAACACCACGGACAAAGAGATTGAGGTTCTCTATGTACGGAATGTAACTTTTGAGGATGCTGGGGAGTATACATGCTTGGCGGGTAATTCTATTGGGATATCCTTTCACTCTGCATGGTTGACAGTTCTGCCAGGTATATACAGCTATCTTTCAGTGGTTTCCCCTCCCCCTGCTTAATTGTTGATTGCTACAAATTAGCACAGCTTCTGTCTCAAAAATTGTACCCCCAAATCCAAAGTGACGACGGGAGCACGTAAGAGACATTACGTGTACCCGTAATTACTGCACCACCTAGTGAAAACCTATGGGAAATTCATATTGGAATCCAGAGTAAATTGTTCTTACACGGGAGCAAGGACTCCCTGTAGTTACTCTGGATTTTGCCCTTTATATCTTAAAATTGTGAAGAAGAAAAAACAAAATTTGAAGCACTTTTTGACTTTAGAAAGGTTCTGTTAACTTTTATCTGAACAATTTTAACTCTCTCTTACAGTGCAATCTTGCATGTCTACTCAGAAGTAAGTTGCTTTGTGTTCAATGGAGCTTACTTCCAGGAAAGTGGACAATATGTTGCAGCCCTAATGTGTATTACAAATTTGACTCTCAGTGAGATACCCAAAGTACCATAACCATCTCCCTGAGAGGCATTCAGAAAAGTTTAGAGATTTGAAATGGTGGATTTTATAGTAGTACTTTATCAGAAGCCTCAATCCAGTCAAATTTGCCTGGAAACACTTTTTATATCTGTGAGACCTTGCTGTGCTGAAATGTAAATATGGAAACAGTTTTTAAAAAAAATATATATCTTCTGAATCAACGGTGTTTCTTTGAATATTGCATGCTTTAAGCAAATAGCTAGCTCATTTGCTTTTTTTCTCCTGCAAAGCATGTCTTATCATGCTCAAATTGATGTTATTTCTGTATTTAGCAGAAATATACATTAATACGCTTTGTATCCTTAAAATGTGGCAAAACTTAGTTTTAGAAGTCTGCACTAATGGAAATTTTCTTACTTTTAAACTGTAGCTCAACTGACTTGGTTGGTTTTTATTTTTGTTGGCTTTTGAGGAAACCTGCTGGTTGGTATATGCTAAACCTTTATTTTTTAAGATGAAAATTTAGTACTTGCATGTGTACACTGCAGAATTATGTTGTCCGCTGAGTATATTGTGCTTCTGTATTGATTGTTCTCAAATTTTTTTAGATAATTTTTGCTTCCATATTGTTTGAAATGGCTCACATTTATTTCCTTATTTATTAACTCCAAATTGCTCTCATCACTAAATAGGCGGCCCTTGTTTCAAGCCTTTGCTATTCTTTCCATTTGTGCAAGTGCTTAAGCACCACTCTTAAACTGCTTGAAATAAAGCTGTTATTTCTGTTCTTCTGTTATTTTATCTATTTTATTCTGTTATCAGAAGAACATCAGAGCACATTGTGATGCCCACTGCTTGCTTATTGACCAAGTTATTGCTGCTGAATACTGATTCTCATTACAGGTGTGCCCCACTATCCACTGAGGTTCTGTTCCAGACACTCCTGTGGATACCTAAAACCATGGATACTGGGCATGTCTTTTGAAAAGATAAGGGAATATTTTTAAAAATCTTAGTAAAATAAGATTTTAAAATCTGGTAAACTTGGTAAATTAAATTGGGTAAAATAAGGTTTTTTAAAATGTTCCCCAGTCTTTTTAAGAAGTATCCTTTGTATCCATGGATAACTGAAACTACAAATGCTGAATTTATGGATACTGTGCATACTTTTACTATTATTATAGTGAGGTTGAATTTCCAGGATGGAAAGAAATCCTTTTACTTATTTTTCACCATTATATTTCATTAGTTATCAGAGAGAGAAATACGTGCCTTGTCAATAAATTAAAAAATGAGAGTAGACTTGTTGCCTCATTTTGAAGTGTAAAAAAAACCTGAAAATACTGATTAATACTTGTCAGGTTCCAACTCAAAACAGAAGACTTTTAAAAATAGTCTTGCCATTTGCTAAAACTTCAGCAGTCTTGCAGAGGCGAAAATGTTTTGAGCCTTTTCACAAGCCTGAGTATGTAGTGACTCTTAACCAGGGCATGACTGTAAATATCCAGATGTGGCACTGTGGACATAGTTCTAGGAATCCACCTTCAGTCTACAGTTTTCAGTGCAGCTAAAAGATCATTTGGAACTCAATTCCTGCTGAGTTTCAGAGAGTGTGGCATTTTTGTGATTCCTGGCCACAATGAAAGAGAATATTTGTCATATTATAATGTTTTTGCCTGGCTCTCTGTAAAAGTATGTGGATGCCTAAGCCTGGTTTGTTCGTGCCTACACTTTGTTATGCTTTAGTGTCCGGTAAGCCTTGCGTTTCAGCTAGCTAATTCAGTGCTTGTTTGCCTTTCATTGTGTGTTCAGGTGGCTCATAGAGTTAAATACAATGTTCCTGAAAAATTATTTTACTAAATCTGTCATTTGCTTCAGGCCAAAGATGGGGATATTGAGATAAATATTGATTCATCTGGAGTGAATTATGTGCCCATTTTCCTGTCTCAGGCCTCTTGATAAAGAGGAAAAATAAAATGAGAAGAAAAAGTGATCACAAGCATAATTCAAATGAGTAGTCTTTAATTTTCAAGTTAAATAGGATCAGCTAATAACACTAGTGATTTTGTGCTTTTCACTTGAAAAGCAGAATTCATGATTCAGCTTAAGTCAATTATCTGAAAAGAGGCTGCATAGCAATACCTTTCCAGGCACCTACTTAAATACTGTTGAAAGTGTGATATTTCATACCTCATATATTTAAGTTTTTTTTTTAAATGTGATGCATGACCATGTTGTTTGATACACTGTTTTGCTCTGTGGTATAACTGTTCCTCCTTCAAACTTATACTCTAGCTCAAGTAGAAGACAGACCGTATCCAACATCCCCAGACTACCTGGAGATAGCCATTTACTGTGTAGGGGTCTTCCTCATTGCCTGCATGGTGGTGACGGTTGTCCTGTGTCACATGAGAAACACCACCAAGAAGCCGGATTTCAGTAGCCAGCCTGCCGTGCACAAGTTGACTAAGCGCATTCCTCTACGCAGACAGGTAACAGAAAGTAGATAAAGAGTTTAAAAAACCTACTACCCTTCCCCTTGAAAAACAAGCCAGCAGGTCTTTCTATATTGGG
Organism: Cryptoblepharus egeriae; assembly: GCA_030015325.1. Taxonomy (NCBI): domain Eukaryota; kingdom Metazoa; phylum Chordata; class Lepidosauria; order Squamata; family Scincidae; genus Cryptoblepharus; species Cryptoblepharus egeriae. The sequence goes on from JAREYC010000006.1 coordinate 45,891,167, forward strand.
GATAGAGTGTAGATTGAAAGGGCATTGATTTGGTAAAATGAGAGTTTCAGAGTTTAATTTAGCTTGATTTCCCTGACTTATTTGCAAACTCGGTGATGTCAAGAATGCTGTAATGTTTCAGTGGCAAAAGAAGGACTCTCTGCACAGGCTCAGAGTCACACTGGTCTTTAGCTAGTGAGTGGATGCAGAGCAAAGTTACTCTGTTTAACGTACATTTAAGGGGATTCTTGCAGGATTTAAAATCTGGTGTTCTTGCACGATGTGAACTTGGCATCCATCAGTCTTGAAAGACTATAGTATCATGCTCAACGCTGCATGTGAAGCATGAAGGCCTGGGTAGATTGATATGGGGGATAGGCTGTTACCCAAGCAGCAAAACCCCCCCTTTCCACACCACTGAAATAGTCCAATGGAACGGCAGAGCCGATACAGTTGGTTCCAGCTGTGTCACAGAGCTGAGCTAAGGACAGTTAGCAACCAGCTCAAGTAAAGCAAGCTCTGATTTACAAGTAAAGGTGGTCTGTTGTAAATTATTAGCTGAAACTGTTGAAGGTGGAATATGAGAGATTAAATTTCGTATGTGAAGTCAAAGCAGTGTTTGGAGTGTCAGCGAATAGTTAAAAAGGCAAACAGACACACCAGGAAAAAGTTCCAGGTGCCTTCTTTTGAGCCACAGACTATCAAATTAGCTGGTGCCACAGGCAAAGGGATAGAGGAAGGCGCACATAGTCTTCACCTAAACAGAGATAATCCAGTTTACTGAAGGATCTTGACATGCAACATATGCCATAGGGAAGGATGGGGTTCCCCCCTCCATTTCCTCCCTCTGTACTACTCCCAACGGTCTTATGCAAAGCTTGTGCAAAAGCAAAAAGAATTTAGTATGCAGGTCTGGTTCCATAGAGGAAATGCATTTATATATTGTGCAAGTTGTGTGATCCTGCAGTATTTTGGATAGATTTATGAACTGTACTAAAATTTGATTGGATAAGATATTATGTCACTTTTTGCCACTACCACAATAATAGAAGAAGGGCGTACTTTTGGTTGTAGGTTGTATTTTGAATAGGGTCAGAAGGAGAAACTGGTAAACACAATGTGATAATTTTTTTCTTACAAAGTTACATTTTAATTTTTGAAGAGACATTTTAGAAAACCTGGAATCTTGCCCTTTGTAATCTTGGGATTGCTGCCTCTGCACAATTTCTTTTTTTTATGCAGCCATTTAATTGTTCTCATGCAGTTTCTCTGGTGCAGAAATACAGAACTTCTGGTTTGATTTAAAGAGACCATGCAAATGATGTAGCTCCTCTGCTTACGTGGTTCCTGCAAATGAAGGTGGAAGTTATGCCAAATTTGAAAAAATGACACCTTCAGCAAAATAAGTAAACAGGCAATCTACTGGAGTAAGGTGAAAGCAGTGGCAGACTTGGTTGTAGTGGAAGGCACTATTGCCCTCTAACTTCCCTGAAATCTACCACTGATGCAGCATATGTCCCTCACCTAATGGATGAGCTGTCCCTAATGGATATATGCTTTGTGAGTTGTCACTTTCACAGAAGCAACTGCATTATTTAAAACTGAAGTAGACTTAGGGCACAATCCTAACCAATTTAGGCTGGCCTAACTCACCTGGCATATCTTTGTATGGTGGTATGGGGAGGCCAGTGTATGCCTGTACACTGGCCTGACCCCATCAGGAGTGGGGTAGAAGTCCTTTATGGCACTTTTATAACATCCCTAGGTCAGCAAAGGGCTTATGCCTGCCTGATTGGAGATTAGGATCGAACACACAAATAATAAATTTTTAATGTGTTTATTAGATACGTTTAAAATATATTTTGATTGTTTTAAAAAATGTACTGTAGTTTCTCACTTTGACTTATAATTGAAAATGTGAAGATTTTGGAGAGCATACCAGGAAGTGCAAACCAGTTAAGCAAGTCATCATGACTTAGTGCTAGATCATCAGTTGCCAAACAAGCTCAGTTTTCTCAAATTCTGTCCATCATCAAGGTTATATTTAAATGTCTAGTGTTTTACACCATGGAGAGTTCAAAAGGGAAGGATTGTTGATGTGTGGTATCTCTAACAGAGGGATTTTCTCTCTCTAGCTTTTCTTTCTGAAATTTGTATTTCAAGGTTTATAAAAGATCTGGGAGGACTTAGATTTGAAAATGCAAGGATGTCTCTGCACAAGGTTTTATACAGATTCCTATCAAAATATGTATGTCTAATGCAAATATTACTTTCAGGAACTGAATGTAAGTTTGATATGTGGGAATGTGATTTCTAGATGTTTTGATGTCACTGGTTAGTTTTTGTTGTATTTGCAGCAATTTTTGGTACTGTAGTGCTGAAAATGGGAAAAAAAGAAAAAATAATGTCAGGAAAGAAATGTGAACTAAAAAATGATGGAAACCAAATTTTTATTTTGCAGTATATTTTACACTAATAAAAATATTCAATTCCCTATGTCTACACAGGTTTTAACTGGATTTTGCAACATTTTCAAATGCCATGCAGAAATCTTTTGAACTTTGGGTGTCTTTGCCAAAATAATACTAGTTGACTGCTTATTATTTGGAACATTATGAACTGACATGTAAAGATAACTCTCTAGTCATCAAATCTCAGTGTTGTACTGTATATATCAGACTATGCATAAATATTGGCCTTATTTCCTTGATGACAAGTCATACATCATTAGGAACCTCTCCCAAGTTGGCATTTTGTTCATCAACTGGGTGTTGTTCATACTGCAAACAGAAGGTGTGTTGAAAATGAACTATTTAGTACAAGTTTGATGAATTTCACCAGCTAGGGCTCATCGATTAGGCACATTTCACTAGTCTTATAGATTAATAGCCAAATCCCACCTAACTTCCTGCATGGTGATGCAGTGGTGCCAACGTGACATTTGCGGTATCCCATAAGAGAGTTTTGAGGGGAAGGGAATATTTGTTCTCCGATAGTAAACCCCCACTGCCACCACAGCTCAACTAGCATCTGAACTCCACATTAAGTGGTGAAGGTGGATAAGGCCTGGGAAAAAGGGTTAGGAATTGGCATGCAGCAATGCTGCCAAATCTGTCCCTTTCCCAGGCCCAATCCACCCATTTGCCTCCATGTGCCATTCACCCACCCTGCCTTCCTCCTGGTCTCTGCAAAGTCTTACTGCTGGCAGCAAGTAAGGTCCACATAAATCTTACTTATGTGGACCTGGCTGCTTGCAGCTGTGGCCATGCTCATTGACACGGTCATGTTTGTGATAGCAGTAAAGCTCTTTATACTGCTGGAACAGCCCATAAGTGTTGTTTAGGTTGCCCATCTTCTGCCTCTTTCTCTTTGTGAATTTCTTTAGCTGAAAGTGGCTGTTAACTTCTTTTTGGGAGGCTTAAGTTTGGGGCTTTGGTCATGCTGAGTATCTGACTGATCACCTTATTTGAGACCAGAGAGTAAGTTTCTACCAGGTCACAATGACTGATTGTTTGCATTTGGCTACCTTTCAGCGGTGCATCTATTATACCACTTGTGGCCTTTGGTCAGCTAGATAGTATGGATGGCTTGAGGCAATGAGTGAAGTCTTATCTGATAGTACAGAAGTTGAATGGATGAGTTATTCCACTGCTGTGGTTCTAAGATTAAACAGACAAAAAGGCATGGTCTGCCCATTGTCTATAACACTGAATATAACACAAAATTATGAACACATGTGAAACATCGGATTACTGTTTGTTGTAATGAAGCCCATCAGGACTTGGAAAGAGTTCCAAACCTTTCAGCTGAGTTTTAGAGACAGAAAGATACTGGGGTATAGACCACATGTTCTGTGATTTAAGAACAGTGACTCTAAGCCTTTTAGTAGGAGGGCCACATCAACTATCTGACACAGTGTCAAGGGCCAGAAAAATTATTTATTTGTCAAATTTGAATAATTTGTATTATTAATAGGATTGTATTAATAGGATTGTATTAGAGACATTACAAGTCTTGCCCAGGGATTGGATAGAGGGGTCTTGCTGAAGGCCACATTGAGGCTTGTGGAGGGCTGCATTAGGGGCTGGGTTTGGAGACCCCTGTTTAAGAACATAAGAAGCTGCTTTATGCTGAGCTGGATAGTTGCTCTACCTACCTCAATATTTATCAGTCCTGCCTGGCATTAGCTCTCCAGGGTTTCAGACAATGATCTTTTTAAACCTTGCTTGAAGTTGCTGAAAATTAAACGTTGGACCTTCAGCATGCAAAGCACCTGCTCTACCATTGAGTCGTGACCCTTCCCTTTTGCTTTACATGCAAGTTTTCCATTCTTTAACATGAAAGAATTGCATTTTTGCATTTATTGCATATAAATCAATGCCCTTAAAATGTAGAATCTAAAAACTTCTCATTTGTGCCTAGGCAGTTGGCAGAGTCATCCATTGGGACTTCCCAGTATTTCCATGAGGTTCCCAGTATTTTTTTCACTTGTGTACCTGTTGGCAGCCTATTCACATAAACTGTACCCCTTGTATTACCCCCACAAGGCATTTTAATGCCAGCATCACAAGGCAGACCTCCCTTTTCCCATCATTATTCAATTCTTTTTTCAAGTACTTGAAAGGTCCTGGCAAGTACCCTTGGTGGTACAGTTTGGGAACCACTGCATTAGGACACCAAACCACAACATTAATTTTGTAAGGTTAAGATGGGATAATTGTGACATGAGATCAAATTAGCCAGAAGGCATCAAGAGAGGTGTGAATATTAGAGGGAAAGAAGAAGGCAAATAGGGCAAATATGCATGTCAAGAGGAACATTTGCTGACATTATACCCAAAAGGACAATTATCGCTTACTGTATGTTTGTTAAATATCCCTTAATCAATTGTACAACAGAGTCTTATCTAGAATAAATATATGAGATATGTAACTTTGCAGTGTGCTCTATGTTAAGTTAAACTAGACATGTTATTTTCTTTATCACATATTTTCTAAGGCTGCAACCCTCAAGACACTTTTCTGGGAATAAGACCGATTGAGCACAATGGGGCTTATTTTGAGTAGACATGGTTAGGATTGCACTGCTAGTGAATGACATTTCAGGGTACTTCTGATTGTAAAAACATACAAGAATAGATGCAAATTTCTGGTAGCTTTTGGAGTGTTTCTGCTTCGTGTTGAGGTGCCACCACTGTTAAACTGTAAACATTGTAAGGAAATTTGCATCTATTTTTATAGTTTCAACACATTTTTATGCTAAAGTTACAAAAAAGCAAACCAAAAGCAGTGGTGAAAGAAAAAAATAATAATAATGACTTCCAGAGGACAAGGCTACTTATATTTTTAGTTCCTTCTACTATTAAATGGAACTGTTTAGTTTTTGTGCATTAAGGGGTAGAATTTCATACTATTTGCTATAAATCTGAAAGAGTTAGAAAAACAGAGAGTGTTCTGTTTAACAGGCATATGTTACTGGGTTAGTAGAATAGACCTTTTATGTTAGGGTATACTGTACTTTTTCTCTCAAGTTGTATTTCTGAGGGTTTTAAAAAAAAAAAATGGAAAATTGGGTTGTAAATCTGTATTTGGCAGTTCAGTTAAAGACACAGAGAATGTCGAATAGTCTTCTTTGCTTTTATGTTATGTAGCATTAAGGAGTAAATAACCAGCAAGCCTTTGAAATGCTTTTGAAAGAATTAGATCAGGTAACATTTAGTAGCCATTGTGATAGGCTAATGGTGTGTTAAAGAAGCAGGCTGCCAAAGGACATAATTTGTGGTATGCTAGCGGGCTTATGTCACTATGGGTTGTAAGACGTTTTAGAAAACCCTCAGTCAACTCGAGTTATCAGAAAGAGGATCTTTATTCAACACGTGTTGCGCAAACTCCTTGGACTCATGTCCCAAAGTGAGGAGCCGGCAAAGATGGCTGCCGGCCTTAATCTTTTATAGTGGCAAAGCAGGATACAGAAGCAAGAAAGCATTATTCTATTTCATAGGCTGCATTATACAACATGATCATAACAAACAATTCTAACTGGTTTACAGGCAACCATGCTTGGTTTACTGGCGGGCATGCTCAGTAATGTTTGAGCATTTCTTTAGAGTGATCTCACCTCTTCAGGTCACACTGCACCAGACTGGGTAGTATCTTATACTTAGTAACTATGAGCTGTGCTTAGGCCTGGGAGCAAAACTTTTTGTAGTTAACCTACAGCACTGCCATTGTGATCTGTGATACCACAGATCACGGCCATGAAGAAGGCCCAACTGTTTCTGCTTAGCTGAGAAGGTTCAGGCTATAGCAACATTATGCTGACAGGGAGAATTATGCTGAGTTGTGCTTTCAGCTAGAGGTTTAAGGCCCAAGATACATTGATTAACTTTGTGATGCTCAAGGGGTGCTGTAATCAGCCTGGTCAGATTCTGGGGGGCTGGCAGCGCCCCACAGGGCGCAATCCAGAGTAACCACGGGGAGTCCTTGCTCCAGTGTAAGAACAACTTGCTCTGGATTGCAATATGAATTTCCCATAGGTTTTCACTAGGTGGTACAGTAGCTTCGGGTATACATAATCTATCTATCTATAGTATTTATATACCACTTTTCAACTGAAAAGTTCACAAAGTGGTTTACAAGAAAATGAAAAAATTAATAGCTAATTAATAGCTAATGGGTCCCTGTCCCAAAAGGGCTCACAATCTAAAGTGCAAAAAGAACACCAGCAGAAGCCACTAGAACAGACATTGCTGGGGTGTGGAGGGCCAGTTACTCTCCCCCTGCTAAATAAAAGAGGAACATCCACTTGAAAGAGTGTCTCTTGCCCAGTAAGCAGGGGTATCTTGCGTGCTCCCGTAGTTGCTCTGGATTGGAGGGTTTGCTGCACATTCACTCCCACTTACACAGCAACTGATATCAGATTCAGAGCCCCAACTACAAATTTCACTACTGTTGTAAGATTGCAAATACTAGTGACAGTCATGTTGCATTTGTTGGATATGACTGGGCCTGAAGTTCTCTGGGTCTACTTGCTGATGGTTTTACACTCATGCTTGTATTGTTGCTAGTAACTCTGCAGCCAATTTGTTAAAATCTAATGGAAGTCTGAATTCAGAATAAAATGGAGGTCTGAATTTTCAAAAAGCAAGGATAAAGCTATATATAAGTTTTGACTTGGAAGTTTCAGTGGATTCTAAATGCCACCATTAAGGCAGATTCTCACATAACATCTCAGCTGTGAATAACCAAGTATAAAATACACATACATAGTCTGCTCAAGATATTGTATATTGGCAAAATCTAGAGTAACTACAGGAAGTCCTTGCTTCAGTGTAAGAACAACTTACTCTGGATTATATGAATTTCCCATAGGTTTTTACTAGGTGATGCAGTAACTACGGGTGCATGTAAAGTCTCTTATGTGCTCCTGTAGTTACTCTGGATTTGGGGGCATGTGTGCATTCTTTAGAAATGATACAAGATGTGTATACTTTGTCCTTGGATATTCTAATTAGTGCACAATTTATAATGAATGAATCAGTTGATTTGCTGAATGCTTCTAGCTGACTTCATACGTAATGTCTAAATGACATCTGACAAAACTGTTTAAAAGATATAGGTAGGAACATGCAAAGATCCACAACTGTAAACTATTTAGGAGAATCACCAGTGATTTCGGGGCAGAAATTAAGCCACCAGAGCATATCAAAACCTAGCAGCTCATCTGATAATAAGACATGCTTCCAAATGCAGTTTTACACAAGCTGTATATAAAATTCCTCTCTAGGTTTTTGCTGTAGAAAATGCCCTTCACATCTCCTTTGTGAACAGCTTTTACCTTCCCCTGCCTCTAAAGTGTAAAAGTAATGTTATAGCATTGGAGCAGATGTTTTTTGCACTTTTAACATATGGAGCCCTTCCCAGGAAAGTTGCCAGGAAAGTTGCCAGTTGTGGAAGAGGTGGACAGTATCTTGGAGAGAAGTTAGCTCTGTGTAGAACAGAATTAGATGTGTGTACTTATATGACACCGTCCCCCATTTGCACCATGTGCAACACCACTGTTGCACATTCCTCCATGCACAATCTCTCCGTACAGCATTCCCCATGCATACTGTCCCTGCATGTTCACCATCTCCCCATGTGCATCATCCTCCCCATACATGCCATCATCCCCTGTGCACTTTCCCTCCTAGTGCATCAGCTGGATGCTTATCAGTCAGTCTTCAATGTTAAATATAGGACAAAAAGACATTGCACCCCTTTTCACCCCTTAAGGGTTAAATTTCTGAACATAGGTTCTTGGTGGGTGTTCATGTCACAGAAGGAACACCCTCCCCAAATTTCACGCTTCTAGGCCCAGCGGTTTTGGCTGAGTGTTGATGAGTCAGTGAGTCAGTCAGTGAGTGACTTTTCAGTTTTATATATCTAGCTCTGTAGAAACAGAAAATCCCTAAAATAATTTTTCTTTTCTGTTTTTCAGTTAGAGAAATGTCTTTTTTTAAAGTGTGGGTTGGCCCCAGAAGGCCTTTCTCGATCCTGGGCCAACTTGTACTGCTATACTCTTTATCTACGGACAGACTTTTAAAGTCTTTTAGATTCTGTAATACTGAGCTGTACTCCAATGATTCAGTCATGGATACATTACTATGAGAAGGCCTATTCCTTTATCCCTAGGTCATGCTGACTATTCCCTACAGAATGGATTTATCTCACGTATGTAATTTTTGGCTAAAAAAAGAAAAGGCTTGGCAAAGTTGTGCCCCAACTTTTTCCCATAACATGATTATGTGTAACACAGTGCAGTAATGGATTTGTAATTTATTGTAGGTTCAATCACACTTGATCCTTGTAAAACCACAAGCCAATCTTCTCTGTTTAGGAAAACAAATGATAGAACTTTTGAGATAAGTGTTAGTAAATTGATATTGCAATGATGAAATGGACAACTTTTCATGCACTTTTCAGTGTGCATGAGGTTTCACAGAAGGAATCTGTATTGCTCTGAAACAGGTCAGAGTTTACTACTCTGAAAAACAATAGCTGGCTGTAGAGAAACGGACTAAAATCATTCTATGGTAGTCCAAGTTGCTGTTTTCCTGCCTCAGGGGAAAGGACTGGATTGATTTTGTCCAGGTTAGCACTGTACTGAGTGTTTGCCAGGTTTGGAGTTATATTCCAGATTCTCATGCAATCTTCTCGCATTGGTGCTTAAAACATGATGACGATCATTGTACTCTGTCACCTCCTTTTTCATAGAAACACAAGTCTGAGGCTATATTCAGACTTGGTCTGTCTAACTCATTGTTGTCTACATTGACAAGAGCACACCTGTGTTTCAGATGGAAGTCCTTCCTTGCCATGCCTCATCCAGTCAAGGATTGGACCGAGGACCTTCTGTTTTGCAATTTCTCTACCACTGCAAGTGCTGTACCAATGAGTTACAGGAAAAGCCCCTCTTGTTCCTGGAGTTTTTATGAATGTTACAAATGATTTTCTTGGGTCTATTGTGTTGTTCATCAGAAAGCACCTGCCTTGTTTGAAAAGCAAGGCAAATATCCTGAAAATGAAAAATGTTGACTGGCTCAGAGCCAATTATACATCACTCTGACGTCATCAGAGAGCAAATGCTTTCAGACACCAATATGTTACCTATTGCAGTTCCGTGTTTGGTAAAGCTGTAAATGTTCAAATTCATCTTAAACATTTTTGGGCACGCCATAGCAAGTCTTCAGAAAATAATTTTGAGTTGGTTAACGAGCCTTGAATCACCATGAACAGAGGATTTAAATAGCAACTGTCCGGGAGCTCTTTTCCTGCTGCTCATCTATCATTTTACTGAAAATGCTTTCATATATTAGTGTAGCATTTGGAACAAACTGGAAGTTATACAAGATGCAGTTCAAAAATTGCCTTTGATAAACAGCTCTCGGAAACCTGCTGAGAAAATGTAAGATCATTATAATTAATGACAGGGATCTGTGGTTCTGAAAAGTGCGATGTCTAGTTTGGGTTAGGAGGTAACCATCTGCTCTTTTCAAGTACTTCTTGTCAAGTGATGAAAGAAATGTTTGGCATGAGAACTTCCATCTATCCTGCTATCAAGGTAATAGGTTATGGGTTGCAAAGTATTTCAACACCAAGGTTGATTTAAATAAAAACAAAAACTATTCACTTCAAAGAGATCAACTGCAAGAATGGAATGGTAGTTCTGCATCCTATGTGGTGTTATTGTTCGGTCAAAGTTTAACTGAAATTTTTTGCCGGTTTTTGTTGAGTGGTAAGTACTGCGTAGCCAGTTCATGATTTGTGTTGAACCACATTCTTAGAGCTTTCTTGGAAAGTAACCCAACTGAAATCCATCCAGAAAAGGGAAGGTATGGGAGAATCAATACTGCAAATGGCTTTCAGGCCCACTGGGGTCCACATACATGCAGGTTTCGGACTTGGGGGCTTCAGCACCCTTTGCTACTCATACAATCTCTTGTTGCATTGGACAGAAGTACTTCCTTTCTTCATGTGATAAGAAGATAGTGACCAGTTCATCATGTTTTTTTTATTCATCCCTGTTAAGTGTGCTATATGTTGATAGGCTAGTGGAGAAAATATAATGGCTTTCTTTTTTTAAGTGCATATTACAATGATCAAATTCAAATTTTATGTCAGTGGAGTAATTGCTACCCCTAAAAGCTTTCATATTGTTCTTTATTGTAACATAAACATACAATAAACATACTTTATTGTTTTTAATTGTATCCTATTATGTTTTCTATTGATTGCTAGCCACCTTGAGTGCCCTTCAGGGAGAAAGGTGGAGTACAAATCTAATATTGTCAACATTTGAGGTCAGCAATCCATGAGGTCCCTATATTCGCTCCAAACCTGCTTAAAAGGAGGTGATGCTGTTATTCTTTGAAATTCTGCTGATCCTCATAGGAAGCCAATTATAGGTGTTAGAACAGCTGCATGGAATTGTGACCATGTAGACTAATTTTTGTTTTCCATCAATAAAACACCATCCAACATAAGACCAGATAAGACCTTATCATATGATCTACACTTTGCAAGGCTTTTTCTGTAGCCTTCTGAATTAATAATAGTGGCTTCACACAGGCTCTGAACTACTTGGATTCCAATGAACAAAAGATTTTGCTCCTTCATCTCTGTTTAATATTGACACATTGTAAGTAACAATTCCTAAGATTGTCTGGGCCTTTTGCTGACAAAACATGTGCTGTCAGCACAAAGTTGTGCCACTGGCACAACAGGCACTGTGACAACATGTAGGCTGAGGCCACCATCACAAATAGCAGGGGCTCCACACTTGCACCAATGCTGAGTTCCTGGTCAAGCAAATAGGTTGACAGAGATAGTGCTCCAGGGAAGAACTTTTGGCAGGGATCAGGTTAAATTAGGGCTTGTTGAAGGTGTTGAGGGACATATATTGGGAGGAATGCTGATTTCCTATTCCCCATAGACATTCACAGATTTATATCAGCCAAAAAGCTGGCATGGATTCAAGTAGGACAATTTGGTATAGTGGAGTAGGTAAGTATAAGGTTCTTTACTTATCCCTCTACTACTGCCTGGTCCCTGGCCTGCCTATAGCATGCTGCTGGTACTGCTTCAGTACTGGTGCATACTGTTGGCTATCCTTTAATAGGATTACCCTATAAGAGCACTCTCTTGATATCACCAAAATTTACAGAGATCTTGTTAGAATCTGCTCCATGGTTTTTAAGCCCCGTCACTACAAATCCTGTGAAATCCTAAGTGTCTTTCAGAAATTCCAAAGAATTTGTTGTTTGTCCAGATTTCTGTTGAAAGGGTTAATATAGAATTGACCTTTGTGGAGTAATGCAGATTTTAATGTTAAGATTAGGCAGACTTTGTGTTGAGAGACTTGTTAAAAACTTTCAGGACTGAAAGTGGACCAACAACTGTAAGATCTGCAGAGGTATTTTGACTGCTATAAAACATAATCATATTTTTAAAGATGATTATTTAAAAATAATGTTCTTCTTAAACAGTCTTTTTAACCACATTGTTTCACTCACAACTGCCTTACATGCTTATTTTATTTTTAGAAATGTCTCCCTTGTTTATGTAAAACTGAGTGAAAATAATATTCCAGTATAGATAATTATTAAATGACTTATAGTGTAATCCTAACCATTTCAATTCAGAAGTAAGCCCCATTATGTTCAAGTAGCTTACTCCCAGGAAAGTGTCTTTAGGATTGCAGCCTTAGTAACTGAATGGTTATTGTACATGGATGTTGCAAGTCGACACCACACTTCACAGTATAAAAATGTAAAAAAATAAAGGATGAATGAGATACAATTTCATGGAAGAGGTAACATGGGTAACAATTTAAGAAGTTGCTCAGTCAGAATTGTCTTCTTTAAAAAATGATATCTTAATATATAGTTTACTAGCTGAACTTATGCATCATTGTGGAAGTAAAATTTAAAGAATATTTGTGAGCACTGATGGAGTCATGCACCAGCAGGCAACGGGTCCTGGCAGCCACTGGCAGGTAGAAGGCACTGGTGGGGATGGTGCACCACTAGATTATGATAGGCATCAGGGGACATGGCAGGCACTAACGGGCACTAGTGGGCACCTGCAGCAGCAGACACCACCAGCAGACTGGGCACCAGCAGGCTCTGGACAACCCTGCAGTCCACTGTGCATCCCTGCCAGGCACCAGGAAGCACCACTGGGCAGGGCGAGTCCCTGCCAGGTACCACTGGGCAGTGGGCACCACTAGCACCAAATCAGTTCTGAGTGGGTCCTTGCATCACAGAAGGAATATGGTCCCCAAATTTCATGCTCCTAGGTACAGTGGTTGTGGCTGGACATTGAGGAGCAGCCCTTTTCATCCTGTTAGGATTTGAATTTCTAAACATGGGTTCTTAATGGGTGCCTACATCAAAGAGAATGCTCCCCAAGTTTCATGCTTCTGGGTTTGTCGGTTTGGGCTATGAATTGATGAGTCAGTGATTCTTCAATGTTAAGTAAAGGGATGAAAATGTTGCACCCCTTTTCATCCTCTTAGTGTTCTAATTTCTAAAAATTAGTTCTTAGTGGGTGCCTACGTCATGGAAGGAATACTCTTCCCACATGCTGCTGCTTACATTCTTCTAGTTCCAGAGTTTTGGCTGTGCGATGATGAGTCACTAAGGGCAGAATCCGAACCAGTTTAGGCTGGCATAACTTACCTGGCATATCTTCCTGTCGTAGTGTGGAGAAGTCGACTTATGCCTATGCACTTGTCCAACTCTCCCCTCCCCCAGGTTTGGGGCAGACCCAGAAGTGCCTTATGGTACGTTTGTTACACTTCCAAATCAGCAAAGGATTTACACTGGTGCTTATGCTAGCTTAACTGGAGTTTAGGATTGTAGTCTCAGTCAGTGACTTCAGTTTCCTATATAAAGATTAGCAGAAGCAATTGGAAGAAAATGATGACTGTTTGCGTGCTGTACACTAGCTAGCTTTTTCAGTTGCAGAATATCCTTTATTGGCTGGCTTGGTTGTTCACTGTATGCTTACAGTTTGCAGTAACTGGGCCAAGATTACATCTCTTTCTTTTTGCATCTTGTATTCTAATAACAGGTGTCTGCAGACTCTAGTTCCTCCATGAACTCCAACACACCTTTGGTCAGGATCACAACCCGTCTCTCTTCTAATGCTGATGCTCCAATGTTGGCGGGAGTCTCAGAATATGAATTGCCAGAAGATCCAAAGTGGGAATTCCCAAGAGATAAGTGAGTAAAATCTTGAAGTTAGAGACATTTCAACAGCTATGTTTTCAAACATGCAGAATGGGGCTGTTAGATTGCATTGTACTGTGCAGTCACTGTGAATAATTCCCATAAAACTCAGTGAGGCTTTCTTCTGAGTAGATATAAGCTTGTGTTTAAGTTCTGTTATACATTATACTTTTGGTTTGAAACAGTGGAGTTCAAATGGAGTACTGCAAAAGCAATATTCTGACAGCACTTCCAAGACATGATTGCTTATGAAACACCATGCTGCTGTTATCTGAAAGCTGATTCAGTCTATAGGCTTGCATATGCTGCATTCTGCTTTTGGAATAGTACCGCAAAGACTAACAAATGTGTTATGGTAGTGTATGTGCATAGGACTGACTTGTGATGTCCAGAAGAGACCTTGACCTTCTTTACTTAAAGCATTCCTTACTGCCACTGTAATTCCAAAATGTGCTTAGTTCTCTTATGCCATCGCCATACATAGGATTGTTACTATATAGTAAGTAAGGATGCATGTTAAATTTAGAGCAAATGCTAACATCAATGTTTAATTTGTCGAAAATCTTTACACAGATTCAACTGCTGTTCTTATTTTCAGCTTCAAATAATTTGTTCTCAAAATTTATCTTGACTTTCATGTTCATTTATGGCAGTGTTCTTAATTATGTAGATGAAATGTGGTGCCATACATTTCACTTGCCACCTGCAAGATTCTAGTCAACAGTGGGGAGTCTGTCTGCTTCATTCTGTCAGCTTTTTTTCCCCTCTGGAGAAACATTAATGCGGAAAATCTTAGAGCATTAAACATTTAAAAACAGCATTTGGCATAAATGTGGGTGGAGCAGTTTTGTAATGAAAGAGGCTATTTAAGAGCAGTTTATTAGATTGGGGGCTGCAGGCCACAATGACAGGATTGTTATGCTCGCATTAGAAGTACATTAGAAGTACAAGGGGACATAAATTTAACCATGTTCTAATGCAAATGTTTGCTTTCTGCCAAGATTCTAAATTCAATTTTAGCTTCAGAGAACATGCAGCATGATCTCAGCACAAAATATACAACTCTTGAGGCTTTGTGTATTGTTGAAGTAGCATCGGCTTTTCATAACAGATCTAAACCAATGTATACATTCACATTAGCATGATAAAACTGAAAGCTTTTTTCAATTAAAAGACTACTTAAAACTCATCCAATTTTATTTTTAATTGTGGCATTTTGCCAAAGTCACTTAATTTCTTCCATGAGTGAATGAATATTATTGTACTAGGCACATTCTTGCAGCTAGTGGATAGTAGGCAGTAGATTTTGTTGTTAATTCAACTTAATTCCTAACCTGAGATTTTACAAGCAATAATATCTATCTTCTGCTATGGAAGACTAAAATAATAGTAGTCAAACAGCTGCAAAAAATATGTAAGCATAAAAGAGCTGAATAATATTAGTATTTTGGATGTATGTCAGGATATATTCCTGCCCAACAAAAGCTGTCTTTTACAATTAAGTAAGGCAATATGCTCACCCATAATGGTGTGGTACTTAACTACAATCTGCTTCCCAGCAATGCTAAAGACCAAAAGCCGCCTCTGCTAATATGATTCTGATGGCAAGGCATCTGATGCAGACTTGGCATTATTTCTTTTCACAAATGATGTATCAGAAATGGTCAACAATATTTTGTTGTTAATACATGCTACCAGTGGGTGCATTTTAGCCAAAAATAGTAGAAAATTGAGTAGACTGAACAGTTACAAAAAATCTTGACTCAAGCTACTTTGTAAGTAAAGAATAATAAATTTTCCTACGTATTCTTCAAGTAAAGAATACCATATTTTTCCTATATTTTCCTATGAAGTTGTAGGATTTACATCTGATTGCAGATGTAAATACATCAGTTGGGGAAAAAGATACTCTACATATGCAAAAGATGTAGCATTCACCAAAATAAATAGGAACAAAGGAATTTCCCCCTCACATTCAGCTCACTATATTCATCAGCTGGATTCAGAATTTTGAATTGTAGATGCCCTCAGTATTTGTATAATCTTTTAAAAAAAGAATTGTTTGGCTGAAAAAATTAACACACTAAATTATTTCTAAATGCTACATTGTTTTGTAGAATCCATTTTGTCACTATTTTGTAGAATTTGGATTTTTTTCATATGGACAATGCTGGAAAAAATTGAGTCTATAGACTTTTTTTTGTTGAAATCCTTTTGACAATATTGTGGGTGATCCTGTCAGGGGTCCTGATCTCAGATAGTTTCTTCAGAAAGCAAAGCACCAGTATGCAAGAGAAAATGTAACTCCAATGCCTCGTTAATAAAAACAAGGAATGTTAAATGTATACAAATAAACTTTGTGGTCTGCCTGGAAAATAAAGTAGGGGAAAAATAAGTTAATTCTCAGAACTTAGTGATATTCACAGTTTAGGATAGATTAATATACCTTACACTCCACTAACTAACTTTCTAGTGCTAATGCAGCCATGCAAACTGGATGTGTCCTGCATCCTGGAGTGAGGGGCAGTTATGGAGGCCTTATCAAGGAGCTACATCAGCTATGAAATTTGGTTAGAATTGGGCTGTTAGTGCTATTTTTGTGACTGAGAGCAACATACAGAACTTGTAGAGCCCAGCACATGGTAGAGTTAGCCATACAATCTAGTTATGGGGATGCTTTTCCATGTGTATTTTAATCACATACAGAATTTGTGTGTGATTAAAATACACATGGAAAAGCATCCCCATAACTAGATTGTATGGCTATGGCTATAGATTGTATGCAGAAATCAGGGAATGAACTGATACCCCTGTGAGTTCTTTATGACAAATGCATCAGTCAGAATGTTATTGCTGAAAGGATCTTTTTGTTTTAGCTCTTGAGTTCAACTGCCTTCATCATAGCCTGTGTGCTAATCCCCTGTTTACATCCCTAGGTTGACACTGGGGAAACCCCTTGGGGAAGGATGCTTTGGTCAAGTTGTCATGGCGGAAGCAGTGGGGATTGATAAAGACAGGCCGAAAGAAGCCGTTACGGTGGCAGTGAAAATGTTGAAAGGTAATATGGGGAGAAGGAGGACGGTGGGAGGTGGCAGGTTTTGTGAAAGAATGTTTCTTTTGTGGAGCCAAAGTTCACGTAGCTAACCTCAGGTTTCAGCAGACTTCAGCACAGCCTTGAGTCTTTGACAGCTTATTTACCTTTACCAAGAGATATTTACAAGCATGTCAAAATCTTGTTATGACTGTTTATTTCTGCCCTCTTGATTTGATCCACAAGGGAGTCCATGTGCTCCCATTTGGTGGTTCAAAGGCATCTGTAGAATGCCTTTGCCAAATGCATTAGGAAATAAATGATTGAACCTGACCTAGGTTTGTAACCCAAAAAGTCAGGACTAAATGCCAGTAAAATCAATGAGACATCACAAACATAATTAATTAATTTCCTTAATTAGTTTCCATGGGACAAAGTAGTAACTTACTTTCTTTGGATGCAATCTTTTCTTTTAATGTGTGTGAGAGAAAGTGAGAATAACTGTTTATGCAAGACAATAATATGTACAAAATATGGTAAAAGTGAGTTCTCCTCTGGGACCTTGATTTGAAAATAAATACTTTGAATAATGACAAGCCTTGTTAACAAATAGGTATCATTCATCAGGTAAATAAAGCTATTATCCTGGAGATAGGATTAAAGATTGGTCATAAAGAAAGGAAGTGACCATTTACAAAAGAAATACTGTCGTGAGAAATATAGATTGTTAAATGTAGGTCTGGCAGAAAAAGCTCCAAAGGACTGATTAAGTCTTAGGTCAACTGTAGGATATAGGAGCAGCCAGAGACAGGGTTTGCCTGGGAAGGCTCCTGCTCCCTCACCATCTGCTCCCCTCCTTTTATCAGCTTTCAGTCTCCCATCCAGGAGTTATCCAGGTCTGTTTCTGCTTAGCTTACTTCAGCAGCTCTTTGCTCAAGCACCAGACCATACCTGCTGCCATGGGAAGGTTTGCAGAATGGATCAAAGCAGCAGTTGACAAAGAAAAGAGAACTGAGCTGGTAAACTAACTGAGTGGAACTTATTTTGTCTTATGTAGATGACGCTACAGAAAAAGATTTGTCTGACCTGGTGTCTGAGATGGAAATGATGAAAATGATTGGGAAACACAAAAACATCATCAACCTCCTTGGGGCTTGCACTCAGGAGGGTGAGTCTAATTTTAATTTTGCGTAGCTGAAGTGATTAAATTAATGCTGTATTTTTATGTAACACAAAGGACTTGTTAATAATGAGCTGTTAATGTACTGTATATAGTTATTTTGAAATGTTCCAGAAATTAATAACAGTGGCAAAGGGCAGCATTTTCTGTCTTAGTGGATCTGGGGCTATGTTTGGGGTACACTGAGTCAAATTCTTGATTTACCTAGTTCCATGTTGCATATGTTGGCAGTTGTGGGGGACTGGAGTTTGAGACAGAGGGGTGGGCAAGCATCTATATAAGTATTGGCATTCATCAGTCTTGAAAGACTATAGTATCGTGCTCAACGCTATATGCAAAGCACAAAGGCCTGGGTAGACTGATATGGAGGATAGGCTATTACCCAAGAAGCAAGTGATTCACGCCACTGAAATAGTCCAGTGGAAAGGCAGAGCTGATACGATAGGTTCCAGCTGCGTCGCAGAGCTGGGCTAAGGACAGGAGCTCACCCTGTCTTGTGGGGACCCAGGTCTCGAACGCTGGCTGCTGGTTTACAGGCACAGTGTCTTAACCACTTGCACCACCCACAGCCCATATATAGATGTGGAGAAAAACGACATGTCTGCAAAGGCAAGTGAGTAGACCTGCATGTGTTAAAAGAGATTGAGACTTTTGCACTTGCTTAAACTCCACTTTGTTATACAGTGTAGCTCTAAAGGCAAGCCACTAGCAATCACCCAGTGGGTCAGTGGAGCTGTGAATAAATAATATTTGGGAACAACTGCTATACTTACTTACATGGGAGTACCATATATACTCGAGAATAAGTCGTGGCACCTAATTTTACCGCAAAAAACTAGGAAAAACTTATTGACTTGAGTATAAGGTGGGAAATGCAGCAGGTACTGGTACTAGTCCTTTTCCTTGTAGCCTTCTTGGAACTCATAGACCGCAATCCTAAGCGCACTTTCCTGGGAGTAAACCTCATTGAACTTAAGGGGCTTACTTCAGGGTAGACATGCATTGGACAGGGTGACCTGATGCCAACCCAAAATTCCTGCCTGCTTAAAAAATTGCCCAAAATGTTTTTTTTTATTTTTAGTTTTACTTGGTTTTTTGGCCATAACTTTTGATTTTCTCAAAACTGATTTTTGCATTGGATTCTGCTCTTCAATACGAATCTAACGGTATATGACATGATGGAATTCGATCCCGCCACTTTTCAGTTCACCAGAGAATAAGCTGAGGGGGCTTTTGAGGCCCATTTTTGGGGCCCAAAAACTCGGCTTATATTCAAGTATATACGGAAAGTCCCATTGTCAAAATGAGGCTTACTCTTGAATATAGGGGTACAGTTGTGCTGTAAACTTGCTAGGGATGCGAGTGACGAGGGGGGTTTAGAAGTACTGATTTATTGTAGAAAGTCTCCTGTGGATCAAGGTCTTATTTGTATGGACCAATGGCAGTGCACATATTTGTTCCAATTTACATTATCTTGTCATGTATCTTCTTGCTTAAAGGGCCACTCTACGTGCTTGTTGAGTATGCTTCCAAAGGGAATTTGCGAGAGTATCTGCGAGCAAGGCGGCCCCCAGGAATGGAATATTCGTTTGATATTAACCGGGTGCCTGAAGAACAGATGACGTTTAAAGATTTAGTGTCATGTACATACCAGTTGGCAAGAGGCATGGAATATTTAGCATCTCAAAAAGTAAGCCAGTGTTTTAAAAGTATTTTCCTTAGCTTTTCAGTGCCGAGATGAACAATGTGCAGCTTGAAGATTGTAAAAGACGTTTGCAGTTTCCAAATTCTCTTTTGCACATAGAAATCAGCTTTTTTGTATACAATCAGTGACATCAGTTCTGACCCACAGCTATTTGTATCTCTTCTCCTCAGCGATTCTGCATTTTGTAGACTTTCCTCCTTCTTTTCAACAGGGTGATTTACATGTGCAAAGTTATATGTACATGGATCTACTCCTTCTGTTGAAGTGAGAAGAGGATCCTTCAGTACACATAGGAGTTCTTCATATAATCTCCATAACAAATGCTGGGTTGAGATAGAAAACTGTGAAAAGCTTTTTGCACTTAAAAAGCAGCTCAGTGAAGACACAATTTCTGATAGAGCAATGAGATCACACTTGCTGTATCTCTGGACATTCCAGATGTTCATGTGTTGTATGTAACTGTTGAGTAGAACCCAATCTCATAGCATCCAATGACATAATCTTGAATCCACCAAATTTGGAGTTAAAGAATGAGCATATTGGGCCTGTGTACAGTAGTCCATGCACATAGCTTATATTCCAATGTTACAAACATTGCAAAAATCCCAGATTGGATTTCTGGCATCGTAAGATGGGGCAGTAAAAAATTATGTCTGAAACATGAAAGAGTCATTGCCAGTCTGTGTTGACAGTACCAATGGTCCAGTTCATTATAAAGCTGACGTTATACTAGGATTCCTGTGAGCATTTGGTCATTCCCGAGGTAAGAAAGGCACGACAGGAAGCAAGGAGAGTCCCCTTCCTGATTCTCTACATCTCCAAGGCTATGGATGAACCATCTCAGTATTATGATGATAAATGAATATGCCACAATTATACCATAATACATATTTATATAATGAAGCCAAAAGTGTGAACTTCATAGTTGCCAAATACAACCTCATTGCATGACAGACGGTGTCAGAGAAAAGAAAGCATATGATCAAATGTATTAGGGTTTTGTATCTTATTTTTCCTAAACCCTGCTAATGGTCGTTGTGTCATGGTGCTAAAACATTTGGGGATGGTGATAGAGCAACTGATCAACCTTATGAACGTCTTAGGACATTTCCGTCCATGTGAATGCCAGGCAAGAGCCCGAGCTGACCATTCGTTCTTCATGTGTCACTGCACACAGTTTTCAGATGTGGTTTGTAATAATGTTCATATTATGTTCATAATATTTCCAAACTATGTGCTATGTTAGGGTTTGGTAAATTTAGAATCCTAGAATCCTAGAGATGGAATGGACCCAGTAGATCATCTAGTCCAACCCCTTGACTGTAGCAGGAAATCCTCTAGAGCATCTCCAACAGGTGCTCATCGAGCCTCTGTTTGAAGATCCCCAGTGAGGGAGAGCCCTTGGCAATCTGTTCCATAGCCAAACTGCCCTCACCATCATTTTTTCCTAATATCCAACCGGAATCTCCTTTCTTGCAGTTTGTACCCATTGGTTCTAGTTCTGCTTTCAGAAGCAGCTATGAACAAATGAGCCCCTTCCTCCCTATGACAGCCCTTCAGGTATCTGAAGAAGGCAATCATGTCTCCCCTCAGCCTCCCCTTCTCCAGGCTGAACACCCCAAGTTCCCCCAACCTTTCCTCATAGGGCTTCCCTTCCATCCCACTGATCATTCTTGTCGCTCTCTTCTGGACTTGCTCCAGTTTGGCTTCATCTTTCTTAAAGTGAGGTGCCCAGAACACAGTACTCAAGGTGAGGTATAACCAATTTGGTAAATGGATGCAAAAAATATACAAGTAGCCCAGAGTGCTGAATAAATGGTCAAACTTTGCTTGAAATTTTTGACTAATTGAATTGTGGTTTCAAATCTTTTAAAACATATGAAATAATAAGCATTTTTTGCTTGCTAGGTTATTCATAAAAGTTCTACTGAAGTACTGTATTTAATTTGGTAGCAAATATACAATATACTTGAGTAATCAAATTCTATAAGTTATGCATATTAAAAGTCCTGTTCACGGTGGAGTCAGAGGGTTGGAATCAATCTTTAGCAAATCATGTTATGGATTCATGAGTTAAAATATTCATGTGAATAAACTGAGAGCTGCTTTGCCAATCAGACAAAAAACTCATAACCTTCAGATTTCTCTAGTTAAGTTGCATGTTGCTAACATTTACATATATGAGAGAGAGAGAGAGATTCATTTCCCTAAAGGGTTTCTAGGGAATTACATATGCCACTATTGAATAACAGACAAAAATAAGATGCAGAAATTTTTTTTGACTACATTAGTCATTTATCTTCCTTTATAATATTTGCTTATTGAGAAAAAAAAGCTGAAACAGCATATTTGCAATATTCTCTCTTTGGAGACTCACAACTGTTTCTACCACAGTCTTAAGTGATAATTAAGTAAACCTTAAATTTTCCTGTGGTAAGCAGTCCTGAGTGGATGACAGCCCTTCTGCTTAATACACAGTAAGCAGAGTTTCAAGGGCAGCTCTCTTAGTGCTGATTCATGCAGAATGCAAAAGGTGGTGATGTTGACCTGACCACAGCATCATGAGGGAGACGGGAATATGGTGTAGAGGAGAGAATTGGCCACCTAGTAGCACACACTGCAAATAGTGTTGGCCTCAGTCTGTCTGTTGCTCATGATGTCAGAAATCATGATATTGCCCAATGTTTATTTTATAGACTTAATTTCTTAGAACAATAAAAAGAAGCTTCATTTTTTTATAATAGGTTTTTATAACAGGTTGTGTAGATTTTTATGACAATGCTGGGGAGCTGGAAATTTTTCAGCTGAGAATAATTTTTGTGCATAGGGAATATATAGCTGCTGATATGAAGGAGTAGCTGGGTATCACAGTGGATGTGCTTGTGGGGTGCATGGGTGCAGCTATTAAATGGTATTTCTGCACCTTCATATGGAGTTAGAAAATTAAGAAAACCCATGGATTCCTTTTATATTGTCTTGTCTGCAAATATGCCACTTCCAGTAATGTAACTATAAAAATATGGAAACCTATGTATCTCCTTCAGAGGAGGAGTAATGGCACCTTTGAATCAGTGCCATCCCAGAAACAACTGACACAGTGGAATGGCAGGTTTGGCAGAATGTAGGGTGTTGCACAAGACAGCAAAGAAGCATGACTAAAAGACAAAACAGAAATGAATTGTCGCAATAAGGACTGCTCTTTCCTGTTTTTCAATTAACTTCGTATTTGTATATCACCAGTGTCAGGTTGCCATTTATTGGGTACAGTAACAAGAGAGCTGATATTCTCAGGGTGTTTCTGTGATCCAGGAGCTGGATCAGCTTGCCTTGTTCTTCTCTGAACAACAAATGAAACACTGAGGCTGCAATCCTAACACCCACTTAGGCCAGTGTTAAGGCATAGCAGCCTCCCCACAGAACCACAGGAAAGGAGAGATGGGAGAGTTGTACTGGCCTAAATTGGTTAGGATTGCTCCCTAAGGAACTAAATTAAACATTCCCCCCTAAAAAAAGCAAAAATTCAGATTTTATTAGGTACAGATTGTAGGCACACATTACATTATTTTTTACTTTGTTAAATATGGTATTGCTGTGCAGCTTCAGGGAAAAGGTAGGTGCTATTTTTTTAAAAAAGTAGTCTTTATTTTCCCACCAACTGTGCAGACACTTTTGTTGTTTGCAAGGGACAGGGAGCTGATTTATGACTTTTGTATGGAGGCTACTGAACAGCACATACCTTACCTGATAGACCTTACTTGATACCTGACCTGATAGACCTTTGTATGGAGGCTGCTGAACAGCACTTACCTTACCTGATAAGTCTTAATATTTAAAGATCTTGCCCTGTGTGACATTCTACAGTGCAGCATGCATAAGTCTATTCTACCCCTTTTCAGCCCCTTGAGGGTTAAATTTCTCAACATCAGTTCTTGGTGGGAGTTAATGTCACAGAAGGAGCACCCCCCCCCCCAATTTCATGCTTCTAGGTCCAGGGGTTGGGGCAGAGCATTCATCATCCAAACTTTCAACTTTCAGGCTCCTAGGTCTTTAATAACTTTATAAAGAAGGAATTTCAGCAGGAATTTCTTTTCACAGATGACAAATTGGACCTGCTGAAATTCCCTCATCTGCACAATTGTTAAGGTTCAGGAGCCTTAAAGTTGAAAGGTTGGCCACCCCTGTTGTAGAAGTTACTACAGCTTGCTTATTACACATATGAACCTGGCTCTGAACAATCAGTGGAAGACAGCACTGAACACTGGTTTAACATAGCACAGACTGTCCCCAATATTAGGATGCAACAACTGGCCTGTTGGTGTGGCTGTGACAGTGCTGGAAACCTAGCTAATATTTGACTCTTAGGTGATAATCCTCTTCACACTTACCTGCAAGTAGGCCTGTCTAGGCATGCTGTGTAAATTAATAATGAAAGATGTGTCTGAGCTTTGTGACTAGGATCAGACTAAGATAAAATAAGGAATAGTCACATCAAATGTAAATGCCCAGCAATAAAATAGATGCATTTCCATCCCAAAGAAGTAGTTGTCCTAGGGAAAACCCCCCAAAGAATGCATTAGAGCTTTTCTTTCCTGCACCCTTTTATTGCTAACTAGAGAAATGTGCCCACATTGTGAGTGTAAAATACAGTCTGTACAATATCCCCTGTTGCATATAACACCCCCATTCCTTTCAACCCCCATGAGCATGATCTGCCCATGTGCATCAACCTCCCATGCGCCACAACCCTATGCACATCAACCCTGCATGCGCATCATCTGGCCCATGTGCACCATCCCCCCTTGTGCAACATCCCCCCAGTGCATCAGGGACCAGGCACCAAATTGGCTGGATGTTGGTCAGTCAGTCTTTAATGTTAAGTATAGGACAAAAACACGTTGCACCCCCTTTTCAGCTCCTTAAGAGTTAAATTTCTCAACATCAGTTCTTGGTGGGAGTTGATGTCACAGAAGGAACACCCCTCCCCCCAAATTTTATGCTTCTAGGTCCAGGGGTTGGTGCAGAGCATTCATCAGTTACCAATTCTTCAATGCCAAGTAAAGTGAGGAAAATGCATTGTACCCTTTCACCCCCCTCTGTTTGGAATTTCTGAAAACTGGTTATTAGTGGTGCCTCCATCATGGAAGGTACCCCTCCCCAAATTTCACGCTTCTAGGCCCAGCGGTTTTGGCAGGGCGCTGATGAATGAGTCAGTCAGTCAGTCAGTGACTTTTCAGTTTTATAGAAATGGATGATAGAAAAGCTTACATCAAGTTATGGTGTTCATCAACCAGATGGACATCCTTTCTAAGTTAAGAAAGGTCAGTTGTACATTTTTCAAAAGTGCTGATGTAAAGGGAAAAATGGTTAAATAGCAGAAGTCCACTTTGAAATTTTGTTATTAACATTCTCTAGCAGCAAGAAATATTAAGTCCACCAAGTTTTGGTTTTCTATATTAAGCTGTCTTGTTCCTTAAAAACAGCAAGTATGTTAGGTATTTTAGAAGGACTCAAACAAGTTTAAGACTTCAGAATGAGACTATATAGTACACCATATCTAGAGCCTTTTTCCAGGGCAGACATGCCCTGTAACAGCTCCTCTGACTTCTGCCATCTCAGGAGGAGGCATAAATCTGAATAGATCCATAGGTAAAAATGGAAGTGATTGCAAAAAAATTCTGAATCCTAGGCCAGCATAAGTGCAACCCCTGTCTGTCAACCTCAGGATACAACATAAATATGACTGCCCACCTCAGGATATGGCACAACTACACTAGCCCAGTGGGCATGATGTCCTTGTGCTGCTGCCTCTTCAGTAGCAGTTAGGCCAGCCTAGAGGCCTCCTAGCCCTGTGGATTTGGCTTACCTGTCAGGATATGGCCAACTTAGGCCAGCTTAGCTGGATCATTCTCTCTGGCCTGAAGTCAGGATTGCACCCTTAGCTTGGAATCCTCTAAGGCCAATGCAACTGAAAAAGCTTAACTGCATTAATTGAATATATACTGAAAATATTTGTGAAATGTTTTTCAGTAGTAGGCATCAATATAATTTTGTATCAAAAAGCAGAACCATACAGTATTTGTGGATACTGAACCACTCAATGTTTTATTCAGCTGAAGGAGGGCCTCCTCTTAAGCATTAAATGGAGCTATAAGCCTCTCATGCATTTTCTAAGAGATTTCTGTAGCAGTCACCAGGCTAGGTGGCTGGGGATTTGATTGTAATCTTTACATTTTTTAAATGCTCTCACTGTGAAGGTGGAAAATAATTATTTGGTACCACAGCAAACAATAGGGCTGTGTTTCAGTGGTAGAAGATAAAATCAACAGGTTTAACAGGTAGAAGAATTTAAATTGATTTTATTTTAAGTAAAAAAGCTTTTGTAGATCAGTCAGTACATGACAATAGGAACATTTAGAGTTGTCAAATCTTAGAAGGGTTGGAGAGATGTGATTTCATTTGGAGGGTTGTGGAGGGTTGGACTTCATTTCTTGGACCCCAAATCTTGGAGGGTTGTGACTTCATTTCTGGGGAGTCACAAAAAGCGGGTGCTCTCATCTTGGGAATCTGGCACTGGGTGTTGCCATCTTGGAATGTGAATACTTTCTTGGGAGTAAGTCTGGACACTTGGTATATGCTTTCAAATTCTGCTTCTGCAGACCTCCAACCTCTGGACTTACAAGCATGCTTATCAATTTCTGGAAACATCACTTTCCCCAATATCTGTTGTGATGTGCTAAGTGCTGTGTTTTTTCACATGCTTTGTTGCTAGACAACCCGGTGATCTTGAGCTGGGCATTAATAGATGTAGGATATTCAGCTTGGGCTCCCGTAATTGAACTTTGTCCAGCATTTGTGTGAATCTGCAATATACCCACTGCCCTGCAGTACAGGGATATTTCATGCTGTTCCCTAGGAATGTGCAGAAAATGGGAAGCCCTCTCTATCCATGGATGATGGGAGTCCTCAAAATCCTTTGGATCAAAACAAATCTCTCTTATCTTTATTGTCCAGAGAACATTTACAGTGTTCAAGCATAAGTGTTCTTCTCATTGGATTACACTGGCAGATGAATTTGGACAGCTAAGAAATTTAGTAACTGAGAATCTGATTACAGGTGGTTTGCATGTCCTCGATTGAGTATATTAATATTTTACTGTTTTCTTTTCAGTGCATCCATCGAGACTTAGCAGCAAGGAACGTTTTGGTAACTGAAAATAACGTCATGAAAATAGCTGACTTTGGGTTGGCCAGAGACATCAACAATATAGATTATTATAAAAAGACCACTAATGTAAGTGGATGGCAGTCTTATCGCTTGATCCAGTATCTTCTTTCAATGGTGCATTTAAGTATGGCAAATGTATTCCTAATGGACTTCTTGTACAGCAGCCTAACTTTTAATCAAAGAAATGAAAATAATAGGCAAGTGTGTAAGGATTCCGAACCCCTTTTTACTAGGAAAAGAAGGTTATCTGCTTACACAGCTTGGGAGAGTATGTGTTACATGATGCTTTTTAAAGGATAAGGTTTAGCCTTTGCTTTTTATGGCCTTCATGAAACTTGTAGCACATTCTTTTACTGTTAGCTAGATACGGAATATACATATAAATGTGCCGTTTTGTAATCAATGGATGATTTTGTGGAATGCACCCATTATGTAATTGCTAACATTTGGTTTTACTTTGCAGAAGTTTTACATTACCCACAATTCGGTTTTGGTTTTGGAGATGTTTTGTGATACACTTGGCAAATCACTGGTTAAAATACATGCATTCTGTATTCCTTTTGTATGACCTTACTATGGGCAGCTCCTTGTATTGTTCTGAAACTACTATACGTTTGGCACAGGAAACAGTCCCAAATTTAGGAGGCTTAAGTTGTGGGTTCACTCTGGGTATAATGATAAATCATGGCTTGTTATATAGAAGAGTCTTGCATTCATGCATTCCTTCTTCCTCTTTTTCCTTCCGTCATCTTTGTGACTGGAGATTGGAAGCATTCACTTCTAGTTTGCAGCAAGTCATCATTTTAGCCTCATCTAACTATCTTTAGTTTGCATAAACCACACTATATTCTCAAGCATCTTCTAAACCAAAGCTTTTATTTTGGTTTGTGCAAACCACAGTTTGTTGTATTTGTATAAAAGAGCATGTGGTTTGCAGTGCACTTGAAGCAGAAGCTTCTAATCACCTCCTCTTGTGACAAAAGATTCAACTTAAAGCTGCTGCTGTTCATTCTTATTAAAGCAAACACACACACACACATTTTGCTGTTGAATCTAATGTGAGTCACTATGAATATATGAAAGTATTTTTCATGAGCCTAGAAGCTGCAATCCTAATCTCCAGTTAGGCTGGCCTAAGTCCTGCAATGACCTGGCGGTATCAGAAAAATGCTGTAAGGCACCATACTCTGGGTGGTGGTGGTGGTTAAGGCCACTGCACAGGCATACACCAACCAACACTATGGAAAGTTATGCCAGATGAGTTAGGGTGACCTAAATTTGTTAGGATTGCACCCTTAGCTTATCATTATATAAGCTCCTGTTTGATCCATTTTTATATATTGTATCACTTTTCTGAGTGTGTTCCTTTTTCTAACCAAAAATATTAGGGGGCATCCAGGGCTGAAGTGGATTCTGAGCAACTGGAGGGCTATTTTGCAAAGAAATCCTCCTCTTCTATGCTTTTATGATCACAGTTGTTCTTTTCCCAAATATCCCATTCCCTAATTCAGAGTATACTCTAGTGTACCCAGTTGAAACTTAGCATTGTGTAGTTTCAGTACAGGGCTGAAGTTTCAAGAATTACGCTTTGGGACAGGTTGATAACCTTCTTATAACTTTCATTCCTAAACACTTGAATATTAAATTCTGATTCCACACAGTGGGAATCACAACTGTATTATTCAGCCAAGATACCTACTAACGTGGGAGCTTAATTTATCACATTGTCAGGAACTCTGTGTTACTTTGATGTAATATCATCCTGTCAATATTGCAGTTTTTGAATTAGTGTTTGCCAGTTCATTGCTGAAATTGAACTAGTGTATAGCAACCCTTTTGTTAACCACATTTTTGGATTTTCTATTGTACATGCAGGGCCGGCTACCTGTAAAGTGGATGGCACCAGAAGCTTTGTTTGACAGAGTGTACACACATCAAAGTGATGTGTAAGTAATAATTTACAGTCTTTTTTTTACCATGAAGGTGAATGATACACAATCAAAATAAATTCCTCAGATTAATATAGAACCATTTTTGCCATCTTTAATTTTTTTTTAAAAAAATTGTCCAAGCCAGGGTTTTATTCTGATTGATTGAAAATCTTCAGCAAGTTTTATTTTATTTTATTTTGGCTGTTTGTTAATTGTAATCAAAATGGAATCTTTTTCCTCTTAACAATATTACACTGATTTTAGAACCAAATGGACAGGTGCTACTTGCAACGTTATTCTTACCTCACCCATTCTCTCAGGAATATTGTCGCTGTTGATTAAGGTTTTGGTACATTTTATCTCAGGTTTCCTCTCTTTGCCTTTCTGAAACTCTTGGTTACTGTTTCATTTCCAAGTAACAGACGAGAGAGTCGGCAATGGCCTTAGAAAGTGAGGATTTTCTGGAAGACTGCAAACCAGTGCTCTGTTACTAATCTTGCTGGCTTCAGAGCACATGAAAGGTGGAAAACACTGACTTCCTCTTGTCACTGCGGAAGTTTCCTTCCCTTGAACCTTTCTTTTTAAACAGATGTATGACTCCAAACCATTGTTTTAAATGGGGTTTCTTCAGATCCAAAGGAATCTGAAGTTTCTGCTCCTCGAATTGTCAGCCCTAAAAACCTGTGATTTGTTTATAAAGTGCATAGTTTCTTGTTACTTAAAATGTAAGAACTGCGCTATAATCACTAGTAGCTGGAGGAGGCAGCAACTAGGAAAAAGAATGTAATCACGGATGGCTTCTCCACAAAGCTTATATAGGCTGCAATCCTAAAGACACTTTCCTGGGAGTAAAACCCATTGAACAAAATGAAGCTTACTTTTGAGTAGACATGATTTGGATTGTCCTCATAGGCTGCAATCCTAAACATACTTTGCTGGGAGTAAGACCCACTGAGCACACTGGGGTTTACCTTGGAGTAGATATGGTTAGGATTGCACTAATAGTCATCTTCACAAATTGTTTTCCTTCTCCTTTTCAGCACCATATTTGCCCCTTCATATTAAAAGTCTAAGCCAGTGTTTCTCAACTCAGGGATTATTTAATCTCTCCCTAAGTGTTTTCAGGTGAGAAGTTGGGGCCCCTTAAGATCATGCCCCTGCCCCCCCTTCAAGGTGAATGAGGATAATTTTCTGCCACCCCCGAAGTGTCATGCCGGGCTGTGCAATTCAAGCAGAGGCTTGAATCACACCAAAAACTTTCCCTTTAACTATCCAGGGGGAGGTTTGCAAAGCAATCTGCAGAACTTCACAGTGCTCCCCACACATCCAAGACCCTTTCAGAGCCTAGCAAGTTGACTGAGGAGGCAGAATATCACCCCACCCCCTGGAGCAGAACAATCTTTACAGTCGCTTTGCTGCTTTCCCCCTTCAACATCCCTTAAAGGGAGCAGGGGGACCTTTACATGAATAGGGAGATGACGACGATCCCCCCCTGTTTGAGTAGCACTGGTCTGCTTCTGGCTTGACAACTATGCATAATGATTGCACATCAGCTTCCATAGCCTGAGAGAGGGAGCTGAGTCAGTACCTTATCCCACATGCCTTTGCTTTATCCAATCCCACCTTTAATAATAGTTGAGTGAACTAAACTAATTTCCTTGTCAGTAAGTATGGTTAGGATTGTAACTTTAGAGTGATTTTCATACACTGTGCCATGGCACATGAGTGTGCAACCTACAGTCCATAGGTGTGCCACTAGAGATTCAGGAAGGATCATTTATTAAAAGGCCATTGGAGGATGTGAGTCCCCTCTGCTTGCAACATGATATGAACCCCCTTCTGCTGGCAATTTGACAAATTTAGTGCCTTGTCAGTGTGCTGTGAGATGAGGAAGAATGAAAACACACTACCTTGATCAGCTTGCTTATATGTGGGCTAAAGTCTCAGCATGCTCTTATTTAGATCAATTGTTTTAGTAGCATTACACATTTTTTTTTTGTTAGGAATTGAGAGTGATTTACATATTATTCCCAGGCCATTTTTGGAACAGATCTGCTTAATCTCTCATCCCAGACAATTCAATTTAGTGCTTTTTCATCATGAGTTATTTCCTCAAACATAAGATTTTACTGATTCCCATAAGATGCATGAAAATTTTTTAGGCAGGGTGACATCTGTTATTTCACCCATCTTCTGCCACAAGAAATGATGGAAAGCACACAAAGATCAGTGGAGGTATATACCTGAACAGGTAGAGATTTAGGTAAAGATAAAGGTGTCCCAACAGATTACCCTGCTAGTTGTGACTGACTCTAAAGGTGGTGCTCATCCCCTTTACAAGGCCAAAGGGGCAGTGTTATCCAAAGACGTCTCTTGGTCATGTGGCCAGCAAAACTAAACACTAAAGGCATGCAGAATGCAATTAACTCCTCACCAAAGTGGTACCTATTTATCTATTTGCATTTACATGCTTTCAAATTGCAAGATTGGGCAAAGCTGGTCAAGTAATGGGAGCTCACTCTATCATGTGATACTCGAGTCTTGAACCACTGACCTGCCAACCTTCAGGATGGCAAGCACGATGTCTTTTAACCACTGAGTGACCTCAGCCCATACGTAGATATTTACTGCTGATGCAATAAGTATCTCCAGTTTGCAAGGGTAAATTTGTCAATGTTTTTTGGTAAATCCAGTTTGGTCACATTTTTATTCCTTTTATTGTTCCCTAGATGGTCATTTGGTGTGCTAATGTGGGAGATCTTCACTTTAGGAGGGTCGCCATACCCTGGAATTCCAGTAGAAGAGCTTTTTAAACTGCTAAAAGAAGGGCACCGAATGGACAGGCCTGCTAATTGCACCAATGAACTGTAAGGACTCTGCCTTGCTGGACCACAGATATAGAGTATAAGTTTTTGTGGGTGAACTGTCATGCATTTCAAAAACACTACTATGCCAGTTCCTGAACTCTTGTGTTGGACAAGAAGGTCCAAAATGGAGCCTCTTAAATTTTGCTACAGCAAAGTAGCTGTCTTGAAGAGACCTTTTGTTGGGGGTAAGGGCTTTCCTTTTTCATTCCCTTCCCCTGAGGTAACTTCCAGCTGCATCCTGGTGCTTGCTGGATACAGTGGTAGCTGCTTTGGCACCATTGCTCCAGCAGGTGCCAGGAAGCTCAGGATTGGTCTTCTTTTCAAACTTAGGAGTATTCATTCTAATGGTCTTTATTCAGCCTCTTGCAGCCATAGATCCATTGAGAGCAGGCTCTTGTTTGCTTTAGGTGATGAAGACTATATTTCATTTAAAAAAAATACCTATGACCTCATATTAAAAAAAATTATCTTTATAAGTACTCCCGTGGCTGTCACTTACAAAATCACTTTCCTTGACACTGTTAAGAACAACCCATGGTTCACAACCTCATCTTGTCACTAGTAGTAATACACATGACTTCTTACTGTGTTGCCACCTCCAGTACAATCTGATGGCCTTTTTAGACAATTCGGAAAACATGTTTATATTTTATACTATATTCACATAAGCCCTGATCTAATACCAGAAGTCTGAATTTCAGACCCAAAGCAGGCTTACTTCTTTTAAAAATTCTTCAAAAACCTTAACGTTATATGCATGCTCTAGCTCTGTAGTTAAAATTCACAAAATTGTGCTGGCATGCTAGTGGAGGTGTGTGGAGAAGAATTAGCTTCATATATGATGCTTATTGAGACTTCAGCTGCAATCCTAAAGACACTTTCCCAGGAGTAAAACCCATTGAATTCAATGGGACTTACTTTTGAGTAGACATGGTTAGGATTGTACTGTTTCTCTTTCTATGTCTTCAATACCTTCGGATAACAATGCAAGACATCTTTTAAAATTCAGATTGTTAAGGTTATTCTGTGGGGCTTATGATAATTCTTGCTGTGATTAGATATCTTAGTTAACTGATTTTTTTTGCTGTTTAAATTACTTCCTGTAAGTCATCTCAATCACCATTAGAAGTGGTTGTTAAAAAATTACAGAAAACTGATCAAAATGATGTTGATCATAACTATAATATCCCTAAAGTTGTTATTAATGATAAATATGTATAAATACAAATGGAGATTGGTGATGAGAACTATGGCAGTTCTCAATCCTATATTTCTTAGGTATGTGTACAGTGACAAAGAGCTGTGTTCATTTGCTATACTTTAGGGTACAGAAGTAAAGTGCTATACTTTAGGGTACAGGGTAAATGAAGCATATGAACACAGTCAACCTCATACTGAACTGCAATGAAGTATTGCAAATATGGAAGTTGCATGTTATATGTAATCAAATAGATACATAACACAGTGAAATGCTGGTTTCCACAGCTACATGATGATGAGAGATTGTTGGCATGCTGTGCCTTCTCAGAGACCGACTTTTAAGCAACTTGTGGAAGACTTGGATCGAATCCTCACTCTCACAACTAATGAGGTGAGTAACACATTTGATCCTCAAATACAAATTTGACTGAATGGCTCATGTGTAAATGCTATGAAACTCTGAAAATTATAGGGATATAATAGTTCTACCATTAAACTTAATAAAAGCTCTAGTTTTCTTTAAAAAATGTTCCTGGTGAACTTGAATGTATGCAACACAATCAAACTTGGTGTATATTAAATTGCTTGTGGTATTTCATCAAGTTTAAAACATAGAATCCTACAGAGAATGTGAGAAAGAAGTAGTTAGGTAAGATGTGGGGTGTGTGAGTATGTGTGTGAGAGTGTGTGTAAGAATTAAGCTTTACATGAAAAATTTAACATTTATGGTGCCTTTTGGATGATTTATTTAGTTAACTCTTAAAAGCAGTTGAAGAATAGCAGTGTTAAAACTAGCACAATAGATTCACAAATAGATTCACAGAGTTCTTTTTAAATTACTAATGGAGAGGGAGTCTCCTTCAACTTTTGCTAAGTGAGGTACTTTCAGGGACAGCCTATTGTTTCATTTGATCACAAAAAACTCAATGAACATGGTCATGGTCATGTGAATGGCTCCTGAACATAGGTTTTTTGAATCACATGAATATGATATATCTTTAGGTGTTCAGATGTCTTCCTCTCTTCATTTGTGCCAGAAATTTCCTGTTCTGTCATGATCTTAAAAGCTGTCATACTAATTGATAGGGTGGAAATGATTTCTTTTGAAGTCAATAGGAGATTTGTCACTGATAGTGGAGGCGCCATCACTTTACCCCATGCCTATAGATAGATTCATATTGTCTCTGGATAGACACAGAGATCACAGAGCCCAGACATTAAAAAAAATACTCACAGGATCTGGAAGTAATGTTAGATCAAACGTGCCCTATAGCCGGATCTCCCCCCCCCCATCGTATGTTTTGCTCCTCTTTATTTTATAGAGAATTTATCATTGTCTTTGTAAGAGTAGCCATCATTTTTGTTTTGCTTTTAGTTAATCATGAAATTTGTAAAATGCAGCTTTATTTAATTGATTTTTCTCATCTTAAAATCATAACTTGCAGTTTAGCAAATGAGGAGATTGCATTTAAATGAATACAGCTGCTCTGTGGAAGTTGAAAGAGAAGAAGCATTTCAAGGAAAATAACTTTATTCTCCTGCCAAAACTGTTGTTTCTAGAACTTTTGTAGTTCTTTGAATTCAGCTGATACTGCTTCTCTTTTTTCTTTTTTTTCATGCCTCTATTCAAATGCATTGGGCACAATCACAGGGAGTTTCTCCTGTGTAACTCTCATTGAAATGAATGGGAGCTGCCTAAAAGCAATACTTTGATAGAAACTGACTGAATTCCATGAGTTTGCACAAAAAAACCGACCAAGTTGATTGTGCCACGCAAAGAGTCATGCAGGGGTGAATATAATGAGCAAAAATAGAGTGTACTGAATTAACGTGTCTCATTCCATTAGATAGTGCTTGAGATACTCAGTTCAAATGCTTGTGCATATTAAAATTGAAATATGATATCATAAAACACAAAATGGTCAACTTAAATGGATATTGGAATGAAAAGGTCTCTGCAAATCATTTCCATGTGCTGAACAAAAATAATTCAGTGTAGGGTGAAATTTTGTTTTTATCATCATAAGCAAAAAAGGCTGCTTTTGATGTGGCTGGTGTGTAAGTTTCAACAGCCGTGGTTAAATCTGATGTTGTTGGAACAGACATATCTGTCTCAGAAGTCCTTTTGGGGAGGGCTGTTCCTTTTTCACACTCCTCTCCTGACTTCTAATTTTATGAGTTGTGTAAGAAACAGTCAGTTCTGAAAATGACTCAACATAGAGTAGCCTCAAAGTGTTCTTTTTTTTGTTTATGAAACATATGTGCTGCACATCACTGCTGAATCATGGGAAACAGTTGGGCTTACTTCTGTGGCTATTTTTGGTTTGTCTTACAGGAATATCTAGACCTCAGTGTACCACTGGAACAGTATTCACCTAGTTACCCCGACACTAGGAGTTCCTGTTCTTCAGGAGATGATTCTGTTTTTTCTCCCGATCCTATGCCTTATGAACCTTGTCTTCCTAAGTATCAACACATAAATGGCAGTGTTAAAACATGAAAAGAACCTTCTTCTGCTCCAAAAAAAGGAACACAGATGCAAGAATGTCTACCAACCATGTGAAAATTGAGTCTTCAGGCACACAAGGATTTTGTTGTACATATGAAATGTAGGGACCAAAACAGACCCAAAATTGCAAAATGTGTTCTGAGCATATGGAAATCATTTTCTACTTTGGACCGCCAAACGTTTTCAGAAGAAGAATTTTATGGGCCACATATGGACACAAGTTGTTGGATGGGTGCTTGGGCCTGAAAGCTGCCACACATTTTCTACGTTTGATGGACCAGTTGAACTTGAGGCAAACACTGGGTCAGCCTTCCTTGTTTATTTTGTAATATTTGAAGAAAATATATGATGACACACAATTACAGAGCACAAATGCAATATATAGCTGGATGTATGTAAATATAATCAAATATGTATAAATATATATTATATATTTACAATGAATTATTTTTTGTATTGATTTAAAAAAAAATTGATGTCCCACTTTACCAAGCAAATTAGTCTCCTTTTTTTAAAAAAAGAAACAAACACACACACACACAAAAACAGCTGTTTGTAATATGCTGTTAATTCATAAGACTTTTCTTAAAAACAAAATCACCATCCAGAGGTGGAATATATGTTTTGCTTTCAGGGAAATGGTATGTCATTAATTTATTAATTAATTGGTAATGTACAAAACAATTAATCAAGTTGTGTTATTTTGTAATTTAAATGGCATTTCTATGCAGATGGCACAGAGAACAAGTGGATATATTGCTCAAACCTTGCTAGTTGTGAGACTTTTTATAAGAGAAAAATATTTACAGAATATAACTAAACACAATCCTATGTCTACTCAAAAGTAAGCCCCATTAGAGTTTAATGGTTCTTACTCCCAGAAAAGTGTCTTTAGGATTGCAGCCTAAGCTTGGGAGTAAAGGTTTTGATTAATTTGGGTTTTTAAAGTTCAGTGAGACACTATTATTCTAACAAAAGACCAAAATTCTCATCAGTCTTCTTCTTTGAAGTGTCCTGTAACAAAAGATAATTTTGCTCTTTGTCTCTGCAGTGGTTGAGCTGTTTTGGTTTCATGCATTACAGTTCCTCTGGGGTAAAACCAGAACCACAGTCCCCCACATATAGGGTTGCCATAATTCTCTTCTACAAAACCAGGACAGGCCCCAATGTCCCATTTGCCAGTATGTGGACGCAATCCCCCAAAATCGGGTTGTCCCTGGGACATACTCAAAGTTACCTGCTTAAAACTATGCCACAGTTTTTAAAATTCTCTAGTTTTCCATTTGCATTTCTTTCTGTGCATCATCAAGCTAACCAACTGTGTTCACTGATCTTCCAGAAATGCTTGCACAATATTTTCATCTAAGGCTAGTTATCTTTCAAGGGTCTTCTGACACTCTTGTTTCCCTTAATGAGGGAGCCGGGGTTGTCGTAGTGTCAATTATAGAAATTCTCATTGGAATCCTACAACCTTTTGAAAAGGCTTATTATAGCTACAGTACAGCTTTTTGAACCATTCTACTGTGCCAGGCATAAGTACTGATATCTGGCCAAAATATTTTCCTGAGTTTTCTTAAATATGTCTCAGAATGTTTTAAAAGCACCTTTCATTACTGGTGTGGCTGAGCGATATTAATACAATTCATATTGATTTTGCATATTTAAAAATGGGGGGAGGATAAAAGTGTTGAAATCTGTTAATTTTTGTACTGACAATAAAAAAATATTTCTACCAATATTAATGTTAACATTACAAAATAAATGTCACGCATCTTATTTTTTTTAATCATTTGTGTCTTACAGAATGGTTTACAGAGTCTCGTTATAATGGAATCATTTATAGAACAGAAGCTCAATAAACACCATACTGGTTTATCTCAGCTAGTTCCTAACCTGTATAGTGCATGGGGGTTGCTTATATTTGACCCAATCAAATATTTTACAGGAGTAAGAATAAGGAGTAACAAAATATATTTGTTATTCCTGTTAAATACTCATGTACATGCAAACACCCAAAAAATTATTATATTGCATTAATTTAAATTTTAAATTTTAATCTTTTGTTTTAGGTAATATGAATTGGTAAGCCTGTTAAAATTAATTTTGAGATAAAGTACTTAACTTAATTAGTCTAAAATGGAACAAAAGAAAGCTGGAATATTTGAATACTTTGAATTATCTCAAGAAAAAAAATGTCTTCATATGTCAATTGATGAATGGAGATAAGCCATGCAATTCAGAAATCAATGCAAGGAAAGGAAAAGGAGGCTATGTACCCACCAGGCCATCCAATTTAAAATGCCATTTAGGGCACAATCCAGAAGTGCACTTGGGTTATCCTATATATCAATGGGCTGACAAATGAGATTTGTCAGAATTCTTCTTCCTGGGAGGGTACCCAGGTTCCCCAGTCTCTATACCAAGCTGAGTAAACCCGGAACACCCTCCACCTTTGTATTAACTGATTCAATATTATTAGACTCAAAGGTAAAGGTTAGTGAAGGAAGGCATTGCCATAGGCGAGCCACAAAGCAAAGAGAAACACACGTAGAGAAGGGTAGAGAAGAACATACCCCTTTTCCATTGTCAGACCCCCACCAGTATAGTCAGAAGTAACCCTAGAGGCGAGGATCAAAGTAAGTGGCAGGCAGAGCATCCTCCCTTTTTCCTTCAAGAACAGGAGTTTCACAGGTATGAAACTCCAGTTTTCTCAGCAGGTGGGAGAACGCTCCTAACCAACAGGATATAGCCAAGCAGTATCCGTCCGAAGGAAGTGTGGGAAGACCCGAAGACCTAGGCCACCACCACTTTCTGTAACTCTCTCCCACCAAAAGCCGCATCAGCTGAAGCTGCTTGATCGATCTTGTAATGCTTTGTAAAAGTAGAGGGGGTAGACCAGATGGCTGTTCTGCAGATGGATTCCAGAGAAGCCATCCCCTCCAAGGCAACTGAAGTAGCCGCACTATGAATTGAATGGGCAGTAATACCGACAGGAGGAGTCTTTTCTGAGGACAAAAATGCAAGGGCTATGGTCCCTTTCAGCCAGTTAGCCAAAGTAGAGAGGGAAGCACGCTTACCTAGAGATGATGCTTTAAACAGGAGAAAGGGACTATCAGTTTTACGTGTCTAGTCCTTTCCAAATAATACTTCAAGGCACTTCTAGTGTCTAGTTTGTGCCAGAATGCCACTGTGGTACAAGAAAGGCTAGGGCAAAAGGAAGGGATAACCAATTCTTGGGCCCTATGCATCCATGAGTTTATTTTGGTTATAAAGGATCTGTCCATAGAACCACCCTATCCTTGTGAGATGTACACAGGGCTGAGTGGGCTCCTAGTTCCAAGACCCTACGAGTGGAAGTGGACTTCCCAGCTTGGAAGGAAGGAGGTCCTGATCATTTGGATTTCAACAGGGCAGTTTCTTTCCCATTTTGGCTTGGGGCATCCTGCATTACGGGGCTTGTAAGCTGAGTTGGAGGGACGAAAGGAAGAAGGCTTCTTCTGAGAAGGCTTCATAGAAGATGGAAGAACCTTTGCTTTCTCTTGATTTTCAATCAGCAAAGGCTCCTGATCGTCCCCAGAGAGCTTACCTCCCTTGAAGGGGATGTTAATAAGACCCTGCATCGCCCTCCTGTTGGCGCAGCCAGATATGCCTCCTGGTCAGGACCCCCTGGTCAGGACCTGGTCATGGATCTCACTGAAAGCTGAAGTGAGTCATATGCGCAATCTCGCCACTGTGGAAGCCAGAGCAATCTTCTTGAGAGTCCTCTTGGCTTTCCGAGACACTTGTTTGTCCTCAGCTGCTAGCTCCTCAGCCCATATATAGGCAGCTCTGGAAAAGACAGAACTGGTAACAGCCACTCTGAAAGAACCACATTAAAATTCCGTTTCAGGACAGACTCCACCTTTTTGTTGCAGTTGTCCCTAGGGCCAGATTCGCCCTCAGAGGGCAGAGTTGTTGCCGAAGAAACCACTACCACTGGGGCGTCAACCAGAGGAACCTTGAATTTAGCCATGAAGGGATCTGGCAATGTATAATTTTATTGATGACCCTACTATGGTGCCTGGTGTGTAAGAAATTCTCCCACTCAGCAGTGAGTACTTTCTTAAGAGGCTCCGGAAGGGTACCGCTTGAGGCTTTGGAGGACCCTAAGGGTACATTTTGGCCCACGATGAGAGAGTGGTAGGCCTCTAAGGAGTTGCTGGCAACTCTAGATCCAGTATGTGGGCAGACTTGCTAAGCACTCGGGGAAACAACTCGGTGGGGAATAGCCGATCCAATTTGTGAGATGCTCCTGTCTCCTGGTCCTTATCACCCAACAACTTCCCCTCCTCCTTTTCCGATTCAGATGGGAAGGAAAGAGAAGAGTCCTCATTACCCTGGGCATGCAATGGTACAAAGCCCCTAGACCCCTTGCATGGGGGAATTACTTCCTCCGATTTGGAATCAGATACCAAATATTTTGATTTAGTGCATGGGGAAGGTGACCTCTTCTGCTTTGCTTTGCATGGTTGGTCTGACAATTGGGGGGATGCCAAAACCTCCTGCAACTGCTCCTTCAGAGCCCCTTTCATAGCCTCTTTAATTATCTCTGAGGCTAGATTTTGATAGGGTGGTGCCTTTTTTAAAACTCCTGGGGCCAACTGCCCCCAGGATTATTCCAGCTCTCCTTTCCCTTATCTGTTTACATTACAAGAAGGGACTCTTACCCTTGACAAAATGGCGCCCACTGTCAGCAGCCCCAACAAAATGGCCACTGGACAGGAAGCAGCTGCTGAATATGGCGTCAAGCACCTCAACTCGTCCACTCTCAGAAAAGCTGCTTGGCGGCAGAAGCTGGCCGGGGGTAGTGCTTGTCTGGTTTGGGGCACTACCCTCCTGACCACAGAAGAAGCTCTCGTGGCGGCTGCACTGGCTGTGAGGCACACGCCGCAGATAGAGGCAGCCATGATCCCGTCCTGCCTTTCTGTCACCTCATGGCTAGCCATTATGCTGTTGTATTGCACACCCTGACTAGTGTTCCTGCTAGTCGAAGGAGCCCAATTGTGCTCGGTGGGGGAGCTCTGGAAGCCCCTGTCAAGGCTTCCCCCCTTGACTTGGGGGACTGGCTGAAGCGGCAGGGACAGCGTGAAAGAGAGAGATTGAGTAAAGGTTGAAGGAGATGGGAGTCAGAGCTCCCAATACACATGTCCTAACTTTACGAGGCTGGATGAGACTTGGGGATCCTGGGTGCCCTCCCAGGAAGGATAAATCTAGCTACGTCCGGCCTCCAGGACCAGCACTCATCGGTTAGGAGCGTTCTCCCTCCTGCTGAGAATAGTAGGATGCTTTCCTAATAAGGGTGGAAGATGAACACTCAATTAATGGAATAAAAGAAAGAGGTTCTGGTAATGCCGGAAGTTAATTCCGAATTAACTGGTCAACGAAGACATTAATCTGCAAAATTTTCAATAATCCAAAATTGCCCAATTCTGAAATCTGTGAATTCAACTTCTGAAGTCAACAATATCACAGTGAAGGTTTGACCCCCCCACTCGGATAATGAGAGAGCCAAGTCAGGTTCTACATAGTAATAAATCAAAACAAGGAAATTTGGACAAATTTTATTTTTCTACACACAAAAACAAGCAAGATACGTTATCCACATTTCAAAGGTACACTCCAATTTTTGAACCCCAAATTGTCTTAAAGGACTCTGTTGCCAGACTGAGCACAAAACCACTCAGAATGAAGGTCATGTTAACACTCTGAAGATGCAAAACAAAATCACAAGGACATTATATTTTTCTCAAAACAAGAACAAGCAAAAATCTACATGTCACATTCTCCACAGATTCAAACCTGAATTATAACAAGGACAAAACCTCTGTATTTGAGTGAACACAAAAAACAACCAGACTGAAGGTCATTCCACACTCCTAGTAACTACATGGTTTTGCTTCCGTGGGTTCTCTGGTGGTTATGAAGGGAACTATGGTACTTCAACTGAAGGTGTACCTTCAAAAGAAATTCCACACTTCTGGCAGTTATAGTGTTTGTCCCATGTGGGTTCTCTGGTGACTAATAAGAAAACTACTTTGACTGAAGGTCATTCCACATGTCGGGCATTTGTAAGGTTTCTCCACTGTGTGGATTCTCTGGTGGCTAATAAGGGAACTACTCTGACAGAAGGTCTTTCCACTCTCCTGGCATTTATAGGGTTTCTCTCCTGCGTGGGTTCTCTGGTGTCTAATAAGGGAACTACTGTGAGTGAAGGGCATTTCCACATTCCTGGCACTTATAGGGTTTCTCCCCTGTGTGGGTTCTCTGGTGGGAAATTAGAATACTCCTGAAACTGAAGGTCATTCCACACTCCTGGTACTTATAGGGTTTCTACCTTGTGTTGGTTCTCTGGTGGCTAATAAGATGACTTATCTGACTGAAAGTCATTCCACACTCCAGGCACTTACAGGGTTTCTCCTCTGTGTGGGTTCTCTGGTGGGAAATTAGAATACTTCTGAAACTGAAGGTCTTTCCACACTCTGGGCACTTATAGGGTTTCTCCCGTTTGGGTTCTCTGGTGGCTAATAAGATTACTCTTGCGATTGAAGGTCATTCCACACTCCTGGCACTTATAGGGTTTCTCTCCTGTGTGGGTTCTCTGGTGTCTAATAAGGGAACTACTCTGACAGAAGGTCATTCCACACTCCCGGCACTTAAAGGGTTTCTCCCGTTTGTGGGTTCTCTGGTGGGAAATTAAATTACTTCTGAAACTGAAGGTCATTCCACATTCCTGGCACTTAAAGGGTTTCTCTCCTGTGTGGGTTCTCTGGTGTCTAATAAGGGAACTACTCTGACAGAAGGTCATTCCACACTCCTGGCACTTATAGGGTTTCTCCCTTGTGTGGGTTCTCTGGTGGCTAATAAGATAACTCTTGTGACTGAAGGTCATTCCACATTCCTGGCACTTAAAGGGTTTCTTCCCTGTGTGGGTTCTCTGGTGGGAAATTAGATTACTCCTGAAACTGAAGGTCATTCCACACTCCTGGCACTTATAGGGTTTCTCCCCTGTTTGGGTTCTCTGGTGGCTAATAAGATAACTCTTGTGACTGAAGGTCATTCCACATTCTTGGCACTTAAAGGGTTTCTCTCCTGTGTGGGTTCTCTGGTGTCTAATAAGGGAACTATTCTTACAGAAGGTCATTCCACACTCCTGGCACTTATAGGGTTTCTCCCCTGTGTGGGTTCTCTGGTGGCTATTAAGATTACTCTTGTGACTGAAGGTCATTCCACATTCCTGGCACTTAAAGGGTTTCTCTCCTGTTTGGGTTCTCTGGTGGCTATTAAGATTACTCTTGTGACTGAAGGTCATTCCACACTCCTGGCACTTATAGGGTTTTCCCCCTGTGTGGTTTCTCTGTTGGGAAATTAGAATACTCCTGAAACTGAAGGTCATTCCACACTCCTGGCACTTATAGGGTTTCTCCCTTGTGTGGGTTCTCTGGTGGCTAATAAGATGACTTATCTGACTGAAAGTCATTCCACACTCCTGGCACTTAATAGGGTTTCTCCCCTGTGTGTGTTCTCTGGTGGGAAATTAGAATACTCCTGAAACTGAAGGTCATTCCACACTCCTGGCACTTATAGGGTTTCTCCTCTGTGTGGGTTCTCTGGTGCCTAATATGCGAACGATTATGA
The DNA here is from genome assembly GCA_030015325.1 of Cryptoblepharus egeriae. NCBI lineage: Eukaryota > Metazoa > Chordata > Lepidosauria > Squamata > Scincidae > Cryptoblepharus > Cryptoblepharus egeriae. The sequence goes on from JAREYC010000006.1 coordinate 45,934,239, forward strand.
CTGAAGGTCATTCCACAGTCCTGACTCTTATTGGGGCCCTCTTTTATGTGGGTTCTGTGGTGGATCTTAAGAAGACAATGCTAACTGAAGGTTGGTCCACCCTCTTGGCAGTTATAAGATTTCTCCCCTGTGTGGGTTCTCTGGTGGCTAATATGATGCCTACTTTGAGATAAGGTCACTCCACACTCCTGGTGCATATAGCTCTTCACTCTTATGTGTCTCCTCTTGTGAACCTTAAGCACACCACGCTGCGTGAAGGTCTTCCTACAGTCTCAGCAAGTTATAGGTCTTCCTCCCTGTATGGGCTTTCTGCTGTGACAATTGAATCTGCTGTTTCTCTCTCCCAATATGGTCAGAAACGAGAGCTGTTGAAATAAGAAATTAGACCGAAAAAGGAATTGTAGCTCAGTGGCATAGGTTGTTCATTTGATACTGGTTCCCTTAAATTTTTGACACCATACAACAAAATTATTTAATTAGTATAATAAGTATTAAAGAACTACTGAATTTCATAAAAATTAATACTTTGATTTTTATACCACTCTTCCTCTTAGGAGTTCTGTATTGTTTGCATATGTCCTTCCTTTGTGTGTCCTCACTAAAATCCTATAGGAAAGGTTTTTTTTTAAAGTAATAGTCATGACATGAATTGAATAATAATGTCCAGAAAATAAATGCAGTGAATATTTTCCCACAGGAAATGGATAAAAAGAACCCTCCCCTGCTATTACTCCCATGCATAGTACTCAGAGTTCAATCCTATGCATGTCTACTCAGAACTGAATCCCATTAAATACACTGAGGTTCACTCCCAAGGATGTGAGGATTGCAGCTGAAGTTATGTAATGCCTCTGCCTCTGGAGCCCAGGTATACCTCCTGGGAAGAGGTGGCTCCATAGGACAGTCCCGAAAGGGGAGATTAGCCCGACAATCCAAACTACAGAAGTAAGAAGGAGACATTTACGTCGATGTAGTTATGGCACCACCTAGTGAAAATCTATGGGAAACTGATATTGCAATCCAGAGTAAATTGTTCTTATGTCAGAGTAAGGACTCACCGTAGTTACTCTGGATTGCACCCTATGTCTACCAATTTGGTTGACTTAGGATCTGAAGTTAAGGTAGTATTCATTGTCCCAGCCGCCCCCCTCCCCAACATAAGCAAGGTCCCTGTGTGTCAACAGCTGATTGGCTTTTTGAATAATCAATCTCAAAGGACCATTTAAATTAAGAAAATCTACTTTTTATTACAAAAGACAGTTACATTTTTGTTTCCTAGTTTTTTTGCCATTAATTTGGATAGACTGGAGGTCATTGCATTGTGCTGTAAATTATGTATCCATCAATTATATCAGGAGAGAATTATTCCTACAGATGGGACTGGGGTGGCACTGGAATCCAGTGCTCCTCAGCCGCACTAGTGACCCCAATGTTGCAGCTATTTGGGGAAGTGTTATGTCCAGGACCTCTACCACCCCTGAGTCAGGGGAAAGATGAGTTTCTAATGGAAATCTATGAAGGGTGCCTGTAAGTGCTGTTCATGGATTCCTCTTGACATAAAAGTCACCTTCCAGTTAATTTGTGGCACTATACACAGGTTGGAGCTAGTGGGAATCCCTGAATAGCTCAAAATGCAACCGGTTGGGTGGGTGGCCAACATTTTCCTCAGAGCAGAACTGGGTGACACAGAAAAGGGGCAACTCCCCTGAACCATTACACTCATTAGCACTGAAGCCCGTTATCCCCCTCCCCCTTAGTTATACCACTGGTTAGGGCTATCCTCCGCATCAAAAGACCCAGATCTGGAATGGCCAGTTGTGGCAGATGCTGAGCCATCAGGCATTGCAACAGCTATTCCCTGGTCATGAAGCCTGGCCACCAATTCCCCTTGGTAATATCCTGTGAAGCAGAGGTTCCTCTCCGGGGCATCTATCAATTGACTCAAAGGTTCTCTCTTACCTACAAAGGTCACATTTTCATAGTTCTCAATCATGATGGCCTCATACATGCACCTTTGGTATGGATGGAGAAGAGCCCATTCCTCACTGCTGAAATAAAGAGCTATGTCTTCAAATGCTACTAGGCTCTGAAAGAAAAAGGAGAAATGTCCTATTAGGAAGTCTGCTGATGCCATGAATGCCATACAAAGGGAATGGAGTATTCCTGATTCCATGAACAGACAACACATTTCCAAATCTGAAAAACAACACATTCTCACATATGTTCCCTCTTACTTTTGTATGTCCCTCTTTACGGCTTCCATTGGCTGCAATGGAGGTTTGTCCAGGTGGGTGTCTGCCCACTCAGTGCCGCTGAGCTATGCGCTGCCAGCAGTGCATTTAAGTATACAAGGAACATGCACACACATGGAGGAAAGCTACTGTACAGGAATCTCCTGCTGAAGATAATGCACGTCTACAAACATCTGCAAGAATCAAGGTGGACAATGAAAAGTGCTCAAGAACCAAAACAGGGTTTCAATTCACCTTCTCTTTTCTGAGCCAGAATCTGTGACAGGCTGCAATCCTAAACACACTTTCCTGGGAGTAGGCCCCATTGAATATAATAGGACTTACTTTTGGATAGAGGTGCTTAGGATTGCAGTGTCAGTTAAACAGGAACACTCTGATCACCAACATGCACATGCAGCACTGAAGGAGCGAAAAAGAGGAGAAAAGAAGAGGGAGATATAATGTTCAGAAGAGAAAGCAGAAAGATGGGGATACAAGAGGGAAAAGGGTATGGGTTTGCCAAAGGAACTCTCAAGGAGGAAAGAGATTTTGGGGTACAGGAAGGAAAAAAAACAGCTAGTCCAGATCGAGGTGACAAGACTGCAGCTGGAAATGTTCCAGAAGTAGAAGCCCTGACAGTTCCTGCCAGTTTTCCTCACCTGGCCTGGACCGGTGGCCTCCATTTTGGTCCTTTCAGATGGACTGACTTTGATTCAGTTTCTCTCCTGTCTATCAGGAAAAGAAAGGAAGAATGGATCAGGTTTTGTTTCTTAAACTTTGTATGGTTGCCTCATGTACATATTTGAGGTGGAGGCTGCAGAGATGAGGCAGATTCCTGGGGAAACATCACGGATGCTTCATGAGGCAAATTCATGGGGGAATTAATAGGTGACCCTCACTATCTGCAGGGATTTTATTCCTGGAACCTCAGCAGATTCTGAAAACCACTAATTATTAAGGATGGAACTGAAGTCCTTTAAAACTTCCAAACCTGATGGAACTGAGCTTATGTGACCAGATATGACTGGAGTTGAACTTATGTGACCAGATCATATATGAATGGAGTGGAACCTCTGCTCAGATCTGGACGCTTTCTAAAACCAGAGGCCAGGTATGACATTACACAACCTCCGAGGGCTAAACAAAGAAGCCCAGAGCCAGTTGATGGGAGCTTTTCGTGACGAACCCAAGTTCTCTTCAGGTGTGCCTGGGATCAATTCTGAAGCCTACAGAGGCTGTGGGTGGTCGTGCCTGGCCTCTGTGGGCTTCCAAAGCCACTCGGTGTGATCAGTTCCAGTCACAATGGGTGACATTCAGAGGGTCCATGGGGGGGGGGGGGTTCAGTTAACACAGTCAAATTGGTGGGTACTGAATGTGGAGAGAGTAAAGGCCTCAGGCGATCTCTGTCTCGGGACAAGTGATAGCTTCACAGGACAGGCAAGGCCTGGAGGGGGATAATTGTTGGTGGGGGAAAGACCCCAAAGGGGCTCCATGAGGGCCTCCATCACAAGGAGGCTCCTGTGGCACCACAAAACATGGCCCCTTCCCTGCTGCAGGAGGGAGTCTAGCAGGCCCTTCTCTCCTCAGCCCCCCCAGCACAGCCTCTGCAAGCTCAGAGACAAGCCCTACATCAGGGTCCTGACTGGGCCTGCTTCATCCACCTGCTCCCAGCCTCCCTGGCCCACCCACCTGTCTCTCCCTCCCTCTCTGGCTGGGCCTTGTGCCCACCTGCTCCCTCCTTCCCTCCCTCTCTGGCTCATGCCTCTTCCTCAGACCTGCTCCCTCCTTCCCTCCCTGGCTCAGGCCTCCTGACTTCCTTCCAAGCCCCCTGCCAGGCTTCCCTTCCCAGAGTCAGAGTCCTGGTTCCAGCAGTTCCTGCCGGGAAATGTTCTCTATCACCTGCACAGTCACAGTCTTTGCTATTTTTCCTAATAAAGGTGGAGAACCAAGTTGGTAGTAATGAAAATTTGGTGGAATGACAAACAGGGGTCCATTCAGGCTGGGAGTTAAATCCAAAATCCCTGCTGAACGGAGATGCCGGTCTGCAAAATACATATAGACGTCCTTAACTGCACACATCTCCAGTGGCAAGGGAGTAGCACTCTTTGGTCTCTGGAGGGTCCTCCGAGCACAGCAGAGGGTGTGGACATTGGTCCATGACCTCCGTTGGGCTGAGACTGAGGCTTGAGCCCTCTTGAGCTCCTCTGAGCCTCTTTATGAATGAGACCCCACAGATATGGGGGTCTGCCTGCGCAAGCAATTTTCAATGGAGCAGAAATTTTTGACACCCATACAACAAAATTCCAAAATTCAGTAGGTCTTACTCCCAGGAAAGTGTCTTTAGGATTGCAGCCTTAGTATTTATACCACTCAATATGGTTTTCATATTTCCTCCCTATGTGTGTTCTCACAAAATCCCATGGGGAACGTTTTTATTGTTTGTATGTTTGTTGAAGCATAAGCATAAAAAGCATAAGTCCACTGATGTTGGTGTTGGATAATGAGATGCACTTTACTGTAAGTTTTGCATTGGAACAAAAAGATTTGCACATAGAAAAAGACAATTGACTAAGAATGTCTGATAGTGCATGAGCTCCGTGCAGAGAACATCACTTCTGGCTACCAGCTGCAACTGCAGATGGACGTCGTATGCATTTGACTACTTGAAACACACACAGGAGGTACCCCTTTCGAACAGTCCATATGGAATAGGTCAGTGAATGGGGCTACTCATTAATGATCTCACATTCTTGTGGTTTTATTATAAAATGCCCATCTGATTTGAAATATTCCAACATTCTTTCCAACCTTTGTTGTCTAAGCTATTACTGTTAATAGAAATTATTTTCACTTTGTGAAGAGAGAGGGAGATTGCTGACAGCTTGTTTTTGTTTCTTTGTTGATCAAACTAATGTTTCCCAACCTTTTTTGAGTTGCACCCCCTTTTTAATAGTCAAATAATCTGTGCCCTTGCCTCACCTGCATAAAAAGACATTTTAATAGGGTAGAGAAAACACATTAAAAATAATTGTTCAGAATATATTTCTAAACTAATATTTAATGTGATTTTTTTCATGACAACCTGCCACTCCACCAATTAGCCGATCAGTGATAGCAAAGATCTGCTTAACATGCCATCGTTAAAGGACCAGTTTAACAGGCTCACAGGCAGATTATTAAGAGGTTTTTCAGTATTGCCAATCTCACCAGCAGAGCCACAGAAGAGCATCACTACTGCTGCTTGGCTGGCCCAGTGAGCAGAAGAGGCCCCTCTGTGTTGCTCTCTCTCGGTGCCACTAACTTGTCAGTCTTTCTCCCAATGTATTTTTTACCTCCCAAAATTTCATAGTGATGCTCAAAAAATTATATAAATTCAGGGTGCAATCCTGACTTAGGCCAGCTTAACTCGTTGGTCTGTGCACTAGCATAGTCCTCCCCTGGCACAGAAATATCTTATGGCATTTTGATGACACCCCCAGGTCAGCACAGGACTTATGCCAGGGTTTAGGCTGGCCTAACTGAGAGTTACGATTGCAGCCTATATTATACAGTATAAATTCTATAAAAATATAGCATCTAGAAATTACCACTGCAATATCCCGTGCAAAAATATTTTGTGATCCCTGTTTGGCTTTGCCAAGATTCCATTTTTGGAACCTAGAACTAGAGTAAGGGCCACATGGGGGCTGGAAAACTAATTTACATTTCAAATTTGAATACATTTACATAAATTTTACATATAAGAATGTATTGGAGTGGATTACCAGGCTTGCTCAAGGGCTGGATTGAGGGGTCATACTGGGGGTCACATTGAGACTTGCTGAAGGCCGCATCTGGCCCCCAGGCCTGGGTTTGGAGGCCCCTGGACTAGAGGAATGACAAGAACATCAAAATCTTCAGATGACCTATTTTTGGTGAAGCCAATGGGATAATAATTTGAAGAACAAGAACTAAGAATTCATGGAAAACCCATACTGCCAAGAACCATGCTTTAGCTTCATAGGAGCTGGTAGCCAAAATACAACATTTGTCTAGACATTTCTCTCTAGCACAGTTTAATCCTTTTTAGGTATATATGCCACAGAATATAGTACTTTTTCAAAATTTGGTTGCTACAGAGATGTACAACTGGAAACTAAATATTGCATTGTGAACCTTGGGAATGTGAAATCCATGCTGTTGTTCGCCACACCCTCAGAGGTTGCGCTAACCCTGGAGTAAATCCACTCAGAGAAGTTTCAAATTAAAAGAACAGCATTGTCTTATGCTGGGAATGAATATGACAAGACTTGCAACTGATATATTTAAGTAGGGTTAGGAAAACCCAGGAATGGACCATTCATGAGGCCAACTTAAATGGTTGTCTCAGGGAGCAGGTTGGTGGAGGACACACACCTCTGTTCACTGCTCCTTCTTTTTCGTGGCTTGGAGAAAAAAGAGAAGGGGACAGATTGAAAAAGTACTACTGGTATTTTATTTATATTTATTTTATTATTTATTTATTTTATTTATTTACTCAATTTATACCCCGCCTTTCCTTCCCCATAAGAGGGAGCCCAAGGCGGCTAACATGGACGAATAAAACATCAATTAAAATTGCTAATAAATACAAATTTAAAACATCATTAAAATACAATTAAAATACAATTAGAATAATAAAAACTAGGAATAATTAAAAACAAGCTAAAAAACATTTGTTAAAACGATAAAATAGAACACCAACACACTGCCCCCTACCCTCTGCCCCGTTTAAAATGCTTTTTTAAAATAAAAGGTTTTAAGGCTCCACCTGAAGCTCTGTATTGAGGGAGCTTTCCTAAGTTCTATGGGGAGGGAGTTCCAAAGCCGGGGTGCCACCACCAAAAAGGCCCTATCTCTGGCTGCCACACCTCTCACATCTTTTAGTGGCGGCACCCTCAGATGACCTTAGGTGACGGGTCGGATTGTACAGAAGAAGGCGGTCCCTCAGGTAGGGCTTTAAAGATCAGGACCAGCACTTTGAATCCAGCCCGGAAACGAATGGGCAGCCAGTATAGTCGCTGAAGCAGTGGCCCAACAGAGTCGAACCAACGAGCCCCAGCAACCACACGGGCCGCCGCATTCTGAACTAACTGCAGCTTCCGGACCGTCTTCAGAGGCAGCCCCACGTAGAGCTCGTTGCAATAATCTAGTCTCGATGTCACTAGGGCATGGGTTATCGTGGCCAGATCTGAACGACTATTAGATTTATATTCCACTTTTCTCCTCAAAGGACACCCAATGCAGTATCTATCTATCTATCTATCTATCTATCTATCTATCTATCTATCTATCTATCTATCTATCTATCTATCTATCTATCTATCTATCTATCTATCTATCTATCTATCTATCTATCTATCGCTTTTCAACTAAAAAGGTCACAAAGTAGTTTATAAAGTATTAGCGTATCATACAGCATTTAGAGTATGGTATATAATTGTATTGCAGTCTAAAAATGGTTGTTTGTTGTGTTTAATGTAATTTGACAAGTAGGATAATTTTTCAGTATGAATAAGAATATCGTCATACAAGAAAGAAAACTTGCGTGATTGTTGTTTGGAAACCAGATTTTTAAAAGGAAACCCAAACATTTGGCAATGTTTTGTTTTGTCCTGCCAGCATCCTGGGATATTCTGTTTACTTAGGCTTTGGCTGAGAGATCAAAAACAAGCCTAATTCTGACAAGTTGCATGATCGCTCAGAAATAAGCATCATGGGGTTCAAGGAGTCATACTCCTATGTAAGCATGAATGGGAATTGTAGTTTTAAAAAAACCACAGAGCATCATTTTGGGGTCTGCGGTTGTGTACGAAAAGGATTTTATCATTCATAGCCACACCAAGGATGGCTGAAATAATATGTTTCAAAGGCTGTTAAACTTGTCAGTAAACTTGGTTCTCACCTCCCAACACCCATTTTTGTATCCCAGAAATGAAGTCTTCCCATACTTGACCAAAAATTTTCATCAATGGACAAATTCTATCCAGAGCATTCTGCCAGACAGTTTAACTATTACAGCACAATCTTAGGAATGTCTTTCAAGAAATAAGTCCTATTGGGTTCAATGGTGCTTACTCCCAGGAAAATGCATATAGGATTGCAGTCTCAGTATCTGTAGAGATGGCATTTAGGTCCTGATGTGATCCCACACCAGTTCACACCATACAGTGGTTCCAACAGAGCATGCACTGCATATTATAGGGAGGCACATGACAGCCTGCAACATATTTATCTGGCATACTTCCATTGAGCCTGAAAAAAGCAGAACTGGGCAGGGAAGTCTAGTATCACCCTACAATGCGCTGTTGCTGTTTCCTGCTGTTGAACTACTCCCTGCCTGGCCCTATTCACAACCTTCATCTTTCCATGATCACTTCAACCACCAGTATAGGCTGCTGTATAGCTGCTGATATAGGCTCCAGTATAGGCTGCTGATGTATGTATACTGCCTTTGGCTTTTTTTTCTGGCGGTCCTACAGTCCACAACAGTCACGCACCTTATGTGGTTCCTTCAGATTGGGAGACATGCCATCTTAAGCATCCAATTGGATTTGGCTGCCCATTGAGTCCAGCACCACTATGGAGGAAAAAAGTGCTCAGTAATTATTTGAATCATGCAAACGGAATTAAAATACATTAAATATAATTCATATGTTTGCATACCTTTTTTCTTCATTTCAAACTAGAGAGAAAAATTGAACTTTAGCCCCAGTCACAAACTTTCGGTAGGAATGTGCCACTGTTATCACACCATCATACATTATCACACCATGGGAGGTGGCCTACATTCACTTAAGTGGCATAAGCACCAAAGGCTGCTCCATGCTTCTTTGGAGATGAGGCTTGGATCTGGCATAATTTTTAGTGTTTTGTTAATTTACCATAACATGAAAAAAGTTGAAAATCTCTGGTATATTTTATTAAACCCCTTGATCATTCCAGACCTGTTGGCCGTCCTTGCCCCAGCACACAATATCAACAGTTCAAAAACATATGTCCTCAAAGACTTTCATGTCTTCAAGATTTCTTGCTAACTAACTGCAGGCAGCATTTATGCCTATTCATCACCCTGGTCTTCATGACATTTGTGAGATTTATGGTCCAGCACTTATGAGACACAGAATGCAATTAAACGCCATCAATCAGCTTGACTATAGGTTCCAGATCCTCTTGAATCTGTTTCAGACTTCAAGGTTGTTTGGTTATAATGGGGCTATCGGAGATCAGGACTGGGGAGGAGTTTTAACAATTGTTGTTAGTGTTACAGTCGGTCATTGTAAAAGAAAAATAATGTTAATTAGAACGTCTGGCAGAACTGCACAGATTCTTGATTTTTCATTTCAGGAAGTAGGAACTGATAAAGATTGACATCTCCCAAGACTGCAATGAGTGGAACAGATTGAATGCTGCCCGTTCAGTCTGAATGGGGCAGGAATTAATACATTATGCTGTTGAAGAGACAAATTTTTGACGATATATTCCAAGAAAATTGTATTTCACAAGCCACATGTCAAGAGATGTAAACCATTTTGTTCTTTTTAATGTTTTTTTCCTCTAGCACATCCTTGCTTTATTTGATTGCAACAGCATTTCCTTCACTCCCTCCATGGAAATGTACATGTTTACATATGTGTGTCTGTGTTAGACAACGAGAAAGATAACTATTTTGTCTGACATCTGAAAGAACACAGAGATATGCAACATCTGGCTGTTGTAGCAATTGATATTGGCCTGAGGACCTCTGGTAACATTGGACAAAATTTACCGTTCCTTGGACACAATACAACTGAAAGAAATTCAAGAAGCTGGCTTTTTAGGAATTGGATCCATGCTTCTAAAACATGTACAGTGGTACCTCTCATAACAAGTGCCTCACATAACAAGCATAATTTCCGAGAAATCTTGCTTCACACAACAAGTTCCTCTTCACTTAACAAGCAAGCGCGCTATGTGTGCTGGGCACGTGTGCTGTGCAACCCTGATGCTCAGCGTGGAGGCTCTTTAAAAGGGCTGCCGGCCAGCGCTGCTGCCTCTAACTACCCCATACTTGGGGGCAGTTGCCTGGGGGTGCCAGAGGCAGCGGCCCCTAACTGCCCCCAAGTCCCCCCAAGCCACCTTGAACCTCCAGCAGTAGCCCAGGTAAGCCTCCCAGGAAAGTGTCTTTGATTGCAGCCTCCTAACCATGTCTACCCAGAAGTAAGCCCCATTGTGTTAAATGGGGCTTACTCCCAGGAACGCATCTTTAGGATTGCTGCCTAAATAGACTTCATAGGATCATGCACATTAAATGCATGTTTTGAATTCAACTCCAGTGTTTTGTCATCAGTTTTACATCCAGTTAATATTTTTATATGAATATTTTGGGGGTTGTGGAACCAATTGTCTGAGTTTCTGTTATTTCCTATGGGAAAATCTGCTTCACTTAAAGAGCGTTTCACCTAAAGAGCATGCCTCTGGAACGAATGAAGCTCTTGTATGTGAGGCACCACTGTATTTGACCATCATGGCTTGCAATCCCCTTCCAATTCCTCTTTTTTATTAACTGGTTCTGTTATGGTTCTTGTCTTTGGTCCTTCTCAGAAGTCCAGAGAGACCCAGTTCACTTCCAGCTTCTGAGAACTCATCATAAAAGTAGAAAATGACAAGAAAATGACAAGAAAACAAAATAAGGCACCAAAAAGGTAAAACATGAGTTATATAATTTTTATTTAATGAATATATTCTAGCTTTTTGCCCTGTGCAAATGCTTTAATGGAGGAAAAAGTAATATTATACCCATATGAAGATGAAAAGCACATTAATTTGGTCCTTCTGTTCCCACCCTAAAAAAATTGGTCCCATTTATTCTCATTCTGCAGTTCCTTCCCATCAATCTTGGAATGGGCAACTGAATAAGGACAAACAGGACCAATCAGAGGGAAGACTGGGAGGACCATTTGAATCAATTAATTCAGGATTCTCCAAACCCTGGTTCTTGGGCCAGGTGCAGCTCTCGGGGAGCCTCCATCTGGCCCTTGTCAAACCTCCTCCTTCCAGCCCTTGGGCACGCCCTGTAATCCTCTGGAGGTGAGAGGAGCTCTGCTCTTCACACCTCAGGAGGGTATTTTGAAAGCTGAGGAGGCTATACACACCTCCCCAATTTGTAGGAATGTGCTGATGACCTGGTTTGAAGATCACCCTCTCTTTGTGCATCGGAAAGTGTTTCTGAATTGATTTGAATTCATTCATTCACAAGTTCTGTCTCTAAACATTTATTCAAATTTGAAATATAAATCAATTTTTTTTTCTCTTCTGGCATCTGACACAGTATCAGAAAGCTGATACTGCCAAAATATTTAGAGATCCCTGGGATGATTTCATTATTTTGATCCCCTGCATACCAGCTAAGTTTATTTGCTTTATTTCTCAAATCAGGGATGAGAACTCAAGTCCAATTCACGAAAATACCTGTTTTTCACTGAGCCACTTGGTTGATGACTGGAAGTGACTCAAGTCAGTGGGGCCATAATTCAGACTGGCTGAGCATACACACACACAGCAGCTGCAGCCCCATTTTTTCAAGGAACTGTGGCTGGCTTTTTAAAAGAAAGACTCACAATTTGAATCTTTTCAAGTTGAGAAACTGCTCTGGATGACTCAGAAAGTCTGCCTGTGGTGGCTCATTTTTGAGTTATCGCAGGAAGTGGAGACTCATTATTCAACTCGAGTCTAAAGCCCAGTTCTAAGATTGGGCTGGTGCAAGGGCATATGTATGTGTGTCAGTGTATAAGTGTGGGCAGTGAAGCTCCCTCCCAAAAGTTGGGGTTGCACAGACTATTTACAAAGTCTGGCAAACTATGTGTCTTGGGTTGGCCCATCTCTGTCTCAAACTCACCACTTGTTTTAACCATACTTGAGCTATCTCAATGTACTGTCTCTTTTTGAATGAACACACTGTATATGGTTTGGAGTTCTCTCTGGCCCTCCTTCTGCATCAATTCAGCCCTACCCAGTTCCAGATGTGAACTTGGCCTAAGAGTTGATTAGAGCCGGGTGAGCAGGCCACAGAGCTAGTAGCCTCATTATGGAGCAATCCCTGCTTGGGGTTGGGTGGATGTGGAGCCAGTCAGAAGCTGTGGGGCGCAGGCCAGGGTTGGGGCTGTAGTGATTTTGGCACCCACCATGCCTCATGGCACCTGGGGCCAAGTGCCCCCTCGGCCCCTACTGAAGACGCCACTAAAGCCCAGTCCTAAGATTGGGCTGGTGCAAGGGCATGTGTGTGTGTCAGAGTATAAGTGTGGGCAGTGAAGCTCCCTCCCAAAAGTTGGGGTTGCTCAGACTATTTACAAAGTCTGGCAAACTATTAAATTTAAAATTCTTACCATTTTCCAACCTCAAGAAACAGTTAATTGGCATAATGCCCGTGGTTCTTTACAGGGCTTATCATGTGCAATTTCACATGCTAGTTTTTGGCGAGCAAATCCTCCATACAACACCCCGATCAAGCTAGATGCACACAAACTAGCCTTAGCGGGAAAGCAGCAAAAAGGATTTCATTATCTCATTTCCAAAGTGAAAGTCAAAAAACAATATGCAAAGGCGATTTGCTGTTTCCTTTTCTAGCCCATCATTTTGAAAAATTCATTATTTGATCATATCTGACAGTGAATTATTGAGAGAGATTCATCACTATCCATGTTGGCAAAGCAAGAGTTAGGGCTTGTCCTTGCTTCCTGAATGTGTGGTGTCTTCCTCTACTTGGCTAGCACAGTGAGAGAGCTCTAATCTTCGGGGGATTGTCATCACGTGCTTATCAAACCGCAAGTATTATGAGCATTTGGCTGTATTAGCTTTTTTGTGGTTTAGCCTCAGACAAAAGTAGCTTATTGACCTTCTTAATTGCTCATCCATCCCTATGAAAACATAGCAGCTGCTGCTTGGCTGAGCACTGGAACTGATGCAGGTGTACCAGTCATACGTTAAGTGTTACATGGATGGAGTCTGAGGCTGCAACCCTATCCACACTTCATTGAGTATAATAGGTTTTATACTAGGTTTTATACTGTTCCCCTGAGTAGACAGGTATAGGATTAGGCTCACAGTTAACAAGGGGTGGACAAGACCCTGAATCCGTTTCTTGATCACTATGATGCAAAATTGGCAAGAAAGGACCCGGATTAGATTCTGGCTCAGTTTTAGATCAGGATGATCATAACTCCCAGAGTTAGTTTGGGTAGGAGATTCAGGAGGAGACCTAGAAGTAATGAGGAGAAAATACTGTAGTAACTTCTAGGGTCACTGCCAGGGCCCACTGGACCCTGAGGTGAGGCATGGGCATACCTGCTGACTTTTCCCACTCACCCATTTCCACCCCTAGTCCAGCAGATCCCAAACTTACTTACCTTCTGCTGATACTGTTTCTTCTTCCCTACCTCTCCTGGGCACCACCATATTTGATTGTGTGAGATTTTGTAAAATTCTCAGGTGATTGCAAGCAAATTATGTTAGATCTCACGTTGGAGAGTCAGAAAGAAAGCCCAGTGGCACAGTTTGGAAACCACTGCCATAGTGGTTTCCCCAGCCCAGCTCATCTCTCCCAGCTCTTCCTTGTTCATCTTGTCTTCTTCCATCCTGAACTTGGTTTGTCTCATCTGACCCTTTTCTCCCCACTCTCCCAGTTTAGGTCATCCATTTCTCCCAGTTTACCTGAAGACAAGCTTGAGTGGGGTCTCTATGAGCAGGCAGGTGCAGACCAATTCCCTTCTACCTGACTTTCCTGCAACACTCCAAGGTGGCAGAATCACTACCTTTGGAATTATTGATTTCTGGAGAAAGAAGCACTTCTTAGTTCATTGTAGTGCTTCTAGAGTCATAGAAGCCAAAAAATGCACTTTTAAAATCTCAGGTTACATGGTGTCTCAAGACTTTAAAAGTGCACATTTTGGCCTGAGTCAAACAGTGGCTCTGAGTCTTATAGCAACCAAATCCTACAGATTTGTGGGGCCCCTGGGAGGTTGGAGGCTCCTAATATGTGCCTGTGGAGACTCTGGCATTGATTATTTCATGACAAAGCATTCTATTTGAGAATTACATGGGTGGTCTAAAGTTCATAATTTTCTAGTGTATCTCATCAGGACTGTCAAGTCACCAGGTACTGTGCTTATTATTTATTCCACAAAACCTATAAAGCATCGATCTGCCAAATAGTTACTGAGTTACAGTAAGTGCTGCTATGGGGAGATTAATGAATTAATCCAATGCCAGTATGGACACAATCCAGAGCAAATTCAGCCTGCTCTGACCTAACTGCACCCTCCTAACTATTCTGTATCCAGAGCAGAAAGTTATGCTGAATCCAGAGTCAGGAAGCCTGGGCTGCCCTAACTGTTCCAGAGCATGCTAAGTAATTGACACAAGGGGAAGACTTGCTTCTGAGGAGACACCCCTCAGATCACACTGAACAAGGAACAGCTGTGGTGCCTACACTGGTGACATGACTCTGCACATCACCTGGTGCGGAAGTCTGTGCGTCATCCCTGGGATGCGCGCCCCCCCTACCTGGACTGCGCAGTCACCTAAGTTGGCGCCTGTGCAGTTGTTTCTGAAGCCAACTGGCTTCAGAAAGAGTACTGCGCAGGCACCATCTCTGACACCTGCGCAGTACTTTTCTGAAGCCTTTTGGCTTCGGGGGAGACTGTGCAGGCGTCAGAGTTGGTGCCTGTGCAGTACTCTTTCTGAAGCCATTCGGCTGCTGCTCTGCCTCCTGAGTGAGGCCGAATGGCTGTGCAGAGGCGCGGACTTTCTCTGCTCTAAGGAAGTCTCCTCTGAAGCTATTCGGCATGCTCAGTGTGTTTCTGCGCAGTGCACCTCAGATGGCCATTCAGGCCAGCTCCTCAGACAAGTGGCAGCTTCTGGCTGATTCTCCGCCTTGGAGCAGGCATGAATGGGGGTGCTGACGCCCGGGGGCTGCCAAAGGACAATCAAACTCCTCCGGCACATCACCCCATACGGAGCGCATCACCCAATGCAGCCCACACCAGCCGCACCAGTCTGGTGACGCCACTGGGTGCCTGCCTTATAAGGAGTCCCTGATGAGATGCCAGTACATCCTACAGTGAATACAAGGGGCTTCTTGGAGTGGCCTGCTGTATCCTGAGGTTTGTGGGCAGCCGTAGTTTGTTCCATATCCTGAGGTTGAGAGGTAGTGGTTGCAGCCAGGCTGGCCAAGAACTCAGATTTTTGGTCAACACCGCCATTCTTACTCGGGCCTTATCATGGACCCCTATGGGTCTACTCATTACTATACCTGCTCCTGAGGTGGTATAACTCTGAGGGCTGGAAGAGGGCATTTCTGCCCTGGAAACAGGCTCTGGATTCAGAGTAACTGCTCTGCCTTAGGCAATGCTAAACATGCCCTCAACTTGCCTCTCCTGAGCTGCTTAGGCTGCCCCAGTTAGGGCAGAGCAGGTCCACCTCTCTTAGGGCACCCTATGTTGCCTTGCTCTGCCCTAAGCCTCCTTCAGAGTAACTGGGCTGGAGCATCTTGCAGTTGCTCCAACCTAGTGTTAGATAGGGCAACCTAAGGGCTCTTATGTGGACAGATTAGTTGCTCTGGATTGTCCTGTTAGTCTCTTGAATCCTATCTGCATATGCTACAGGCATTCCTAATGTGCAGCCTTGTTGATGTTCCATTGGCAAAATAGGTGGATATCTTAGGGCAAAATCCAAACTATGGGGAGTCCTTGCTCCAGTGTAAGAACAATTTGCTCTGGATTGCAATATGAATTTCCCATAGGTTATCACTAGGTGGTGCAGTAACTACAGGTACACGTAATGTCTCTTTTATGCTCTCGTAATTACACTGGATTGTAGGTTCTGTTGAATAAATGGCATTTGCAATGCTATAAACATTTGCTTCCAAAATTCATGTGTTTGAACTTTGTCATTTGCCTCATAAATCGCCAGTCTTTGCAGCTTTTCATTCTGCAGAAACACCAGAAGTTGGCTGCATTCCTTATACATCCTAGAAATAAGATATGAGCATTTGGGATCTGCTTGTTCAAAAAAAGTTCACACATAATGTGTATTGGGAAGTGCTTCCAAGTTGATCTCCAACAACTTGGATACTTCCTGTAATATACCCCATGGCATGTGACACTTAGACCACCCTGTAATACATTCTTTATTAGAAGCAGCTTTTTCAGTGGTGATAACTGTGTCCAAATAAAATAATCCGGGATTGTCAAGATATTTCTGTGCCAATATCTATATATTCTTTAAGAATGTACCAAGTTTATTCACTTAATATTAGTGCAACTGCACCGATGAAATAAATACTCAATGCATAAGGATTTGATGCTGGATCCAGGGACACCATGCCAGCGACTCAGGGGAAATAACCCATGTCGAATTCTGTTTCCTTCAGCCCTTGTTTCTACCACCCCCCTTTCAATTAAAACTAGTTTTATGTGGTAGCTCTCTGGCCAATCCTGCTTGGTTCTCATGTTTCGGGCTAAAGAAAACATTAGCAAGCAGCTGACCTGCTCCATCTTAATCTCTGTGCAAATGCCTTTACAATTGTGCAAACGTGTTAACAATGCATAAAAATTGCCGCTGGTTTTATTCAGCATAGGAAATTACCGAGATTTATTTATTTGTTTGTTTATATCCTGGGGAATAATTTCAAGTACAGTGGTGCCTTGTAAAACAAACTTAATTCGTTCCAGAAGCATGTTTGTCTTACAAAGTGTTCTTCTTACAAAGCAGATTTTCCCATAGGAAATAATGGGAACTCATGGTTCCACAACCCCAAAAATAGTCATATAAAAATATTAACTGTATGTAAAAATGATGACAAAACACTGTAATTGAATTCAAAACACTGTAATACAATACAGAACACATTACTGTGATAGAACACTGTAATATACTGTACAGTAAAACAGAAAAGAAAAACCTTTATGGCCAAGCATGACTAATTTTCACTAAAAGAGTCATGGTGTCTTTTTGAGCAGCTTTAACAAGGAACCCATCAGTGTGTGTGTGTGTGTGTGTGTGTGTGTGAGAGAGAGAGAGAGAGAGAGAGATACGCACACAGATACACACATAAAGAAGTTGATGTTTGTATTATTTTGCCTGCACGTACAACAGCACTGAAGAAAATGTGTTTACTTTTGACTGAAAAGAGACTTTCAACCATTCTTAAACAAGCATATAAATTGCTGTTTTGAAGACAAAATAGCTGTTTAGGTTGGTGGAAAGTTGAGGCCCCACATATAACATTTGAAGTCAACCTTGTTTATTCCATATAGTCAAAATCCCAAATCACATGATTTGCACTGCTGTCCTTAGGGAATCTTGGTGACATCAGTTTAGCTGATAGGTTTGATTGGTTGTTTGTTGTTTATGTATAATTTTTCATTTTAATTACGTCTATGGATAGGTTTCATTTATCACATGCTGAATTAGCCTTCTTCAAGAGTATGGAAGAAACTGTTTCCATGCACTTTATCTCTCATTCTGCTGCCTGTTTGGATGAGATAATAAAGCCAGACACAAGGTGCTTCCTAAACTATATTTTTGGATCATTAAAATGGATCAGATTTTCAGTACTGTTGTACTGTATCCTGTATTAGCTGAGGTTGAGACTAATATAGAATCACAGATGCTTGAGGATCAAATTATCTCTCTGGGATTTCTTATTATCAAGCTTAAACCTAGCAAGCATGATAGAAGCCCTCAAGTCTACCCAATGTATCCTGAATCTAACAGACACACATTTTTAAAAGCCCTAAAATTGCAAGAAATCATGCTGGTGGTATTGGAGAAAATTTCACTGACAGGGATGCTTGATTTTCAACAAAATCAGGCTTGTTGCTTCACAAAGTTATGGTGAGATAAATAGCACAATGGGGGAAATGTGGGGCTGCCCTAGAAGACAGTCCTCCTTGGATTTCCTTTTGTTAAGGAAGAAAGGCAGAATAAATAAATAAATAAATAAATAAATAAATAAATAAATAAATAAATTGTCCACTTCCCAGCCCATTTGTCAAATTGCTGCTTAAGCAGAACCTTCTAGGAGTGACTTCAGAACTGCAATCCTTTGGCCCTGATACAAGAAGCCATCCATGTCTTGACATTAATGGTGCAAATGACCATTCTCTTATTTTCTGGGAATTTATTTAGTTTGGGTTTGTTCTCTATCATTATTTGTATATGAAAAAATGCAGCTGATGATAGAATGATATTGTTTATACATTGTTTATGTATCCACAGATACATAAGATCTGTGCTTATCAACATAAATCATTCAAGTCTACTTCTGAAAATACACATAAAACTCCAATTTGCTATCACACTTCTAAGAGGTGCCCCTCATATATTTAGCAGGGAAAGAAGAACCATCCCTCTTTGCCCCAGCAGTTTCCCTAAAAAAGGGACAAAATTTTCATTTTTTAATACTAAATTAAATTAAATACTAAACTAAACTAAATTTTGTTGTTGCAGGGGAAAAATTTTAAATTTTTTAAAAAAATACTCCAGGATGACATCACTTCTGATTGTTACATTGTGTCTGGGGCAACATTTTGAGCTTTGCACTGGGCTACATGATCAAAAGCTACGCCACTGCACAGCTGTGTTTACTCGCGAGTAAGCAAGCTTGCCTTGGCTATTGTGGAAGTTCAATCCAATGCAAAGCTTCCAGACTGTCACTGTAAAAAGTGGGTGCCAAGCGAAAAGGTTTCAGAACCACTGCAGTCGAGTAAGAAAGGTGGCATTCTTGAGGGAGGTGAAACCAATAGTGACCATAATAGCTAAAATCATGGAGTTTTTTTGTCAGTAATTCCATCATGTTAGATACGGTTAAATGCATTAACAAACCAGTTTGAAATATCTTTAATCTATCAAAATGTATGGCCACAAACTAGTGAAGGCAGTGTAATGGCACATCACCACACCCACCATCCAAGTTGTTGCCTTACCGACTGCATGGGGTGTGGTGCTGCCTTCTATACTGGGTGATGCGAACTCTAGTGACATCCCTGTAGAGATCCAATTCCATATAAATTCTGCAGCCATTTCTGTCTAGTAAACTAGAGAAGGAATAAACTGAAGGAGTAAGCATAGGAAGAGTTAAGGAAATTAGTATTAGTATTTGGAGAAGGTGGTCCAAAGTGATGAGATAAGAAAATAGTGAGAGAGAACAGCCCTTGTACTGACCTAGTACAAATCTTTGCCTCTAGATCTCTACTGACCACAGATGTCCTTCAAACCCACTGGTTCCCAATCTGTGAGCCGTGATTCCCTAGGGAGTTGCAGAAAACAGCCATAGGAGCCATGGAATCTTCAAAGACCTCACTACCCTATACCCTATAAGACTGTAGTCCTTATGGGGAGACATGTCAATGGCCCAGTAAAGTCAAGGAAACCACCAATTGAAAATGTTTTGGTAAACCACTGATCTAACAATGAGAAATTGAGAGGGAGACCTAGGGAATATAATTTATTAATTTCTCCTGACTGCACACACTCTACTCATTTTATCTGACATTATCAACTTTTGTGTTCCTTCCCCTTGGTTTCTGCAAAAGGATTGGGTAAGCATTATAGTTGTTTCTTGCAGCAAAGTAACAAAAAGTAATGATGTGCTAAAATCTTGATTTCCTATTTGAGCGACTGAGTTTGCAGCTCAGACTCTCATTCTCGGAAAAAGCTTTTAGAAAAACAATAATATTTTGGATGAAGAGACATGTTTTGCTTGTCTTTGAACCCTGTTGAGCTTTGTGGGCTCAAAAAGCAGTCTTCTTGGTTACCAACGGCACATCCTGCTAATAAAAAAGAAACACTTTCTGACTCCATGGACTATATAGTGGTGGACTGATGTCCCTCAGGAAGTGGTGAAATCAGCATTCTGTGAGTCTTCTTCAAAGTGGCACTAACAAAGAATGTGAAAATTCACTTCAGAGACAAATTTCATATCAGCGATGCAGTATTTTATGGTGCTGTGAGCAATAGGCCATTAAATACTGCCTGGAATGGACTGAAAGAACATTTTTCCAAGCAAAGTTTCCAGAACTCAAGACCAGAAGTCAGCATGGGTCAACAGAGCAAATTATTGATTCAGGAGGTAGACTTGGTTGTTTTGTAATATTTGGCCAGTTTCCTTTGAAAATTTATATTACAGTAGTCACTTTATATTACAGTAGTCACTTGTTGATCATGCTCAAAATAACTGTTTATAACAGCAGCATTATATGCCACTTCAAATGATAAATATTTGGTCCAAATACCTTGTTTATAGGACTATTCACAGTGGGTGGATTCAGATGACGCTAGAGGTAATTGGTAAGGAAAGCTGCCATGGGTAGATTGGTTTGTTTTTAACAAAAACCAAAGGGTTTGACTTAGAGGCATATTGATGTCACCTACCCTCCCCTATAACCAGGCAGAAAAAACTTTTGACATGAATAATCCCAACCTTACCTTCTCCCTATGAAACGTCAGGCTTGTATCTGGCTTGCTGACCAGACTGTCACAAATCCTGTTTTGTCAGACTGAAGTCTTCTGTAGGTCTTAAAGTGCTTACAGGAGAGATCACAGCTTGGGCAATACCACCTAGTTCTGGCTGAAGGAGAAACCTGAAGGGAGAACCTGCCATACCAGTAAGGAAGCCTCTGAGCCCCCAAATTTCTTCCTTAGCCCTATCTTTATTGGTTCCCTCCAGCATTATTAGGTTGGGAAATATAAGACAAGCTATTGTGGAAGGCACTTCTCCTTCAGTGTAGGCAAGTCCTGACAAAGGAACATCATCCAAGACTACCATATTTAAGGAGATGATATCCTATACATCTTCTTATATAAATATGCTATATCTTCAATGAGCAGAAAGTAGATTTAATCACAGATGATCATGCTCAGAATCATATTGTTAGGTAATATTTCAGTATCTATATGGCAGCATTTTCCATTGTTTAGTTGGACCTTTGTATGACCTCCCCAGCCATTGGTGCAATGTGGATCAAACAGCTGTATCCATTAGTGCTTCCAGTAATTTGGCAGACTTCCATACTGAAGCATACACTAAATCAAAACAATAGCAGATCATCACAAAAATGGCAAGAATAATCACCAGATTTTCCAAAGGAAAAACAGTGAAACAGTGCATAGACGAGTGTAACTTTGTGGGTTCAAGTCACATAAGCATTTTTTAAAAAATGTTAAAACTAACAATCAATAGATAAGGATTACTTTGAAAACAGTTGGGGAAAAAAATAAATATCCTTGTTCTTGAAATGATCTTCCAAACCATTTAGATAATAACCTGACATATTTGAGGTCAAGGACCAGGCAACAAATTCTCATTCTGAGAATATCATTTTATTGATTAGCTTCTGGAGATACAAATGGAATGTTAATTTTGAGTTTCTCAATGCATTGCTTTAGGCAACAATGACAGAAAGAAAAGTGATACAGAACAATCAATCCTTCGAGCCACGCTAGATAAACTGACGGCCAAAATATTTCAGTCATCTTAATTGGACAGTGTCCCAACAAGCCTTTACTTACACCAAGGTTAATAATGACTCAAAAGACAGGGAATGTTTCGCCTTCAGGTAATGGCACAGAAGGCCAAGGTCACTGTCGGTCACTGTTTTCTAATGACAAGTCTATAAATGATGAAAAGATGACCTGGGAAAACATGAATTCATCTAGTGAATACATGTTTATTCAGATATATTTTTGACTAAACTTACTGGAAAATCCTATCAAGCAGGTATTGCTGCATCTTATATAATAGCCAAAGGCTTTCTTTCCAGTTTCAGTATTAGCACAATGGCCTGGGAGAAAAGTGATCTGGAGTTTGCTATCTAAAATAGTATACAGATCTAAAATCTGTAAATAAGTCTACAGATTGAAATTAGTGGGCTTCACTTATGTGTTGTTCATGGCTTTGTTCTTTCAATCATGGGACATAATCTCTTACATATGAGTAAACATGTCTGGGATCCAATTGCCAGTATTTCTAAAACTTATCTGAAAGGCCACCTCCATCCCCACATTTTTGGTTCATGTGAAGGGTCTCTTCTTACAAGTGCTGCTTCTGTTCCAAGTGAGAGGAGTGGTGGTTCAGAGGCAAACCTTCTCTGTAGTAACACCACAACAACTACGGAATTCCTTCTCCGGTGAATGAAAAACAACCTTCCCCACTGATTTTTTGCAAGGACTCAGAAACAAACTGTTTCATCAGGCATTTGACTGCAGAGTAGGTACCTGCCCTTTGTGCCCTTGAAATATTACTGTAGTTTGACTGCTTCCCTGGGTTAATTTTGATCCACCAGTGGCTCAACTATACACATTAGGTTTTGCTTTTATTTGTTTAATGTTCCACTGTCTAATTTTAAAGTTAATGTTTTTAATACTTTGAAGCAATACTTTGAAATACTTCTCTTTTTTATTTTAGCTGTTGTGATACTTTGTACTATTATGGAGCTTTCTGAGTTGCCGGGTTTTGCTTCAGCATGAAGAAAGATGGGATATTAATTTCTCAAATAAAAATAAAATAAATAAATAAAAAACTGAAGTTCATTACAGGTACTTTCTTTACATTATTTTCTTATTCAGCAAATTTGAATGGTGTATTTTCTGTTCAGAATTCTTTACTTCTTGCTTCAGTGTAGACCAGTATTTCTGAGCCAGTGATACAGGTCCCACCAGTCGTACTTGAGGTATCTGATGGTACCTGTAGGACCCATTAAGACTTGCTGTCAAGCAGCAAGACCAGGAATGTGACATGACAAACAAGCTCAAGACACAACAATGACAAAACAAATATAGAAGACTCCAAAATATGCTTTTCCATGCTTAAAAAGGCCTCTGATCCACCCTGAGTCTTTTAAGGATGTTTGCCCCATTACATCTGGCCTCCAGTCTAAAAATAACTGACAATGATGTTATCACCAGTTACTTCTGGTGGTACTTAGAATAGGTAGATCATATAAAGTGGAACAGCTAAGGAGAAATGCTGGAAACACTGGTATAGATCCAATGCTAAGAACATACTTGTGTCTGTAATGAGGTGAAAGTGTTGATTCAGTTCTGTATAATTTGCCTTTCTCCAATATCCCTGCAAAGCTAATGAACGCATTTTATTTTGCCTTACGAGTCTGGAAATCAGCAGCCGAAGTGTGTATAGCTTTTTAAACCAGGCAATATCAGTGCTACAAGAAAACATACAGTTCCCAATCCAGAATGTCTGGCATCAACCTGAATTTTAATACAGTTTATTTGTCCCATTTGCAGTTCAGAGTGAAGCAATAAATGTTCAAGTTTTCAAATAAATATTTTATTTTTTATTTCTTTTTTAAAGCGCAATTAAACATTAAGCAGGCACCAATCTACTTTGCCACACAGTTCCCTTGCTTGGCTGCCTGCAGATTTCTCCATCTTTTCTTTTCATTAGGGCTTGATGTTTTTACAAGTTTATACCTGAAACTGTGCCCTGCTTTGGAGAAGAAAAAATTGCTATTTTTCTAACTTGAAGAAGTCTAGTGGCATAAATCAGACTCAAGTAATAACCAAAGTCTGGTATTATGCAACCTCTTTTACAGTCACAAAGTAATAAACAAAATATTTTTCCTTTCTTGCAGCTAAAAAATGTGAACTATGCATAACTGGCTCCATTCATACATCATGCCAGTATTTCAGTCATCTTTTGTTTGTAATAAATGTTTGTAATAAATGACAAATAAGAATATAAGAAGAGTCCCACTGGACCATCTTGTCCAGCTTCCTATATCTCACAAGGCCCACCAGAGGCCCCAGGGACATGCAAGGTAAGATACCTGATTGTTCTAACCCAGGATTACAGTAGTGGGCTCCAGCAGGTTCACATCTACTCTATAGAACCAGTTGTTAGTGAGAGATAGGACATATAAAGTTTAAAAATAGTCCTTTAAAAGTGGCTGCCAGTTGGGCATAGAACCGGTTGTTAATTTCTTTGAATCCCATCACTGCCCAGGAAGTTAAAACTTCCATCCTATATGCCTGAAAAGTGTGAACCTAAGGCTTGTGATTGTTGAATTTATAGTTTAGTTATAATTTGGCTCAGGCTTTTATTTTCTCCACAGTCCAATCCTATCCCCACCATGCTTTGACATGCAGGTATCCCATAAAAGCACACACAGTGTATGCCATGGTAAAGGAGAGAATCAGAAGGACTGGAATAGCAAAAGGATTCTTTCCCTAGGGTATCCTATATAGCTGGTGTAGGTACAAAGATAGCCAGGGGTGGGTGTACGATGGGGTGATAAATGAAGAATAAGATCTGGAGTGGGTGACTTCCGCTGGATGATGGATCCACCCAGTCCCCACCATCAGCAGTATGGGAAAATGTCCCTTGGGGCTTGATCTGACTCTAGAGTCACCACCCTCCTGAAACTCAGTTCGGAAATGAGTCATTACAGAAGTAGTTTCCGAGTCCTCAAGTCACCCCTTGGTGTTTTTACAATATTCAAGTTGCCCGCCCCCTTGAAAAGCCTGCCGTGGGTAAAAACAGGGCTGCTGCTGGACTGTGTGTGCGTTGGAGTTCTGTTTGAATTGTCCCCGCTGCTCCTGCCCATCTGAAGGTGGAATGTGGGAATGGATGCAACAAGAGGGATGAAAGTCATGAGCAGCAGTTGAGGGGCCTACTAGAACGATCCAAACCTTGGAAGCTGAGCTCTACTCAGATGTAGTCCCACTGCAGCAGGTCATTCAGTGGGGCTTGCTCTCCCAAGTAACAACATAACCAAAAGGAGCCATGTGATCAAAAGCATGATCATAGTATGGCTGACTCCCTGGTAGGAGTCACCAACTCAGGTTGGGGTCATGAGAGAGTGGGATCTGCCATCTTGGAATTGGACCCTGGGCTTTCCTGGGAGTGGCCCTACAATCCAGAGTAACTACGGGAGCACGTAAGAGACTGCACCACCTAGTGAAAACTTATGGGAAATTCATATTGCAATCCAATGCAAATTGTTCTTGCGCCAGAGCAGACTCCCCGTAGTTACTCTGGATTGTGCCCTAAGTCTCATTGAACACAATGGAGAAGACATGGAGGAGCTCTGGCATCACAGAGATGCCACATTCTGGTAAATTTGCAGTATTTACCAGATTTGCAGTATTTGCAGTAGGTGGTCCAGGACAGATTTGTAAGTTTGAAAGGGGGTCCCATGCTGAAAAGCCCAAGTACCACTGCCTCATGGCATGTTTGTGATATCCTGAGCCAAAGGAAGCGTCTTGCATTGGCCCAAGGGCACATTAGGATTGAAGCCTGTGTAAAATATATATAATACACATAAAATATATAAAACAAATAAATGTATGGATATAAATACCCAGATCCACTAAAGTCATTCTAGAAACACAGATTGTTTTTGTGGATCTTTGCGTACAACTTAAGATTTGTGGTATAATAGAATGCATGGCCCTTTTGACCTCACAGCTGCATTGCATGAATGGTATCCTTAAAGGTGTCTTTCATTCACATATTCATTCAGTGAATTTTAAAAGATATTATTTAAAAGATATTATTCTGTGCAGAAACAGTCGTCGTATACAGTAAGTGCTCTGTGTTTGTGATGGCGACTGATATCCTGCAATAACAAGAGTGAATGAATCTTTTAGAGCCTTCAGAGATAAAAGATGAAGCCTGTATGAAATAAATCCCCTCCTTGGTTAAAAAAGTATGATACACTTTTAACTGTTTCCGGGCTATTAATGGTTGAAGATAAATTTTGTTTTGGCCTATGAAGCTAATATATTTGTGCATAACTAGTGATTTGAAAATCGAAGTTTTTATTTTGGGACAAAGCCGCTAAGAAGTTGCAATGCACCAACAATTGTTCCAATTGATTATTGAAAACAAATTTGATGGGGTGCAAATTGAATTTAATTTGGGTGCTGAGCACAAATTTGAGTGCAAATTTAATCAGAGCAGCAGGCCTCCGTCAGTCTTGAAAAACTACGGTATCGTGCTCGGCACTGCATACGCTGCATGCAAAGCACGAAAGCCTGGGTTGGATTGTTATGGATGATAAGCTGTTACCCAAGCAGCAAATCCCCCCTCTCCACGCCACTGAATTAGTCCAATGGAAGGGCAGAGCCGATACTATTGGATCCAGCTGGCGTCGCAGAGCTGGGCCAAGGACAGGAGCTCACCCTGTCTTGTGCGGCCGACCCTGGTCTCGAACCCTGGCCTGCTGGTTAACAGGCACAGCGTCTTAACCGCTTGCGCCACTCACAGCTGATCAGATCAAATCAGAGCAGTGGTTTGAGAAATTGATGCTAACCCAGGGTGACCATATGTCCTCTTTTTCTGGACATGTCCTGGATTTTAGCCTAGTGCCTGGAAAAAAATCTCTCTTATCCTCCATTTCCTTGTGAGCAGGCAACATGTAGACTACTTGTAATTCTTAAATTGTAGTAGTATTGGCATCCTTCAGTCTCAAAAGACTATGGTATCGTGCTCTGATTGGAGGTCCTGAAACAACATCTAGTGTGACTAAAGAGGCCAATTTGAGAGTGTCCATCCCTTCCACACTGAGGACAAATAAATTCCATCCCCTGCCCAGGCCCCAGGTTTCGCTGCTTTCGGGTCTGTCTCTTTGCTTCAGCCTGCCAAACAAGTGTCTCTTCCAGTTGGAGAAGGCCATGCTGGGTCTTTTGCCTCCACGCTGAACGGTCAGAGGTCAGGGTTTTCCAGCTGTTGATGTCCATTCCCAAGGCCTTTAGATCCCTCTTGCAGATGTCCTTGTATCGCAGCTGTGGCCTCCTTCTTGGGCGCTTTCCCTGCACTAATTCTCCATATAAGAGATCTTTTGGAATCCGACCATCAGCCATTCTCACGACATGCCCAAGCCAGCATAGACGCTGCTGTTTCAGAAGTGTGAACATGCTAGAGATTCCAGCACGTTCCAAGACTGTGTCATTTGAGACTTTGTCATGCCAGGTGATGCCAAGAATACGTCGGAGACAGCGCATATGGAAGGTGTTCAGCTTTCTCTCCTGCCATGCATAAAGGGTCCAAGACTCACTGCATTACAAGAGTGTGCTCAGGACGCAAGCTCAATAGACCTGGATCTTTGTATGTTCCGTCAGCTTCTTATTAAGCCATACTCTCTTTGTAAGCCTGGAGAATGTAGTAGCCGCTTTACCAATGCGTTTATTCAGCTCAGAGTCTAAGGAGAGAGTGTCAGAGATAGTTGAGCCAAGGTACACAAAGTCATGGACAACCTCCAGTTCATGTTCAGAGATTGTGATACAGGGAGGTGGATCCACACCCTGACCCATGACTTGTGATTTCTTCAGGCTGATTGTTAGTCCAAAGTCTTGGCAGGCTTTGCTAAAACGGTCCATAAGTCGTTGAAGGTCTTCGGCAGAGTGAGCAGTAACAGCAGCGTCATCGGCGAAGAGGAACTCCCACAAGCATTTCAGCTGGACATTGGACTTTGCTCTTAGTCTGGAAGGATTGTAGAGTTTTCCATCTGATCTGGTCCGGAGATAGATTCCTTCTGTTGCATTTCCAAAAGCATGCTTCAGCATGACTGTAAAAAAGATCCCAAATAAATTTGGTGCGAGGACACAGCCCTGCTTCACTCCACTTCGGATATGAAAGGAGTCTGATGTTAAACCATCAAAAACTACAGTGCCCTTCATGTCCTCGTGAAAGGACCTGATGATGTTGAGGAGCTTAGGTGGGCATCCAATCTTGGGGAGGATTTTAAAAAGGCCATCCCTACTAACCAAATCAAAAGCCTTTGTAAGGTCTATGAAGGCTACAAAGAGTGGCTGTCTTTGTTCCCTACATTTCTCTTGCAACTGTCAAAGGGAAAATACCATATCAGTGGTGGACCTGTTGGCTCGAAATCCACACTGTGATTCAGGATAGATTCTCTCTGCAAGCACCTGAAGCCTCTTCAGTATGACACGGGCAAGCAGCTTCCCTACAACACTAAGAAGAGAGATGCCACGGTAGTTGTTGCAGTCACCCCTGTCGCCTTTGTTCTTGTACAGTGTGACATATTAGCGTCCTTCATGTCCTGTGGTACTCCACCTTCCCTCCAACAAAGGCAGAATATCTCGTACAGTTCAGTGGAAATGGTCCCTCTACAGCACCTCAGAACTTCAGCAGGGATGTTATCTTTCCCGGGTGCCTTGCCAAAAGCAAGGGAATCCAGGGCTTCGTTTAGTTCTTCTAAAGTTGGTTCACTGTCGAGCTCCTCCAAGACAGGCAGGCACTCAATGTTGTTTAATCCTTCTTCAGATACTGCATTTTCTCTGGAGTATAGCTCAGAGTAGTGCTGCACCCAGCGTGCCATCTGCTGTGCTCGGTCCTGGATGACCTCACCTGTAGCGGACTTAAGCGGGGCAGATTTCCTCACTGTTGGACCTAAGGCCTGCTTGATGCCATCGTACATCCCCTTGATGTTGCCTGTGTCAGCTGCTACCTGGATCTGAGAGCAAAGCTGCAGCCAATAATTGTTAGCACATCTCCTGGCAATCTGTTGGACTTTGCTACGGGCGGCTCGCAGGGCTTGGAGGTTGCGCTCACTAGAACAGGCTTTATATGCAGTTAGAGCTCTCCTCTTTTCCTTAAGGGCTGGTGTCAGCTCCTCCGAGTGGGCTTCAAACCAATCTGCTGTCTTGCTAACCTGCTTACCAAAAATTGACAAGGTGGTTGTATAAACAGCATTCTTGAAATGTTCCCATCATTCAGAAGCGTTTGCCTCAGCCGGGCCTGGGAGGATTTCCTCGAGTGCTTGGTCAAATTCCAACACCTTTTCCAGACTGCGGGTCTTGCTGATATTGATTCGAGGTCTTCCTTCCTTCTTTGAGTGATGCAGCCTCTTTGCTTGCAGTTTTACTCTGCTGCACACCAAGGAGTGGTCTGTATCGCAATCAGCACTCTGATAGCTACGCGTGATCTTAATGCTGGGAAGGCTGGAGCGCCTGGTGAGGATCAGGTCAAGCTGATGCCAATGCTTCGATCTAGGGTGTTGCCAAGACACTCTGTGTTGAGGCTTTGTGTTAAAGAATGTATTGCTAACGCAAAAATCATAATAGCAGCAAAACTCCAGCAAGCGTTGGCCATTTCCATTCATCTTCCCGATGCCAAAACGACCTAGACAAGTGGGCCAAGAACTATGGTCAGATCCAACTCTCGCATTAAAATGACCAAGGATAAACAATGGTTCTTTCTCAGGGATTTTCTTGATAGTGGCAGCCAGATCATCATAGAATTTGTCTTTGGATTCTGCTGAAGATGATAGTGTTGGTGAGTATGTGCTAATAAGAGTGACCAACCCTACTGATGACTGTAGCTGCAGAGACAGAATTGTTTCACTTCCTCCAGTAGGTGGGATAATGGATCCAAGTAGGGTGTTTCTAACTGCAAAGCCAACTCCATATTCCCTAGTCTCACTTGATGGCTTTCCCTGCCAGAAGAATGAGAAATTTCACTCCTTAATAGATCTTGAGTCTGACAGCCTTGTCTCTTGAAGGGCATCAATGTCCATCTCCAGTCTGCTCAGCTCCATATCAATGACAGCTGTTTTACGTATGTCATCCAATTCTCGCAAGTCGTCAGAAAAGCTGGGGGTCATTGTCCGAATGTTCCAGGTGCCCAACTTAAGGGCTGAAGTTTTTTTATGTTTATTGCATGGTGCTGAGTTGTCGATCTGCTTGTTGGTTTTCACCCTAAGCCCCACGCACCCAGTGAGGTTAACAGACCGTGGCGAGGCAGCATCCTACTGGCTGGGGACTGCCCAGTTTAAGGCGGGCAATAGCTGCCCGATGAGGCACGATGACCTCTCCCACCATCAGAAGTAGCCCCTGGTGTCAAGCTCTTTGCCAATCGAGCAACGACTTATAACTGGTAACTGCCACTTCCCGTGTTGTTTCCACGCTGTATGCGAGGCTGGAGTTCCTCTCCAGAGCACGAAGGCCTGGGTAGGTTATTATGGGGGATAGGCTGTTACCCAAGCAGAGGATCCCTCCTCTCCATGCCACTGAAATAGTCCAATGGAAAGGCAGAGCCAATACGATTGGTTCCAGCTGCGTCGCAGGAGTTACCAGAACATGACTGTAACACAGTCACGAACTGCTTTCGGGACTCCGGCTCCAGATTTTTCCTCAAGGTTTTCTCCTGAAGCCTTTCCCATGAATGGGTATAGCCACAAGGCAGTGGAGGTTTAGTGGGAGTTTTCCTTCTCCTAGATAGGTTCGATAAGGACTCACTCTCATGATTTACACAGTCACATGATTGATCCTCACGTCACACTCAGTCTCATGCTCCACTACTGGAGGCAATGCAGAACTCCCCTCCCGTACAAGCAACCAGCAGGGTATGACCCAGACTGGTCTTCCTTCTTCCAAACAAAGGCTGCAAGCATTGGGGCATAACAGAGACCTCCCCCCACTCAAAAGAGAGGGAAAAAAGGAAGACCAGCACCATGAGTCCCAGAGAGCCCCTCCTCTTTCACAGGAAGGATATTCTGGACACAACGGGGATCTCCCTCCACTCAAAAGAGAAAGGTAAGAAGAGTAACACCAGCACCATGAATCCCAGAGAGCCAGTCCTCTGTCACAGGAAGGAAACTCTAGACGAAACAGGGACCTCCCACCACACACAAGAGAAAGGAAAAGAAAGGAAAACCAGCACCATGAGTCCCCGAGAGCTCCTCCTCTCTCACAGGAAGGAGACTCTAGAAACAACAGGGACCTCCCCCACTCAAAAGAGAGAAGGAAAAAGAGGAAAACCAGCACCATGAGTCCCAGAGACCCCCGCCTCTCTCACAGGAAGGAAACCCTAGAAACAACAGGGACCTCCCCCACTCAAAAGAGAAAAGAAAAAAGAAAAAAAGAGGGAAAGACCAACACCATGAGTTCCAGAGAGCCCCTCCTCTCTCACAGGAAGGAAACTCTAGAAACAACAGGGACCTCCGCCGATTCAAAAAAAAGAGGAAAACCAGAACCATGAGTCCCAGAGACCCCCACCTCTCTCACAGGAAGGAAACTCTGGAACAACAGGGATCTCCCCCACTCAAAATAGAAAAAAAGAGGAAAACCAGTACCATGAGTCCCAGAGAGACCCTCCTCTCTCATAGGAAGGAAACTCTACAAACAACAGGGACCTCCCCCACTCAAACAAGAAAAGGAAGAAAGAGAAAAACCAACACCATGAGTCCCAGAGATCCCCTCCTCTCTCATAGAAAGGAAACTCTACAAACAACAGGGACCTCCCCACTGAAAAGAGAAAAGGAGGAGAGAGAATAACAAGCAGAGAGAAAAACAAGCACCATTAGTCCCAGAGACCCCCTCCTCTCTCACAGGAAGGAAACTCTACAAACAACGGGACCTCCCCCCACTCAAACAAGAAAAGGAAGAAAGAGAAAAACCAACACCATGAGTCCCAGAAACCCCCTCCTCTCTCACAGGAAGGAAACTCTACAAACAACAGGGACCTCCCCACTGAAGAGAAAAGGAGGAGAGAGAAAAACAAGCAGAGAGAAAAACAAGCATCATGAGTCCCAGAGAACCCCTCCTCTCTCACAGGAAGGAAAGTGTAGAAACAACAGGGACCTCCCCCCACTCGAAAGAGAAAGGGGAAAAAAAGAGGAAAACCAGCAACATGAGTCCAAGAGAGCCCCTCCTCTCAGAACTCCAGAACTCACTTCATGACTCCAGCATCTGCTCAGCTCATAGGCAGAGCAGAGGAGACCCCTCCCCCTTAGCAACCACCAGAAAACAAAGCCATACCTCGCTTCTTGACTCCAACATGTGCTCAACTCACATTAAATTGTATATAATAAATTACATATAATAGTTTTAAATGTACTAATAAGTAATATAGGGTTTAAATTTACCACATGAAAGCAAGACATATGAGTGTTTCAGCTTTTATATTGTCTTGTCCTACATTTTTCTTGGGCATCCTACATTTTGGAGGGACCTGTCCTCTTTTTTTGGTTGTGACGTATGGTCAACCTTTTCCCTGTGGATCTTTTTTTAAATAATAAGCATCATTTGCTTATCAGTGTCTCTGCCTCCCTAAAGTGTGAAGTTCAGAAGAGAGGGAAATACTAACGTACATGGTACTTTGCCCCATCTTGCTCCCAGTTCACTGATCAGTTGGGCCCAACTTTATCCTCAGCCAACCAAGAGTGCACAAACACTGTTGTCACAGCCTGTACTGCAGTCCATGAGCCAGCTGAGGACTGTCGAGCCTTTTTTGCTTGCATAAGTCTGAAAAGATTGTGGAAGTGAGTCCGGGCCAGGAAAGGAAGTTAGGGTCCATCGTGTAAAGCTCTAAGATCCATCCCCTCCTAACTCTGAATTTTCTGTGGTCTACTCCCCACACAGTCTGCTTCAATGATCCTCTACCACTGATGTACTGGCAACAGTGGAGATTCTGTGGGCTGGTGTCACCAGCATACAGCCTCAAAGGGTTTTGCAGCCTGGGAATGGTTATGATTGGTTTTGGACAGGCTTGGTTTTGACTGGACCCACTGGAGTGGTGTCTTCCTAAAGTTATCCAACTTAAATTGAAACAAATGCTAAACTATGCTGCAGGAAATGTTTATGATTCAGAGTCTGATTGGAATCCACTGCTGACTTTGTGATGGCAGCACACTGCTTCCACATGAAAGAAATTTGCTTTCCAACTCTTGACAGTGGGAAAATTGTTATTATGGCCACAGTTTCCCGCTCGCTGGATTGCAGCCATTATCTGCATATTGTGTCATCTGATGTTACCTTCCCAAGCAAATCTGCTGGAGCCAAAACCAAAAGCTAATTTAATGTAATGTATTCCATAGAGGGCTAAAATTGGAATTGGCCCATTCTTATGCTATTAAACTAGGATTTTTGTAAGGTGGGATATGGGGTAACCCAACCTTAACAACACATCAAACATTTGGGAACTGAATTGAGGTTGTGCTTCAGGTCAAACTGATCATGTGTTTAGGGGTTGGGAAGGAATTGCCTCTACCCAACACACCTAATCAACTTGTCAAGATACTTTTATACCATTGCCCTATCAGTGGTGGCAGGTCCAGAATTTCAGTTGTCTGAGGAAATATGTTCAGGAGACATTTGGGAGGAGCATGTATATGTTTGGAAAATCTGAATACAGCGGCACCTCACGTAACAAATTTAATTCGTTCCGGAGGCATGTTCTTTACGTGAAACATTCTTTACGTGAAGCGGATTTTCCCATAGGAAATAATGGAAACTCAGACGATTGGTTCCACAACCCCAAAAATATTCATATAAAAATATTAACTGGATGTAAAAATAATGACAGAACACTGAGATTGAATTCAAAACATGCATTCAATGTGCATGATTTTATGAAGTCTACTTAGGCTGCAGTCCTAAAGACATTTTCCTGGGTGTAAGACCCATTTAACACAATGGGACTTACTTCTGGGTAGACATGATTAGGAGGCTACAGTCCAAGACACTTTCCAAGTGTCTCCCCACTTTCTCTTTCTCTCCATCCTGAGCCTCTCTCTCCCCTGCTCCCTTCTGGATAGCCCTGAGCTACTTCCCTCTTCTCCACTGCTCTTCTCTCCATCTGCCCAGCGGACACCTGGCCACAGGAGGAACAGCGCAGAAGTGTTGCTTTCACTATGGGCAGGTGTGCAAGGCAGCCCTGACGCTTTTTAAACAGGCTGCCGGCCAGCGCGTCTGACCCAACTGCCAACGAATGTTTTCTTTACGTGAAGCACTTTCTTTACGTGAAGCAGAATCCTAGAGAAATTTTTGTTTGTTACGTGAAACATACTTTACGTGAGGCATTCTTTACATGAGGCGCCACTGTATATGGGAGTGCATGTATATGTTTATGGAGGTTTCAGATCAAATATATCAAAGATGCAATATTTATGCCCTGTGAGGAAAGGTTGGGGGAACTTGGGATGTTCAGCCTGGAGAAGAGAAGGCTGAGAGGAGACATGATTGCCCTCTTCAGATATCTGAAGGGCTGTCATAGGGAGGAAGGGGCTTATTTATTCTTAGCTGCCTCTGAAGGCAGAACTAGAACCAATGGGTACAAACTGCAAGAGAGGAGATTCCGGTTGGATATCCAGAAAAAAATTCCTGATGGTTCGGGCGGTTCAGCAGTGGAACAGATTGCCAAGGGAGGTGGTGGACTCTCCCTCACTGGGGATCTTCAACTCTGTACATGTACTATGTTTTCTATTACCTAATTGCTGACACGACAGTAGCTGGAAGAACATGTCTCAGACATGTTCACTGATGGAAGAGGGAAGAAACCTTTGACCTCAGTTACCTAAATATGGGTATTTGCTATATGTCTTACTCTCCAATGTACACATCTCCACTTGGATTTGTGAGAATCTTGATAACAAGCCATCATGCACTGATAAATCACATGAATTGTTTTCTTCTTGATCTCATCTCCCATACTTATTAGATATGAGCAGCGAAATGTATCCAGGCCAGTGGTGGGCTCCAGCAGGTTCGCACCTACTCTACAGAACCGGTTGTTAATGAGAGATAGGACATATAAAGTTTAAAAATAGCCATTTAAAAGTGGCTGCCAGATGGGCATAGAACCAGTTGTTAATTTTTTTGAATCCATCACTGATCCAGGCATAACAGAAGGAAGAGTCAGAGATGCAGAATATTTCATTTCTGTGTGGAAAAAATGACATTGGCCATATTTTGGATGTGTTTTGTTATCTTGTTTCAGGATGGCTTGGTTGAGAGCAAATATTGTTGTGTCCATTGTGTTGGCAGCTGTTTGGAATTGCCACTTCCCTATCCTGGTTATAGCTCCATTTGAGCTGACAGGTGTTGACTTGTGGCAAAGATGTGATTATAAGCCAATCTGTTGCTGAGAGAAGAGGGCGGAGAGAGCACTACAAAAATCAATTTTACTTTATACTTTTGACATTGACTGTCTTCATTTTTATGATTAAGGAACATAAGACAAATAAAACTGCAATCCTGTAATACTTACATGGGAGTAAATCCCAGTGAGTTGAACACGGCTTACTTCTGAAGAGACATGCTTAGGATTGCATGACAAATATTACTGTACAGTCGACAATGCCATTTTGTTGGTTTATACTGGGCCAATATTGATATCTTCTTCCCTGCTACTTTCCCATTCCCAGTAGCTCTCTACCCTTTCCTAAAGCACTCTAACAGCCAAATCCTAACCTTTGCTAGCCCAGTGGAGTAGATACTACTCTGATGCTAGTTGTTGCAAAAATGGGAGAGCAAAATGGAGCCAAAAAATGACTCAGAAGGTGAGGGGTCCCTTGCACATTGCGGTGAGACTCCTCCACCCCCTCTAGCTTTGCCACTTGCCCCAACAATACTCACCACTAAAAGCACACCAGGTCAATTTCTCTTGCAATTAGCCC
Source organism: Cryptoblepharus egeriae (assembly GCA_030015325.1). Classification (NCBI taxonomy): domain Eukaryota; kingdom Metazoa; phylum Chordata; class Lepidosauria; order Squamata; family Scincidae; genus Cryptoblepharus; species Cryptoblepharus egeriae. Next base: position 45,969,904 of record JAREYC010000006.1, read on the forward strand.
TGTGAGTCAGGGCTACAGTTGCACAAGCCTGACCTCAATAGCCAAAAGCCTCAAGCATGTTTGTTTGAGGTGGTTGCAGATTGAGTGTCTGTATCATCTACCCATACTTTCTATATATTTATGAAACTTAAATATGGAAAATGGCTGCATGGTACTGCCAAATATTGTAGCACTGGATTAAATCCTCATCCTTTCCCATAGCAGCTGGAAGTCCTTCATAAATTCCAGTAGTCTAGTGATGCATGACAGTCCCTTTTAAGCAATCTAGTGCTGGTTTGCTCTAATCAAGCTTTTCTTTTCTAAGTGGGATCTCTTATTTCATCTCTGAAAATAGTCCTGCAGACTTTTATTCCAGAACGGATGGAAATCTAAGTGTCTTCATTTTCCATCCTGCTTCTTCAGCACTTATGAAATGAATTCCTTTCCCAGACTCTGATAGCCCTTCTCTGTACAGGAGGAACTTCTTGCTCCATGACAGTTTACACTAAAGCTACCACAAAATTCTTTCCAAATGTTCTTTCGAGTGCTTGCAAGGACCAATTCCTTTGACGGCTGTTTATGGGTTGAATTGTTCCAAAGCAGTGGTGCTGGTCTGTAGTCTGATCACTACCTGTGTCCACATCTTGCCAGAGCTTAATTTGAAGTCACTCATGCTGTTTCTGGCATGGAAGGACTTGTGCCTCTTGGAGCCTCTAAAAAAATATGATAGAAAAAACGTTAAAAAATACATTTGTAAATAATTTTGTGTTTTGCATCCTGGGTCCCTTTATGTTTTGGGTTTTTGTTCTAGATAGGAACAGGGGGCATCACTTGGTGGGAGCAATGTTGGCAAACCACACCTAGTGGCACTAGTTAAAGGGTGACAGAGCAGTGGTTCTCAAAGTGGGGGTTGGGACCCCCTTGAGCAGTCACAACTTCATTTCAGGGGGAGACTCAAAAAGGTGGTCACTGCCATCTTGGAATTGACCACTGGGAGCTGCCATCTTGGAATGGGGCACTCAGGCTGCAATCCATACTTTCCTGGGAGTAAGTCTCCTTGAGTACAATGGGACTTGCTTCTTGGTGGATATAGAAGAGTTATTAAATCACAATGATGTTACTTTCTGTTTGATGTCACTTTCAGCCATGACATCACTTCCAGGTTGATGGCATCACTTCTGGGGTGTCCCAGACATATTGCCATTCTGAGAAGGGGGTTCTGGGCTTAAATGTTCAAGAAAGCCTACCTCATCTCTCAGGCTCAGAGGTTTCCAGCCTTCTCTGTGCTGATTGTATGAGCCAAAAACTGCTAAGGGAAGATGTCCTCCTTCTGCAACTGCTGCCAAAGCCACTCCTCAGGAGTCTTCAGCCACATCATGCTATATAGGGGTTTGGCAGACATGGAAGCAATTGATGGTGAAGTGACCCTCCGTTACTTCCATGTCTGTACACTGGGTGAGGTGACACTGACACCGACACCACAAATAATTGACTTGGGTGACACTAGAGGTAGCACCACACTAAGCAGGAATGGGAATGTATGGCCTTCAGGACTCATCACATCAGCCTTTCCCTAGTCATTCTCCTCTCCCCAACCCCATGCCTGGCAGATGGGCCTGACATCCTCTCCTTTGACTCTTCAGAGAAACACTTTCCCTTGGTAATAGCGATGGTGAGGAAACTACAGACCACAATGACAGGAAATTGTGAAATGAGTTTGTCACACCCATTCTACCAACACATATACAAGAAAACTTTGTATGTTGCATCTCTGCATAGACAGTCTCACAGATCTCTTGATACAGAAACTATAGAACTGATTTGAGGAGAAAATCTGGATGCGATTGAATGCAAGCATTTAAATTGTGGAATTTTTTTTTGCATCTTCTTACCAATCAATACACTCTGTATTTAAACAGCCCTGGCTTTGCTTTGTGTCTCGCTTTCTTTGCCCAGTGCAATTCATCTTCAAATATTTACAAAGAACTGCTAGCCGACTGGCTTCTTTCTCGGCCCAAAAATTGTACAGCAGAGCACAGCACTGACATAAATTGGGAAAGAAGACATTTGTCATAAATATCCAGTGTTGTTTTCTCACTCAAATGCTGGAAATCTCAGGCAGCAGGTCTGCCAGGCGATTATAAAGTGTTCTTTGTTTGCTGCTTGGCTTATCTGGAGGCACAATGCTATCTTAAGGCAACACGCCCACCACTTTCAGGTTTTTCTTGGTAGCCTGTAACTTGTGCTGTGGAGTATTTATGAGCTTACATGAAGGACTGTATATTATAAATGCTGGAATGGTGGTCAAAGTTATATTTAGACAGCATTTTAATGGGCATGGGAGCCAGGTTGCAAGTTGAGTTATAACGTTTTGTTATTCCAAATTGTATAGTGTTAGTCTCAGGCCACACCTAGGTAATGGGAAAGTTATGTGTTGCCTTTAGTTGATGGATGTCTTTCTAAAGGCTGGTTACACCTTGTATTACAAATAAAGGGAGTCCTTTAAAACCTCAGCAAGCAAATGCTTTATGTCTGTAATTGTGAATGATTAACTCCACCACCAAGATTCAGAAAAGCTCAAGGTATCAAAGATGTTGTGTGTAGTCAAGGCTTGTTTCTTACCTGTTTCTTGTTTCTTACCTTGTTTCTTACCTGTGTTTACCAACACAATAAAAACTGAGGGATTGGGAGAACTATGAGGAGGAACAAAACCAAAGTTTGCTAGATTTGCAGAGTGAGTCACTTTCCAAAGTGCAAAGAAGCTTATGCAGGGATGGATAGGCTGAACAGAGGGATGTTCTTTTCCCTCTCAGACAACACCAAAACTAAGAGCAATTTATGAAAATTGACTGTCAGGAGAGTGAATACAGAAAAAAAAACCAAAATGCTAGTATTTTTTCAAAATTTAGTGGGTAATTAACCGGGGGAAATTGTTACCACAGGATGCCGGGATGGTGGCTGCCCTATATGCCTTGAAACGGGGACAGAACAAATTTATGGAGGAAAAGTTATCATGAGTCACAAGCAATGATAGGTAAGTACAACCTCCTGGATTTAGAAGTAGGAGGCCACTGAGTTTTGTAGTGGCTCAATTATTAGAATGCTGTTGTTAGAACACTACTTGACTGGAATTCCAGTCAGCAGGTCAGCAGTTCAAGACCTGACCACTGCATGACAGGGTGAGCTCCCTTCCTTAGCCCAGCTCCTGCTAACCTAGCAGTTCAGAAACATATAAATGCCAGTAGATAAACAGGTACTTCAGTGGGAAGGTAAGAGGGTTCCTTGTGCCATGCCATCCACATGACCATGGAGATCAGGGTGACCAGATTATTCCTGAACCCCAGAGCCAAAATTCCTAATCCCAAGCCAAAATTCCTACTCGCCAAAATTTTTGGCAAAAAAATTTGCCAAAAAATGTATTTTTTTGTTTTATTTTTGGCTTTTTGACCATAACTTTTGATAGGAAGGAGATATCTTCAAACTGATTTTTGCATTGGATTCTGCTCTTCAATACAAATCCAATGACATATGGCATGATGGGGTACTGTGCACTATCACGAAGTTTCAAAATGAAGTCAAAATGTAGGACAATGAAGCCAAAATTTAGGACACCTGGACAGGAGGCTAAAAATCCAGACACATCTGGTCATCCTGGCGGAGATATTTTTGGATAACGCTGGTCATATGGTCACCCTGGCGGAGATATTTTTTGATAATGCTGGCTCTTAGGCCACAGAAACGGAGATAAATATCACACCCTATGGCCAATCACAGCTAGCAGGACAACCTTTACCTTACGTTTGGGATGGGTTACTTTATCTTACATTTGTTTCAGGGGAGGGCATCAGGCTGTATGTTTCTTGTCTTGTGTACTCCCTGAAACATCTGATGGGCCACTGTGAGATAAAGGAATCTGGACTAGTTGGGCCTTTGGCCTGATCTAGCAGGACTCTTCTTAGGTTCTCATGCTACGTTCTTACTTAGGTGGCTTTTTCGTTCTCATGCTTTCACATTTGTTCCAAAGCTGAGACGTATTCCTAATTTGGAACAAACTCTTCCCAATATCCTTTGCCCTGTTCACTCTCTTCTGCATGTATCTTGTCCTTTAAGGGCTATTATTTGGTAACTCATTTGGCAGCTTTATCTGCTCACTCTCCCCATAGGCCAATGGAGCTGGCAGGAGGAAAGGCAATGGTAGTGCAAATCTGTCAGCCAACAGCTGTCAGTTTGATAGGCAGATTTGGGCCCCTGGCCCATCTTTGACATGGCCACCCATGAAGCCAGTGCTAGTAATCATATCATATGTTCTCTTGAAGAATGGTAGATAGGAGACCTAGATAACAAGCTCACAAAACTGAGTATGTTGTTACCACAATCACCTCCTGATTTATGTTGTTTTGTTGAAAACAAAAAAAATCCTGCTTGCACAAATCAGTGTTATAACCAAGCACCACAAATTCCTTCACAATTTCTCATTATAAATTAGGAAGATGGCTGCCAAACAATGTAATGGCTTCCTTAATTACGTGGCAAATGTTACTGGACAAAATATTTCAAGAGAGTTTGTGTCTGTAAAATTCAGCAATCTTCTCTAGAGGCTCAATTTCCTAGTGAATCAGCAAAGTACAAAATTGTTCTGGGAAAAAATAAAATGCAGAAAAATATTTCACAGGGACAGGCAATATCTACCTTAGCATCATACCCCCTCCCAATTAGGAAGGTTGAATGCATACATAAACCCAATGCTTGTGACAGTCATTGCTCTGAATGCTGGCTAGGATTACAAACCATAGGATTTTGTCACTATCTACATATAAATACAGGTTGTCACAACCCTTTTATAGAACAGAAATATCACAAAGGTGAACTAAACATATGTTATCACCAGGGAGGGGCCTGGCCTGGCCCAACAACCGGTTCCCTGGAAGTGGGCGGGGCCAAGCCAGGTTAGGGTGCGGGGTGGGGTCAGAGGTGGTGCCAGGGGCGGGGCCAGGGAGGACACACCACCCACCCCAGCGCGCTGTGGGTGTGGGTGGGTGGGGCAAGAGGTAGGCCCCAACCTGGGCGCATTGCGAGTGCGCCAAGGTTGGCACAGGCGCTGTCGCGTCCTGAAGAGGACGCGAGCAGTTGTGTCCTCTTCAGGACACAAATGCGGCTGCGTCATAGTTGACACAGCCGCAGTGATGGGCTCCCCCAGGCGGCGAACCGGTCCGCCAGGGTTTTTGGCCCCCCACTAGCTAGCGGATTGCTAGCGGTGGGCCAAAAGGAGGAACAGGTTCGCGCGATCTGGCCCAAACTGGCCTGGGCCCATCACTGGTTATCACTCAGTCTCTCTAATCCTCCCAATACTCTGTTCTAGTCCTCGAAATCTGACACATCTCATCTGCACACACCAAACTAGCATAAATAGGAATGCTGCCTTTATTCCTTGCTGGAAAAAGTTGGTATTCATGGATGAATTCACTTAGCTATTAAATGTATGTGGCATGAACAGTGCTTTCCATCAATTGGTGCCATGCTTTGGTGAGTCTAAACTGCACCCACTCAACATTCCCACAGAGTTTTTTTGGTAATGTCTCTTTAATTGGTGGTTTTGTGGTGATGGGGGGGCGGTGAGGGAACAGGAGGAAGCTGGTATGTTTCCAAAACTGTGTTCCTTTCACTCACATTGTTTCCTTTTGCACTCTTTTTACTGGGCACACCAAAGTTTTGCAAAAGGCATACAGTATTCTCCCAGTTCCAAGAAATGTATAATAGATGCCTATCTGTTAAATTAAATAGAATGCGAGGCTGCCTTGTCTGGGTTTTGAATTTCTTAACAGCATGAAACACACTATTTCAAACAGTCTAAGACTTGTGGTTCCTTAGCCTTAATCTAGGCATTGATTAGTAGTTAATGAACCTTGAAAAGCCCCTTTATCACCAAGACAGTTTGCTGTTGTCTAGATAACAGACTCCCGTTTTCTATTTTGTTTTGATATGATAGATATAATAATGTGATGCAAATCAGAAAATGGTGTTACCTACAAGAGATAATCCTTCCACTCCATCAACCTAATTCATTTATATATGTCAATTCTGCGTATATTTCCTATTGCATATTAGATTCTTGTACAAGTGGACCCTTGTTACCTGCAGGGGTTCCATTCCTGGAACATGCATGGTTATTGAATTCTGCATGAAATAAAATCACATGGATTTCATGGTCCTTTGAGCTTTAACCACAACCATGCGAATATTGCATGTATGATTGCCAAAATATATATCTGTATGATTGTCATGATGTCATGCCAATCTGTATGATTGTCAAAATATATATCTTTCTATGCAGATTTAAGCTTCTATGGACAGCCAATTTCTCTTACCTTGTTTGGTCACTAGCTAGACAGCTGGTATAGTGACTAACAGCATAACCCTATGCATGTCTGCTCAAAGGAAAGCCGTGTGGACTAGTACCATGTAAATATGTTTAGGATTACAGCACAGTCTTAACCCTTTTCCCACTGATGCAGTCTCATTGAGGGACCACACACTACTTCCTATAGTAGTAGTGAAAATTTGCAGGTGTCCTCTCATCCTGGGCAAACCTCTGCTGCCCAAATAGGTCTCCTTGGTTCTGCACCAGAGATTTTGCTGAGGAACCAAGGAAAGCAAGTGAGAGGGAAGGGGAGATCATGCTCAGTGAAGAGAGCCCAATCCTAATTTTCCCCCAAGAACACCAGCAAAGCAGCTTCTTCATCATCTTTGGGTCAGATTCCAAAAGTTGTCAGAATCTAATACAGCTCAATGATCAACACAATTTGTAAGTCCTTTCCATGTAAGAAGAGCTTTGTTATGAATGCTTCTATCCAGAAGCGAAAGACAGATAATCTCTCTGTTTACTTAAGGAATGAGGTCAGAGAACATCTTACCCAGATCAGCGTTCTCAGTTCCCGATAGAGAAGGTGCTCCCATAATCACATATCCACTATGATCACAGGATGAAAGAAAATAGTTATAACCCATGGCTAAAATGAGCCAAACATGGGCAGAATTCATCAGCTAGCTCTGTTCTTAATTGAATGTTTTAAAGTCCAGATCAAAAACAGTATTATCACATTACAAAAACCTCATTTCAGTACGGTACATTTTCTTGCCAAGGAAGAAGATTGTGGGATATTTATATTATCCTAGTTTTTGTTCTTACTTGTAGCCATATTTGGAATCAGGGTTCCATTTGTACTTGTCACCACATTATGTTTAACTTTCTAATGGGAAAAGGGCCAAAGGGAATGATTTTGCTTTTGAATAACCATCCATGTTGAGTTATATACCAAGATTAGAAGCAGAAGATGCCAATCCAGAATTAATCTCATAGCAGATCAAATTGTCTTTAAGGAGGCAGATGAATGTCAGTTTGATAAGGGTAACACTGCTACTAATAGCATTGAAGAGTTGTTGAAAAGACATGTCAGTATAAACTCTTGTGAAGATCTTAGCAAACACTTTAAATTATACTACGTAGAAATAGTACTACTTGAATGGTGCTGTGATGAGAACATCACAGCAAAGATTGAGGAGGATTGGTACAATCCTATACAAGGTACAATCCTATACAGAGGTCGGTGCAATCCTAACTAAGCACAGAGGCCTTGTCAAGGTAAGGCAATGTTTGTTCCTTTACTTTAGAGTTTCATTGCCCTTGTGTCAGTGCTGGAAAGTTGATTAGGATTTCGCCCAATGTGTTTTCAGCTATCCATTATTAACAAGGATCATAAACGCACCAAAGAACTGTCTATTACATATGGCTATGTGTTTCCCCCTTTTTAATGGGATAAGCATTTTATTTGCAGCTGCAGAAGGGAAAAGTTGCAGAGTGGTAATTTCATGCCAAGGGAAGATTTAAGCCAAGGAAGTCCTGAGACTCTGGCTGCAATCCTAAAGACACTTTCCTGGGAGTAAGACCCACTGAACACAATAGGCCTTACTTTTGAGTAGATGTGGTTAGGATTGTGTTCTCTGTCTCTAACAGACCAGTCCTAAGGTTTGGTCTGTTTCTGCTGTTGTAAATGTACATTTCAGCCTGGGACCCCCTTTCAAACTTAAGAACCTCAGCGAGGCCCCCAATCATACTTACTGAGATGTGACATCACTGTGATGCCAAAGCACCTCCATGTTTACTTGGAAGTAAGCCCCATTGTGTTCAATGAGACATACTCTCAGGAAAACCTAGTGTCTGATCCCATCCTCTTGTGACTCCCCTGTGCTGTGACCCCACCCAAGGAGGTACTGACCCCCACTTGGAGTGCCACTGCCATATAGGAACCACTACCACAAATGGCAGTTGTGTTTTTTGCCCAAAACTAGCATGGAGAGCAAGTGGAATGGTGTGGGGAAGGAGAGGAGGTGTCTTGGAGGGGAGGAGGGTGATGGGAGTTGGAATTGGGAAGAGGGAATGGATTCGGGAGTCACTATCCCCTTCCTCTCTCCTCTTCCCTCTCCCTTGTTCTTAGTTCCTCAGCAAAATGGCTGGTGCAGGAGACCCATTTGGCCCAGTGTAAGGGGGCCATTGCAACTTCTCACCACAACCATAGGCTGCAATCCTAAAGACACTTTCCTGGGAGTAAGATCCACTGAACACAGTGGGGCTTACTTTTGAGTAGACATGGTTAGGATTGTGCTCACTGTGTGTGTTCCCTTGGCAGAATAGTGTGTGTTCCTTAGGCTGCCATCCTAAACATACTTACTTGGAAGTAAGCCCCATGGAATTCCTTATGATGTATTTCTGAGGAGATATGCATAGGATTATGCTGTTAGTCCCTATATTATACTGGCTCTCTAGCTAGTGTGTGGGTGGCACAAGTGGTTAAGTCACTGTGCCTTTTAACCTGCAGGCCAGGGTTTGAGACCCGGGTTGGCCCCACAAGACAGGGTGAGCTCCTGTCCTTAGCCCAGCTCTGTGACGCCACCTGGATCCAATCATATTGGCTCTGCCTTTCCATTGGACTAATTCAGTGGCGTGGAGAGGGGGGATTTGCTGCTTGTTATGGAGCCTATCCTCCATAACAATCTAACCCAGGCTTTCGTGCTTCGTAGGCAGCGCCAAGCATGATACCATAGTCTTCCAAGACTGACGGGGGCCTGCATTTTTAGCTAGTGTCTAAATAAGATGGCCTTCCATTCACAGAAACTAATGTCTGTATGAAAAATATATATTCTGACAATTGTACAGAAGCTTCAATGTGCAATATTGTACACTAGGACATTTCTCCTGTCCTCACATTAAAAGATTTGAAAGAGGTCTCCATGGTTTGTGACTGTCATGCTCCAGAAATGCTTTGCTTTTGTTCATCTGGAATTTTGTATTATCATAAAAATATCTCAAAAAATTGTTTGCAACCCTAAAGGAAAAAAGACCTACTGCAATTCTGGAGACAGCAAATAACAGAAGTCATGTTCACATGCATGTGGTATTTTGATGGGATGCAAATAAGGTGAAATAGTAAGAGTCTAATTTCTTTCATATCCTCTGAAACATAAGCCTCTCTGATCGAAATGTTAAAAAGTGTTCTCGCCTGCTTTAAAGCCATATTTTTAAAATTATGAGATTGTTTGCATCAGATGCTTGTATTTTCATTTCATGCTGAGACCTTTGGTTACTTTGCTTTTGATCTTTAAACAGGTCCCCAAAACACATTTCTTGGGATGCCTATTCTCCTTGCCTATACTGTAAAAAATTTAAAATAAGAGTTGAAATATGCCCTACGGATGTGGGACTTAACAGGCATCTTTCTGTTTTCTGCTCAAATTTACACTTGGAGGAGCACCCAAAAGGGAAATTTGCCTACTGTCATTTTCTTTTCTCTTCTATGTTTTAGATTTATATTATGTGTCTTCTGTACTCCATTTGTTTTGAACTGTATCATTTTATTTAAATTTGAAATTGATTCTTTTCTTTCTAGGCCCCAGATACAGTTTCAGAGGGATGATGTGGCTATTCTGAAAAAAATGTTTGCCCACCCCTGCTCTAACAGAAGGAAAGTCAGAACAATAACTACAAGGCATATCAACAGATAATATAGCACCATCTTAGGCATCACTCATGGTGGGGGAATTGGCAGCAAGAGGATGCAGTGTTAAATGCTGCACCTGGGGAGAGAAGCTCCCTGTGATTGACATGGTAGGATTTTATCTGGTTAGCTAAAACTGAGGTAGAGCTGAAGTTGGGGAGGGGTCAACATCTGTAGCATCACTACAGAGCACAGGGAGGGAGTTCAGGCTGTATCAGAGGAGGTCCATTATGGGGATGATACACTTGCCTTCTGTACCAGGTGATGCAAACCTTAGTGACACCACTGGTCTGCATAAATTGCTTTCTATATGAATCAGTGCATTTGTTGAAGGTGTGCCATTTGTTTCGGCTTGTATATTTTCAGATGTATTTATTTTCAAATAAAGCAACTATTACAGTAAGTGGGTAAATTTCTCTCCCTCTTCCTCTCTCCATATGTGTTTGTGTGTGTGTGTGCGTGTGTGCATATGTGTTTGTGTGCCATTCTTTCCCTGGAATTCACCATTCTCAACATCTCACCATTTGAGGACAGGGAGCGCATAACAATATCATACTGTCATGCCTTGAAACTAAGGGATCTTATCTCCCTGGGCATGTACTGACTCCCTATTAGATTAAACCCCAGTGACTTACTGAAAGATTGCTCCCCTCATGCAGTGGCAAGGTCATGCACAATGTTGAACTCATAATTTGCCTGGTGAAAGAGCATCAGGGCTAAAAGGTGAAATGGCACATGCCTGCCTTTTTCACCCAACAATTTCCTCCACAGTCACACCATGTTTTGGCGAGGAAAACAGAAACAGCTCCCTTTTGAGATGCAAGTTGAACTTCGAGCACTGAAACTTTTGCCATAGGAGCTCTCAGAAGAGAACTTGTGTCCTTGATGTAAGATTGAAATCTCTCATCACGTCAGGCAGAGAGAGAGAGAGAGAGAGAGAGAGAGAGAGAGAGAGAGAGAACACTTTATGCTCTAATAAATAATAAGAATAAGAATAAGATTTCATTACTGAAAATACTAAAAATAAAACACTAGCAAGGGGATGGTGAAAAAGTTCATTTTTAAATTTTGTTTTCACACATTAGGTTTTGCTTCAAGGCAACAAGTATGGGGAGAGCAGTCTGAAAAGAGGCTTTGTATAGGAGCGGGAGTTCTATCCATCAGATTTGTCATTTCAGGAATGTAGCCAGATGTATTGACTTACTGGCAATTGCATTGGTGCCATCTGGCCTGCTGGATGCTGTATGAAAGATGGAAAAATGGAGCAGAAGAAATGAAATTTGTTCATCATGCCATTGCCCTTGTTCCTTATTTTAAAAGGGGAAAAATGTAACTTCTTGGCAGGGGGGCAGGAAAAGAAGAAGTTGAAGGTTCGGAGGAGCAAAATATTCCAAACCCCAAAATGAGCAATTATGTTTATCCATAAGCTTGAAAGTTGGCCTCTGCCAATGTCATGTGGTATACTTTTCATTATGAAACAATTTTAGTTCCTACTGTTCTGAAAAGTGGCAGCAGAATATTTCCTGCTTTTTCATATACTGAATAATTCTGAATTTATTTTAATCAGGTAAAAAATTTTCTTTTTGTAGAAATCATCTTTTCCTCTAGCTAGCCTGATTACACTGTCTCTGTCAATATAATATTTTGGAACATGATAATTTGTGCTTGTCTTTCTGTCTGTTGGTCTCTCTCTCTTTCTCTTACACACACACACACACACACTGGTGATCTTCACCCAGGTAGAGAGCTATCACTATGTACCATCTTTTCTTCCTTTGCTTCTTCTTACTGATGGAAGAGAAAGGAGGTTGACCGGCTTAGTGGCAGCTGCATACTCCATGATCAATTCCTCCAGACAAGATGGAAGCCAATATCTCAGGGTGAGTAGCTTTTGGTACTTTTCCCCTTTTGGGCTGTTCCTGTTTTGATTATGGCAAGAATCAGGACAATTAATAAACAAGTATAATACATAATAGTATTTCCACTTGGGTGGAAAGCGACATCCTGGTGACAGACCCCTGCGACAGTCTGGCCAGGTTTTCCAATTTTGTGTCAACCATGGTTTGGATTACTCCTATCCAGAAAAATGGACCCCACAACCTCACAAGACAACCACTGAAGAAGTTGCTTTTTTGCCTTATTATGCCAGGTTTGGAGGTTTTGGCTCTGAAGATTTGCTTCATTAAACAGTCACCAGAAAGTTCATTCTTATTTTATGGTTCAGAATTGGTCCGGGTCTCCACTGAGGTCAATCTACCCTGTTTTCTCAAAAATAAGACCTAATCCGAAAATAAGACCTAGCACTATTTTAAAGGATTCCTACAATATAAAACCTATTTCTGTTAATTCCCAGGGCCAGTGGTAGCAGTGATATAGCTAGCGGGGGCAATGAGATGGGGCCCCTACTGGCTATAATGGGGCTTGCTCTCTGAGGCAGGATTCCTATCCTCACTTTCCTACAGAAGTCCCTTTGGCTATAATGGGGGATGATCCTGTATGGGCATCCATAGGATCAGCTCTCTGAGGCTGAGTCCTGTCCTCACTTTCTTGGGACTAAGGCTGCAAACCTAAAGACACTTTCCTGAGAGTAAGACCCATTGAAAACAAGGGGCTTACTTTTGAGAAGACATGGATAGGATTGAGCTCTAAAACAGGAAATGAAATGTAATGAGGCTTGCATTGAAAGGAGGCATGCACCAAAAAATAAGTCATCTCTGAAAATAAGACCTAGTATGTTTTTTTGGAGCAAAAAACACATTGGGCAAAATCCATAGCAGTTACGGGTCCACGCAGTTACATCACCCTCTAGTGTTCTTATGGAAAGTCACCTTAACTGCTCCGGAACAAAGGGCTTAATTTGACTTTAGGATATGGGCCATAGGCTGCAATCTTAAAGACACTTTCCTGGGAGTAAAGTCCATTGAACACTGTTAGGGTTTGAATCTAATAATGAAACATGTTTGGTCAGGCAAGTTGATTCAAGGCTGATGCAATACTGCAGAAGGCTGATGCAATCTAGCTGATGCAATCTGTAACTGCTCTTACAGCATGATTCAGCAGAATTGGAAGTGCTGAGTCACTGGTCACATGACTGCAATATCTCTAACTGATTGGTGTTTCACTATAAGTGTGTATGAGATTATTGCTAAGTGTGGGTTATTGAGGAGGAGTATTGTTACTGTTTGATACTCTGAAAGACTGGACTGTATCTGTGGACTGACTTGTGGACTGTTTAACTGGATTACTGAGATTGGAATAACCCTGCAACTGGATGTATGTATATGACTGATCTACTGCTTTGACCTTGGACTGTGTTACTTGACTTATCTTCTGCCTGTCCTTTTGAACAATATAGTTATCTTGAACTATAAACAGCTGTGTGTTTACTTTGTGCTGCTGCCCTCTCATCCTCTGCACAACTACTCTGCTTAGCCCTGCTAATCCTGCAGGGACTCACATACCTAACAAACACAATGGGGCTTACTTCTGAGTAGACATGGTTAGGATTGTGCTCTAAGTCTTATTTTGGGGGAATCATGGTACTTAGTGTTCTCCAGGCCCGTTCTATTTGGATGTGGGATTCCTTGCTTAGTCATCATTTGGACATCTCTGGAATTATGTGCTTGGTATCCAAAAGTAACTTCTTGGCCAATTCTTGCCCATGCCACCTGCATAGGTAGGTTTGAAGAACAGCCTTGCTGGGTGGGTTCAAAGGACCTATGTTCAGTGCCTGATTTGGTCAGCCCATGATATCACCCTGGCCACTGCCTACCTTCTTTTGCCTTGATTTTCTTTTAATGTATTTAATTTCTTTAAAAATACACACAATTAATGAAGCCAGTGATTAGGCAGAATTTTACGTGCACTTGAAATATCCTTACCCTGAAGAGAGAAACAAGATGTGCTTTTGGATGTTATCACTGAGCATGTAGTGTTCTCAAATGTTTTTCTGTGGCTGATAGGTTTTTTGCCATGAGGATAGGGGACATTAAATATCCTAACAAGACAGCTTCTTGCCTGTTATTGGGAAATGGAGGCTGTTAACATGATATATTTTATGCTTGTCAGCAAAGTCAGACACCCAAAACCCAGTCCTGTTTTGGTCAGTTGTAATATCTTCCTCCCACTGTTCAGGAAAAAGTATCAGAAGAAGAAAGTGATAAAAAGAGGAAAGTAATGAGTGTGAATCAGAGCAATGAAGTGAAATCAAAAGACTGAGGAGAGCTGGATAATTGCCCAGTTTACTCAAGTCAGTTCTAATAAGAAGCATAAGAAACCAGGAAATTCTCTTGTACAAATTCTCTTGTTTGTGGGGCTAACTGGGCAAGAGGCATCTTTTTAAAGTGGTATCCTCTTATAAGAAGATAAGAGTAGGGGAATTTAGTATTTAGTAGGGGAAGTAGTATTTCCTGATATTAGCAGGGGAAGAGCAACTGCCCCTCTTTACTCCAGGATTTTTTTCCAGTGGCTGTTGCTGTGACTTTTCTGCATTTTTAAAGATAGTGAATTTATTTATTTATTTTACGATGTTAACTTTTTTAAACTACTTTTGTTTAAAGATAGTATATATTTATTTGTAATGGTAATGGTAGTTGCACAAAAGCATAGCAGTATCAATATTTTTGTGCAGAACATCTTAGGGACATTGTTAGGAAACAGTAACATTTCAGTGCTTTAGCTTTAAATTCTGTCATTATCTAAATGCCATTTGGGTTTGTTAGCTGTCATTGGAATAAAACTGAATTCCAGGACCGCACTGGCATAAGTGGTACAGCATGAGACAATGCTTTGGTAAGAACAATACTGTAAATAATGTAATGCTAATTTTTAAACAGTACAAAACACACAAATCACAAGTATGAAATGTGTAAACAGAGACTATTAAATGTCCTTTTGTTTTGTTTTTTTAAAACCTGCCAGTTAATGAGTACCAAATGTTCTGGTGTCTTGTTGTTGTTTTTCTCCAAGGCCTTTCTATTCTTCTTATCGGTGAGATTGTGAGTTGCCCAACTTAAATTGATTGAAAGGATGATGAGTTGTTCAACTTAAATCAGGCTTAATCAGGTCTGGTTTGGCTAAGGCCTGCAGTGTTCCAATATTTTCCATCATCATCCAGATCCAGCAAGAAATACATGATGAAACAGGCTTGAAGATCTCTTTGCTTTTTAATGTACTTCATGTGCAGATGTTTATCTTTATTTATTTATACAAATGTATACAAATGTATAGATTTATCTGTACAAATGTATACATTTATAGGTGTATAAATGTACAAAAATATTACAGTTGTCTCCCTTTGTATATTCAAAGGATCCATTCCAGCCCCTTTCTCTGCCCACCCCACCTCCTTCCCATGGATTCAGAAACCATGGATATCATGAAACCCTATTTCTGTCTTTCCTCCCACTGCTGTGCCCATTAATTTTGTTTAGATCCTTTCCACTACAGAAAATGTTTTTCCTTTTTCTGTAACTATAAGCACACAAGCTTAAAGTGATGTGGAGGCAGTCTACAGGTCTGTCCTTCTGACATGCTCCTAATTCAGATTTATGGATACTAAGTCTGAATACATCTGCTTCATAAGACTTACATCAGTATGCTTTACTCTCATTGCTGGGAATGGCTCCAACCGTGAGGAGAAGGGTAGCTACAACAGCACACTGCAGTGCCATGCAAAAGTTAGTGCTGTGCCCCCCCTAGCTATGCTACTGCCATACACTGTATCCTATATTTGAAATATGGAACAGCATCTTTCCAGCAGTAATATTAGGAATGTGCTGTTTAAAGATAAATGTTGGTGAGATATGGTTTTATTGCAGTGTCTATCACTCCTTAAAACAACAGCAGATCTTGGAGGCTTTCGTGCTTGTTGGTCCCTTTGGCAGAGCAAATGTATCTGTTCAGTACCCCATTGTTCTTAGCAAGAGCCATAAAACAGAATTTAGAAACTGAAGGAGATAGTATTGGAATGTTTCTTGGGAAGGATATACTTACCTGACCTCATATCAATTCATTGCGAGATAAAATTATGTGAAATTGACTCAGTGCTGTTATGCCTAATATACTCTACTCCTTATACTCAAGGCATAATCACCCTACATTTTGCAATTAAGGGGATAGTGAGTTCATAAGATCGTTGCATGCACCTGCAAGCAAAAACACACTCCAGCACTGTCTGGAAGTCCACATTGAACTCACTGCTCCATCAATAATTCTTATGTTACAAACACTACAGTCTATCTCCAGTTACCCCTGGTAGGTGATAATAATTTTGTATTTTAGTAAACATGATACAGGAAAGCAATTTTAGTAAACATGATACCTGAAAGCAATTTCCAAGCTATTTCCTGTATCTGGAAGCATAATAATCAAAATGGATAGATGATTTTTTAATCCACTTTTCAGTTTCTTCCTTTTGGCATTAACTCTGTGAGTTCCATTACATCAGCAGCTCCAGTTCTGCACTCAGCACAGGGCTGCAAGGTAACAAAAACATCTTTTTTTCCTTATATATTATTTACAACCAGCGTTTGCCTGCACAGGTGGTCAGAGCCTTTTCCTAATGAGTAATCTTAACTTTTTAGACTTACATAGCATCTTTAATATGAACAGGGTTTTAAGGAGACTTCACAATCCAGAATAAATACGGGGAGTCCTTGCTCCGGTGTAAGAACAATTTACTCTGGATTGCAATATGAATTTCCCATAGGTTTTCACTAGGTGGTGCAGTAACTACGGGTGCACGTAATATCTCTTACGTGCTCCCGTAGTTATTCTGGATTGTAGAGTTCATGACAATTCAGTGATCAAGAGATGGGCAATGGATATATTTAAAAAGCCAACCAAACCATGGGCTCATACAGATGACACAGTATTCATGAACGATATGAATAGTGCTGGTTTGGATAATCCTATGACATCCAAATCAGTCCCACACAATTAATAATGTGCATGTTCATTGCTGCATGTGGGGACAGTGGTGTGTCAGGGGTGGGAATCACTCCCTTGTGCTGCATGGTATCTCCTTATTGACCCAAAGCAACCTGGAGCACTTGCATGTGGTTTAGCAGTGATGCAATGACATTATTATGACATTGTGCAACTGCTGAAGTGTTTCCAGGGCCACCATCTGTGGTTGTTCAGTGCTAGGGGAGGTCCCACATCTTGCCAAACATGGCATAGACCTCTGCTCAGTAGGTGCTCATGAGGCACACACCATTCACCGTCAAGGCACATTGCCCATTGCAGACTTGCTGCACTCTGTTGTGTTATGAGGGTACATAGTTTGCCTGAACTGGTCTCAATCAGTAGCGTTACTAATGATCACGTAGCCCAGTGCAAAGCTCAAAATGTTGCCCTGGAAATGATGCCGCAACCAGAAGTGATGTCATCTAAAAAGAAAAATTGGGAAAACCTGCCTCTTCCTCCTCAACATTTCACCACCTGTTTGCTCTGCTAGTTTTCTATGCTACCAGATTTTCCTCCTACTAGAAAGGCCCTCCTGGAAATCAGAAATCTGGAATGCTGTGCTTCACACTTTAAAAATACACACCTAGACACGTAGCCTACAATTTAAAGAAAAGATTTCAGCAACAACTTTTAACAGGTGGTATGGAGAGGGGGGTATAGTACAGTGGAGTCAGTGGTTCTTCCACCAGGCTGTCTCCTTTCATACCCTACAATCCAGAGTAACTACGGGAGCACGTAAGAGACTTTACGTGCACCCGTAGTTACTGCACCACCTAGTGAAAACCTATGGGAAATTCATATTGGAATCCAGAGCAAATTGTTCTTACACCGGAGCAAGGACTCCCCGTAGTTACTCAGGATTGCGCCCATAGTCTACTTCAATGAACTGTAGCTTCAAAGCATCCATCTAACCTGCTCATTTTCAGGATTTTTCTCTTAAGCCTAAAGATGTCCCTTTACATAAAAATCTCTCCTGGTAGGATACATTTTATAGTATTCATTAGCGTTGTAGTTTGTGCTTGTGTGTTAGTGTGCGTGTGTGTGTGTGAGAACTGTCTTATTGCGTGTGTGTGTGTGTGTGTGTGTGTGTGTGTGTGTGTGTGTGTGTGTGTGTGTGTGTGTGTGAGAACTGTCTTATTGCGTGTGTGTGTGTGTGTGTGTGTGTGTGTGTGTGTGTGTGTGTGTGTCTTATTTGGAACAATGAAGTTTCTTTTTTTGGTTCTGTTCATGGGTTCAACAGAGACTTGCAAATAATAGCTCACATTCCATTCCAGTTTAGGAAAAAATAAATATTTGAAGCAGTTTTTAGTACAGGTTCAGATCAACTTCCTCCATGGGCGGTAGAAGTCCAAGATTATTGACAGCGCCCACAAGGATGAAGGGCAGTGCCTTTGTCTCCCTGCTCCCTCTTTGGCATCAGATGAGTTGGCTGCTCATTTATTTTAGAACGCAGTACTGTACTATATCAGACAGCTAGAAAGAAAATGGTATTTGTATCGTTCTAAAAGACACATTTATTTGCTCCTGACAGAAGGGCCTTAGACTATCAAAATCCCTTTTTTCAACTCTGCCAGGAAAATAATTGAAAACATATTGAGCGCTAGGAACATGGAAAACTAGAGGAATTCCATGAGTCTTGTGGTTAGTTAAAGACAAATACTGAGAGACATTGAAACCAGAGTTTGTATGAAGCATGTGCTCATGTCACTGAAATAGGAGCGAATACCTTTCATAGTGGTATCCTTTTGAAAAACAAGGTTTGAGGCGGTTTGGAATTGCTCTTGTGTGGAAAGGGGGAGGACTGGCCACACTGGTAATCTTTTCTGCAGGGAAGCTTCATTCAAGTGGGAAGTGTACAGAGGGCTGTTTAAAAAGTGGTTTGCTTTTCTTTTCCAGATAAGCCCCCCACAAATTTTCCAGCTTGATAAATGATGCCTTATCCAAAAGCAGGGCCTCTCTGAATGTTACAATTGATGCGAAGTTCGCATTTGGTTCAAAGCAGTGGAAATCAGCAGTATGTTATCACCCAAAAAAAGCAAAACAGAAGTACCTCCACTCCGAATAAACTCAAAACACACAGATGATGTGATAGCCGTGAACAATAACTCTCCAGGCACAATTTACCCAAGTTAGAATAGACAGCTGCCAATCATCAGTCTTCAATTTTTCCATTACTCAAAGTCCTTTCCTGGTTTGAATAGCTTCACTGCAGTTTCACACATATTTTTTCATTTTTGCTTATGTTAAATCGGTGGTTTTCTAAGTGGGGATCTGGACTCCCTTGGGGGTCACGATCTTGGGTTATGGGGGTCACCGGAGGGTGGGATACACCCAGTGATGGGCTTCAAAGAAATTAAGAACCAGTTCTCTGTCCATCTGGCAGCCACTTTTAAATGGCTATTTTTAAACTTTATATGTCCTATCTCTTGTTAAGAACCGGTTCTATAGAGTAGGTGCGAACCTGCTGGTGCCCACCACTGGATACACCATCTTGGAATATGGCACTGGCTTTTCTGGGAGAGGGAGCACAATCCTAATCATGTCTTCCTAAAAGTAAGCCAAATAGTTTTCAGTGTCTTTAGGACTGCAGCCTAACCCCACAATCCTAACCATGTCTACTCAAAAGTAAGCCCCATTGTGTTCATTGAGTCTTACTCCCAGGAAAGTGCCTTTAGGATTGCAGCCTAAGTCTCATTATGAACAATGGGACTTAGGACACAATCCAGAGTAACTATGGGGAGTCCTTGCTCCGACGTAAGAAAAATTTATTCTGCATTGCAGTATGAATTTCCCATAGATTTTCACTAGGTGGTGCCATAACAATGTTGACGTAAAGGTCTCTTATGTTGTCCCATAGCTACTCTGGATTGTAGGGTTACTTCTGAGTAGACATGGAAGTAAGTTTGATAGGGGGTCCTGTATAGATTTTTTAGTTTGAGAGACCTGAGTTGAAATGCCTAAATAAAAGCAGGCCTTCGTCAGTCTTTGAAGACTATGGTATCGTGCTCGGCGCTGCATACGTTGCATGCAAAGCATGAAAGCCTGGGTTAGATTGTTATGGAGGATAGGCTGTTACCCAAGCAGCAAATCCCCCCTCTCCACGCCACTGAATTAGTCCAATGGAAAGGCAGAGCCAATACGATTGGATCCAGCTGCATTGCAGAGCTGGGCTAAGGACAGGAGCTCACCCTGTCTTGTGGGGCCAACCTGGGTCTCGAACCCTGGCCTGCTGGTTAACAGGCACAGCGTCTTAACTGCCTGCGCCACCCACAGCCCACACATAATACTGTGTTAAATCATCTTTTCCCTCTCACACAACACCAGAACTAGGCGACACCCACTAATATTGAGTGTTGAAAGAGTTAGGACAGACAAAAGAAAATATTTCTTTACCCAACAAGTAATTATGTTGAATTTTTTGCTACAGGATGTGGTGATGGCATCTGGCCTAGATGCCTTTAAAAGGAGATCAAATTTTTAGAAGAAAGGTCCATCATGGGTTATAAGCCCTGATGGGTAAGTGCAACATCTTTTATTAGATGTAAGCTACCTCAGAATGCTAGATACAAGGGATGGCTCCTGGATGCAATCTCTTGTTGTCTTGTGTGTTCTCAAAGGCATCTCGTGGGCCACTGTGAGATATAGGAAGCTGGACTAGATGGGCCTTTGGCATGATCCTGTGGAGGTATTCTTTGTCCCTTCTTGTTCCGGCTACAGCACTGTCAAGGTACTTCAAAGGTATATCATACATTTTTTGCTGTTTCTCTATTTCTCTCGGGGAACAGTGCTACTTTCTCCAAGCAAGTAGAAATATTCATCTTATTCATCTCCAATAAGATGAATATTATTATCCTTTCAAAAACACCCAAAGCTCCTCAGCTATCAGGAAACAGTCTCCTTTCAATGTGGTCTGACTGATAAAACATCAGCTGACCATCTTGGACCATTAGCAATCAACCTAACAAAGAAATGGTGGGCCTGCAGTCATTACATTATAGATCTGCACACTTTCTTGTTCCACTGGTTACTGGACACTTTTTGTGGTATCAACAACTTTCAGAGTAAGGCTGCTCTATTCCATATTGTGTATCAGTTTTGATTTCATCCAGTGTATTTTTCAATTCATTTTTGTACTGATAAAAACCTTAATCCTTTCCAGCATTGATACAACCAACCCATTGGGGCATGTGCCCCAAATGACTATGTAGAATGGAGGACAGAGTGCCTCTACCTTTAAGCATTGCATAGACGAGGGAATTTAGGCTGGTGCTGCTTCTTAAACCCTCCAATAATGAGCTAAACCTCCCTCAATTCCCTCTTTAATGCAGTGGTTAAAGGTAGAGCCACTCTGTCCTCCATTCTGTATGGTCACTCTGTATGGTGCATTCATGAAGACCTCCCCAAACACTGGTTCCCTTGCCTTGATATTTTTTGTGGCTGCATCAGTGCTGGGAGTTTTATTAGAATTGGGCACTTACTCTACCTGTGGTTCTTCCACCATGGAGAGAAATGAAATGTGTGATGAAAACCACTTCATCTTCACACTGGTTTTTCCGCACGAAAAAGCACCAATCCAAAGCAGCCTATGTGAAAACACTGGTGTTTGGTGTCAAAGTGCCGTAAAGCAATTTACAATCGCATAGCAATTGTCAGTGCTCATTCAAATGACCTTCCTGGTCTGTGCACACTGAAAAATGGAGCAACATATACCAAAGAAGGATAGTTCTGTGCTGAAGAACAGAGAAGTGGAACAGAATGGGAGGTAGCAGTAGTTGGGGAGGATTGTCATATGAGGTCTGTGCAATCACAGCAAGCATGAATCAAGAATGGCCATAGCACATGTTTTGCCTGCAGAAAGTTCCATGTTCAGTCACTGACATTTCTAGAGTTCAACAAAACACTACATTTTTTGAACAACAAAAATTCATGTTTGAAACTGGAGAATCTCCGTTGTTCAGTGCAGATTAAGGGCACAATCCAGAAACCCACACTAGGGTAACCCTGTCTATCACTGGGCTGACCAAATGCAAGATGGGCCACCTTAGTTATTCTGGAAAAGACTTGGGGCAGCTTAATTCAGTATACGCTGCCCCAAGACAGGTGGACATGGGCTGCCCTAGCTGGGCTAGCCTAGGCAGTTCAGGAGAGGCATGTGTAGGGCATGTTTAGTACTGTCTAGGGCAGAGCAGTTACTCTGTCTCCAGAGCCTGTTTCCAGGGCAGAAAATGCCCTCTTCCAGCTCCTCAGATTTATACCACCTCAGGAGCAGGTATAGAAATGAGTAGACCCATGGGGGTCCATGATAAGGAAGAGTAAGAATGGCAATGTTGACCAAAAATCTGAGTTCTCAGCCAGCCTCACTGTAACCCCTGCCTCTCAACTTCAGGATATGGCACAACTACGGCTGCCCACTAACCTGTGGATACAGCAGGCCACTCCAAGAAGCCCCCTGCATCCACACTCCACTAGAGGTAATGCTGTAGTAGAGTCTCAAGCTGCAGCTGTTACTGGTCAGGAACTGCTGGGCTTCCTTATAAGGCAGGCACCACAGCTCTTCCTTGTTCAGAGTGATCTGAAGGGGGTCCCCTCATGAGCAAGCGCTCCCCAGGTGTCATTGACGGTGCCTACTGAGCATGTTCTGGAGCAGTTAGGGCAGCCCAGGCTTCCTGACTCTCTGGATCCAGCATAACTTTCTACTTTGTATTTAGAACTGTTGGGCAGCCCAGCTAGGGCTCTCCTCACTGCCCTAACTCAGGATTGTGACCTAAATGGAGCTAGATGGACCAATGGTCTGATACAGGCAAAGACTTGTTTCCCAAAGATCAACATCCTCAGGCATCAGATTTTGGATGCCTCCAAAGAATAGACAAGTACAGTATATCCACATCATATGTGTGTCTATATAATCTAGGTGATGTATTTACTATAGGTTGAAAGGAAGTGGGCATTTGGATTTTCTGTCAAGAAACAAATATTTGAAGCTGGTGCTGCTCTTATCTATAGTGGCTTGCTGACCGTGAGGTTCATCTGGAGATTTTCAGCAACACAGTCTGTGGCACATCACTGCATGGGATTTGTAGGGGCTTGTCAAGCAAATGTCACGTTGGAAGACTCTAATTGCAGGAGCTTGTCAAGAAAATGTCTTGCTGAAAGACTCTCAATCTCTAATTTAGAGACTCTCAAAAGACTCTAAACAGGGTTAAGCACTTATCTCCTTCTGAGCATATAAATGCAAGAGTCCTTGCTGTTTTTGGCAATAGGTATGCATTAAACCTGATGTTTCTGAATGTTTAAAGATAATGGCATGATGAGAAATGAAAAACTGTTTTGTCTGAGGAAGTTGAAGCAAAGGTATGAAGCTGATAGTATTTATAAAAACCTGTTAGAAGTGGAGTGCATGCTAGGATTTAAAGAAGACTGGAAGTGATAACTGAGCTCAAGGGACATTTAAAAAAGCATTTTAGAAGAACATCTAGTGCCAGCAATTTGTTGTTAAGAGAGATGAAATTTCACATGTTTTTTTCCTAATCCCTTTATTTCCCTTATATTCCTTGAGGAGAAAAAAAATCTAAGGGTGCAAACCTAACCTAAGCTGGCACAACTCATTGGTCTTCCTGTACCTGTGGTGATGTACGGAGGCAAGTACATGTCTGTGCACTGGGCTAACTCGCCGGTGACACCCCCATGCAGCACAGGACTTGTGCCGGGGTTTAGGCCAGCGTAATTGGAGGTTAGGATTGCAGCCTAAGGGCACAATCCAGAGCAAGTTCAGCCTGCTCTGCCCTAACTGCTCTCTCCTAACTATTCTGTATCCAGAGCAGAAAGTTATGCTGCATCCAGAGAGTCAGGAAGCCTGGGCTGCCCTAACTGCTCCAGAGCATGCTAAGTAATTGACACATGGGGAGGACTTGCTCCTGAGGGACACCCCTCAGATCACCCCTCTGTTGAGAGGCAGGGGTTGCAGCTAGGCTGGCCAAGAACTCAGATTTTTGATCAACACTGCCATTTTTACTCGGGCCTTATCATGGACCCCTATGGGTCTACTCATTACTATACCTGCTCCTGAGGTGGTATATCTTTGAGGAACTGGAAGAGGGCATTTCTGCCTTGAAACAGGCTTTGGATACAGAGTAACTGCTCTGCCCTAAGCAGTGCTAAACATGCCCTCAACTTGCCTCTCCTGAGCTGCTTAGGCTGCCCCAGTTAGGGCAGAGCAGGTCCACCTCTCTTAGGGCACCCTATGTTGCCTTGCTCTGCCCTAAGCCTCTTCCAGAGTAACTGGGGTGGAGCATCTTGCAGTTGTGCTGTTAGTGACTTTCCTAGATATTCCAAGAGTTGTGCTTTGAGTCTAATCTGTTTCCATACCTTTAGCAGGTCCCAGTTCCATATCATTCGCGAGCTCATGAAAACAGCTGCTTAAAGTTCACCCATCATTCTCTCAAAGATAAATGTTTGCACAATACAATAATTTTCACAGAATTTATTTATTTGAAGTGTTTGTCTTTCAACCTCTCATTAAAACACTGGCTACTAATTAGACCATCTTATCATTGAAGGCTCATCAAAATATGAAATACCAGATCTTATTTGCCATTCTCCTTCATTTCCAATAGCACCTCTTACAAAACAGCCGCAGCAAAACATAACAATTATCATTACAGAAAAGTAGGACTTATCTGGTCCATAAATCTGAACGGGGGTCACTGTTTTCTGCCTCTTCAAATGATTATGCAGCAGAAAGGATCAGAGGCATCCTTGTGTACCTTGGACCTTGTGTAGTGCTGGTATTGCCAAAGCTCAGTGCTTCAGAAGTTTTTAGGCGACGTTTCACATTGTCACTGACCTTCTGGGCTCCATTCTCTGTTTGGTGATCTTTGGCCATTTCTAGGTGTAGTTGCTTCATGTTCTCACCAGGAAGATAATGAAGCAGGTAGGACTAGAAAGAACAGAAAATCACTGAACAGTGGTTCAAGTGTGTGATGTCACTCTGTGCTTGTCACACCTGATATTGCTTATTCTAGCTGTGCCCTCATAGTGATGCCACTTATCTATCTACAGTATTTATCTACAGTATATATACCTACTTATATAATCTGCTGCTGCAAAGTACGAGATAGCAAAGTTTCTTCATGTTAGCCTTACTTATGTTGGCTAGCAAAAGAAGCAGCAGATTTCATTTAAATTATATTACCTTTCCATTTATTATGGGATACACGAGCCATGTGTTAAAAGTTTGCTTCCGACCTGTTATTGTCTAGCATTAGAACAGTTATAGGAAGACATACCACAATCAAATCACTGAAGGAAGATATTGCCCTTTGTGGATACGCTCTTTTTTGAGGAGTTATGAAATTCAAAGCATCATTGATCAGAACTTCCACCTCTGATTAACCACTTCGAATACTGGGCATTGTATACTTGCTGGCTTGAAAGGGGTGTTAATTTCACCCTAATTGCATCATCTCCTCACTTATAGGCTTCAGTTCATAATCCACTTATTTTGAATGACTATTAGTGCATTCTCAGGGATAAACTGGATGAGACAGCCGGATGCTGAAATTCAATGAATAGGATCTCTCTGTGCTTTTAAGAAGTGTTAATAGCAGTTGTGGAAAGTCCTGGTTCAAGCTTCAAACACAGTTGGAGAGTGGAGGTTAATAAATCCCATGCCATTGTAAAATCTCCCACAAAAACTGCTATTTACACAAACTGCTATATACCTGTCGTGGGTATGTATATGTTTTGCCCCACTGGGCAAACAGGAGATGGAGATATTTGAACTGGCAAGGCTACACTTGGCAGCCAGTCACAGCACACAACTAGTCATCCCAGTGAGATTATATATCAGAGGGTAATACATATGGCATGGGGCCACATATCCCTGCCTAAGCTGGGTTAGCCCCAGATGGGGAGAAGGATCCAAAGCATAGAATGGAGAGGGGAGGAAACCTGGTGGTCTTCTCTGAAAAGGTTGGCCTGCAATGGGGAACAGTCCCACACCAGGGATCTTCCTTACCATGATCCTCTGGATAGATGGCTTTGTGCCAGTGGCTGTAGTACCTCTGAGCATAGGATTGTGTTCTCAGTCATGATGTGGTTTCTTTGCTCATCTCTGCAGGTTTGTTTGTTTATATACACCAACTTTCCCAAGCTCATGCAACTGTCCAAGACGGTTTACATAGCTTTTTTTCCCCTCACAACAACCCTGTGAGGTAGGTAATTGTTCTACTGGCAGCTCATAGAAATCTTCTCTTCCAAACGTAATCCTTCACATTGTGGACATTGAATCTGGCACCAGCAAACGCCTTCCAAGCTTCCAGCAGGAGTTTTCAGGTTAACCTGAAAATAAACTGAAAATTTTTTTCACCCCATGCGCAACATCCCCTCATGCGCATCAGTCCCCCATGCGCATCTGTCCCCTATGCGCATCATCTCCGTATGCGCATCATCTCCCTATGTGCATCAACATCTCCTATGCACAACGTCTCCCCATGTGCAATAACCCCCATGCACAACACCCTCCATGCACAGCATCCTCCACAGTGCAACCCCTCCCTTCGAACAACATTCCCCCACTGAACTGGGCACTGACCACCAAATTGGCTGGAGGTTGGTCAGTCTTCCATGTTAAGTATAGGACAAAATGATGAGTCAGTCAGTGAGTCAGTCAGTGACTTTTCTCTTTTATATATATAGAAGAGAAAAGTCACTCACTGACTCACTCACTGACTCATCACTGCCCTGCCAAAACTGCCCACCCTAGAAGCGTGAAATTTGGAGTGGGTGTTCCTTCCGTGACTGAGGGGTGCACTAAGAACTGGTTTTCCGAAATTCCAACTGGAAAGGGGTGAAAAGGGGCGCAACGTGTTTTCCTCCCTATACTTTTCATTGGAGAATTGCTGACTCATCAACATTCCGCCCCAACTGCTGGGCCTGAAGCATGGAATTCTGGGAGTTCCTTCTGTCACCTGAACTCCCACCAAGAACCATCTGGAGAAATTAACCCTTCAGGGGCTGAAAAGGGGGCAACGTGTTTCTCTCCTATACTTAACATGGGAGACTGAATAACATCCAGCCAATTTGGTGCTCAGTGCCTGGTGAACTGGGGGATGTTTTCCGGAGGAAGAGGTTGCACTGGCAAGGATGCTGCACGTGGGGGGAAGTTGCGCATGGGGGGAAGTTGCGCATGGGAGGAAAGTTGCGCATGGGAGGAAAGTTGCGCATGGGAGGAAAGTTGCGCATGGAGGAAAGTTGCGCATGGGGGAAGTTGCGCATGGGGGAAAGTTGTGCATCAGCGGATGATGCGCATGGGGAAAGTTGCGCATGAGGGGATGATGCACATGGGTGGAAGTTGCGCATGAGGGGATGATGCACATGGGTGGAAGTTGCGCATGAGGGGATGATGCACATGGGTGGAAGTTGCGCATGGGTGAAAGTTGCGCATGGGGAAAAGTTGTGCATGGGGTAGTTATGCATGGGGGAAAGTTGTGCATGAGGGGAAGCTGCGCATGGGGGAAGCTGCGCATAGGGGGAAGCTGTGCATGGGGGAAAATTGCACATGGGGGTAGTTGCGCATGGTTGCGCATGGGGGAAATTGCGCATGGGGGTAGTTGCACATGGTTGCGCATGGGGGAAATTGCGCATGGGGAGAAGTTGCGCATGGGTGGAAGTTGCGCATGGGGGAAAGTTGCGCATGGGGGAAAGTTGCGCATGGGGATGATGAACATGGGGGAAAGTTGTGCATCGGCGGATGATGCGCATGGGGAAAGTTGCGCATGAGAGGAGGATGCACATGGGGGATGATGTGCATGGGGGATGATGCGCATGGGAGGATGATGCGCATGGGGGAAAGTTGCGCATGAGGAGAAGTTGCACATGGGGAGAAGTTGCGCATCGGCAGATGATGCGCATGGGGGAAGGTTGCGCATGAGGGGAAGTTGCGCATGGGGGGAAGTTGCGCATGGGGAAGAGTTGCGCATCGGCGGATGATGCGCATGGGTGAAAGTTGCGCATGAGGGGATGATGTGCATGGGGGAAGTTGCGCATGGGTGGAAGTTGCGCATGGGGGATGATGCATATGGGGGGATGATGCACACAGGGGTAATGTGCACAGGGGGAAGTTGCACATGGGGGAAATTTGGACATGGGGACATGATGCGCGTGGGGGATGATGCACATGGGGGAAGTTGTGCATCGACAGATGATGCACATGGGGAAAGTTGCGCATGGGGGATGATGCGCATGGGGGGATGATGCGCATGGGGAAAGTTGCGCATGGGGAGAAGTTGCACATGGGGAGAAGTTGCGCATGGGGGAAAGTTGTGCATGAGGGGATGTTGCGCATGGGTGGAAGTTGCGCATGGGTGGAAGTTGCGCATGGGGGGATGATGTGCACGGGGGTAATGCGCACAGGGGGAAGTTGCACATGGGGGACATGATGCGTGTGGGGACATGATGCGCGTGGGGACATGATGCGCGTGGGGACATGATGCGCATGGGCGAAAGTTGCGCCTTGGGGTTGATGTGTATGGGGAAAGTTGCGCATGTGGGAAGTTGCGCATTGGGGAAAGTTGTGCATGAGGGGACGTTGCACATGGGGAGATGATGCGCATAGAAGGACAATGTGCATGGGGGATGATGCGCATGGGGGAAGTGGCACATGGGGTGTTTCTGCGCCATGGGGGATGGCATAGGGAGAAATGTTACACCCGCAACGCGGGTACACTTTTCGCTAGTTTATATATATAGAAAAAGATGATGACGAAAAGTCAACTGACTGATTGACTCACTCATCAACACCCAGGCTCAACCGCTGGACCTAGAAGCATCAAATTTGGGGTGGGTGTTCCTTTTGTGACGGAGGGGTGCACTAAGAACTGGTTTTTGGAAATTCCAACCAAAAGAGGGTGAAAAGGGGTGGAACGTGTTTTCCTCCATATACTTTCCATTGAGAATCCCAGACTAATCACTGCCCTGTCCAACCCTTGGACCCAGAAACGTGAAATTTGGGGAGGGTGTTCCTTCTGTGACATCAACACCCATCAAGAACCAATGTTGCAAAATTTAACCCTTAAGGGGGTGAAAAGGGGTACAATTTTTGTCCTATACTTAACCTTGAAGACTGACTGATCAACATTCAGCCAGTTTGGTGCCCTGTGCCTCAAGCACTGGCGGGTGTTGCACATGGGGGGTGTTGTGCATGGAGGTTGTTGTGCATGAGGCGATGATGCACATGGGGATAATGTGCAGGGCAGTGGTTTACATGGGAGATGATGCACATGGGGTGGTGTGTTGTGCATGGGGTGGTGTGTTGCACATGGGGGTTTGATGCGCAGGGGGGGATGATGCACATGGGGGAGTATTATGCATGGGGGTTTGATGTGCATGGGGGTTGGTGCACATGAGACAATGGTGCGTGTGGGGGATTTATGTGCATTGGGAGGATGGTGCGCATGGAGGAGTTGATGTGCATGTTGGTGTGATGCGCATGGGGGGATGTTGCACATGGGCCTTGGTGCACAGCTTGATGTTGCACATGGGGTAATGTGTAATGGGGGGATGGTGTTCTTGGATATTTTCCTCCTGCAACATATGGGGCCCTGTAAAAACGTTTCCCATTGGGCCCCATAGCTTCAAAAGCTGGCCCTGTTTCTTCTATAGCGGGGTGTCCAAACCTTTTGGCAGGAAGGCCACATCATCTGAGACTGTGTTGGGGGCCAGGAAAATTATTTACCGGTAAATTTCAAATTTGAATACATTTACATAAATTTACATATAGAAGTGTATTAGAAACATTACAATGCTTGCTCTTTGTCCAGATGGAGGGGTCTTGCATAGGGCCACATAGACACCCTAGTTCAAAGCTTTCAAAGAACTTCAAAGCCTTAATTATTTTTAACAAGGCCGGAGGATCTGACACAGTATTTCTTGATTCTTTATATACAGTATGTATGGGAATGGAAATTATATCCTTCTTCGGTCCTCATCATTCCAATTTTTGCAAATAGTCTGTAACAGACATGTGGGTTAAAAAGAGCACCATGATTATTTTAAATGGTCACAAAATGGTGACTGCTAATGACATCATAGTTATTTTTATGTACTAAGACTAAACATTTTCTTTCTTCTAGGCCGGCAATGGAAATGTTTGTACTATCTGATACAGTAACGTATGTATATATTAATACTGGATTGGCTCAAAGCCAGTTTGCATGTTGCTTTTATTAGGTGTCCCTTGCATTAACCCTGCCCCCCTTCACTTTATACGCAGCTTGATCTGTGCATTTATAACTTGTATCCATTACTCTGTATTAAAATCTCACAGACCGTCTATCATCTAAAAATTACAGAACTGATTTGAAAGCCTTTGGAATTCTTTTTGGTGACCGTGTTGTTTACCGTTCCTTGTATTAAGACGCTTTACACATTCGTCTTTGATGTTAATGGATCAAGGTTTTGTGGGTGAGCAAAAGAGTTAAAATACTAACAAGCAACAAATGAGTGGGATCCAAAGGTATATTTCTACACCAGGATGGCATCTTCCAGTCAAGGGACAGAGAGAGAACCACATAAGAACATAAGAACCATAAATTTGTTTTTGTTCTGATGCTAAAAGCAGTTGGTTGGGGACAAGATTTTTACTGAAACCAAGGCAGATAGGACAATACAAATTTCTTTTCTGTGTGTCAGTTCCCATTCTGATTTTTTTTCAGGTGGGACCACCTGATGGGTGGTTTCCTGTAATGATATTTTTACATAAAAACAACAGGAAGAATATCTAGTGCTATTTGTAGCATCACAGATGATTCCTATGTGGAATCTCCATAGATATATGCCAAATGTATCTAAAAAACAGATATTTGGAGCCAATAGACAGTGGCCATCATTTTTAAGGCCCTTGGTTTGAAAGTATCAAGTAGAAGTATTTGGTTGACCATTCAAAAATAGAAGGCTCAGGTACATGCAGATACACCTTAACATTCAGCTTGTAATTGAGCCAAGCTTTTGCCTGCAATCCTAAAGACACTTTTCTGGGAGTAAGAGCTATTAAACACAATCGGGCTTACTTTTGAGTAGACATGGTTAGGATTGTGCTCTTCATGTCCATTCTAAGTGAATGCCAGCAAATGCTAGAGCGAGCAGTTTGATGTCTTTGTAAGGGCTGAGATATGCCCACAAAAAGCCAAAACTTTGTGTGGAATGACCATAGGCAACGGTTTTGTTGAAAAAGAATTTTTGCAGCAAGCTGTTCAGTTCACAATGCCTTACACTTTTGCACACACAGTTGCACTGATTCTTCTCACAAACATTTGAGCAGGGCATTTCATAGTAGAAATCTCAGACCATTTCTAGCATGTTTGGCATGGTCTTTTCCAGCATCTTTAGAACTTTATATTTTTGCACAACCCAAATGGCTTGAGTTTGGGGCCAGGTTACCTTCAGGATTACCTTCAATGAAATGGACCCATCAGTTTATTAAGTTCCATCAATTATAATTGAGCACCTTTTTCATATGCACATACACGCGGACATGCAAGTTCACATGCACACACTCATGTACCTTCAGAATACAGGCGAGACCAATTTTAAAAAGTTTTTTTTTCAGATGTAATGGTAGCACAACTGAATCTTGAAATAGACTGTGAGAGCCAGATCTGCCATGCTAAGCAGTCTGTTTCAAAATATATACCATATGCCCAGTTGGAGTTTGTAACTTAGCTACCATAACTGTACTAGCTGTTTCCAGATTAGGGGTTGTTCAGGGTACAACAGAATAATCCAAATGGGGTGCTACTAGAGTGAGAACAACTGGGGTCACTGCCATATTTAAATTTTTTAAAAACCACAACCAGCACACAAATGAAGAGGTCAATAGATGATAATAATGGTTTTTTTTTTATATATATATATAGAGGTATATTTGAGATGGACTTGTTTAGGAAAAGATTAGAGGCCACTATGTGAATGTTCAATCAAATTAGATTAGATGTCCTGACAGAATATCTGTCAAGAAAATTTCAGTCCAATTATTGTCACAGCGTGTTTACATTAACATGGAAGTGCTGGCCTGTCAAATTCACAATGGCTCACTTGATTTCCAAATAAAATATTATCTGTGCTGTTGGCTTTGATTTCCCTGCACCAGTCAATGCAAGTGAGCGGTTCCAATTGGTGCAGTGCATCCAGCTTTTCTTACAGTGCTTCCATTATTGAAATGCATATAAAGCTTTCTTTAAGCAGAATTTTCCGCTGGAAGGTAACAAAAGTGTGTTTGTACAGGACAATAGAGGAGAGCCTTCATTTACTTTGTGGGATTGGTTTTTAGTTTATGTAAAGAACACAAAGGAAATGAACGCCCCCCCCCCCCCCACCTTTCAGTACACCTTTTGGTCTGGTGCATAGGAAGTGTAGAGATTTGTTAGTTTAAAGGCTGAAACTCCATATGAGCTTATGTTTGAATGCTGTGAACCACCAGCTATAGAATATGTACTGTGAACAT
This sequence comes from Cryptoblepharus egeriae, assembly GCA_030015325.1. Classification (NCBI taxonomy): domain Eukaryota; kingdom Metazoa; phylum Chordata; class Lepidosauria; order Squamata; family Scincidae; genus Cryptoblepharus; species Cryptoblepharus egeriae. The sequence continues at coordinate 46,002,400 of JAREYC010000006.1, forward strand.
GGACAATTATTTCCTTGTGTGTCCTGCAGATTAGTATAAATGAATGCCAAGCAAGTCATTTGCCACCTTTTCTTGAAAACTGTCTCCAGTGAAAGACACCTTAACAGCATTTCCTCGTTGCACAACACTCACGGGTTTTTTTAATGCTTTGGCAGACTCAAGGCTGCTTTGCATTTCAGAAAATACTGGTCCTGGAGCAGGAAGGGGTTCCAGCCAAGGTCTAGCAAGACAACTCTTATGTCCTTCTGTTCACATACAAACGATTACTAGGATGCAATGACTTCAATTTCATTTGGTAATAATCTCTAGGAATCTGAAGAGCTCTCTTTTCAATGACATTTATGAAAATGACCTGAACTGAACTTAATCTTCAAATAAAGAATCTGGAAATCTGGGAATATGACCCCCATTTCAAATCCCATGGCAAAAATTTTGGTTTCTTTGAATGCAGCTAGTGCTCCATCTGCCAGGCAAGTCTCCATTCAGTTCCATGGGTGAACAGTCCTGGGCTCTGAGCTTGAGGAGTTCTGGCAACCCTCCTTCATGATCTTCAAGTCTAGGCCAAAAAGCTAGTACTTACGTTTAGAAAAGAACATTAATGAACAGCTTCAGTTCTTCTTCTTTGTGTGTGATAGACCCTGCATGGAGATCCCTTAATCACACCATTTTTCTTTCCCACACGGATGCTTTTCCAATACCCAAGAGTGGTAAATAAAACCCAGGGATGGTGAAGAGGAATAGAAACAAGAGCTGCTCCAGCGCTACCACAAAGTCATGGCAGAACATGTCCTTCACAAGCACAAAGGTAATGCTGCTTTGCAATGAAAGACCTTCTCTGAAAGGTTTCTGGACCAGACCTACACTTTTCAAGGGAAAAAACACCACGTTAACCTCACAAAGAGCCTAGCCCTGATTGGATCAGGAAACATTTTTGTTGAAAACACATCACACGCAGTGGTGGGCCCAGCCTGCCCTAACAACCGGTTCTCCGGAAGTGGGCGAGGCCAGGCTGGGTCAGGGGCAGGGCCAGGGTCAGGGGGCTGGGCCAGGGTCAGGGGCGGGGTGGGGCGGGGGAGGGCATGTTTACCAAAAAAATTGTATCACTTGTGACGGCATCAATCAGTACTAAGCCCCTGGGTTCTGTGTAATTTATTCCTATGCATTACACTTTGTTATGCTCTCAGGGGGAATGTGTGCCACAATTAGGAACGTAAAAGCATAAGAAAAGCCTCCACTGGATCACACCAAAGACCCATCTAGTCCAGCTTGCTGAATCACACAGCAGCCCACCAGCTGCCTCAGGGAGCACATATGACACTTGCATCCAGGTGCCTAATACAGCAGACACTACCACAAGTTCCACAGGTGGTACTCATACCACTGGTTGAGAAACACTGATCTACAGTTTAGGACCAGAGTCTGTGGTGTCCCCTCTGCAGGTTGAGGTTTGCCTCTAAGCCATTACTTAAAGCTACAATCCTGTCCACACTTTCCTGTAAGTAAGCTTCACTGAATATAATAGGACTTCTGAGTAATCAAGCAAAGGACTGAGCTCTTAGTAACCAGCCTCTGGCTCCAATCCTATTCACTTTCCTGAGAGTAAGCTCCACAGACTCTAATGGGACTCACTTCTGAGTAGCCAAGAATAGGATTGGGCTCTAATGCTGCACTCCTCTGCACACTTTCCTGGGAGTAAGCTTCATAGTTTGAAATGGGATTAACTTTTGAGTAGTCAGGCATAGGATTACAAGCTCTTAGAAACCAGCTTCTTTCCAGGGAGTAAGCTTCACTATTATAATGGAACTTACTTCTGAGTAGACAATGATTGGGCTTTGAGGCTACATTCCTATGCTCACAGGGGAGTAAAACCTACTGATTTTAATTAGATTTACTTCAGAGTTGGCAGTGGACTGGGCTCCTGGGGGTGCAGGATGGGAACTGCATGCTGCCTGCTTATAAGGAAAAGGAGGACAATGAAGATTTATTGTGGTCCTGGAAAAAGTATGGATAATAAGAAGACTCCATGTTGCCTGCTCATAAGGAAAAGGAGGAGTAAAAAGAGGACCTGTCCTGGGAAAGGAGGACATATGGTCACTCAGTACTTGCTTCTGAGCAGGCATGCAAAAAATTGGGCTCTGATGCTGCCATCCTATCCACACCTACCTGGGAGTAAGCTCCATTGACTAGGATGGGACTAGGATAGGATTTACTTCAGAGTAGGCAGTGGAGTGGGCTCCTGGGGGGGGCAGGATGGGAACTGGGGCTATTTCTTCAGGTACCCCCAATACTTCCTGCCCTCAATCTCAGGTGGAGAGATTTCTCAGAGGGGCAGGATGAGGTGGGGAGATCTCTTGGGGGGGGGGAGCAAAAGGTCTACAGTGTGGATAGGATTGCAGCCTGAGCCCAATCCTAACTGTGTCTACTCAGAAGTAAGTACCATTCAAGTCAATGGGGCTTACTCCCAAAACTGTTTGGTCAGGACTTTAGCCTTACAGTCCAATCCTATGCAGGCTTACTTAGAAGTAACTCTCATTCTAGTCAGTGGGGCTTACTCCCATGTAAGTGTGGATATGATTGCAGCCTCAGAGCCCAGTCCTAATCATGTCTACTCAGTAGAAAATTCCATTATAGACAGTGAGCTTACTCTCAGGAAAGTAGACTGGGCTGGAGGAACAGGGCTGGAGGGAGGGATCCAATCCTCTGCCAATCTCCTCAGAGGTAAGTCCCATTATAGTCAGTGGGCTTACTTTCAGGAAAGTCTGGATGGGAAAGTAGCCTCAAATCCTATGCTACTCAGAAGGAAATCCCATGATAGTCAATGGGAATTGCTCCCAGGAAAGTGTGGCTAGGATTGTGGCTACAGGCTGCAGTCCTCTACTATACAGTGTGGCTTACTCCTGAGTAGTACTGGGTAGTACTGAGTAGTTCTCCATGCCTAGTACTGGGCTGCAAAGGCACTGGGGAGGCAGGTAGGCAGGCATGGCCCCCACCAAAAGCCCTGGAGGATCTGATCCTCACAACACTCAGATGCTCAGTTACAGACCTTTCTCAATAGCTCCAGCTTCTGTATTCCTGCCCTTTGTAAGGAGCCCTTTGTAAAGCTGTCCATCATGTGCTTGATTAAAAAAAAAACACACCATCGCCAGAGATGCTCCTCATTTGCATGTGAGAACCCAGCATGCTTTGCAAACTGCACAAAGATATAACTTCTGAAAACTTGCTAGAAATAAGGTTTTTAATCAAAATAAGATATTTAGCAAAGTCAGGATTCCTGAATAGCCTCATTCAAAGGTTTGGGGCATGAAGAAGTTCTTCACTCTGACTTTAAAGCATGGAAATAACAGTGACCCAAACACCCCCCATCTCAGCAGTCAGAGTCTGAATGTGCTATGATGGTAAAAGGAACAGACTGTTTGTATTTTAAAATTAAAAACCCTAGGGAGGGAAGGAGAGGGGGAGAGAAGGGGAAGGAGGCTCAGAAGGGGAGGGAGGAGGAGGAGGAGGGAGCAGAGGAGGAGAGCTTCCGGAGGCCCTTTAAGAGAAATTCAAACACACTTGCATGCAAGTCAAAGATGATGGCCCCCAGTTAACAACCGGTTCGCTAATGTCAGCCCCTAATTAACAACCGGTTCTACAGAACCGGTCAGAACCAGCATCAGCCCACCTGTGATCACACGTCATAAATAGGCAGGAACATCACACCATATCTTTCACCTCCATTATCTTAAGAAGGCTGCATCAGTCTACCACATGAGTTGCTGAACTGGGGCTTGAAAGCAAGACACTGGCTGATGATTAAACCCTTGCCAAGCTATTTGTGTGACTAGTGCACCTGCTGGTGCAAGGACCACATCATCAACAGGTAGTTTTCTGCCAGCATTGTGCATGGTCTGGAGTGGGGATTAAGGATGGGTGGATCAAGACTAAATTATGTTGGTCCTAGCGCCTGCTATATAGAAAGCTAGGATGACAAAGTGGTCCAGGAGTTGGACTTAAATGTGGAAGATCCATATTCAAATCCCTGCTCAGAAATGAAGCCTCAACTTACATCACAGGGCTGTGAGGACAAAAGGTGGGGAAGAACTATATGCATCACCCTGAGCTCTGGCAAAGATGGGTGGCAGAAAAATGTGAGAAATAAATAAAGGGGTGAAGTCCCTTTTTATTTACCTTCTCCACCACTCTTTGGTCCCCAAAAGGCCTATTCAGATCAATGCCAGCTTTTTTGCTGGTATAAACCTGATGGATCCAAGATCTGATGGATCCATGTTGGGCTGTTGAAAAAAAAGTATATGAAACAAATATTTTATTTGGAGGAGCTTAGAATGGAGGAGGGGGTCAGCATTTGCACAGTTGCGTTTTGCAAGGCCTTAAGTGTTGCATTTATATTACTTACATTTATATTTATTTTGCTCAATGGATCTCATTCCTAGGAAAGTGTGTTTTCCCAGGAGAGTTATTCCCAGGAAAGGCTACAATCCTAACCTCCAGTTAAACCACCCTAAGCCCTAGCATAAGTCTTGTGCTGACCTCAGGGTGTCACAAAAGTGCCATAAGACACTTCTGCGCCCCTCCTTGGGGAGGGTTAGCCCAATGCTCCCTATATCATCACAGGAACGGGAAGACCAATGAGTTGTGCCGGCCTAGATTAGGATTGAACCATGAGAGAACAAGGCCCATGAGAATGAGATGTAGGGGTACATTGTATCTGGTCCCATTTACAGTGGTGGGCTCTAGCAGCTTCGCACCTACTCTATAGAACAGGTTGTTAATGAGAGATAGGACATATAAAGTTTAAAAACACCCATTTAAAAGTGGCTGCCAGATGGACATAGAACTGGTTGTTAATTTCTTTGAATCCCATCACTGGTCCCATAGTCTAAAAAGAGACCTGGGAAACAATGAAGGCAATCTGGAAATTTTCTGTGGCCAAGGAAATGTTTGCATAATACTGTGTGACTGGATTAGCACTCATTTTGGTTAAGCCCAAATAGTTTTAAATATTGTGATTTGTAGAAATTATGTTCTAATGGCATGGGAAAGGATCCAAAAGAATCTTTGTACCCCCAAAAGAAGCCCCCCAAACCTTTGTATCCCTGATAAAATTGATTTAAAATGCCCTGGCTTTGCTCCCAACCTTTAACGATTCATGTGATAACCTCTAATGTTCTGGACAGAACATCTGCCATTTTAAACTCTTTTCCTAGTTTACATACCACTTGTAACTAATATTTCTGTTGTGTATGATACACAGTATTTCAAAGGTCTATGATAACAAATCTTTTCTGGAAATTGCCAATAATGTTTTGTGGTCCATTTTTAGGGTCATAAATTTTTGGATAAATGCTTTGATGAGATCTTTTGTTTTGGACTTTTCTTTTTCTCCATAGCATAATTCTGTTGTTGTCATGCACTGGAATTCTATGCAACTGGAGAATTCTGCAACAATTCCAGTCCTACTCCAACATTTCCAGAACTAGCATCTGTTGACACAGTTAACTAATTCTTTTGTTTCAGCATATAAATAAATAAATAAATAACTATATATATATATATATATATATATATATATATATATATATATATATATATATATATATATATATAACTATATCTTTAATTGCAAGAATGCTGTTTCATGGATTGGCATCCAATAAAACTCAACATCTTGGGTCAATAAAGCACAAGGATGTTGTTACTGTTGCCATGTTTGGATTAAACATTGCAAGGTTAAGTGACCATTCTTGGATATCTTTGCAGCTTGACCTTGTTCTTTGAATTAGATATTGCAGCTACGGTTTCTATTTTAGTTGCACTAGGTTTTAACTCTTCCTTGGTTAGAACAAGCTCTCCATTTTTATTTCTGATATAGTAAATGTGCTCTTTCTTTTGTAATATCACCAGGATAACGACACTACCAATGTCTTCAGATTTATGCTGGATCTTTTGTACATGCCTGAAATTAAAGAGATCTTAAAAAGTTAAAGAGGAAATCAATTTTATACCGGTTTCTGCATATGGTATTTAAATTAAGCATATGAAAGAATATATGTTAACTTTTATTTTGTAATGTCCTACATTTTTCTTGGGTGTCCAACATTTTGGACATCCAAAATGTCCTTGTCTGCTTTTTGGTTATGGCATATGGTCACCCTGTATTTACTCAACTTGCATTGTAGTACCATAACTCATAAAAATCTCTGAATTGGATAGTTATTTTTAGAAAATCAAAGTTTACAGTTAATCTTAAAAATAAATGCAGTTGTTTGTCTTTTAAATGCATATGCTGATCAACTGTGACTTTCCCTTTGGCAGATCTGAAACTGTCATTTTGTTATATGAATCCCCCATCCCCAGCAAAGCAAACAGGAACTACACACTTTTTTTGAAATTGTGCCAGCAACTATAAATGGAGACTTTGATTATTTTACTGACTTGCACATGCATTTAGTTAAAAATTCGTTTTAAATGCTATATTTTAAAGATTTGTCATGCAAGTAAATAAAAAATCTCACAGGGAGAATACTATAAAATGGACTTGATGATGAATCAAATGCCGGTGTTTATTCTGTCTAATGGAAATAAAGAATAAACTCGCTCACTTATCACAATACAGAATTGTAGACGGAGTCATAATAGCCATCTGACAGCCAGAGAAAAATAACATTTGTGCCCATAAAAATATCCCTTCATGCCTATATTTTATGCTGAAAACCCAATAGGAGACTTCAGCCAAACATTTTTATCACTACACTATTTTGATTTATATTCTGTTTGAAGTCTTCAAAATGAAACTTTCAATCTACTTCAGCTAGATATAACATTATTTTCATTTTCTATGGATGGGGGGGGGTAGAATGGGACAATTCTACAGTAATAAGTAAGCATGGATATGGAATACACAAGAATTTTTGTTTATCTCTTGAACCGCAATTACAGTATATCCATACCTGACAGGCAAACATTTTGGCAGGAGGTCCACATCATCTGACATTGTATCAGGGCCCACAGGAGGAAAAAAGAAAGATTTCATTTAAATTTCAAATTTGAATAAATTAACATAAATTTGCAGACAGGAATACATTACAGTCAGACTTATATGAATGTATGAATTTTACTGAGCTTTTAAACAATATAAATGAGAAATATAGGCATATTGAACCACATAATAACTATGTGGTTGTACACATTGTTCTCATGGTTCTACACAACCTCTTGAACAGTGAAGGCAGAGACACATGGAGATATAAGTTGTTGAGAGGCTATATGTATGTATGTGTATGTGAAAATAATGTCCAGAGGAAAACAGAAAATACATGCTCTTGGGACAGTCATGGGTGTTGCAATTATCAGTTATGGGCAATGTGGACTTCAACAGTCAGACAGCACCTAGCAGGCAAAATTGGAGGTCCCTACCAGCTGAAAATGGCCGATGGAACAGAGTTTGCTCATCCCTGATCTGTACAGTACTTATAGGAAGTGACTTTGGTGATGGACATACTTTTGGACCATGACAGTCAAGGGTGGGCAGAAGGTGGTTTGGACCGGATCGCCTGAATGTACTCCTGTTTGTACTCCCTGCTACCGATCCGGTAGCTAAGGTGGGTACAAAATCAGGCACACCAGTTCGGCGCACCCGGGGAAGCCCTACTGCACGTGCGTCAAGCTTGACGCACACGTAGTGTGTCTCCTGCATCCGAATATAGGTGACGCACTGCGCGTGCGCCAAGCTTGGCGCACGTGCAGTGCGACAGGGTTAGGGGCCACCCCTCGCCCTGCCCACCCGTACCCACAGTGTGCTGGGATGGGTGGCGTGCCCTCCCCGGCCCCGCCCCTGACCCTCCCCGCCCCTGACCCCTGCCCCGCCCCTGGCCCCACCCTGCCCTGCCCCGCCCACCGGGTGATCCGGTTGTTGGGCCAGGCCAGCCCACCAGGCCACACCCACCACTGATGACAGTGGTTCCTTATCTTACTCTGGTCATGGAACCCTGCTGTGATGGCACAATTATGTGGCTCTCCCAGGTGCTGCCAACTTAAGTTGTGCATTTTGGTTGGCTTTGTTGGCCATATAAAAGTGTACACATGCATTAGAACAATGGTATTCTGGCATTCATTCATTCATTCATTCATTTTGATTTGATTTGATTTGTATTCTGTCTTTCTCCCTGAAGGGCACCCAAGGTGGCTAAAAATCAATAAAAACAATGACAATAAAAAACAAAACAATAAAATACAACTAAAAACAATATAAAAAACAACTCAGCAGCAGTAAAACCAGAGCAGGGATGGATAAAAACAGATTAAAATCATTATGTGGCATCAAAAGCTTTTTTAAATAAAAAGGTCTTTAGGCCCCGCCGGAAGGTTAAGAGAGGAGGCGGATCTTAATTCAAAGGGGAGGTACTCCCCTTCAAACTTCAAATCAGTCCAAGACCCCCTGTTAAACTTACTGGGATGTGACATCACTGTGATACCAGAGCTCCTCCAAGTCTACTTAGAAGTAAGTCCTGTTGTGTTCAATGAGACTTACTCCCAGTGCCAGATTCCTAGATGACAGATCCCACCTTCTTGTGACTCCTTGACCTGAGGTCACACCAGGGGGTTCATGATCCCCACTTGGAATACTACTGCATTAGCATGTACATAGGATCATGGCACAAGAAAGCTTGAAGACAATTGTTCTATAAGCAACTAAAATGAACAAAATTTGTGTTTAACTAGGTGAAGCATATGTAATGAAGTCCATTACATATGTGTTGTACACAATAAACCACCACAACTATTGTGATGCATGCTATGTGTGTGCAAGACATTGACTCCAAACCAAATCAGCTACCATTGCTTTGTACAATTCCCCCCACTTTTTTTCCATCCTGTCCTGCAATTGTTTTTCTCCATACCTGATTAGTCTATGTGGGTAGGCAGGTGAGAATGCCTACACTGACAGTGAGTGAGAAGAGTAGCATCACAGCATCCCTAGCATCGCAGAACCCCAGAGCATACTTAGCTTGGACCAAATTTTAGTATTTATTTTGCGTACTTGGACAAACCCTGCTGTGTATATGTGTTTATATTTATGGGAGAGAGAGAGAGAGAGAGAGAGAGAGAGAGAGAGAGAGAGAGAGGTGTTGCTAGGTGGGAGTGGGGGGGGGATTGAGACCTGTACTGATGACACACATAGGGCAGTAACACACACTGGGTAGTGGTGACACCCAGTAACACAAATTGGTGAAATTACTGGGTGTCAGCAGGAGTAGTACCCTAATGTTTAATTTACAGCAGAATGAATGAATACAGTAGAATGCAATGAAACTGCTTTGAAATAATTCTGTTCTATCAAACGGTCTGACCAAAAACCAGAGGGAGAAGGGTGATGGCCTCCCACACTAGCTGACGCAAACCCTAGTGAGGCCACTGCTTGCAGGATACACATTACGTGGAGGCATTGACAGTATGGAGAAAGTAGTTTCATATCAGATTTCAAGCTAAAACTAAAAAAAAAAACTCAGAAAGACTTTTTCAAAATCTTTCCAATACACTTTTTCATTTTATGTGGAGTTAGCAGCATTCAGACTCAATTAAGCTGGCAGAATCTTGAGCTAATAGCAGCAGGAAATTCTCTCAAGATAAATTCAAGATGGTAGCTACAACTTGTCTTTATCGTGGCGGATTAAAATGAGACCATATTTTTGAAGCATATGAAAAAGTACTGAGTATAGTGTATTCAGCATTTATATAGAAATAGCAAAATATCTCATTTCACTGGCCTGCCACAGCTAATATATATATTTTGCCTTAAACTTATTCTGTTTATAGTCTGCAAAGGACAAGGTTTATTTGGATGGGATGTGCCTTGCGTTCATGTGGGTTTTCTTCCTTAAGCTGCAACATATATTCCACAATGCCTTGTGTCGTTCTGCTTAGCATTTGGGGGTGTGCAGAGCTCTGCCAAGGTTTAGCACCGTTCACTTCTGGATAGTGTTAATGATGCGGTCACTTCCTGTCTGCAGAACAATTGTAACATTCACCAGATTTCCCTGCATGCTCCAGAGAAGTCAGGCAACACTATCCGAAACGGTAAAAAGAAAAAAAAATAGTTAAACGGTATTTAGGGGGAAAAAAAGTTAATATAGTATATTGAACACACTTGAGTCAAACAGAAGCAAAGGGGAATGAAGCCATTTCTGCATAAATCTCCAGCCAGCAGTGTGGACTTTTTTTTGCCATGTTGTGATTTTTAATTTGTCATGGAAGGAAGCTTCCCGTTTTCATCACATAGTGCAACATATTGTGTACATTAGTGGGAAATGGAAACCAAAAAAGAAGCTATGAAGTGATGAAGGGAGTCTCTGCAATCAGTTATCCCTACTCACCTTTGTGGCTATACATAGTATAGAATTAGAACAGACATTGTGTTTCTTGGAACATATGTTTAACATTTTTCCCCAGCAAAGTAAAAAAAAAAGTAAGACTCACTTGATGAATAAGTTTGCTTAAAAAATGGGTAACAAAGAACACATTGCTGAGGCAGGAAATGTACACAGTCTATGTGTCTGCGCTAGTGGTTGTCAAACTTTTTAACACCAGGACCCACTTTTTAGAATGATAATCTGTCAGGACCCACCAAGTATCTGTTGGGGATATCTTTGCAGGAAGTGACATAATCAAGCAGGAAATTTTTTAATACAATAAATCAAATCAATACAATCAAAATCAAATCAATCAAGTATATTACAATAAGTTAAAGAAAATTATTTTAAAAAAACAAAACTCTCCTTTCCCTCCCAAACACTTGCTGATCTGTTTAAAAAGAATTCCCCAAATATCTCAAAAGCTGCAGTTGTCACTATCATGCACAGCACAAACTGGAAGCAAGAGTTCCTTGGTAGTAAAAGTTCTACATGACATACTGCATTCGATTGGCAGAGTAGCGAAGGCAATTGACCAAAATGTGGTAGAGTGTGGTTTCCATCTTTACACCAAACAGTTTGTCAAGAGTAGATCATTTGTGGTTGCTTCATCAGTGCAATTAGAGTAAACAAAGAATCTGGTGAAGTGGTTCAGCATTGCCTTTAAAAAACACGCAATCGAATAATTATCACCATGCATTAAAAAGGAAAAAAAGAGGATCATTTTAACTGAGTCCTCCAAGGCTTGGCAATTGGCCCCTTAAGGCAGTGATTTTCAACCTTTTTCATCTCATGGCCCACCAACTGGGCGCTAAAAATGTCAAGGCACACCATCAGTCTTTGGACAAGGCACACCATGCTGCTGGTGGAGGGGGGGTTCAATTCCTCAATAATCCTATTAATAAGTAAATTATGTCAAATAAATAAATAAATAGTCTCAACTCCCATGGCACACCTATAGACAACTCACGGTACACCAGTGTGTCACAGCACACTGGTTGAAAATCACTGCCTTAAGGATTTATTCTGACAATCCCTGCCCCCAAGCAACACTTTCCCCTACCCATGATTTACCAATCAATACAATAAATGGGATAGAGTAGATGACAACAGTGGCAATTCTTTGATTGCTATAGATGTTGAAAACACGCTTATGTTCCAAATGACATTTCATGTTTAGTCCTGGCTTGATAAAAGGCACAGCAGTGTGCTGGAACCAGTGGTGGGCTTCAGGGAGTTCTTCTATAGAACCCTTTGCGAATGAGCGCCTGGTTCTGAGAACTGGTTACTAATGGGACATAGAACCTGTTGTTCATTTAGGTTATTAGGACATAGAACCTGTTGTTAATTAATTTGAATCCCACCACTGGCTGGAACCATCTTGACATTATTTATACAGATAAATAGCAATGAGGAATACATTTTGAAGTGTCACGTTCCTCATAAAAATAAACACATTGAATCTTCTGATATTTCTAGCCATAGAACAATCCAGTGCTCTGCCTTTACACAGCAGATGCATTTTCTGTATAATCTGTGAACATTTGTGGATGGGGGTTTGTTACAGAATATTTTGTTATTGAAACGAACTTTCTTAAAATTTATATATACTTTGTTAAAATTGTTAACATACTTTGTTAAATTGAAACATACCATACTTTGTTAAAATTGCTAAAATTTTTAGAGTGTTTCTTTTTTTTTTTACAACACCTAGTAATCTCACATCACTTTTTAGTTCAACCATAAACATCAGATGTATGAGTTTGTGTGTTTATCATAAATGAGAACAACAGGACAATTGTGGTTTTCAGGTTTTTGTGGTTTATTCTCATGGTTTGTGAGCTTCAATTATCCATGAACCCATTTTGAGACCATCACTATGTTCAATTCCATTGAATCATTTTGTGATGAATAGGTTGAATTTCACTTCAGTAGCTTTTACATATGTGTGTGCATGTGCATGAGCACGTGCATCTGTGTGTAAATGTGTTGGTGATCAGTCACAGCAGTCACAGGCTCATAGAATCATAGAGTTGGAAGGGACCCAGTGGATCATCTAGTTCAACCCTCTGCCTGTAGCGGGAAATCCTCATCCTTGGGGGACCCGGGTCTTGAACCCTGGCCTGCTGGTTAACAGGCAGTGTCTTAACCACTTGTGCCACCAGAGGACCACTTCCCACTCCTCTCCCTCCCACAGTTTCTTTGCTCTCACAGGTCATATTAAATGGTTCTGCGAAGGTGGGGAAAGAAGTCATGGATGCACCATGGGATGGCCCCCAGATGGACCCCCGACCTGTTCCCCTATAAACCACCATCATGGATCTTACAAAATATTATGAGATTTGGGTACTGCCATCTTGGATCTCATGAGATTCAAGATGGCAGCGTCTGGCTGAGCCACAAAGAAGAGGATGACGGGGATTGGTGACCCATATAAGTTTGAGAACCACTGGCCCAGCCCATTCAGTGAATACATGACCAAAACAAAACTCAAACACTAATATCTGAGATAGATACCCAAGTCTAATAACCTCTCAGATTGCACTTGTTTGTGGTTAGATAAAAACGTAACTTGTAGGACAATGTTATTTTGACATCTGCTATTGTGAAGTTCCTGAAGTTAACTGAATAGCACAAAATATTGAACTATTGAACTATTGAAAACTATTGAATATTGAAATAGTATATCATGTAATCAGTTGAAACACATTTTTTGCTGTGGAGAATGCTCTTTGCATGACACCACCCTCCACTGATTCAGTTTGTTGTTGGTAGTGTTAAATAACTCAGTTTTAAATACATGTTGCAAGCATGTGCAAAGGAAACTGAGAAGAAAGCCAAACGTACCAGACAGAGCTCGACTCTCTCCAAAGTGTATTTCTCTGCATGTGATGCATATCAGTTGTTTCAGAGGTGGTAGTGGGCTCTGAAGGAGACAACTGAACCAGAGGATGAAGATGAGGACAGAAAATAAAACTTCAAATCTATTTATATACCTCTTTTCAGCTGAAAAGTTCACAAAGTGGTTTGCAAGAAAATGAAAAAATTAATAGCTAATTAATAGCTAATGGGTCCCTGTCCCAAAAGGGCTCACAATCTAAAGTGCAAAAAGAACACCAGCAGAAGCCACTAGAACAGACATTGCTGGGGTGTGGAGGGCCAGTTACTCTCCCCCTGCTAAAGAAAAGAGGAACACCCACTTGAAAGAGTGTCTCTTGCCCAGGAAGCAGGGGTACATGACTTGCCCCTAAGGTCCTTTAACTTTAACCTTAACAAAATCACTGCCTTTTCATGCCTATATTATCCACTGGCAAATCAGAGATCTAAGATTTCACCCACAATGATCTAGAAGCGAGTTCCTGGCAGTTTTCAAAAAGACAAGTTGTGGCGGGCCGCAGCTTGAAAAAGGTGTGTGCTTTTTGGCTTGAGAAGAAAAGCTCATCCGTAATTTGTTTTATTTTTAGTCAAGCCCAAAAATGTTTACGGTGATATCACCTCTGTGACTGAACATTTAGGCATCCAGCTTAGACCTCAAGACTATGTTTGTTCCTCATATGCACATTTCTTATATAACTTGTTTATTCTCTCTATTCTCTCATTTATTTAGCAGGGGGAGAGTAACGGGCCCTACAATCCCCAGCAATGTCTTTTCTAGTGGCTTCTGCTGGTGTTATTTTGCATTTTAGATTGTGAGCCCTTTTGGGACAGGGACCCATTAGCTATTAATTAGCTATTAATTTTTTCATTTTCTTGTAAACCATTTTGTGAACTTTTCAGTTGAAAAGCAGTATATAAATACTGTAGATAGATAGATAGATAGATAGACAGATAGATTTAACAGCGCAATCCTGAGCCTGTCTACTCAGAAGTAAGTCCCATTGTGTTAAATAGTATTTATTCCCAGGAAAGAGTGGTTAGGATAGCAACCATAATCTTTAATAACTTTGAATGAAAATGAGTAGTTTTAAGAGGAGCAAAATTTTAGATCATTGACTCACAGGATTTGACTTTGAGCACAATCCTAACCATGTCTACTCAAAAGTGTGTTCAATGTGTCTTACTCCCAGGAAAGTGTCTTTAGGATTGCAGGCATGTTTATTATTGCGGTGTTGCTATTCCCAAGTGCATCCATCTGATCCTTTTCTTATGTTGCTTATACAAGATACGATCCGCATCTCATGTGGGAGTTTTGAGCCAGGATGGTCTCCTTATTTTAAGGAACATTTGTTGCCTTGCCCAAGATAAACCTTTTCCACCCTGCTGAGTTTACTTGCACCATCTATACAGACGGCACAAGTCCAAGTAAAGCCTTGCATGCCAAATCCTGTCTGAAAACTTGCACATACCTAGCCACGGGAATTCTGCCAGCAATCTGCAGTACTCTCCACTGCTCCTCAGATCATGACCTGACATGATCCCTGGAGGGTGGTGGAATTGCCCCTATTCCCCTGCCCTAGTGTAATCCATTGTGATCCATTGACAAGGCATACCAAGCTGCTAGTAGGGAGTTCAAATTCCCCCATTTGCCCTACTAACAGGTGACCATATAGAATGGAGGACAGTGTTATATAGAAGTGAGAATTTTGGCAGGTGCTGCTTTTTAAACCCATGTTAAGCTGAACTTGCCTGTGGTACGAGATCCATAGAGGTATTGCCTCGTAGATCCATAGAGGTATTGCCTCCTGCTTGATGATATCACTTCCGGATCCAGCATCACAGTGATGTCACTTTCTTTTGATGACACTTCCATTCATGACATTATTTTCAGATTTAGTATATCACAGATTTATGATGTTACATTTATTATGTGTGTGAGTGAGTGTGTGTGTGTCCCAGACAGATTGTCATGCTCAGAAGGGGATTCAAAATGCTTGAGAATCACTGTGCTTGGCTCTGCACTGTGCAGAATTGAGTAGCCCTATTTGGACTGCTGCACGCCTACTGCACTGCTCGGTGGTAGTGAAGTAGCAGCCCCAATGAAACACTAGATGCAATGCAGGCCAACTGGTCTGTCTGCTCCAGTGCAATTTTGGATTACACTGTCGGATGTCACATTTTCTCCTCCACTTTTATCTGCCTCTGTTTACTGGAGGAAAGGAGCAATTTACATTCACACTGCTGCTCTTTATGAAACTGAGTGCTTTGCGCCCGTTCCAGGAATGCCACTGATAGCAAGCCTGCTTACAGCAATGTTCTTCTGGGGGAAAAAATAGAATGATTGAACTCTTAAAAGAAAAAAAAAAACCAATTCATGATCCAACCAGAATTTCTTGTGATAACAGGATACTGCAGAAGCTTTTTGAATAAACATTGGTTTTTTTCCTTTTAAGGTTGGAAATATGAACAGTTGAAAAGTATACATTCCATTGTGAATGTCATAACTGGAAAGTGAATGTGAATGGGGGAAAGGTAGAATAAATTACCGGTATATACGGGTTTTTTTTTTTTCCAAGGGATATGATATGACAGGTACAAAAAATGAGTGAAAAATCAATCTTCTTTTAATGAATTAGGCTTCATTTCCTGGGCTCCATCACAAGGATTGCCCTGGTGTCTGTACAACCTCAGCAACAGGAAGCCGAATTTGCCAGCTTTGTTAATATCCTGTGTCTGATCATTGTATTGTAATCAGTCTTCCAACAGTAAAAGTGTATTGTCAGGGGCCCCATTGCACTGAACTCACTTGCTAAGCAATCCTTAATACTTAACAAGCTCTAGTGGAGGAGGTGAGAATCAGACAGAAATAATTTTACCAGCAGAATGTCTCTTGCTCAGTTTCTCCCTCCTTTTAATATATGACTGCATAAAGATTCCATGATAAAGCATCTTTTTCCAGGTCTATAATTCCCTATAATAATTAGCCGAAAGTCAAAGCTTGGCAGGTAAGGCTTCAGGCCAGGAATTAATTCTTTTAACACTTTACTGTATAATAAGTGATATTTAATTAATATTAAATGAAAATGGCATTCCTAAGAAATTGCACCCAGCAGTCAGAACCTCAAGCCAAATGTCTTCATCATGATTAATGGGAGCTGAAATGAATATCAAGCGTCGAAGAAACCAGGATTGGCCTTTTATGAGCAAATGGTGCCAGAAACTATTTGCCAGTATTTGAGACAATACTTGCAGTTTTTTAAGACAATACTTCCACTGTCAAGTTCAAAAAAGAAGACACATGGACAATTCTTACTTAAAGTTTGGTGAATTTATAAGTTTTGTGTTTTCTAGCCATTAAAAAGGGGTTTTTTTTGGAGCCTGATGTTTTGCCATTTCCTTTTGGTGGCACTATCCACCAAAGGTGTTAAAAACACCATAAATGTGCACCCAAAGCAGAGTTACCAGAACTAAAAGCAGTTAGAAATAGTTAGGAACTATCAGAAAACAGTTTCAACAAGGAAGAACTGACAATACACAAGAGGAAGAATCTTTAAATCTCTATAGTTTTTTTTTTTTTACAAAAGCAGTACAAGCAGATGTGTCTCAACTGACAGTTCCAATCTGTTCCTAACTGCTTAACTTTTTAAGTTACAAACTTTTTAAGTTCTCTGCTAATGAGAAGAATTTTCTTTCTGAGGCCATTTTGGATCCAATCTTGGATATGACTTTTTTGGGCTAAAACAATGACGTGAAGGAATGAAATGATATCTAGAACAAAATAACTCAGCTTCTCTCCCACCTAAACACACATATTGTGATGGGGTGGAGTTGGCTCCTGCACATTTTATTCCAAATGAGTCAGTAACAGGTGCACAATCAAAACACACTGAAGCCAGTGCATTTCAAAACCTTAAAAGGAAAAAAAATCAAAACCTTAAAAGAAAAAAAAAAAACTAGAACAGCAACAGAGGAACAGGAGTACTCCGTCCAATTTTGGTCACTACATCTCCAAAAGGATATAGAGGAAATGAAAAAAGGTTCAGGAGTGACCAAAATGATTGATAGGCTGGATCACCTCCTGTACAAGGAAAGGCTGCAGCATTTGGGGTTCAGTCTAGAAAAGAGGTGCTTGAGGAGGGACACATCTGCTTGCGGAGAGACAGATAAAATTCTGCAAGGCAGGAAATACATGGTAGTCTGCTGTGAGTTGCAGGAAAGTGAACTAAATGGGCCTTTGGCCTGATCTATCAGAGTCTCTTCTTATGTTCTTATGTTCTAAATAGAGAATGTTCTATCTACCTCTAAATAGAGGTATATAGAGATTGGCCCTTAGGATCAGATGATTAAATAGGTTGGTTGAAGTTTAGTACTGTAGCCTAGAACAGGGGCCTCCAAGGTTTTTAGCAGGAGGGCCACATCATCTGTCTGACACTGTGTCGGGGGCCGGAAAACTAATTTACATTTCAGATTTGAATACATTTACATAAATTTACATATAAGAATGTATTGGAGTGGATTGCAAGGCTTGCTCAAAGGCCGGATAGAGGGGTCTTGCCGGGGGCCACATTGAGGCTCACCGAGGGCTGCATCTGGCACTCAGGCCAGGGTTTGGAGACCCCTGGCCTAGAGGATGCTCTCAAAGCACAGAGATCAATCTGCCTGGTCAGCCAGGGAACAGGTGGTGCAGAAAATAGCATGAGGGCTAACTACCAAGACCAATTTAAGTTCCCTTCTAGTACCTTAGAAGTAATTTGAAAGCAGGAAACATATCCTGCGTCCACTGCCTTATGCTGACCATCCAATTGGTGGGAGACCAGCCTATCCCCACCAGCCTGTGCAATGGAGCAGCACATATCTCAAATTGGATGCTACGGGGGAGCCAACTGGACATCCTGGAAGAGGGAAGCAAAAATGATCCTTGGATGTGCACTGCATTTGCCAAGATCCTACCTTTTATGCCACCAGTTCTGCTTGCTCCCTGATCCAATCCTCCCACAAACCCATTGCAAGGTAAACATTTCTACCTTACCTGTTCCAGTGTGGGCTGTTGGTATTTCTTTATAGTGCATCACTGTACTTTGACTAAAGGGTGGGCTGATACAGATTCCACGGCTTATTGCCTGTATGGTATCCTTTCCAGTATCTAGGGTCTTGTGGGATTGGCAATTATTGTGTGCCTGATGTATAAGTGAATTTGTCTAGCTTGCCTATAAACAGTGTCATGCTGTCTTCTCAGAAGATTTTTTTGGAGCCCATTTCCAACAGTAGACATTTTTGGAGACTGAGGTCAAGTTAGGGACAGTTCAGAAAATATCCCTTTCCCAATCAATCCTTTCATATAAAAGGGAGAAAATGTCTTTGTTTTTGTTTTCATGTGAATAGTACCCTAGTGAGTAGTGAGAGTAGTTATTATAATTTCTGGAATAGCCAACAATATCCAGTATCAATATTTTCTCCACCACAAGACCACATTTCTGTTTTTAATGTTCTACAGTCTGGAAAATGAGGTTGAATGTGATGTGCAAAGAATAAAAGGGAAAAAAAACAAATATAGATGAGCATCCCACTTTACATTATATTTTCCTTGTGCCATGAACCCTTTCCACCAAGAGAACATGTGTAAGGAGGAGAGAGAGACAGAGATGAAGGACAGTAGGAGAGAGAGAGAGAGAGAAATAAAAAAGTTGAGAGAGAGGATCTTGGACCTAGAAATGAGATCTGGCACAGGAAGGATAGTGTGGAGTTGGAAACTATTGGGGAATATTGCGTGCATAGATAATTATCAAGCAAAACTTTGGCTTCAGGACAGTTACTGTAAACCCACAGTATACCAAATCTGGTTTTCTGTAATCTATGCTCTGCTGCCTCTTCTGTGCCCCCGAAAGTGGTTTATTATTAAGATACTTGATACCCAACAAATTCTGAAGGCCAAGAGAGCTGAGCCAAATCTAAGATCAATTTAAATGAATGCCTACTGTATTTGGTCCAAAGCCACACTGAATATTCTGTGATACATTTCTAAAAAACAAAAAGTAGTAAACACATTCTCATTGCCACAATCCAATTTCAGTATTTTCAAAGTGTTTCTTAGTCTTCTATAACATCCTCCATTGACCATGTGTTCTTACCTAGGACCTATGATACTGGAAAGTTTAAGGGAAACGAGGAAAAGGAATCATTCATGAGGGTACTTAATCCCATCCCTGTATTGTCCAATGGTCCATTCTCTTCCTTATGTGATACAGAATATCATGAAAATTGACATTTGTTGCAAGCAAATGGATTAAAGCTATTTATTTAGTTTTAAATTGATTAAATTTAGCCTGCCCAACAGGCTACACAGAGTGCAAGCACTTTCCAGCCACTGGGACGCCTGTGCTTTTCACTCCCAGCCAAGCGGAACTACTGAGCTGGAAGTAAAGAGCACATGTGTGCTCCAGCTGCATGTGTGCTCCTCTGATTAGGAGTATTCCTACTCAGAAGATCACATACCAAATGGATGTCACATTCAAAGATGAACTAAAAAACATACTCAGAGAGAATATGAAGATCCTGCCAGCCGCCATACATCCTCCTTCTAATGGTTGTCCCTAATGTGGAACATTATCCATGCATAGCACTGGCAAAGCATTTGAATGGGTTTATAGAATTGTTCTTTGGTGTTCTTGAAAGCTGGTCCTGCTTGTCTCTGTATGCCACCACCAGGGTTTCTTAGAAGACTGGAGCTTCCTAGGAATTCCCTGTCCCCTTCTGAGAAATTCTGCAGAAGGGGGACGGACATAGGAGACAACAGACAGGGAGCAGCCAGAATGTGTAGCAGCCACTGAACCACTTCCTCTGCAGAATTACTGAGTTGGAAGTGAAGAACGCATGCATGCACCAGCCACTGGGGCGCCTATGCTCTTCACTTCCAGCCCGGTGGGAACTACTGAGCTGGGAACCAAGAGCACAGTTCTGGGCTCAGAACTATCCAATTGGGAGCAGAGGGTGCAAGTATGCTCTGTGGACTTCCTCAAGTGGGAAAGTCATTGTAGTTGGGGGGGGGGGTGTAAGCATCCTTGCAGCCACTCTCCCATTTGTGCACAAGCCACCTTATGCTTTATGGGTGTTAAGCCATTTTGTGTTACAATTACTTTAGTAAATTGTATCTGAACTCCATTGGTTTGTAGTTTTTTTTCCCCCTTAGCAATGGAAAAACTTCATGGGGCAGCATTCGGTTTGTTCCCACCAACATGCTGGCTGATGCAGCGCTTTGATGAGCAGCATCAAGGAGTGTGATTGTGATGTAATGCACAAAGGTCTCACCAGTACCGGGGTGGTTCTGTCAGTAGACAGTGATACTAATCTTGTATAAGGATTAACATGCTGAATAGTATCTAGTATAAAGATTTTAAATGCCGAGTAACATCAGCATGTTTTAGAAGGTTTTTAAGGTAGGGCTAAGTTTGGAACCTTTGAAACCTGATTTTCCACACTGATGCTTTGTTTCTTTCAGCGATCTGCTAGAGCAATGATTTTCAATCCTTTTCTTCTCATGGCACACCATCAGTTGTTTTTACTACTGACAAGGCACACCATACTGTTGAAATACCCAAGTTTTCCTATTAATAAATGTCTCTCCCCAAATTCTCAGGGTACACTGGAGGACTATCTGCAGCACACCAGTTTGCCATGGAATACTGGTTGAAAATCACTGTGCTACAGAGTTTGTAGAGGCACAAATGAAGAGGCTTCTACAAAAAGTCACAAGTGGGATGAAGTGCCAGATGAGAATGGTCCACAGCCGAGGTCATACTTGAAGAGATATAACACTGTTTTGGCATCCAGCTAAAAGATCCTAAATGTTCTATTAAGAGCAGTGTCACAATTCCCATCAAAAACATAAACATCTCTTGGTAACAAGCTATGGAGCACTTGGAAAACATATGACTACCAAATCATAATATGGAAAACATATGATTACCAAATCATGATATGCTAAATTCTGGATGGCCATGGAACAGCACTGGGGCTGGGAATGTAGGAGGCAATGTGAGCTGTCACATTAGAACGAAGAGTGTTGGGGGTACTATCTCTGTCAGCCACTTGCTCCTTCTCTTTTTCTTTCCACTCCCAGATTTAAAGAAATAGAGGCGAAGAAGAAATTTGTAGGGGAGGAGAATGATGACTGTGAGTATTAGAGAGTAAGTGAAGCATAGGCTGCAGCATCATCAGGGAAGAGGAGGCAGCATCTCACATGCCATCTCAGGCACCAGGAGGTCTTCGGTTGGTCCTCCATGGCAGAATATTCAACTTGTGCCCAGATGGGGGAAAATTATAATTTGATGATGTAACATCAGCATTATCAACACTATTTATATACTGCTTTTCAATAAAAAAAGTTCACAAAATTTACACAGAAAATTAAATAATTATCACTCCCTCTCCCCAAATGACTCATAATATAAAAAGATGCAAAGGAACACGAGCAGAAGCTACTAGAAAAGACATTGCTGGGACACAGAGGGCCAGTTATTCTCCCCTGCTACATAAAAGTGGTGCACCCACTTGAAAAAGTGCTTCTTGCCCAGTTAGCAGGGGTTTAAAGACCAAGTGCTCTTTAAACATAGAATTATGTGAATCATGCAATCCTAACCACACTTTCCTGGGAGTAAATACTTTTGAACTTAATAGGACTTACTTCAGACATGCTTAGGATCGCACACATAGCGGATCCCCTTTATCTTCAAGTTTTGAAACTTATGAATTTGATATTCCATCACCATGGCTGGAGGACCCACAAAGGACAAGATGCTGCTGTAAACACCTTTTGTAAAACCAGGAAGAGCCTTTCTGTCACCAACGGGAAAGGCTGTGCATGACCTATCTAGACCTCATAACACCTACAGAAGTAACAAGAAGTTATTTCCAGTCATGTCCAGAGATTAGGTAAGGGCCCTAAGTTGCTGTTTCATTATCCACGGTTTCTTAATCCAGGCAGGGTGACCATATGCTGCACCACAAAATGTAGGACAAGGATCCCCAAAAGTCCAGATTTTCAGCTGAAAATCTGGACTTTTGGAGGACCTTGTCCTACATTTTAGAATGTCCTACATTTTAAAAAAGATTACTCCTGGGGGCTTACCTTGTCCGGGGATGGGGGCCGTGTGTTGTGCTTTGCAACCACTTAAAATGTTGCTCGGATCGGTGCGCACCTACAGTGGCCGTCCGAGCAGCCACCATAGAAAAGAGAAGCTGTGCGCATGCGCACAGCCTCTATATCCCTGCCTGCAGTGTTTTCTCTACAAGCAGAGACTGCTTGGTCTCTTCTCAGATGGCGCAGTCTATGGCGGAGGAGCATCCCTCCACAGACCGCTCGCCTCAAGCGCACCTGACAGCACTGTTGAGGCGAGTGGTCTGTGGAGGGATGCTCCGCTGTCGCAGACCGCTCCATCTAACAAGCGGTCTCGGAAGGGTAGAGGATGTGCACATGTGCACAGCCTCTGCTTGTAGAAAAAAACACTGTGGCTGGGGCATACGCACAGCGTCTCCTAAGATGGCTGCATGGACGATCCCGCTGTAGGCGCGCGCCAGTCCGAGCAACATTTTAAGTGGTCGCAAAGCACAACGCGCGGCCCCCATCCCCAGACAAGGCCCCCCATGTCTGGACAGACCGGACCTGTCATCAAATTCCAGACCTGTCCAGGCATTTCCGGGTGTATGGTCAGCCTGAATCCAGGTGTTCCAAGGGCCGACTTGGAATGAATGAACCTGTGAATGTATATAAGTTGACCTTGCAAACATGAGTAGATTTTTCCCCCAACAAGTTATATTTCCAAGATGTGAGAACAGGTGGTGATTTGCACACTTCTTTTTGAGCAGCTTTGATGAAATATAATCAAATATAATTATAAATTATAATAAAATATAATGAATGTGGAATAAACATTATTACAGGCTAGCAGCCAAAATTAGTTTATAACCTCAAATTCCTGCTCTCCATCTCCTACTGTTCTTCATCTCTGTCCTTCGCCTTCCTTTTCTGTAAGAAAAAAATCTTGCAAGGTTGCAAGATCTAAGAGCCACACATATAATCTAATGCAATAGAACATTTTCCAGAAGTGTCATTAGGTTAATATCCTTCTTCCTCTTTAACCAGGTTGGCATGTGAAGCTTAATCCATACCCTCCCAAATTCGTGTTTCTTCCTTCTAGGGCTCATTATTTATCCACATACCATCTCAATATTTGTCTGTATTCCACCATTTCTCCCAATACTATGTTTATTTGGCAGTGATTAAAATATGACTATGAGATGTGTGTGGCCCTCACCTTCCACCTGACACCTCCAGAAATTAGCATAAATGGAGTGGGCAACGAAGGGAGATCCAATCAACACTAGTCATATGGGTTGCAAGGAGACCCTCTAAATCTCTTCATATTCTCGCAATTAGTCTGCCTTTACCAGTTAGTTAATGCATTGAGCCAGTGTACCCTATGCATTGCTCTTAAAGGCAGAGTTCATGGAGAAATGTTTTCCGAAGCCAGTTGGAGTAAAGATCTGTGGCCTGGCTTTTAATGTTTCACAATAATCTTAAACTGGCTTTTAATGTTTCACACTGAATACCATTGTGTACTGGGGTATTCCTTAGCACTGATAATGTAATAGTCTTCATGCAAACGGACCCCCCTGTGTGCATTAAAACTGCTGGATTAGGAAAATTGAAAGATTAGGGAGTTGATGTGCATGGGATGTCTTTTGGTTCCCATGCTCATTCATCAATTTTTCTTTCTATCCACTTAGGACCATTACAAACGCACAAATTTCTAGTTTGTGTCCATAACATTTTATGATGCTTCCATTGATGCAAACAATGTAATAAAATGCCATTGTGACAATGATGACATCGTATAAGAAATGGTGGTAATTAAATATTAGCTTATTTACACCATGACTTGTAATGAATACAGTAAATCTACATATATTTGTATCTGAATAAACAAAAGATTTTAGAAAAAACCACATTTTGTAGATGTGACCTTCAATATGATTTGTTCTCTTAGAAGAGGCATTCCTTCTAATAGAGAAGAGGGAATACCTCTTATAAGGTGAAGCTTGACATTCACATTCTAAATAATTACTTGTATCAAAACTAATTAAAAAAACCTGTTGCCTAGTTATTTTGGGTCACGTTTTTAATTTATTAAATTGTTTCTATCTATCTATCTATCTATCTATCTATCTATCTATCTATCTATCTATCTATCTATCTATCTGTCTGTCTGTCTGTCTGTCTGTCTGTCTGTCTGTCTGTCTGTCTGTCTGCAGTGTTTATGTACCGCTTTTCAATTAAAAAGTTCACAAAGCGGATTACAAAGAAAATGATAAAATTAATAGCTAATTAATAGCTAATGGGTCCCTGTCCCAAAGGGCTCACAATCTAAAATGCAAAAGAACTCCAGCAGAAGCCACTAGAACAGATATTGCTGGGGAGTGTAGGGCCAGTTACTCTCATCCTGCTAAATAAAAGAGGAACACCCACTTGAAAGAGTGCCTCTTGCCCAGTTAGCAGGCGAATTTAATTGGTAAATATCGCCAATTAATTGATTTACTGTCCAATTTTATCTTTTCCACAGCTGTCTGGCCTTGCAGTGAGTTGGGTTTGCAGCTTGTGGATATTTTCAACCGCCATCATTACTGAACTTTATTGCACACGTAGAATGATGCATACATGAAGTTCAGCATTGTGTGGAGCTTGGCTGGGAGGTACATAGCCACTCCATGGAGCACCATAGGGTGAGCACTGGTTGATTGAGAGGACCAGGCTAGGAAAGAGTTGAAATGGATCTTACACACATTGCCACACACATATCTATCCTCTCCCACCACTGAACCTCTCCAGTACCTCCTCTAAACTCTCTTGATCATCCTCCAAAATACCCATAATATACCCTGCTGATAATTTACGTGTTTCAGTGCATGGGAGGAAGAATCCCTTTAACACAGGTTAATACATTCCATGAGACCCAAATCTGGACAAAAATTTGGATAGAGATAATTTTTCAGCATCCCTACTATTACATCCTAGATACACCACATAAGAGAAACACCTATTAAATTCTCATGATATTTTGTTTTCCAAGCTATTATGTCAATGCATATAAACCCTAATTTTTTTTGTAGAGCTAGACAAACATCAAGCTGCCATTGCCCAACAGCTCACCTGAAGGTGAGCTTCTTGTACCTGGATTCTCCCTCTTGGCTCAATGGCAGTTAAAAGGCTTACTAGCCTAGTGGGAGCACACAGTTAATAGATGATCCAGTTGCCAGCAGCTGGAGGAGTCTGATGGGATGACAAACTTCATAGAACTGTCCAGAGTTACCTAATGATAAGTAGGTTGTTCGGAGGAGAAGTTTCCAAAAGTACTAAACTGGAGCATTAACTGGCATTCATCTCTGAGTAGGACTAGGGGCAAATCAGAACAGCAAGAAATTAAATACAATCATATTGAATACCCAGTCCTTTGCCCTCAAAGCCCAGCAGTGATAAGCTTGGGTATTAATTATGTATCTTGGTTCTTTGCTATTTTAGGATAACAAAGTAGAACAAATTTGGAGATTCTGTCAACTTTTCAGGAATCATTTGGCTGAAGAGCTTCCAAACGCTTTTAAGGTTTTCAGTTTGTTCGCCAAAACAGATCTCTCTCTCTCTCTCTTTCTCGCCCTCTCTCTCTCTCCAAATTTATTGGAAAATGAAAAATTATAGCAATCATCACGCATCTCCATTTGCATCAAAATTGCATGTGTCTGTGCGCATTTTTTTCTCTCTGTAGATATTATACAACACTGTTTCTCATTAATTCTTTCCCTATAAGGGCAAGGCAATAATAAGGCAACAAGCTGTCAAAGAGGATAAAAATGGCTAGGGAGCAATTTTTAACTGCAAGGTAGGTTCACTGCCCTGACTTGTTGCAGGGGTGCAGCTGTTGGAGAGAAGCCTAAAACAACTTCAATTTAAAGAGAGAGAGAGAGAGAGAGAGAGAGAGAGAGAGAGGACCCGAGGCTTTCTATAGGGGCAGACATAAGTTTCATTTAGGATTTAAACCATCTCATAGATAATTGCAGGCTTGCTGCATTCACTTGTAGGAGTAGTAAAAGCATGTAATTTGATCTAATCAGATCGGCAAAGGAACTAGGTACTTAGTGCCAAGTGAGGCTATGGAACCAAATGATAAACTCAGTTCCAGAAAAAGTGATTTTTTTTCCTAATTAACAACACAGAGCTACAAAAATCTTTAAAAATGAGATAGTTTTGGAAAGAACCAGAGAAAGTACTATAAGGGAGATGTATACAGCCTCTTTGTATAGGCTTTCAAATGTCATGGACATGTCATATAGCATATTCATACTGACTCAGGGCTGGCCCTAAGGCTCGCATTGCTCCTGGGGAAACAGATCCAGCCCTGGACAGGGCACCAGATGAGACAGGACAGCATGGTGCTGGGAGACCAGTATGAGAGGAAATTCCATGTGTTGTGAATGGAACATTTTAGGGCAGGAGAGGATGGGAGGCAGATCTGGCCTGGGAAGGTGGGATCAGCTGCATTTTAATGCCCATCCCTGTTCACAGCAGCTCCTTGGATTTGCATCAGGGAAATTACTGACACCTTTAAAGTACTCACATAAGAATGGTTGGGGCTCATCATGTGTAAGGGGAAAATATTCTCTTATTCCGTGTTGACCTCCCGCTGGTACCTAACCAGTACTGGATACAGCTTGGCCCAGATGTTCCAGCGCAAATGAGGATTGCACTCTCAAATTTACTGTCTTGTACAGTTAAGAAGTGCTTTTAACTGCTCTTCACATCCTTGTAGGAACTGAAGAAAGTAACCTCCTAATGTTGAACTGCTAAGCAATAGCTCTTGGATCATTGTTCCATTACAGGTTGAGAGACATGCATGTCTCCATGATAAATGCACACATAAAAGGCTAAATTTTGAGTTAAACTAAAAAAAGTTGTTGTTTTATAATCTTCTTTTCTGGGTAGGCTGGTGCGCCACCATCAATAAAGACTGAACAGTTCACTGCTTGGGAGATAGTGGCCTATGCTAGAACAGACTCTAATTGTCTCAGAGCATGAAATGTGAACAGATCAAGCACCCTATGAGACAGAGGAGGTTTTTCTGACAAAAGTAATACTGTTTGTATAAGCAGTGAATGTACTATGGCTGAACTACAAATTTGTTTAAGTCTCTGGAGTTGTATAAACATTTGGCGTCCTTTCTCAGTAGATTTAAAATGGAACTCTGTGCTCCTTTAGCCTGTAATTCTTATTAAGCCCTCAGAAAAAAAACAAGCCTTAACAGCAATGAAATGACTTGATTTCTCCTGTAACTGATAAAGCAGACAGCAACGGTAGTGCGTCAAAAGAGAGTCAGATTAATTACGGTATATTGTCTTGGCTACCATTCCCGAAAAGGCAGGGTCCAAATGTTTATGAAAAATAAAAATAAAAAAAGACCATTAAATGGACTCTTGCCAATGAGTTTTTGTTTGGCAGCCATCTCGTTTGGTTGAACTGAACTGAAACAGTTTTGGACATGGCTATCCAAAGGACTGCCTCATTGTGCAATATTCCACCTCTGTCTGAGGGATAGTTATTGAGAAAGAGGGACAGTGTCCTCATTATATCACCATAGCACTGCTTCAGGTAGCTCCGAGCTCTGGGGAAAAGATCTATACAGTGAACCTAAAGCATCACCCAACAATTTCCTGATGATGCCTTGTGTGCTTCATGAGGCAGTTTCAGGGGTCAGCCTTTACTGGGTGATAGCTATGGAACCATGTCCAACAGGAACATGGAAGCAGGAGGATGTTGCTAACAGGACACGACAAAGCTGAGGAGCAGCCCCCATCAGACTTTAGGTTGTCTTCAGGTTTTCTCTTTCCACGCACTGTTTCCACTCCTCTCCTTTGTGTATAGACTTCCTGCATATGTCTACAGCAGTGATGGGCAGGCCTGGCCCTAACAACCGGTTCTCCAGAAGTGGGCGGGGCCAGGCCAGGTCAGGGGGCGGGGCTGAGGTCAGGCGGCGGGGCCAGCAAGAATTTTTTTTAATAAATAATTTTTTTAAAAAAAAATTAAGGCTGTGGCTTACCTCTGAGTAGACCTGCATAGGATGGTGCTCTGAGGCTGCTGTCCTTTTCACACTGTTCTGGGAGTAAGCCCCATTGACTTGCATGAGGCTTACTTCTGTGTAGTCAGGTTGGGATCCAGGCTGCAGAGCCAGCCACTTTCCTGGGAGCAAGTCCCATTGCCTGTCGTGGGACTTACTTCTGAGTAGTCAGGATTGGGCTCTGTATTGTGGGGGTTGGAGGGTGACCTGGGGGCAGTTGTGGGCAGGTGTGGCTGCTTACATACATTTCCGGGGGGTGGGGGGTCACCCGAGGCTTCCTCTGTGAAGTAGCGCCAGCCGCGGCTGAGCACTACTGAAAAATGCTTTAAAATTCAGTGCGCATGCGCTCGCAGCTTATTAGGAAGCAGGGAGAGTTCCTAGAGAGGACCTGCGTAGGCGGGTCCTCAATTGAACTCTTCTGGACTTTAACTAGCCGGAAGAGTTCAACTGAGGACCCGCCTATGCAGGTCCTCTCTAGGAACTCTCCCTGCTTCCTAATAAGCTGCGAGCGCATGCGCACTGAATTTTAAAGCATTTTTCAGTAGCGCTCAGCCGTGGCTGGCGCTACTTCACAGAGGAAGCCTCGGGTGACCCCCCTACCCCCCGGAAATGTATGTAAGCAGCCACCCCTGCCCACAACTGCCCCCAGGTCACCCTCCAACCCCCCAGAACTGCCCCTCAAAAAAAAACCCAGGAAGGGGGGGGCGAACCAGATCGGTAGCCCCCCTAACTACCGGTTTGCAACCGGCGGCCTCGCGGTAACTACTGGATCGGCCGATCCGCTCCAAACCGGTGTCAGCCCACCACTGGTCTACTGCCTCTTACTTGCCAGCTTCCCAGTTATAATGCTTCTTTAACTTGTCTTCCCTACTTTCCCCTTCTTTTTGTATTGCTTATTCTCTTCCTTCACAAATTAAATTTGTTTGTTCTTCTTTTTTTTCTTTGTCATTGTCTTGATACTTGCTCATTACCCAGCCAGTCCCTCCCCAGCCAGTGACCTCACTGTAAATCACTGTAGTCCAGTACACCGCACTGGGTCAGCCTCCTTTAAGCACCCGGGAGTAGAGCTTTCTATGGCAGCACTTCTGCTCTGTTAACTTTTGAGGTTTTAAACATAAAATGAAAACCTAGAGGAGCTATCTTTATTTAGTCACAACAAACTAACCCTACAATCCAGAGTAACTATGGGAGCAAGTAAGAGACATTACATGTACCCATAGTTACTGCACCACCTAGTGAAAACCCTTGGGATATCCTTATTGCAATCCAGTGCAAATTGTTCTTACACTGGGGCAAGGACTCCCTGTAGTTACTCTGGATTGCGCCCTACAGCTGCAATCCTAATGAGTAGACACTTTCCTGGGAGTAAGACCCATTGAACACAACGGGACTTACTTTTGAGTAGACATGGTTAGGATTGTGCTCTAAGCTTAGGCTTCAACCCATATTGATTGGATGCATATTTAAATAATGGATTTTTACTATTCGGGATTTGTTTGCTAATTAATGCTTTTGCAATTATGGGGTTTGGTTTTATCTTTTTTATTTGTGTTTAACTGTCTTGTGGGTCCTTCGTAGACTGGAAAGGTGGAGTATAAGTATTCTTGCAAGAAAATTGTGTCATTCAAGGAATAGTGAAAAGTTAGTATATCTGAACAAAATTACATAGCTATGGTGGTAAAGGGGATGCAGTTGCATCAGGCTACAAGCTTTAGAAGGACAACAAGCTGAGCTCGACACTACTGGCTAAAATTGTGAAAATGGAATAGGTGTGAATGATAATACCATCATGTTATATATAGTTGGAAAGGTAATTTAATGCAGAATGCAATGAAACAAACTGGGTATACAGGCACTTCTAAGTGGTGCTCCTCTTATAGTTAGTGGAGGGACGGGACACAAAATGTTCTTCAATTCCAGATAGAAAATAGGTGCTTTAGCTATGCCACTAGCAGAGCAAATGGGTGGTGAACTGATAAGGAAGAGGAGGCAGATTTTACCCCAATTTTCTTTTTAAAAATACCCTTGGATGACATCACTTCTGGTTGTGACATCACTTTTGGGCTTTGCACCGGGCTGCATGATCATTAGCTACACCACTGCCAACAATCCTTGGTAATCTGGTGGCTTCCAACATCATAGCAATTTTATTTGGTTTTTGTACATCCTTTGTTAATGAATGCAGCTGATGTTCTGGTTATTTTATACTAATAAAGTTGAGGAGCATATATAAATGAATGTTATACCTGGTAGAAGAAGCACACAGATTTTCATTATATTGTTCTGTTTTCGTTGGCTTGTAACTTTCCAGACCCACCACACATTTTCTCTAAAAAGGAATGGAAAACTATGTGAGAAAAGCCTTGAATGTTTTCATTACATAGTTGGAACATTTTTCAGTTATGGGGACACTCCATCCACAAATCATTTGACTGCTTAAACCATTGGATGGCCCAGTCCTATGTACTCCTCTCCATAAGAACTGGGATTAAGAAATGTACTTGCTCAAGGGTAATTGCACTGAGGTGTAGCAGCATTAATATGAGTGATACATAACACAAAAACCCAATCTTACCTGGGATGTCTTCCTTAATGCATAGTCCCCCTACCTCCAATTTAGATCTAAAATGCTAAACCAGCCACAGGGAAAGCTGCTACCTGGATACAGACTTTATTTCAAAGCACTAATATCTTACAGATGTAAAATTGGAATTATGACCAAACACACACACCAGTTTCTAGAAAAGTCCATCTGTGTTGGACTGGGCTCAATGGAAATTACAACTCAATCCTAACCAGCTTTCCAGCACTGAATTAGCTCTACTGTGCAATACAAGGGGACTGCCCCTCTCACTATGTGCGCCATGTGCCCCACTGGCATGGTTTTGTTGGAACTGGAAAGTTGGTTAGGATTGGATTGTTAAGGCTGCAATCCTAAAGACAGTTTCCTGGGAGTAAGAGCCATTGAACATATTGGGGCTACTTTTGAGTAGACATGGTTAGGATTTGGCTCTTTGTGCCTGTAGGTTTGCCCCATATCCATGGGGATTCTGTTCGGGACAGTTGAAACCACATATATGGGGAGGGGTTCCCATTGTTGATTTGTTCTTGGGCAATCTGAAGGTGTGTGGATCTCTGGTTTTGGATGAATGTCATCTATGTGAATTTTGTACTGTTTGACTTTTGGAAGATGCTAAACAGTCCAATCCTCTGTAACTGCCTATGTGGCAATCTAGCAGCACCAACTTGGCATCTCTTGCATAGCTTGATGGAGCTTTGGCTTCTTGAGATCTTCTCTTAACAACAAAACCTTTGCTCCTTTGCCCTGGGGAATGCCCATCCTGGATGGGCAATGTTGCTGGCACAGGTCCACTTGGACCTATGCAGGCAGACTGAATCTGGGAAATGGGCTTGGATTAAGTGGATATTGATGTTACCAAACCTGCCCCCTTCCCAGTCTTGCTCTGCTGCACCAGTTGCCATGCTGTTCTGCCCAGCCTTTTTTACATCCCTCCCTCCCTCCCCCCACTTCTGCAATCCTACCCGGGGCAGTCTGGAGTCTGCTGCCAAGCAGAGGTGGTCACTTACCAGCCAGAAGGCCCCAACATATCACATTTTGCAATGGCTGGAAAGCATCTAGAGCCCTTTTAATAATCTCTCTGGCAGCACTAGGTGGTTAGGATTGGGCCAGAAGGCAATCTTGTCCACTTCCAGGAAGACCAGTCTGAAAATTCAACATAGAATACATAGTGAAGAATGGGGATTGGTGATGAGAATGTGAATTTGCTCTGTGGGGAGATGAATGACATTACAACATTAGCCACTTTTTGACTGGGAGTCCAAGTTCATTTGTAGAAGGAGAGCTCCTTTTCTGAGCAAATGGCAATGCAGTGTACATTACAGACATGTGGTGTCAATTAAGAGCACCTACCTCTCTATCACTTTTAGTTTTATTATGCCTTTTTATGGCCTCTTATAAGGATAGGGAAATGGGTACTCTCAGAACAAATGATTGCCATATGGATAATATAAAGTACCACCGAGTGTCATATCTTACCTTATATATCATTCAAGAGCCACCATGAAACCCTGCTATAAAGCAACCCGAGGTTTCTTTGTGTTAGCTGTCAAAAACCATCCTCTCTATAACTCTAATTTAATGAAAATTATCTTAATTTTGGAAACTTATTTCCTGCATAGCAATTAGACCTATAATGCTGAAGCACAAGGCTGCAGAACTAGAACAAGATTCTTAATGAAGGGTGTGGGTGAGGGGCATTTAAAGGACTACTTCTTGAATAAAACATTAATTCAATGTGATTTATAACGAACAGCCCAAATCTATTAATGCGGCTAGCTGTGTAGTTCAAACAATGGACTATACTATTATAGTTGGAAGGGGATGCTGTGCCTAGAAAACAACCTCCACACCAACTTATGTCAAAGTATTGAAGAAAGCCAGATATGGGTTACCACATGGAGAACACAGATACTCTTAGGCAGCATCACCCAGTTGTGTCATATCAATGTTTTCTTACTCTTATTAGCAAGAAAAGGTTCTTTGTGTTTAACAGGTTTGTATTGGAAGATATTCAACAGGTAAAGCCTTTCCAAGAACCAATTTAGCTGAGAAAACCACTTCTATTGAATTACTGGCATGCAATGCTTCAACAGAAAAGGAATGGCCATTCTCAACTGAATAGTGTCCAATAGGTTCAAACAGTTTCCTAAAGAAGCAATGGGTCTATCTATGCAATAGTCTTTGCCTGATTTAATAGCCATTCCCAGCAGTGGCATAACTGAAGGGGGGCAATTGTACATATTGCAGGCACTGCAACGTGCTGTAAGGTTTGCCCTTTCCACTAGCCATTGGGGCAGTTCTGGGCAGAAATGGCAACATGCAGGGATACCATTTGAAGAAGATTCACAGCCCAATCCTCATTAAACTAGTAGAGTATGCTTTTCATTAGTGTTCCATGCTACAAAAGAGCCATAGAGTACTTTGCAAAAGTATTTATGGCTGGTGCTGTATCAAAAATACCAGCACCTTCCAGCACATGTTGGCAGTCATGGAGATCCACTGGGTATGTCTGGTGTAGGTTGGGGATGATGGGAGAGGATGAGGAGAGGGTGGAGCCAGGAGAAGATGGGGCATGCGGTGGTGAACGGCTCAAGAAAGATCAACTGTACCAGTACACACTATATCCTAACCCCATTTCTGGGCCTGTTCAGCCTGCATGGATCAGTTTGAACATTCTCAGCAATATCATTTTTTTCAGATCTGAGCTGATCCACTGCAGCTGTTAGAGGTAACAGCAGGCAAGGTTAGAAATGTTCCCTTACCTCCTGCAGCCAACCTCCCCCAAAATAGCCCATGTCATGCTACTGCATTAATTAGACTGGATTGAGCAGTGAGGCAAGGACTGTATAGAACTGAGATAGCAAAGGCTCAGAGTAGCCCTGTTGATTTGCTGGCTCTCCTGTGAAAGTGAATCTGTAAGGGCTTGTAAAAAATATCCACTGTGGTACTACTGTCACTGATGATGCACTACATAATCCCATCCTCTTTCTTCAAAATTTAGTACAGGCATCTCCCCCTTATTGGACGGGTTAGGGACTGGAGCACTGTCCAAAAATGAAAACAGTTGAAAAGTGAAACTCAATCTTTTTTTGTTTATAAATGTTGCTTCCGATGCTTTTTTTGCCAGCAAATTGCAAATGCCTCTTTCATCTTGCAAATTCCTGCCTCTACACAAAGTGGATTCTTATTAACTCATTCGGTAATGGTAGTTTAGGAGTTACAGTAAAACATGGGGAAGAACAGTTTTGGCCTTTAGAATAGCAGAAAGAGGCTGAAAGAGTGGAACGTGCATTGCATTAATGAGTTCTGGATTCAGGGCACAATCCAGAGTAACTACAGTGAGTCTTTGCTCTGGTGTAAAAACAACTTACCCTGGATTCCAATATGAATTTCCCATAGGTTTTTCACTAGGTGTTGAAGTAGCCATGGGTGCATGTAAAGTCTCTTAGGTGCTCCGTAGTTACTCTGGATTTGGGGGATAATTGAAAGGTGAGAGTGTATCTTCAGAAAATGGACCGTCAGAAAGCAGGGGATACCTGTATTAATCTTCGTAGGCAAATGCAGGGTGTTTCTCCCCATGATTGGGACTATACACTTTCAATGTACATGATTAAGGACCAAATTCTAATCTGGCTTTCCAGGGCTGACACAGATGTGTGCTGTATCTTGTGGTGTGATGTATCCTGAAGGCTTCCATATTGTTGTAATTGTATTATATTGTTTTTAATTGTATTTTATCTGTATAATTGATTGTTAGCCACTTTGGGTGCCCTTCAGGAGAAAGGTGGAGTACAAATCTAATAATTTTGAAATGATGGGGGCCTTCAAATAATATTTGAATAAACAGGAATAGATTTCATGGAAAACATGGCCATAGCTCTTCAAATCATATAGAGACCTATTTAAAGCGAGAGCAAGATATAATGCAAAGTCTACCTCTTCTGAAGGAAGAACCTAAAAAGGAACAGAACTCCCTGTGCATCTGCAAAAATCCTACTCAAAGGAAAAGCAGATGCTCTCCTAAGAGCCTCTATGGATCATTTTGGACAGCATTTGGAATTGCCTTGAAATTATCTTCCAATGAAGAATTCACTGCCTGTTTGTTTATAAAGGGGGACTGTGATGACATATGCTGTAAACAGACATACATTTTCCAGGGCAGGAAGAAGAAATACAAAGGAAATCAGAAATGCACCAGAATACCACAAATCATTTTAAGTAGTGAAATGCTTGAAGGTGGTTATATTTGGAAACCACATGCTAGACAAGCTTTTATTTATGAACGTGCTTATACCTTTTCTATTGGGTGGACTTAATTAAGAGTCAAACTCAATGTGACTTGGGGGATCTGTGATTGGATCTCCTAATGTTTTTATTCCTTCTTTAAACACAGCTGTGGGAAGGTTGCAACTTTAATTGGGGTAGTATGAGAGGGAGGGAAGATGTTTCACCATGTACGGTTTTCCTGATCTAGATCATACCCATGAAACTGGTGTTAGCCTTGAGGGGAAATGTGGCGGCATATGTATTTTCTCTTATCCAGGGCTGGTAGCAGTTTTGTGCATGGAGGATGATTTAGACTGGAGAAAAAAGTGCACAGGAATTAGCCCTCCTCCTCCTCCAGTGCTTTTTACAAGTTTGGAGCCCACAAACAATGAAAGTGTCAGCAGATCCAGTCACTAGTCTTCCATGCCACTTGTAGCTTGGCCTTAATAACACAGCATATTTCATGAAACATCAAGGATCTTGAACACATCATCAGCAAAGACTCAAATCAAGTCACTCAATACACTTATACACCCCTTTTGTGAAATGTAGGGCGCAATCCAGAGTAACTACGGGGAGTCCTTGCTCCGGTATAAGAAAAATTTGCTCTGAATTGCAATATGAATTTCCCATAGGTTTTCACTAGGTGGAGCAGTAACTATGGGTGCACGTAATTTCTCTTGCATGCTCCCGTAGTTACTATGGATTGTAGGGTTAGTCCATACAATACTATGGGTTGTATAGGTTAGAAAGCTACTTTCCTATAAAAGCTGTATGGTCAGATGACTGATTTTTGCAGAAATTTCAGAAGACCTCCAGCGGTGTACTGACTTCTTCCTCTGGCACAAGAGTTGTATAGGACTGCAGTCTATCCTCTTCTCAGGATTGCAATTTTGATCATATGCAAGCATATGGAGCTGCCCACCAGTTGAGAGCCCACTTTCCCAGGCAGACACCTGAACCCCTGCAAAAGACTTCAACTTCTACAGACATTTCTCACTTATTGGACGAGTTAGCGACCAGAGCGACCAGAGCGTTGTCTTTTCTGGACCTCCTAATGTCTTATAAGCCAACTAAAATGTTATTTTCATTTTTTCTGTGAAACTGAAAATCATGTGTTAAGCTCCATTTGAACCAGGCAGAGGCTCAGAAAATGCTCAAGAGGGGGAGAGGAGCCCTCCCTTCTCTCTAGAGGGTAGGGGTGCAGGCATTCATCCATATCTATGGTTTCAGGTAACTATAGAGGTTCCAGAATAGAACACCTTCAGACATGAGGGCAAGTCTAGATTATTTTAGGTTTCAACCCTTTTGCTTTACATAGTGAAGTGGCTAGAATTTAAATTCACTGTTGAAATGAGGATATCACCAGGGAGTATGGGGAGCATGGGGAGCATGGGGTTGGGCCACAGGGGGTGGCACACTTGGTGTGTGTGTGACACTATTAGTGTCCAAAATTATGAAAACCTTTTGGAAAATTTGTTTCTATGAATAATATCATTTCTATGAATAAAATTATTGTATAATTGTATAATAATACATCAATTATAATATATAATCAACTATATTAATATTAATGTATATTAATATATACATTATGTAATATTACATATATTAATATTAATTTATATTATAATAAATTTGTCAGCGTGCACAACAGCAGAACCATGGTGAAAAGTATGTATCATGTAACAAACAGAAATTTCTCTAGGATTCTGTTTCACGTAATAAACTGCTTCACGTAAAGAACACATTCGTTGGCAGTTGGGGCAGATGCGCTGGCCAGCAGCCT
Organism: Cryptoblepharus egeriae; assembly: GCA_030015325.1. Lineage (NCBI taxonomy): Eukaryota > Metazoa > Chordata > Lepidosauria > Squamata > Scincidae > Cryptoblepharus > Cryptoblepharus egeriae. The sequence goes on from JAREYC010000006.1 coordinate 46,039,477, forward strand.
GTTTAAAAAGCGTCAGGGCTGCCTACCGCACCTGCCCATAGTGAAAGCAACACTTCCATGATGTTCCTCCTGTGGTCAGATGTCCACTGGGCAGAGGGAGAGAAGAGCAGTGGAGAAGAGGGAAGCAGCTCAGGGCTGGCCAGAAGGGAGCAGGGGGGAGAGAGGCTCAGGATGGAGAGAAGGAGAAAGTGGGGAGACACTTTGAAGGTGTCTTGGATTGCAGCCTCCTTACCATGTCTACCCAGAAGTAAGCCCCATTGTGTTCAAATGGGGCTTACTCCCAGGAAAGTGGCTTTAGGACTGCAGCCTAAGTAGATTTCATAAGATCATGCACACTGAATGCATATTTTGAATTCAATCCCAGTGTTTTGTCATCATTTTTCCATCCAGTTAATGTTTTTATATGAATATTTTTTGGGGTTGTGGAACCAATCGTCTGAGTTTCCATTATTTCCTATGGGAAAATCCGCTTCACGTGAAGAATGTTTCACATAACAAACATGCCTCCAGAACGAATTAAATTTGTTATGTGAGGCATCACTGTATATTTTACACAGCAGTCAGTTTAGAATCATAAGACATAAGAGCATAGTCATCAGTCCAAATGTCAATTTCCACAAGTCACCAGTGGGAGCATGTAAAAAACATGTACAGCTACAGCAAAATCTCAACTTGCTACCTTCTCTGAGGTAACTGACTCATACACAGATAACTCAGACTCTGAGGTAAAATTACCTCAAGAACGAGAGTCTTCTGTCAACCAATCAGAATGTCTCTTCTGCACATGCTCAGTTGGTATCACTGAGCTGTCCTATCAGTTTCACCTCTGCTAAGGTTGGACAGGCAATTACCAGCCTCCCATAAAAGCTGATAATAATAATTTTATAATAATAAAGTTTCTATGAATAATAATATCAATATGTTTCTATGAATAACATCAAAGATCTATAATGTAATGCTGAATATAATTAAAAAATTTGTTTGTATTCTATCAATTGTTATATCCAAATAACCAGAAAAACACATTTGTCTTATGAAACAAAAGTATATTTGCTTAACTCATAACTGACCAATGAGACTGATTTTTTTGAGATCCAATGAGGTATTATTATGAGATCCAATGAGGTATTATTATTATGAGAATTATGTTAGTGTGTGTCAGCTCCCATTTCCATGTACAGTACCAGAGATAGTATTAGCTCGTATTCAACAAGCTAATATTCAGTGGTGTATCATCAAGTTGGCCACTGGATTTTTGTTAGCTACTGATTCATTGGGTGAATAATAAATATATTTTATGGTAATTATTTATTATTACATTGTCTATTATTATTACATTCATAAGGTAGTCCATGGGATGACACCAAGAGTTACTGCCGTGGATGACACCAACCCTAGTGATACCACTGAGTGCTCCATCAATCTGTTTTCTTTTTTCTTTAAACAGGACTATTATTCAGGTAAGGGAGAAGCTGATAGCCATTCTTTTCTCTGACTTGCATTTCAGGCCGTGGAAAGCTTGTGTTTATGAATTATTAAAAAGTAACCACAGCAAAACTTTTTAAATGCATTTCTTTTGCATTGTAACTATGAGTTGATCCAAGAACAAGTCCTTTAGCCCTCCCTGTCAGTCTCCACACACCCACAAACCTGAAATGGTGCCCTTCTCTATAAAAAGGCTGGAATGGACTAAGTATGCATATATATGTGTGTAGGTCATTAGTTTATTTTTTTTAGAAACAACGCTCTATGCAATTTTTTTCCTTCACTTGCAGCAGATTCTTGATGACTTTATTTTTGTGGCTGACTTTCAGCAGATTCAACACTTTGCAGCTTCCCCAAGTGTCAGGCTGTGGGTGGTCTGCTTCGCTTTGAGTATCACCAGCCAAATGTGAATAGAAAACAGGCTTTTGTTCCACAGACTTTTGGACTTTAACCTTAACTACTTACCAGGATGTAATCAGCCACTCATTCCCTATTGCCAGTGCATAAGCTATGAGGCTGCTGTGTGCTGCAGCTGGAAAGAAGTGAGCTTCCCTTCAGTGACTAATTTAATCAGCAACATCACAGTGAAAAGGTAGCTCATCATTCTCATCCAAACGATGATGACTTCCATCTTTTGCACAGGGAGAAAAGTCCCCGATTGTTTCTTTTATTGGAATTAGATTGTGGCAGGAAGAGTGGCTTCTTTGCAGCGAGAAGGCCAAACTGCCTCCGTTTTATAGCACATAAAACAAACACAACGTTCCTTCGGATTTCTGAACCACTGGTATACGTACATTATGTTATGAAACATTTGCATATTACCAATATTCAGAGATGAAACCATGAAAGTACTGATGCTGAATCTGTGCCAAAAGATTAAAAAATTCCAGTTTTAGAAAGGAAAGAACCAAGGTCTCCCAACAGAATGCATGTTCAAAGCATCAGCCAGCACATCAATCATTCCTATCCTTTTCACATCCATGAAACTCCTCCTACTCGATCAGACTCTCTAGTTCTGACCATCCATACATATTCAAGTTATAGCCTAATCTACCAAGTCTGCATCATTTGGTATATTCATTCTTATACAGCCCCATCAGTACAGAATTTCCCTTAAAGCATATGTGCACAGATAGTACACAGGCAGTATTATCTGTACACTGTACAGAAACAAAGGTTTCTGGCAACAAGATTAAAAGCTTTTAGCATTTGCAAACCAGAGACATTTAGGTACCTACATCACCTTTTTTGAAGGGTGAGGAATCAATTTAGAGGTGCACACAATTCAGAAGGAGTAACACAAACACATTTAGGTACAGCATTATTCAGTATTCTGTACACACTCGCTGAAGGAACACAATCGTTATCAGAAAACTCACAATAGGGGTTAAAAAAAGACATAAATTAAATAGGTACTCTAAACCCTTTCCTAGTAAGATCTCATGGGTATTGTGGCCACATACAGTGCAGAACTCTTCTGCCATTCATCCTGTTTACTGTTTCTGATGTTATTGCATGTAGGAAATAGGATGATAATCAACAATTCCAAGCCACGAACCCTCAGGCACAGCAGTCTGCTACCAATGTACTACAGTGCTTGAAATTTCCCACATGCACATCCTCCAAATGAATATTGACAGCACCAATCTCCTATTTGGATTCTTACTGTCCCACTCCACCCAAGATGGCCAATGCTGTTAAAGTTTGTAATGTTGATTGTTCAGCATTATATATTGTTGCCTAATAACTTTTGTATTTAGATGTGTGATACATACACATATATTTGGCTATGCATTGAACACAAAAATTACCACTTTCCTACACTGGGGCTCCAAAACCACTACTCCCATGTCCACATCCACAGATTCACTTATCCATAGATCAGGACTGAGGTCCCCCTGAGGTCCACATGCAGCATGTGTGTCCAGGCTCTCACAATGTCTTATAAGAATTAAAAATGTAAGGTAAAGATAAGGTGAAGGTCCCTGGCAGATTGCCCTGCCAGCCGTAACTGGCTGCAGGTTGCACTGTTGCTTATACAGGGACAGCTGTTGGGTGTGGTGCTCATTCCCAATTCAGCACTGTCCGAAGACACCTCCATGGTCATGTGGCCATGAATGCTGTTTACCTTCCCACCAAGATGGTACTTATCTACTTGCATTATCTACTTGCATTTACATTCTTTTTAATTGCTATGTTGCCAGGATCCATCTTGCAGCACTCAGGTCTCAAACCCCAGCCTGCCAGAATTTTTAAATCTTACAAACCTTAGTCTGAGTTTGGCAGAGGTCAGAGATGGACATCCTCGGCCTCTACTGAGATCAGTGCGGAGAAAGGGAAGTGGACATCCCATTGCCTCTGGAGGAAGAGTGGCCATTAGGCTCACAGGGATGGGCATTTCCCCGTATTTGTGATTTCAGCTAATCATGGGGTGGGTTCCAGAATGGAAGCCCACAGATAAGAGGGCTTGGCTGCAATACTTAATTGCCTAATTTTAAGGGTGTGATTGAAATAGATTATTTCTTTTAAAGTAAACCCCAGCTAGATTCCTACGGAAATGAAGTGAAAGGAGATTTCAACCTTATCCTTCTGCCAAGGTCCCAATCTGGGTCAGGCTCCACAGGTGGTACTTGTTATGGGGTGGGGGGAAGGCCCATTTATACAAGTATCTTTCACCAGGCATCTTTCCTTGGGCAAAGAACAATTACAAGCATCCAACCTAGATGGAAACCATGGTTGAAAAGTAGGGTTAGAACCCCTCACAGACTTTTCTGGTTGCATTTAGTTTAAAAGAAACAAACACATCAACATTAAGTACTGCATAATGCAATGTGTCATTGGCCCCTAAGGGAGTCAATTGCTGTGTTTTACAGGCCTGCAAACAGTTTTATAGTTGAGAAAACAAAGGGAAAACATTTTTCCATATGGAAACTTCATAACATTTCTTAACATGAAATTCTTCTGCACTTAGCCATTGATGAAGGGACTGGAAGGGAAATTGCCATTTCATTTTCCTTTATTTCATTCCATTTTAGGAAGATTCCTAGTTGGCATTTTATAAAACTTTCATGATTTGTTCAACAAATCAATCTGGGTTATTAATCTGACATTTTGAAGTTCACTTGTTTGTGACTTCCCATTCCCAGTATGAGAAGATGTATCCAATCACAACTTTCCATAAATACCAGAGCAGCAGGTTTTGAATAATATTGAATACATAATCAACTTGGCTAGAATGTAATGAATTAGGAACTAAAAATGCCAACTAGGACTGGCTACACATTCAGAAAAAAATAAACTGTTTATCTGAACTACAAAATGAGCACTAACATTTTCCCTTCCTTTTATTAAAAAATTGTATCTATTTAAAAATTATAAACAAATTCATGGATAAAATTCAATTTGATAATTGTAATTCATTTGATTGTTTTGTTGTGCATCTACATCAAAGACAATGAAACAACAACAACAACCACCAGAAATTTCAGGTTGGCTGCATGCCTAAAAATGCTTCTGAATGCAATGTCTTCCATCTGACTACATCCAGTAATTTTATGCCATATGGTTCCTCTAGGGTATTTGTGATACGTCAGAGTATTCCCCTTTCGTAAAAGAACATAGATCCAATTTGTAACTCCCCAAGGAGGGAATAAATGTCCCTGACCTGAAGAAGACTTCCATGACTCCACTTTTCACCACCACCATTCCCACAGGATGCAGCAGTAGCCTTTTTGGTACCACTGCATGAGCAGAGGTGGATTTGACAGGGCTGGGCTCTCAGACTTATTAGAGAGGCTAGTCGCAGCTGATCACAGAGATCATCATATCATACAAGGAAGGAAGCAGTCCAAAAGACATGTCCAGGGAAGATCATGTGAAAATGTGGTCTCCTGCCCTGAGGATACAAGAGCTCACTCAGGAATCACACTACAGTTCCTGGAGTTGCATTCATGGTGCATACCTAATAAGGATGCCATCCTAGAAACACTTTTCTGGAAAAAAGCCGTACTGAATACAATGGAACTTACTCATGAGTAGACTTAAAAGCATAGCAGAAGGCTATATAGACACTCTCTCTCTCTCTCTCTCTCTCTCTCTCTCTCTCTCTCTGTTCTGACAAGTGCTCAGTCATGACAAAATGTCACATTGTTCTGGTTTGAATGAAACTAGTCTATCATGGGTTGTTTCATCCATCTCTGAGATAGTCTGCATCGTTTCAGGTAGAGCTTCAGCTTTCAAAACAAAGATTTAATTCTTACTCTGTTTTTTCTCTGAGTTACATTGAGGACATTGAAGAAGACACTTCTAACTCCTTACTGACTGATACGATACACCATATGCCTCTTCACTAGAAATGTTCATTTAAAGACCTCATTTGCTGTTTGTTGCAATTAATGATTTTTTGTTGAATATTGAATCAGTCCTGAATGGTCATTGTGCAGGAGTAATGGAAATAGTTCACAGTGACAGATTTTGTAATATTTAATTTAATTAAATGTTTCTATTTAATTAAAATGGTGACACAGCAGTAGAAGCCTACATAGTCCACATGCAAGATGACACTTATTTGCATAGTATGCATATGGGAATCCAGGCCACATTTATCAGAGCCTTGCATTTCATCAAACCATACAGTAGGATTTCATTTCTCTCCACTATCTAAATGTTGTTACAGGACCATGAAAACAGCCATCTATGGAGTTAGTAACATAAACTTGCAATCTAGAAATTAGAAAGCTCAAGCAGGGCGTCTGGAAGGGACCATATTTCATAGGCACAGCTTGGGCTCTTTTGAACTGTCTCATTGTCTGGGCAAAGCGGTACTGGAAAGTGTCACTCACAGCAGTGTAAATCACCTTTGGATAACTCTGCTCCCAGTCAGGTTAAGAAAGCTGTTTATTGTTTTCTAGGGAATGCTGCAGAACCTATCACCGCTAAATCAAAGGCACTGCATGGCATTCCATTCAGTGTTATCATTAAACAGAAATTCTGTTTAAAGCTAAACTATAAATTGGTGACTGCCTTCCAAGAGGTCTACATTTACACTTGTGGCTTCAGAGCACTTCAAACCAACTTTAAGATTTGTTTACCGAGGCAATGAAAACATACTATATGCATGGGCCTGGATTCTCATATGTTCCTTGTCTGGGTATGCTTTTCAAACCATTCTGCCCTGCATTGCTGACTTTAAAGCATTCCATCTGGCCATGGTTTCCTCTGCTTCACAAAACAGCTTGGATGTCTTTGCACCATTTAGGAAGCAACAGTAATTTGGGGCTTGCATTAGGTCAGGGGAGAGATGATTCTCCCTTTGGTCTGGAGAACCCCTGTAGCTAGAAGCAAAGTACCCCTTCAGGATCCCTCTCTATTTCTGACTAGAAAGCAACAAAACTTATTGTTCAGTGGGGCTTATTGTCTGGCCAACGCCTGCTGGAGTTTTGCTGCTATTATGATTTTTGCGTTAGCAATACATTCTTTAACAAAAGCCTCAACACAGAGTGTCTTGGCAACACCTAAGATCGAAGCATTGGCATCAGCTTGACTTGATCCTCACCAGGCGCTCCAGCCTTCCCAGCATTAAGCTCACACGTAGCTATCAGAGTGCTGATTGCGATACAGACCACTCTTTGGTGTGCAGCAGAGTAAAACTACAAGCAAAGAGGCTGCATCACTCAAAGAAGGAAGGAAGACCACAAATTAACATCAGCAAGACCTGCAGTCTGGAAAAAGTGTTGGAATTTGACCAAGCACTCGAGGAAATTCTCCCGTGCCCGGCTGAGGCATATGCTTCTGAACGATGGGAACATTTCAAGAATGCTGTTTATACTACTGCTGTGTCAGTTTTTGGTAAGCATGTTAGAAAGACAGGAGGATACGTCGGAGACAGTGTGTATGGAAGGTGTTCAGCTTCCTCTCCTGCCATGCATAAAGGGTCCAAGACTCACTGCAGTACAAGAGTGTGCTCAGGACGTAAGCTCTATACACCTGGATCTTTGTATGTTCCGTCAGCTTCTTATTAAGCCATACTCTCTTTGTAAGCCTGTAGAACGTGGTAGCTGCACAAGAAGCCTTTTTTGGCAGATATTTGGGCCACTCAGATAATTGGTTAATATATAGAAATTTAATAATCTTACAGAAAATGCTCATGAGCAGGAACTTTAAACATGGCTGCTGGCCGGGCGGCCGAAACTCACGCCGCGCGGCCAGCAAGCAAGTAAGTGCCCCCCAAGCACCCCCTGGTCTCCCATACCCCCATTTAGCCAGACAATCCCTTATTGGACTGGACAGTCTGGTCCAATAAGGGAAAGCTGGACATGTCTGGCCAATTCTGGCTAAATGGGGGCCCTTCTTAAGAAGCAGTTCATGGCTTAAAGGCAGCCTGCTTGTCATGGCAATGTGGCAGGCAATTCAGCTGGGAGACAGACCTCTTCCCTTCCTCCAGGTGATAATCACATCTGAATTGCCTCTGAGATTAAACTCAGCTGGTTTAAACCACTTGAAAGGGAACTTGATTAATTGTCTGGCTAGTTACCTGGTCACTAATTTCCTTTTTATAACATGAAAATATGTAATCACGGAGGTTCCAGGAACCAAATGTTGCAAATGGGGAGGTTCAACTTGTACTGCCCTGAAGTGGTAGGTTGTCACTGGAAGCCCTTTCACCCTTCCATTAATGGTAATTTGCTCTTTTGATGCATTTATGTTATATGTGGTAACATATATGATGCATTTATGTTATATGTGGTAACAAATTAAGGTAATTTGCTCTTTTGATGCATTTATGTTATATGTGGCTTGGCATTCATTCAATGCAAGTTCTGCTCTTTTGACTTGCTATAGAGCATGATCCTAACCATATCTACCCAAAAGTAAGCTCCATTATGTTCAATGGGTCTTACTCTCAGGAAAGTATCTTTAGGATTGCAGCCATCATCTCTCTTAATTTTCTTGACTGGCTTACATCTATGGGTCACATGGCTTGGAAGCCAAGTAGGATTGTGTTTCTTTTGCCTTTTGTGATGCCGGCTCGGCGTAGGCTCCAGTGTCAGTTGTGAGCCAGCAAGGCAGTAATCATCATGCTTTGCATACCTGCACATGTTGGTTGGCTCTTCTGGGTTTGCTTGACCAGAGCCAGGTTGTGCAGTTCCATGCCAGAACCACAAAAGACCGATCACAGAGTGGACAAGGGACACCATCCCATTGTAATGAGTCAACACCCTGACATTTACTGTATAAAGGCACCTGTTTTGCATTGGATCAGTTTTTCAACAATTGAAAAAAATTTTTCTCAGTGCTCATGCCCACCAGGGTGACCATATGACTGGAAAAACCTGGATTTGTCTGCATTTTTAGCCTCCTGTCCGGGTGTCCTACATTTTTGCTTCATTGTCCTACATTTTGACTTCCTTTTTGAACTTTGTGATGGTGCGTAGTACCCCATCATGTCATATGTCGTTGAAGAGCAAAATCCAATTCACAAATCGGTTTTGAGATATCTCCTATCAAAAGTTATGGCCAAAAAACCAAAATACAAAAAATATACAAACAAAAAATACATTTTTTGTCAATTTTTTTAAGTGGGCAGGAATTTTGGCTTGGGGCAGTAGGAATTTTGGCCTGGGGGGTAGGAATTTTAGCCTTGGCGTTTAGGAATTTTGGGTTTGGCATCTGGAAACCCTGATTGTCCTTAATCTCTTGAAGATGTGGCCGGGGGGTGGGGTGCGAGTACCAGTGATATAAATTGCAATTTGTCCCAAACAGATAATCTTGGCTTGCTGTCCTGTTCACACTATCTTGTGAGTAAGTTACTCTGAACATAATGGGACTTACTTTCGAGTAGATATGCATAGGATCATACTATAAATCTGTAATCTTTCTGTATATGAAGCATCCAGTCCCTTTGCTCTCTTTTATTATTAATTTTGATTCTTGTGCTTGGAAAAATGGTGAAGGGAATGAGGAGATTATAAATTCATTACAAGAATTGTGACTTCAACCCTTTAAGACTCCTCCAGAAATGAAAGGGGGAAATAGTGTTTTCCACAGATTCAGAATCAAATATGTTAACACAGACGACCAGGCACAGTTTAATTATAGTTCTTATGAAAACTGCAAATCAATGATATGCTGCAAGATATATGAAATGTGGTCTCTTATCCCACATGAGAAAGGTGAGCAGCAAAGATGACAAGACTATGCAGGTCTATCAAAGGCATTAAATTTTATATGCATCTGAAATGAAAGACTTAAATTTTTTTTTGCTCCTTCATCAGAACAAGGAAGCAAAGCAATAAAAGGGTTTGTCCAAACAAGCTTTAAATAATGAGATATTGCTCCACAAATCTTTCAACAGCACAGTAATGTGAACGAAAATATGAAGCCATTTCAAGCAAAGCATTAGCTGAAAGCTAACCACAAACAGTCCCGAAGAATTCCAATATCACAAGAATGTGTTTGCCTGGGTGAAATGGATCAGAAGAGATCACAATCCAGCTGAATTGACAACTTGGGAAGAGCTTCAGTTTGAGTCAATGTGTTGTTGTGACCTCACCAAGCTACTCTAAAATAATTGCACCTATTTGTGAACAGAAGAGGCATGAAGGATGCTCATCAGGGAACATATCTCTCTAGAAGAGGAAGGGAGTCCAGAATTAGCCACAAAGAGGTAACAGTGTGATACCTGCTGATGTTATCTTTGTGGGTGGTGCAAGTGGTTAAGACACTGTGCCTGTTAACCAGTAGGCCAGGGTTCGAGACCGGGGTCCCCACAAGTCAGGGTGAGCTCCTGTCCTTAGCCCAACTCTGTGACGCAGCTGGAAATAATCATATTGACTCTGCCATTCCATTGGGCTATTTCAGTGGCATGGAGAGGGGAGATTTGCTGCTTGGGTAACAGCCCTCTCTCAGACAAGCACAGCCACCTTCAGCTGTGGCCAAACAAGATACATCTTATCTATTCTATGGTGTCACAGATGAAACTGGTGAAAACCCCTTGTCCTCAAACAATCTAGAAAAAAGGCCAACATGTTCCAACTCAGTCCCAAAGCAAACACGAATCCCACACTAACTACTGAGAGGGTGAAGAGATGCTGCCTCTTCTAACAAACTGAAATCAAAGAAGTATTGCTGCTTGCTAGAATGCTAGCTCTGTTTTGGAAACAGGTTCAAACTTGTTTTGGGAAGACTGACATTCTGTGCATCAAAGTGCTGTCAACAGCATGACAATAGGCTGGACCTTTTTTTTGATGGGTTGGCAACTCTGTAGGACAGATGGTGAAAGCTGAGGGAGCAGGGACAGAAGGAGAATCCAGCCAAAACGGCAGAGGCACATCTTGTTCCCTGCTTTCCTCACATTCATGAATTATTTTAGACCTTTGATATGACCCCTCCAAATACCAAAGGTATCTGAAGAGAGCATATCATGTTCTTTTGCTGCCTAAGGAGTTCAGCTAGTCTGGGCTCCACAAATGGCCTCTTTTGGGACTGATCTCAAGGACTTTGTTTTTAGTGCTCTGATGAAAGACTCATCTGTTGTTGCTATTTTATTTTCAGCTCCTCCTCCTTCTCAGATCTGGTATTTTGTCCAAGAATGAACAACAGCCAGGGTGTTTTGATGACAAGTGAGAGGGGGCTGTAACATTGATTCCTGAACCACTGAAAGTTCATCTCTGGAGTAGAGTTGGTGGGGCACTGGCTAAGATCCCAAGACCACCAGAGGGAGCACCTGGATAGCATGAACCCTGACCCCTCTGTACCTGGAAAAGTGGTCTGGGATGTAATGGGAACTTGTGCAGGAGTTTTCCTCACAGTCCTCAGAAATTTAGCATTGGTAATCTAGCCAACATTCTGTACCATGATGCTTTATATCATGCGGCCCAGGACGAGAGTGGATGCAGCCCTCCTGCAAACCTGGCCACCCCCATTGGAAAAACTGGCTTTGTGGCAGCAGCCATTTTCAAATTTTGCGTGCTTCTCTGCACACTGCCCTGGGCAGCCACCACAAAGCTGGTCTGGGCTGCCTGGCTCCTCCCTCTATCTGCCTCCTGGCACTCAGAGTGCTTCAGGCCTTGCAGCGCTGCAGACCTTGCAGCACTTGCCCACCAGCATCCCCCAAAAGCAGCCTCATCCTCTATCCCAGCTGCTTCCTGCTGCCCTTGAGACTCAGAAGTAAGCCCCATTAAAATCAATGAGGCTTACTCCCAAGTTGCAGTCTGAGAGCCCAGTGATGCATAGGATGGGCTGTGATCCTCTCCAAGCTTAACCTTGGAGATATGCTGCAACCCTAATCACGTCTACTCAGAAGTAAGGCCTTACACACTTACTCTCAGGAAAGCGTGTTCAGGATTGCAGCATATCTCCAAGGATAAGCTTGGAGAGGATCACAACCCATCCTATGCACCATGCCTCCTCAGAAGGAAGCCCCACTAAAGTCAATGAGGCTTAATCCCAAGTTACAGTCTCAGAGCCCAATCGTATGCAAGACTACTCAGCAAAAACCCCCATGATAATTAATGAGACTCACTCCAATGTTTAAAAAATGTAGGACAAAATATAGGACATCCTACATTTTGTCCTAAATTTTTTTTTAAAAAACCGTTGTTAGTGTTTATGTGCGGCCCAAACCAACTCGTCTTCTTCCAATGCAGCCCAGGGAAGCTAAAAGGTTGGACACCCCTGCTTTATATCATTATTAGCGAAAAGTGTACCCACGTTGTAGGAGTAAAATTCCCCCATACATTATCCCTCCACGGTTTATCAACCCCCATGTGCAACATCCCCCATGAGCATCAACCCTCCATGAGCATCAACCCTCTATGAGCATCAACCCCCATGCGCATCATCTCCCCACGTGCAACCCCCCATGCGCAACAACCCCCATGGACAACAACCCCATGCACAAAGAACCCCATGCACAACAACAACCCACCATGTGCATCAACCCCCATGCGCATCATCTCCCCATGCGCAACACCCTCCATGCACAGCATCCTCCCCAGTGCAACCCCTCCGTCTGAACAACATCCCCCCACTGCACCGGGCATCGTGTACCAAATTGGCTGGAGGTTTGTCAGTCTTCCATGATAAGTATAGGACAAAAACACAATGCACCCCTTTTCAGCCCCTTAGGGGTTAAATTTTTCCATATTGGTTGTTGGTGGGTGTTCATGTGACAGAAGGAACACCCTCCCCAAATTTCATGCTTCTAGGTCCGAGGGTTGGGGCGGAATGTGGATGAGTCATCAATTTTCCAATGCAAAGTATAGGGAGGAAAACGCGCTGCGCTCCTTTTCACTCCCTTCTGTTTGGAATTTCTGAAAACCGGTTCTTAATGACTCCTTCCATCACAGAAGGAACATCCACCCCAAATTTCACATTTCTAAGCCCAGCAGTTTTGGCTGGGTGTTGATGAATCAGTGAGTCAGAGTCAGTGACTTTTCTCTTTTATATATATAGAAGATAGCTAAGGATCTTCTTACAAGCGTAAATGATAGAAAATTGGGTCCATTCTTCGTGACAAAATGCATATATTTCCAGAGGGAGAAATGCTGATTTTGAAGGATGAAACACTCTACAGAATATTTGTGATCAATAGACAAAATATTTGGAATGGAGAAATGTTTTCGCCTTGTGTTCAAAACAATTCCATCTTCTTTATTAAACAACAAAGAACATGCTGTTCATGTAAACAACATAAAATTCCAAAGCGTAGAAAATAACTCTGGACATTTAGAAAATATCCTGAAAAACTGGATGTTTTCAGTGGTTAATGACCTGTTAGTCTGCCAAACATCAGGAGGGAAAGCCAAGGGTAGTTAACACGTTTGGAGGTGCAGCTGTTGCTAATCACACTAATGAACCACATTCAGAGACATGAGCACAATCCTAACCATGTCTACTCAAAAGTTAGCCCTGTTGTGTCCAATGGATCTTACTCCCAGGAAAGTGTCTTTAGGATTGCAGCCATGGTCTTACAAATCATAGATAAGGACAACACATTTTGAACCAGTGTGGTTCATTAAAATAGGCTATGGAACAAAGACAGAAGAAATATTTGTTCTAGAATTGGTATATGTTTCCTATATAGTATATCATCATCACTTAATATTTGTGTGCCACATTTTGAGTGTGAAAAGCACATATGTTAATGAAATTATAAAGACAGGTGAGTAAATGGGCTGCTTTGACAATTCTTTAATTGTCCACCTGGCTCAGTGTGTTTAATTTAATTACATCATTTAATTGCACATTCTGGTCTCACTTCTGCAGTGTTTGGGACCAGTTTTCTCTGTAATGTATGTCGACGGGGTGGAGGGAAGTTCATCCAAACTTCTCCACATATTCCTACATTATCTTCAGGAAGTTTTGGGCCCAATTTGGGTATGCTTGAATATAGAGAACGTGTGACATTGCATAGTCAATGTTTATGAAAAGAGGAAAATGCCAGAATTTGAGCCTGCAAACCAGGAAAGAACAAGTGTAGGAAATGCACACCGATTGGCTCAGACAGTGGGGGCAAAAGTTAAATGCATGAAAAATACGGGACCTGTTAAAACTCCTATAGGCATTTTAGGGAAGACATTCATTCACATGGAAAGTCACACGTAGTTCATCACTTTGTTTCTACCAATGAGTGTTCTTTCAGTAATCATGGGCATTTGGCTTCCAGGGTTCTTTTTTTGGGGAGGGGGCCAGGGGGGGAGAACAACACTGTCAAGCACCAGCAGGAATTGCTTAGCCTTCACTGCCATGTTTATTCTTTTATCTAGGTTTCCATCCCCCATCAGTGAAACAGTCTCCACTGCCTTGTTTCACAACCTCCCCCTCATGCACAAACACAGCAAAGTCCTTGAAGTGACTGTTATTAATTTTCACTCTGGCATCAGCCAGTCAATCAGTGTCTGCTGATTAAAATCAGTATTATCCTGCTTTCTTGTTTTCAACCCACACTCTGCTTTTTAATCTTTGTTGACACAAGTATCTGACACCCTTTGTGATAAACTCCTATACCAATTGTCTAGTGCCTCCTCTTTTACAGCTTATATCATGGTAGCATCCCCCCACTCTGATTATCTCAAGTGTAGGGGAGGGAAATGAAAACCTGTCTATAAGAAAGAGGAATGAGCAGAGAATATGGAGGATGCTGTCCATATAGATAGACAACAGTGGGGGCACATCTGGCATATCAAGGATAAAGAAGCGGAGAGATTTTGGTTCATGAAACTGAATGATGTCCCCCCTGGACATAATCATACAACTCTGCACAAGGGTGAAGACAGATATACATTCTGTGTTTGGTAAAAGTGCTCGGAAAATCATTCCATCCTCTTTCCTCTGTTGTTTCCCTCACAGCTATCTAGACTGTAAAGCCTTCTGAGTAGAACTTTCTCATGTTATGCAAACAGCCATATCCGTTGAGGGTGCGGGCAGGGCAAGCAGCTAAGTCACTGTGCCTGTTAACCAGCAGGTCAGGGTTCGATACCCGGGTCGGCCCCACAAGAAAGGGTGAGCTCCTGTCCTTCACCCAGCTCTGTGACACCAGCTGGATCCAATTGTATCGGCTCTGCCTTTCCACTGGACTAATTCAGTGGCGTGGAGAGGGGGATTTGCTGCTTGGGTAATAGCCTATCCTCCATAACAATCTAACCCAGGCTTTCATGCTTCGCATGCAGCGTATGCAGCGCTGAGCACGATACCATAGTCTTTCAAGACTGACAGAGCCCTGCTGCTTTGTCAGTAGTAGTAGTACTACTAGTAGTAAAATCACAGACTACAAAGGCATGACAAAATAAAAACATGTCAAAAACATGACAATTTCATGATATTCTGCAACATCTGTAAAAAAAAAATACAAGTTACTTGGAATCAGGAGCTTAAAAGGGTGAAATAGTTCCATTTTCAAAAAATTGTAGAAGTTGTTGAGAATGAAGATACCAAAATATTAGGGGATTTCTGACTACAGACAAACAGCTATTGCACAATACACTGATACAACTGTAGTTGTGAAGAAAGAAAAACAAGTCAAAGTCATCAATATAGCAATAACTGTTACAGCAGAAGAGAAGGGACTAGAAAAAGGAACAAAATACAGAACAAAGATTTACAAATAGAAACAAAAAGCAGAAGAAGGCCAAAGCGATCCTAGAAGTTATGCTCTTCCAAAACACATCGAAGAGCTCCTGAACAACATTGGGGCCACAGAAATAACCATGCACCATCTACAAAAAGAAGCTCTACAGGGCTTGCATCTTACAAGAGCTTACATCTTGTGATGTAACAAGATGTTAACAGCAAAGAAGGATAAAACCTGGCTGCTTCATCTGTTCACTCCAATTATTGGGTACATGTACATAATTCAAGGACAGCCCACAGAAGAGCTGCTGGCTTAGCGATAGATTGCTATATTGTTAGCTCTTTTTTTTCCTTTTAGCAGCAATGACATTCCATCCTTTGGTCTGAGTATTTCTTGAAAGTCCTCTTCAGCAAGTAGAAAAGGGTTTGCCTTGACTTCAGAGCCAGACACTTTTAAAAAAAGAGTTTTCAGGTTTAAAGATCAGTTGATAACCAAAAAGCTTTTCTGAAGCAAGACCCAATTTTTACAGTTCTTTTTTGTAATCACGATATAAAGCTGGAAAAAATAAATTGTAGTAATCATTGTTCAGCATTTAGCTTAAAATAAAGTATTTTTTTCTTGACTGTGCATTTTAGAAGTTTGTTTAACTATACATTCCTCCATTTTTCATTTTTTTTACTGTGGAAACTTACAGTCCCAGATGTGGAAAATGCAACAATATTTCGAGCTTTCGGAACTTGTTCCAGTTTTATTGCATTTAGCTTTGGTTATAATGGGATTAGACACCATATAAAAACAAGACAGAGAACAGATCATTGACTACAACAGGGTCTCCAAACCCTGGCCCGGAGGCCAGGTGCGGCCCCCTGAGACTCCAGATGTGCCCCCCCATCCTGCCTCCGTCTCCCCTTGCAATCAGGCCCATGACCCTTGGAGTCTTGGCCGACTGGCTGCTCCTGCTGTCCTGTGGAGGGAGAGAGAAAGGAACTTTTGAACAGAGGGTACTTGGGGTGCAGGAGGGCAGGTTGGGGGAAGATGCTATGAAGTGCTTCTGGGTGGAACAGAGGGATAAGCTGCGGGGGGAGAGGTGCTTGCCGTAGCGACTGAAGATCCGGGGTCTTTGGAAGTGGAGGAAAGCAGAGCAATGTGGGAGCCTGCAGGAGAGAGGGGGGAGTTTTGGATGCTGCTGTGGGGAGTGTACTTTGGGGGGACACAATAAAGTGAAGATCAGGGGTTATTTGGATGTGCTTGGTGGGCAGGGAGGATGTGGAGAGAAGTTTAGGAGGCACAAAGGGGAGAAGTTCAGGG
This sequence comes from Cryptoblepharus egeriae, assembly GCA_030015325.1. NCBI lineage: Eukaryota > Metazoa > Chordata > Lepidosauria > Squamata > Scincidae > Cryptoblepharus > Cryptoblepharus egeriae. The sequence goes on from JAREYC010000006.1 coordinate 46,056,341, forward strand.
GCTTTTGACATAGGGTTTGGGTAAAGGGTTATCATAAATCCTGTTTTGTCCTGGAAAAACTTCATTGTCCTCCTTTTCCATCTGAGTGGGCAGCATAAAAATATCTAATAATCACATCATATAATTATATGTAATTATATGTATTATATGTAATTACATATAATTATATGCAGTGATGGGATTCAAAGAAATTAACAACTGGTTCTATGCCCATCTGGCAGCCACTTTTAAATGGCTATTTTTAAACTTTATATGTCCTATCTCTCGTTAACAACCGGTTCTACAGAGTAGGTGCGAACCTGCTGGAGCCCACCACTGATTATATGTAATCATTTGAAATTCAATAAGTCATATAGTGTTCAAATTAAGTATATGGAAGCAATATTTATGAGCCATTATTTTGTCATGTTCTACATTTTTCTTGGGTGTCCTACATTTTGGGGATGTTGTCCTCTTTTTGGGGTTATGTACATGGTCACGCTGGGTAAGGGGTGCAAAGGAGAGAAGATCCTAAAGCAGGGTGACCATATGCCAGAACCAGAAGAAGAGGAAAGTGTCCCCCAAAATGTAGGACACCCAAGAAAAATGTAGGACATGGGGGATTGATGCAAATGGGGGAAGTTGTGCATTGGGGGTTGATGCAGATGGGGGAAGTTGCGCATGGGGGGTTGATGTGCATGGGGGAAGTTGCGCATGGGGTAAGTTGCGCATGGGGGTTGATGTGCATGGGGGTTGATGCGCAGGGGGGTTGATGTGAATGGGGGGAAGTTGCACATCGGGGTTGATGCAGATGGGGAAGTTACGCATGGGGAGTTGATGCGCATGGGGGAAGTTGCGCATAGGGGAAGTTGCGCATAGGGGAAGTTGCGCATGGGGGTTTGATGTGCATGGGGGAGTTGAGCATAGGGGAAGTTGCGCATGGAGGTTTGATACGCATGGGGGAAGTTGTGCATGGGGGAGTTGATGCGCATGGGGAAGTTGTGCATGGGGGACGTTGCACATGGGGGTTGATGCTCATGGGGGAAGTTGCGCGTGGGGGAAGTTGTGCATGGGAGTTGATGCGAATGGGGGAAGTTGTGCATGGAGGATGTTGCACATGGGGAAGTTGCGCGTGGGGGAAGTTGCGCGTGGGGGAAGTTGTGCATGGAGGGTTGATGCGCATGGGGGATTGATGCGCATGGGGGGTTGATGTGCATGGGGGAAGTTGTGCATGGGGAGTTGATGCACATGGGGGGTTGATGCATATGGTGGAATGGCATACGGGGGAATTTTACTCCTGCAACGTGGGTACGCTTTTCGCTAGTCAGACATAAACCATGAGCCTTATGGAAAATAAAACAAGAGTTTTCTATGATCTAGGTTGGCTTGTTTTCGTTGTATGCCCCTGTTCATCAACACATAGTGAGATGGGTGTCATAGGGCAAGCAGGATATATACTAGCCAAGGTTCACTCCCATGAGAGACATCATCTGGTCAGGCTGACCCCTGAACCCAGAAGATCAGGCTGATTCCTGAACACATGAAGGAGCCTGCTGTTGGACTTGCCCTGGATCTACAGCAACTCAGTATCAGCACAAGTTCAGGATGTTTGCAGATGGACAGGTTGACTTACTATGACCACACACACTGGATCTGCTCCTGGACTTCCACCAGGATCTTATTCTCTCTTTTTAAATTCATCCTGCCAAGGGTGACCATATGTCATAACCGCAAAACAGGACAAGCAGGCCTCCGTCAGTCTTGAAAGACTATGGTATCGTGCTCGGTGCTGCATACGCTGCATGCAAAGCACGAAAGCCTGGGTTGGATTGTTATGGAGGATAGGAGGATTGTTATGGAGGATTGTTATGGACCCAAGCAGCAAATCCCCCCTCTCCACGCCACTGAATTAGTCCAATGGAAAGGCAGAGCTGATACGATTGGATCCAGCTGGCGTTGCAGAGCTGGGCTAAGGACAGGAGCTCACCCTGTCTTGTGGGGACCCGGGTCCCGAACCCTGGCCTGCTGGTTAACAGGCACAGTGACTTAACCACTTGTGCCACCCTAGCAAAAAATATGGAACGCTTCGCTAATTTGCGTGTCAAAACAGGACAAGGCCTCCCAAAATGTAGAACACACAAGAAAAATGTCTTGTAGTAGAACATGACAAAATAAAAGCCAAAACACTCATATATATTGCTTTCATCTTGTTAATTTAAACATTATTATTAAACTAAAAACTATTACATTTATTACAAATCATTTATTAATTTCAAGAAGGTTATATGCTGCTCACAAGGAAAAAGAGGACAATGAAGGTTTTTTTAAGGTCAGAAGGGTAAGAAAGAGGACATGTCTCGGAAAAAGAGGGCATATGGTTACCCTGCCCCTGGTCTTTCTCACTAAAACACATCCCTCGCAGGGAAGCTCGATACTTGTACATCCACTAGATTTCAAAGGCTTCAGAGCAAAAATTACAGTGCTCCTACAGTGGTTCTTTCTTTCCTTCATTCCTTCCATTTTAAACACTCAACCAGGACCAGGAATCCAGAGTAACATAGTTCTCCAGCGCTCCATCATGGACAGCAAGAACTTCTGTATAAAATGAATTTTTTTCAGGGCTTCCAACACTCAATCTAAAATCCTGAATGCACTTTCCTGGGAGTAAGACCCATCAACCCAATGGGGCTTACTTCTGGGTAGACATGGTTAGGATTGTGCTATAAGTTTTAAGAATTAGTAAATCCTGCAGCTGTCACTTGTGGAAGTTTAGGTGTCCTCCACTTTCTGACAGTTCATTTTCTGATGGTTCTGTTCTTTTAACACTTTTCAATACCCAGAACTCCTTCCTTCAACACTTTACACTCTTTCAACCTCTCTAAAGGCTAAAATTATATTCCTGATGTTGATTTGCATGTCACCAAATGGTTTTTGGCATTTCCTAACTTTCTTTAGTAAATAACCATCATTCAAAAATGTAAGCTATTCACTGTCCACACATGCCTTTGTTCATTTTACTGTAATTTGTTATGTATTTTGGCCATGTTTTAATAAATATTTGTTTAGGCTTTTGCAAGTGATATTTACTGTACATCTTTTTTGGTTGCCACTTTGCATTTCAAGCTGAAAAAGACTTTGTTCCACTTTTCATCAGTTTTCACTTTTGGACGGGGCTCCAGTCTCTAACCGGTCCAATAAGTTGGGGATGTCTGTACAGTATAACTTCATTCATCAGTTTAAAAAAATCCTCTTTCCAATATCTCAACAGCCCTTTTGCCTCTTCTCTCCTCAGAAGCAGTTACAAATAACAGTTGAAATATGATATGAACAGATTGCCAAGGGAGGTGGTGGACTCTCCCTCACTGGGGATCTTCAAGCAGAGGCTCGACGAGCACCTGTCGGGGATGCTCTAGGAGGATTTCCTGCTGCAGGCAGGGGGTTGGACTAGATGACCTACTAGGTCCCTTCCAACTCTATGATTCTATGAATGGAATGTTGACAGTTCTCCTTAGCTTTCTCTGCCCCAGAATAGAACCCTCAGCCTGCTTGATTGACATGGAAAAAGTGAACGCAATAATACAATGGTGAAGGCTTTTATGTAGATAAAGATGATTCCAAATGTGGCATGCAATCCAAGTCTGAATTACTGAAATAAATGCTACTGCCATCCCACAGTGCCAGCAGCCAATTGACTGGCCTCTCTTGGCAGCTGCTGATTGACCCCTTTGAACCCCAGGGGTTTGGACTGGGATCTGTTGGGGCAATTCCCCACCAACCATTTTCAATCCAGGGCTGTACAACATGGAGGGTGGATGCATTCTTTCGCGCTCTCCTCCTTCGTGCCTGGCTTTCCTTCGCTCTTTAGCAGCATGTGGTGAATCTGTTCCATTTCAGGGGAGTGCTAGAAGGTTGTGGGCAGCTGTAGCTGGGTCCCGTCTTGCTGGGCTTCCTTCTCCACTAGATCTGTGGTTCATACTACTGCCTGAATGTTGGTTTGGACTTTCCAGCCTTCAAAACCTACTGGTGCCCTGCCCTGTGGTGATGGTGGTAGCACAGTTTGGTTTATCCTGCACCTTGATTTTAGAGCTTTTTCCCCACTTACTAACTGTGCACAGGTTTTTTTCTTGGAATTTTCTAATGCTGCAGTTTTTGTATGATAATCAGGCGGTGGTGCATAGAATTAATACCCAGACTTTGAGATTCCTTCAGTCACACAGGAGATGCCCTGTTTCCATTCACCTTACATTACCAGTACAGGGAATTGGGTCTCCTGTACTCTACTGGGTATGAGACCTGCCTTAAGAAAGCTGTATCCTCTACCTGCTTTTTCAGGGCCTTACGGCCTAGTGTGATATTGGTTTCATTTTATTTCTGTTGCCGGAGCCCTTCAGTGGGGTGACTGCACCTTAGAGGGGGCTTTGTCTCAGAGAGGCAGAGAGCATGCAGGTAAGGATAGGTAAGGCATCTCAGTGTCCATCCAAGGCAGCAAGGTCAGGTTTCTGGACATCTTTCATGTTGCCTGACTGGATCTGAGGGGTTAGCTGGTAGGACCCTGGTCTGGATGTGTAAGACTGAGAAAGTTTTGTCCTGTCAGTTATCCATCTAGCTGCCTTGCCCTTTTGGGGGTGCATTAAGCCAAAGTGGGAGCTTTGACTCAGCTGATTTTGTCATAGTGAGAACACCCGGGATGATAACTTTGTTTCCCCTACCAGGGGGTTGTTATTTTACTGTACCCTACTGCACCACGCTGCAGTTTTAAATAAAGTAGCTCACTTTATATTCAAGTTTAAATCTGACTTCTTATTTTTGAGGGTACACGAGATAAGTTTCTTTCTTCTTTCTTTTTGCTGAACGTTAATGGTTTTGATGCTGGATTGGAATTTTATTCACATTAAAGAAGATTCTAGAATTAGTTACACTGCATGGCACACAATTTGCAAAAAAATGGAAAAATAGATTGCGCTATAATGCATGCATTTTCTTGAAAAGTGAGATGAAAGTGAATTTGAGTTACAGTAATTATGTGTGTGTGTGTGTGTGTGTGTGTGTGTGTGTGTGTGTGTGTGTGTGTTTCTGCCAGGGGAAAGGGGAAAAAAACTGTCTGAGAAATGTAAAGTCTGATTTGTCTCTCAAAATAATCCATAAAACACTAGGAGGTATTCTGTGAACATATATGGCAAGGACAATATTGTGAGAGCAAGTCAGTATTTCAGACTGTAACCCGAAGCCTCTGCCATGTCGGGCTGTGTCATGGACATTATGGCCTTCACTCCGTATTTTCTGGTTATGACCTTCAAGTTAGCTTAAATTTATTGCTCACTTGGAGCAGTTAATAAATACAATGCTATTATGGTTTGACTTGGGACTGTTACAACTGACTCCTCCCCACCGACCCCAATGCATAGCTTAACTACCGCCTTTATCTTGCAAGCGTTTGGGGAGTTTTATAAGGACAAAGGCAAATGTCAATAGTGTAAAGTTTCTTTAATAAAAAGTGACCAAGATTGAGTTTCCTCCTTGGCTGCTTTCCACTGGGAATCCCTTTGTTAGTGCTGTAAAAATTTCCTGTGACAAATACAACTCCTTTCATTTCTCGCTTGCTCTCTCTGGCTGAGCACAGTTTAATTAAAAGGTGAGGAGTGTGATAGCAGACGCTGAAAACTATCAGCCGCTCACTGCCAAATGCAGGCAGCAGACTTTTTAGAGGCCTTCCCAAGGGTAGGGCAGATTCTGAGGTGCAGCTGTATTTGTCCGGGAAGCAAATAGAAGTGGGAATGGCATTTTGCGTCTGTATTTTGGACCCGACAAGTTGTGTGGCTTTCATTATTTATTCCTAGGAAATGGGGTTATAATGTCACATGAAGACTAAAGAAAGAGATTATGATCATTATTATTACCCTTACTAATAGGGCAGCTATTCATTCCAGTGCCTGTTTGCTGGTGATTCATTTGTTAGTTTTTGGATCGTGAGCACTTTGTATCCAACAATCATCTTCTTGTTCCTTTGCCGTGTAAACCACTTTGATAACAAAAAAATGTAATTAGGGAAATAGCTATCTTTGGACTTAACCACAATTTGCATTACGCAGCCTAATTCTTTCCCTAGTAGCTATGCCAGGACCAGGATGACCAGATGCTGAACCCAAAATTCCCCCCAAGCTCCCCAAAATTCTGTCCCCCAAGACAAAATTCCTACCCAGTTACAAATAATGTAGGACAAAATGCAGGACAGGTTAAAAATGTAGGACAAATGTAGGACATATTAAAATAAAGAAAAAATACTCATATTGTCTTCCTCTACTTAATTTCAGCACTTTTAATATTGAAAATCTTTTAACATGCATGATTCTGACAGAGACATGTAAGACGCCCTCAAAGCAATTTACAGCAACACAAGCCACATGCAAGTGACTTCAACGTACATGATTCTGACCCACAGCAGCCGCTGGAGCACCAGGCCGGCCAGATGGAGGCGGCGCAGTGGCCACTGCAGAGGAAATAGCAGAGGCAGCCTGGCAACCACAGGAGAGGCAGGACTAGTTGTGGGGCGGTTCATAGGGTGCTGCATGGGCTGCAGAGCCCCAGATAATCTGTAGCTGAGGCTACTGGCCATGAGGCATGGGCAGGACCTCCTTCTGGTCCCACCTCAGTGGATTCCCGCTCTGGGACGCCCCAGGGCCGCGAGCACCTGTAGCTGCACACGTAAAATTTAAAATGGCCATGGAAATGCCTGGCAATTCTGGCAACTGCATTCTACTCCTGTGGGGGTTGGGACAGTTTTACCCCTTTCTGGTTGCCCTCCTTATTCGGGGTATCTCTGGGCATTTCTGATCATCTGATCAGCCTGGCCAGGCCCAAAACTAGCTACTGCTACATCCAGTGACACTGCCAAGGCTGTGGTATCCTGGGGAGATCCCTTCCCCCTGGGGAAAGTCCCAGGGACTGCATGGGGGATTCTCAAGTCTGCACACAAGCAGTCTGACTTTGCAGCCCAACACAGATGATAGGATATTGTGGTTGCAATCCTAAGCCCAAATTAAGCTAGCACAAGTTCTGTACTGACCTGGGGCTGTCTCAAAAATGCCATAGGCACTTGTGCACCACCCCTGCCAATGCACAGACATACACTCAACATCCCCTTGCCACCAGAGGAACAGGGAAACAAGTTAATTGTGCCAGCCTAAATTGGTCAGGATTGTGCCCACAGAGCACAGCTCTTCCAGTTCCACCCCATTCCCATGTTGGCTCCTCATGCCCACACTACTTCCATCCACTCCCTGCCTCCACTCATCCTAAAACTACTTACCACTGACTGGCTCTGCAGGAGCTCCAGCCAGCCTGTTAAAGCATGTTTGCAATATCCATGCAATGTTAAAGCATGTTTGCGATGCTGGACCTTAGTACTACACTGAGGAAGTTTAGGATTGGCCCTAAATTTACGATCCTTAACTTGCACTCCCCTCCTTAATTTTAAACAAATAATATCCCTCTGTTATCTTCTAAAACAGTAACCTGGGGTTCAAGCATTGACTAATGCTTTTTTTTTAGCTGTGACATCAGGGGGTCAGCAAGGATGTGGACTAGTGGAGATGGAGACATGGCAATCACTGAGAACCCACCTCCCTACAACCTAAGTACTGGTGACAACACCCAGTGTGTCATAAGAGGGCTCAGTGGGTGAGGGCTCTTCATTGACAGAGACCATTTGAAATAATTATTTTACATGCAGGTCAATCAGACATTTTTTTAAATAAGTGGTTTCAGAAGTGCACAACATCTGTGGCCCATACACCATTCCAGGAGTTAGAGTATCAACAACAACAACATATGCTACGGTAAAAAACAAAAAGTGTAATAAATTAAAGCACAATGAATTAATGGAGTGCAGCTGGAATGAACAATGACAATATTGTCATCTATGGATCTATGGCTCCAGCAAATACAAACTTTGTTCTAGCTGTTGCATAACCATAAAAATAGCAAGGCCAGGAGGATGTGAAGCAATAGAAGGGGGCAGACCCTGTTCAGTATGAAGACATCCATTTCAGCTTGAGGGCCCAATCCTATTTCCACTTTATCCATCTACTGCCACGCATTCATTTATGTCAGCACAATGGACATGTTGCTATCAAAAAATCTGGAGCCACTGGCACAAATGGTCAGAGCCAAAGTGTACCCACTGCTGCAGAATGTGGCCTGCACCAGCCTAAGTAAATTGGTGGCAGAGATGGAACAGGTTGTGGCAAGCTTGGGGTAGGGCAGGAAAGATAGAGATTAGGTAGAAGGGATGGGAATTAGCTAGAGGGTATGGATACTGGCAACCAACATTCTCCAGAACCCAATCTCTCACCCTTCTCTTCTCTTTGGACATATTAAAGTGACATAGCTGGTGTGGATCCAGGAAAACTATAGGTAGCCAGGCCTACCAAGGAGTGAATAAAATAGTTTCTTAAAAATTTTTTTACTTATCTTTCTGGTTACCTCCTCTGCCAAAGCATGCCGCAAACATTCCATGGGTGTATGCAAGAGAATGCAGACTTCCCACTATTTATCTACTTGCATTTATATGCTTTCAAACTGCTAGGTTAGCAGGAGCTGGGTAAATAACTGGAGGTCATGCTATTTTGTGCTACTTGGGTCTCAATCTTCCAACAAGCACAGAGTCTTTAACCACTGAGCCACCACAGCTGTTCCAACAGTATGTTATTGAGTGGCCAAAGAATGGGCTCTGAGAAAAAGGAAGCATTCTAGCAGAATGCCCTGGTGTCTGGGGCAGTGACATCACTACATCATTATGGGCACAATCCTAACAAATTTAGGCCAGTCTAACTCAGCCAGCATATCTTCCCATAGTGGTGTGAGGAGGATGGTGTATGCCTGTGCACTGGCCTAACCCTCTCAGGAGTAGGACAGAAGTGTCTTATGGCACTTTTGTGACACTCCCAGATCAGCACAGGGCTTATGCCAGCCTAACTGGAGGTTAGGATTGCAGCCTATATCTTTTCCGGGGCCTCCTTAGATGAGGAAACAATAACTATAGCGGCTTTGTGCATCCCATTCCTTTGTCTGTGGTGGCTGGAAACCTCCAGAGGAGTAGGAACAGGGTGTGAGAAGCCAGCTCCTCCATAACTAGGGCAGAACAATGGCCCCTACGTGGCACAGCGCCTAGTGTAACCCTACAATCCAGAGTAACTACGGGAGCACGTAAGAGACTTTACGTGCACCTGTAGTTACTGCACTACCTAGTGAAAACCTATGGGAAATTCATATTGCAATCCAGAGCAAATTGTTCTTACACCGGAGCAAGGACTCCCCGTAGTTACTCAGGATTGCACCCTAAGTGTCCCTCAGGCCGTATACTGAGGAGCACCTGCATTCTAAAGTTCATTCTTGTTTTTGGATGATCCTATTCACATTATCACTTCCCTGTACACCTCTGTGTACAATATATATACAGTGGCGCCTCATGTAACAAATTTAATTCGTTCCAGAGGCATGTTCTTTACATGAAACATTCTTACGTGAAGCGGATTTTCCCATAGGAAATAATGGAAACTCAGACGATTGGTTCCACAACCCCAAAAATATTCATATAAAAATATTAACTGGATGTAAAAATGATGACAGAACACTGGGATTGAATTCAAAACATGCATTCAATGTGCATGATCTTATGAAGTCTACTTAGGCTGCAGTCCTAAAGACACTTTCCTGGTAGTAAGACCCATTTGAACACAATGTGGCTTACAGCTGGGTAGACATGGTTAGGAGGCTGCAATCCAAGACACCTTCAAAGTGTCTCCCCACTTTCACCTTCTCTCCATCCTGAGCCTCTCTCTCCCCTGCTCCCTTCTGGCCAGCCCTGAGCTGCTTCCCTCTTCTCCACTGCTCTTCTCTCCCTCTGCCCAGCGGACACCCGGCCACATGAGGAACAGCACAGAAGTGTTGCTTTCACTATAGGCAGGTGCTCTAGGCAGCCCTGACGCTTTTTAAACAGGCTGCCGGCCAGCGCATCTGCCCCAACTGCCAACGAATTTCTTCTGTACATGAAGCATGTTCTTTACGTGAAGCAGAATCCTAGAGAAATTTTTGTTTGTTAGTGAAACATACTTTACGTGAGGCGTCACTGTATATATATATATATAAATTCAGCCACCCTAATTAGTATATTATTTTGCATTTTCATAGGCTGTGTACTTTAATCTGAAATGACCCCATGGGTGTTTCAAATGACACCTATACAAAAACAACATAGCACTAGTATATGAACATCAGCTCAGCATGAAAGCCTTAATGTTTCCCTCATGGCAGAGGGAGGCCTAAAATAAATGAGTTCAAAGCATATTGGGTACATCACTATTTTCACACATCACTATTTTCATCACATCACTATTTTCATTTTCCCAACCTTCACTGATGACTTGCCAGAAAAACATCATTTTCTAAGTATTTATTTTTGTCTAGGCCATGTTTGGATCATTTTTTTTCAAACTAATACCCTCTTGTCACTGAGATTTTTTTTTTACTGAGGCATATTCTGTTATTGTACCTTGCATGTTCCAAGTAGTAATTTATTACATAAAAGACATAATTTAAAGCATGTGTCACGTCATGCACGCACACAGGGGGCCACACATACGCAGGAACCTTGCACAGTTGGCACTGCCCATGGGCCTTGGCATTTCAACTGTGACGAAGGACATAAGCATTGCCAGAAACACAGAGTCAAGAAATAGGTGCAACCCAGTAATATTTGTTGTGGGGATAAATGTATGAAAGAAGCAGGATAGAGTGGGATAAAAATAACTTACAAGTCTAACCTTGAAAGAGGAGGAAGAAATGGATTTTAAAAATGGAAGGGGAGAAGACCAAGAAATTGGACACTGATGTAGAAAAATCCTTGTCTATGGGCACAATCCAGAGTAACTACGGGGAGTCCTTGCTCCAATGTAAGAACAATCTGCTCTGGATTGCAATATGAATTTCCCATAGATTTTCACTAGGTGAAGCAGTAACTACGGGTACATGTAATGTCTCTTATGTGCTCCCGTAGTTACTCTGGATTGTAGGGTAAGACACTAATGGGCTGTGTGTCAGAAGCAATTGTGCAAGTAATTCTATGTAAGGTATGTCTTTGTTTCATTTCCTTTCCCTTAAGTATGATTCTTGCATCTGTTAGAAACAAACAGATGAATGTATATTTTCATTAGGGAAGCATCTCAAAGCATTTGCTAATATAATGAAATTGTGTTTCTCTGTAAGCCAGGACAACTAGCATTGGTACTGGGTACTTTTACCCTTGCTCTTTACTGGAGTGCAGCAGTCCTGCAGGCCAGTTGGGAAGCAGGAAATGAAAATAGGGCTATGCATTCAATCATACATTTGAGGAGTATTTCACTGGCTTACCCAAGCTGGAACATGGCCAAACTACAGATTAATACTCCCGCTCCTGCAAGATGTGGCACAAGGCCCTTCATTTTTCCATTCTCTTTTCATCCGTGACCATAAGTGGTTGTGAGGTTTTCCCACTGTAGTTAAGGAGCCTGTTTCTTTCTGTCGATAAACTGCCAAGTCATTGGTTTGATCCCGTTTCAGAAGCAAGAGTGTGGCCACATGCTGTCCAACACTCCTCGCCAATAGCGACCACTCAAGTGCCTGAGCCTTGTTAATCTTGACATCAAAGTCAAGGGATCATGTGGCAGCTCAGGAAAGCCTTTTGTTGTGAGCTGTGCTTTAGAATAGTTTGCAAAGGCTTCAGTACTCTGGGTTTGATGTAGATTGCAGGAAACATGTAAGCAGAAAAAGCCAGGATTCAGTATTGGTCTGCAGGAAAATCAACTGCCTCCCTGTTATGCATTCCATCAATTCATAGACGTGGAAGTGAAAATGGTAAAATTGTGGCATATTTTTAGCTGTGAAAACAATATGACATTTGTCAAGACCACAGTTCACCACATCCTGGCTCAATCCACAATTTGATCATTTTCCAGGAATGGATATACTGTAATCACAGCTCACACCAGAACATTCACAAAAAGCAGTCCATAGACCAAAAATGGTCTACTCCACTCATAAATTACATGCGGCAGTGTTCCACTTTGTCTACTAGAAGAATGGCACAGACCTTCCTCTCCCCAAACCAATGATGTACATGAACCAAGCACTCCATGCTGATACCTGAACTACAATGGAGAACTGCTCACACAGTGTCTCTCACTCCAAAAAGGGAGGAGGCTTAATATGTGTGCAGAGCCATATGATTCATGTTGTATCTTGCATAGTCAGTGTGATGGAAGTGAGGCGCACTCCTGCTTCACCACACTGACCAATGTAACAAATCGGTCAGTATTGTTTCAATATCATGACCACCACTTCAGATTAGTTTTGTGAAAGTATGAAATTTAACATGAATGGGTGTTTGTTTTTCATATTGTTTTGATCAGCTTGCAAGGTTGGCACGAGACCTGGCCAAGTCAGGTACCAACTGAGAGCAGGACCCATGAAAGGGAGGTACTGGAGGTGCACCGTCCCTGGGCCTTAGGCCACCTGGGGTGTCTGGGTGCTAACCAAGAGCAGGTAGAAATGTCCTAGAATCTCAGAAAATGTTTGCATACATATTTTGAAGGATATATATAGTATGAAGACCAACATTCACATTTTATGAAAGCTATAGATACAGATAATTTATAGAACAGTCCACCACTCTTCACTCATCTTCTATATTTTTCTTTTTTATCTTTCAGGCTACAGCTCATGGCATAAAACTGCACTAGATCATGGTGAACATGTGTCATAATCACAAAAGAGGACAAGGACCCTCCAAAATGTAGGATCCCCAAGCAAAAAGTAGGACATGACAAAATAAAAGTTAAAAACACTCATAGATATTGCTTTCGTATGCTGAATTTAAATACTCTATTCATTATTATTAAATTAAACTATTAAATATAATTTATCATAATTTATGAATTACAAGAAGGCTACATGCTGCCCACTCACAGTGAAAAGGAGGACATGAACTTTTTCCAGGACATAAGGCTGAAATCCAGGACATATCTTGGGAAAATAGCACATACATACATAAACTTGCACATACATACATAAACATAGCACATAAATACATAAATATACTGTTCGACTACATAAAAACAGAATGAGGAATGGAGAAGGGAAGGGGCCTAAAAGAAAGTTTGTACATCCTGATAAACTTTGTAAGAAAAGTTGGCTAAAATCCATGCCTAGCAGAGGATCTCCTTGGCCAGTTTCCCACACTAACCCTACAATCCAGAGTAACTATGGGAGCAGGCAGGAGACATTTACGTCAACATGGTTATGGCATCACCTAGTGAAAAACTATGGGAAATTCATATTGCAATCCTGAGTAAATTGTTCATACGTCAGAGCAATAACTCCCCATAGTTACTCTGGATTGCACTCATCGTATAAGATTGGACTGTTTAGGAGATTTCTTTTTCATGTTAACTTCTCCACTTCTGCTATCTTTCGCCCTATACTTTTGAGTCACAACTGAGTTCTATTTTATGCATATTTAACTTTCAGTTATCATTATTTAACTTTCAATTACAGTGGTGCCTCACACAAAGAGCTTAATTCTTTCCGGAGGCTTGCTCTTTAAGTGAAACACTCTTTAAGAGAAGCAGATTTTCCCATAGGAAACAATGGGATGATTGGGATGGGAAACAATAGGATGAAACAAACTCAGATGATTGGTTCCACGACCCAAAAAATATTCATATATAAATATTAACTATGTAAAAATTATGACTAAACACTGTAATGGAATTCAAAACATGCATTCAATGTGCATGATCCTATGAAGTCTACTTAGGCTGCAATCCTAAAGATAGTTTCCTAGGAGTAAGCCCCATTTAACACAATGGGGCTTACTTCTGGGTAGACATGGTTAGGAGGCTGCAATCAAAGACATTTCCTGAGAGGCTTGCCTGGGCTGCTGCTGGAGGTTCAGGGTGGCCAGTGGGGGCACTTGGGGGCAGTTAGGGGCAGCTGCCTCTGGCACCCCCAGGCAACAGTGCTGGCCAGCAGCCCTTTTAAACAGCCTCCACGCGGAGTGTCAGGGCTGCATAAGTGCTTGTTAAGTGAAGCAGAACTTGTTATGCAAAGCAAGATTCCTTGGAAATTTAGACTTGTTATGTGAAACGCTTGTTGTGTGAGGCACTTGTTATGAGAGGTACCACTGTATCTTCAAGCTGTCTCCCACTATCTAATGATCCGCTCTTTCAGTACCTTTCAGTTATACCCAGCAGTCAATCATTCAATGCATATTTCACTCTTTCAACCTATTTATGCTATTTCAAAGGCTAAAATTGCCCTACCCCATGTTGATTTGCCTATGACATGGTGATTCAGACTATTTTGGCATGTGTATGTGTGTGTGTGTGTGTGTGTGTGTGTGTGTGTGTGAGAGAGAGAGAGAGAGAGAGAGAGAGAGAGAGAGAGAGAGAGAGAGCCTATATGGTCTCTTTAGTTCCTGGTCTAACTCCTTCCAGAATTTACAGTATTTATTGAATTTGTATCCCACCTTTTTCCTGTTAAAGGACTCATGGTGGGTAAAGTGCACATTAAAGCAATAAAAAGTATAAAACATTAAAAAATTTAAAAGTATTTAAAAACATTTAACTACCCTGATTAGCAATACTGTAACTAGAATCATTTTACCAGCACAGCATTAATCAAGCACTCTTAGGGTGCAATCCTAACCTAGGCCGGCACAACTCATTGGTCTTCCAGTTCATGTGGTGTTTTAGATAGGCAAGTGCATGTTTGTGCACTGGCCTAACACTCTCCCAGGATTGTTGCAAAAGTGACTTATTGTACTTTTGTGACAGCCCAGGTCAACACAGGATTTATGCGTGGGATTAAATCAGTGTTTCTCAAAGTGGGGGTCAGGACCCCTTTGGGGGTCGCCTAGAGCTTTCCTGGGGGTCGCCTAAAGCTCCCTGATTCAGGGGGCCAGGTCAGGCTTGCCAGACCTCCGGCTGTAGCTGCACGCACACTGGGGCTGACTGACAGCCTCAGGGCCCAATCCTATGCATGCCTACTCTGAAATAAATCCCATTGTGTTCAATGGGTGCATAGAACACACATTTCATTTGTAAGAATGAAAATACATCCTGCATATCGGATATTTACATTACAATTCATAACAGTAGCAAAATTACAGTTATAAAATCTCAATGAAAATAATTTTATGGTTGGGGGTCCCCACAACATGAGGAAGTTATAAAGGGGTCATGGCATTAGGAAAATTGAGAACCACTGGATTAAATGGAGTTTAGGATTGCAGTTTTAGAAACGTAAGTTTAAGCCCCACCAAAAACTCTCTAAGGAGGGAGCACTTCCCAGTTCCAGGGAAAGAGAATTCCATAGCTTGGATGCAGCCACCAAAAAGGCCCTGTTCCTAGGGAATGTGAATAATAAAAATCAATTTGCAAAAATCTTCATGTGACAGCAGGAATTTGCAAAATTCCTTGCAAAGGCATTTGCAAACTTTTAGCTAAAAAAGCATCACAAGCATCAGGTTCTGCTTTTATCATAGCTCCAGCCCCTTAATCCTGTGATTAGGTTAGGAATCAACCTGCAGTGATGGTCTTCAGGTGTGCCATAGAACTTTGGGGACAGTCAATCCTCCCGGTATGGCAACTTCAGCCCCCTATCAGCAGCATGGTGTGCCTGGTCAACACCCAGATGATGTGCCTTGACAATTTTAGCATCTTGTCAGTGTGCTAAGGTTGAAAATCTCTGCCCTAATCCGTCAGATATTTGGGGGCCATGACTAAGGGTGCAATCCTGACTTTAGACCAAAGAGAATAGCCCAGCTTAGCTGACCTAGGTTGACCATATCCTGAGTGGACACTTTGGCCAAATCCACAGGGCTTGGAAGCCTCTAAGGCTGGCTTAACCACTGCTGAGGACCAAGTAACTGGCAAGTGGGATGGGCTTGCTCCTGAGGAGATAAGCCCTGGTGCACCTATCTGGCGTTAGGCTGGCCTAAGTGCACTTCAGGATTGCAACCTAAGGGCACAATCCACAGTAACTACAGGGAGTCCTTGCTCTGGTGTAAGAACAATTTGCTCTGGATTGCAATATGAATTTCCCATAGGTTTTCACTAGATAGTGCAGTAACTACAGGTAGACGTAATGTCTCTTACATGCTCCCGTAGTTACTCTGGATTGTAGGGAGTCTCTCTCTCTCTCTCTCTCTCTCTCTCTCTCTCACAGACAGACAGACAGACAGACAGACAAACATTCAGTTCAGTGTTTCCTGGATTTAGTATATAAATGAATATGAACTCTTGCTGGCACTTTTTGTTCAGGCATAACTTGGCATATTTCTCATAAATATGGATATTTGCCTCCATCAAAGTAATTTGGCAAAATCTAAAATCCTAGGAAGTGTGTTTTCATGTGAAATCTAGACATGGTCCCAAAGATTTGGGCTAGGTGTGGCCTTGAATCATATGCTGTTATAAACAAAATCATCAATGCAAAGCACAATAAAATCCACCCCTGGCAGTATAAATTGAAATTCCATGGTAAGTAATAAGCTAAGAATATAATGTTTGAAGCTGAACATAAAGCCAAGCGAATTTAGTGTGACGGGGAATGAGTGCTTTTTATTTAATGCAGGGTTCAAAAGAATTATAGCAAATGTGCTAAAAATTAGAAGTAATATTTTTGTTGCAAAATGAACTCTGTATGTGAATGTCTTGTTTGCCAGATGCTGTGTTTAATCAAGGCGGCCCACATAGAAAATCCTTTTATTTTTCCAATTAGAGGTTAGTGGCTAGGCTTTCTATTCAGAATTTAAAATTGAAGTGTTGCAGCTTGCAGGATAATTGCTGGTGTTTAATTTAAAGACGACCAAATTGATCAGCTCCCTATGCAAGGTTAAATCTGATCAATTGATGTTCCAGGGTCTATACCAACCAAAAGTATTAAGGTCACCCCTATCAAGAATATTAAGGTTACTTCCTGTTCCTTTCGATCATGAACCAAAGCCCGGCTTGCTTTCAGTAAATATTCATATAATCAAAATGAAGTACTTACGACTAAATTGTTTTCATGGAAAATGAGCAAGCAATTGTATGCTATTTCTTAATTTCTGCTATGGCTGAGCCTAACTACTGACATCCACACAAAATGTGACTAGCTATGTGGTGAAACACTGTCATCCTATTCTGTGTGAGATTCCTTTTTGGCTAGAAGCACTCATGTCCAATCCAGGAATCTTCCCCTAATTCTTACTTACCCTCATTTGTCTTCTTTCTTGCAATTATATAGGTATGTTTTATTGACTATAAAACATTATTCTATTCATATTCAGATGTTAAACTGTTGAGGCGTATCACTTTCAATCTGTGCCTGATTACTGTATCATGCAGTTGCATGTGGATACAGATTGTCCAGACAGACTTCTCCATGGGTTCTATCCAGTGGATATTCAGTTTCAGGTTCTGAGGTTGATTTTGAATCACTTATATAGAAATACATACCCAGATACAGATATTTTGCATCTGTGAACAGCTGTTATGTGATCTTTAATATCAGGAAAAAATCTTTAGTCAGGACAGTTCAGCAATGGAACAGATTGCCAAGAGAGTTGGTGGACTTTCCTTCACTGGGGATCTTCAAACAAAGACTCAACAAGCACATGTCAGAGATGCTCTACAAAGATATCCTGCTACGAGCAAGGGGCTGGTCTAGATGACCCATTAGGTTCCTTCCTGCTCTATGATTCTATCATTCTAATTGTCTGTGAACTTGCAAGAATTCTAGGAAGGATATACTGTAAAGGTAGCAGGCAGGCTAGGGAGGTGGGCGTGATACCTGATCAATAACAGCCAGAGCAGAAGGTGGATATTTATAGAAAGTATTCAAATCACTATAGTAGTTTCATTCTGACTGCTGAAGATTTTGCACATCCTTCGGTTCTACTGATATTTAGGGCAAATCTATATTACAAATGTGAATTCAGCTATGGCTTTAAAATCACAACTATTTTATCAACCTTCCCCAAAAAATAGCATAATGAAAATGCTGAGAATTATCTGACAAGGGATTCCTTTGCAATTCTGGCATTCCAGGGTGAAGGGAAGGTGGAGAGGGGGCAGAATGGAGGAAGGGACACTTCCAAGAGGGAGGAAGGACTATTAGAGACCGCTTCCACCAAATCCTATCTGCTGTATTGATCTTGGAAGCCTGATGCTTGGTTCCTTGAGTCTTGCTGGCATTTAAATAGCGCAGCCCTATAGAACAGATCTCAGCTTTACCCAGAGGATTCAGGGTAAGGGGAAGAATGTTCCCTCCCCCTGAGAAGGCCTCTGGCCTGCTCAATTCCAGAATGGGATTCAGTGGTAGCTGTTTGGATCTGCTACTCCTGTGCTTGAGAAGTCATATTTTACATTTTGAGCTGGGTGGTTGGGCTTGTATCACCTCCCTGTATCACAATCTCTGAACATGAACTGGAGGTTGTCCATAACTTTGTGTACCTTGGCTCAACTATCTCTGACACTCTCTCCTTAGATACTGAGCTGAATAAACATATTGGTAAAGCGACTACCATGTTCTCCAAGCTTACAAAGAGAGTATGGCTTAATAAGAAACTGATGGAACATACAAAGATCCAGGTCTATAGAGCTTGTGTCCTGAGCACACTCTTGTACTGCAGCGAGTCTTGGACCCTTTATGCATGGCAGGAGAGAAAGCTGAACACCTTCCATATGCGCTGTCTCTGATGTATTCTTGGCATCACCTGGCATGACAAAGTTTCAAACGACACAGTCTTGGAATGTGCTGGAATCTCTAGCATGTTCACACTTCTGAAACAGCGGCGTCTACGCTGGCTTGGGCATGTCGTGAGAATGGCTGATGGTCGGATCCCAAAAGATCTCCTATATGGAGAACTCGTGCAGGGAAAGCACCCAAGAAGGAGACCACAGCTGCAATACAAAGACATCTGCAGGAGGGATCTAAAGGCCTTGGGAATGGACATCAACAACTGGGAAACCCTGACCTCCAATCGTTCAGCGTGGAGGCAAAAGACCCAGCATGGCCTTCTCCAACTGGAAGAGACACTTGTTCGGCAGGCTAAAGCAAAGAGGCAGACCCGACAGCAGCGAAATCTGGGGCCTGGGCAGGGGACGGAATTTATTTGTCCTCAGTGTGGAAGGGATGGACACTCTCGAATTGGCCTTTTTAGCCACACTAGATGTTGTTTCAGGACCTCCAATCAGAGTACGATACCATAGTCTTTCGAGACTGAAGGATGCCAATGCCAATGGGCTGGATGCTCTGGTTGGGCTTGGATGCTCTGAATCAGTTCCCTGTTTGAATTTGTGAGCCCTGCATTGAGGTCTGCAGGTGACAAATTGTTATTGGCATCCACCCTCTAGCAAGATAATTCCATAACTGTGCAACACATCAAGATTTCTGTCTGGGTTGCTGACTGGGGCACAGATGGTATATTTAATTTTTCATGTTTATAATGAACAAACAAATTGAACTGACAGATTTTCAAGTTCCTGGTCCAATGCACAGCAATACATTTTATTTAGTAAACACTATTAGTAATCCAGAGAGGATACCATTCATATTTCATATATCAGTGGGTTAAAAGAAAAAAATTAATAAGTAGGAAGACATAAGTTACCTTTTTTTGGTCATCTGTTATCGGCAAAGGGGAAAAGAAGAATTTGATGGGAAAGAAGAGGAAGAAGAGGAAAGAAAGAAGAAGTGGAAAGAAGAGGAAGAATGGTTGTCTGGATTTCTATTAATAATTCTTGAAGATCGAGGAAGCAGGGAGCTTCTATCCTAAACCCTATTCATTTATTACACTTTTTAAGGCTTATATTTCTAAATACCCGTGTAATCAATGAGTCCCTGTTTTTAGAAACTGGAGCCTGCCAGAACAAAGACTCTTTAATGTTGCAGGAATTTGGAATTATTAATTGGCTGCTCAGACTTCTGAAATGAAGCACGTCCCTTATTACATTTTGATGCTCTGCAAAAAAGATGGCTGACTTAAAACTTAAAACAGAGTATAGATTTAAAACAAATAGTTTTCTTAAACAAATTGAATCACCACATTTTAAGATGCAACACTGGTTCCTTGAGTGGAAAGAAGATATCCACTATTTTGGAGTATAGAGATTTTGAGTAAAGTTGTGCATTCCTCAAACATAAAAGGAAAGAAGATAGAGTTAGCTCTAAGGTGAACAGAACAATTCTCTTCTCCATAGGCATATGCTTGATATGTTTCTCCAAGATCATTGTAGTTTGTTATCAAACTCTGATATTTTGTTCAAAAATTGAAACAACCCATCAGTAACACAATTAGAATGTGTTGTGAGTAGAAATGTATTTGTGTCACTGAGGCTTCCACAGTCAGTGTTACCATTCTTTGAATTACCTCCAGAATGCTGGCTGCTCCTGCCAACATACTCTCAGTTCTGAAAAAAATGTTCATCATAAAATGCTATTCATCATAAAAGACAAAAATGCAAATACAAATCAAAATGGAAGACAAACGAGGACATTGATCAGTGCTCCTACTATATTGCTTTCCATTTTGATATGCATATACAATAGTATATATTAAAAAGTAGTGATAAATACCACAGATATTGTCTGCTATCCTAACAGCCAGCATATGCCAGCCCACCAAATTAAAATCCAATTCAGTAGAAAATTTAAAATTCTCATTTCTAATTTTATTCTAATGATCTAATTAGGATACGGAAGGGAGGAGTTGCCAAAATGATTAAAGATGTAGCAACATATGGCCATACCACTTCTGGCAATTTATTTTCCACTTTATCAAAGGGGACTGTTCCACCAAAATTGCAAGAATTAATAACTACTTTGATAATTATAGCTAGAATTTCTGTAGGAACAGCTATAAGATTGGCCTTTTGGGGAGGTACTCAGCTTTTAGCTACTGTCTGCCCAAATGCCTGATCTAAGTCTTTTATACACTGTCCTTTTACAAAATAGAATGAACATGTCTTCAGCTTGTTCACTCTCTGTAGCAATGCCACTGACCCATAGTAGGAAATGTATCACTTGTTTTTAAGATCATCATGTAAAGATGTAAAAATGTTCACATTTGTTATGAAGTTTTTTTAAATTCACGCTGCCTTTTATCTAAATGAAGAAATGG
Source organism: Cryptoblepharus egeriae (assembly GCA_030015325.1). Lineage (NCBI taxonomy): Eukaryota > Metazoa > Chordata > Lepidosauria > Squamata > Scincidae > Cryptoblepharus > Cryptoblepharus egeriae. The sequence goes on from JAREYC010000006.1 coordinate 46,077,519, forward strand.
CTTCTTCTATGAAGGACAAGTGGGTTTTCTAAAAAAACAACTCTATGACAAACCCATTTAAGTTATTTTGTGGTTCTTATGGTAGAATCATTCTCCCATTTGCATTACACTTGTTAACACCTGAGGTAGCAATTTTGATAGTTTGATGAGAAAAACAAACAAATATAAACAGCAAAGAAGGAATCATATTTATATTATTTTTTATTTACTCAATTTATACCCCGCCTTTCCTCCCCCATAAGAATAATGAAAAATAGTCTTGTAAATTGAGTATCCCCTCCCTTTAATAAAAGGAAAATAGAATTACAAGGTTTGGATGGCAAATAAATGCCATGAGATGTTTTGTAGCTTTGTTTTCTTAACTTCGCTGCTGTTGAACCTCCTTGAAAAACATATGCTGATGTTAACTGTATGATTTGGGGGAGAATAACATGATTTTAGTCCTCAACTATTGTAAGACTTTTCTGGCAAAATACAGGTTGCTTTTCTTGGAACACTTTGAAGTTCTTCACCTGGCTCCAAGATTCTCAATTTATTTACGGCATCTTGAAGTTGCGTGGATTTATATCCAATGAACGTCAATATTGGCCAGATATAGGCTGGATTTGGTTTGATACTTAGTACAAATGTTAATTTCAGCCAGGACTGGAACAGCATTTAAAAGCGTATGCTGAATGTACAAGTTTGTACAACCTTCCCCATCCTGCCAGCCAGTTGTCCCACACATGCATTCCTAACATGTCCTGATTCTTTCTTAATATCATTGGAGTATTTCATGAATCCCACATACCCACACATATTCCTGTTGGCAATATTTAAGGGACCAGTCCGATCCGGAACAAAGGTTCTCTTACTTTGGCCTATATGACTGCTCTTCCACAGCAGGATGATGCACACAGTGAACATTTTCTTTTATTGAACTTATATATAATAGATTTCACATATATGTGGTGGACATTAGAGATGAGATAAGAATAGGTTTGTATTTAAGCCCGCAATAAAAAGAGATGAGAGATAAAAATTCCCTCGGAGGGAATTTCATAGTTGAGGTGTCACTACACTGTCATTGAACTTTCACCTCTCCCACTTGAAACAAAGACAACACTTGTTTAAAAGCCATCTCGGATGTCCTAAGAGGAAAGGCTGGGATGATTGGTAGAAGGTGGTCTTTGAGATAGCTTGGACTCAGATCACTGAGGGCCTTAAAGGTAAGAACTAGCATTTTGAATTGGGATCAAAAGTGAATGGGTGGCCAGTGCAAGCTGTTGAAGCAGTGGACCAGCCAAGTTTTATAGCTGCTATAATATATATCATATATATATAATATATATAATATATATATAAAATAATATATATATTATTATATTAATAATATATATTAATATATATATAATATATATATAATGCTATATCAGTTGGATCTGACCATAGTTCTTGGCCTGCTTGAAGGTCGTTTTGGCATTGGGAAGATGAATGAAAATGGCCAACGCTTGCTGGAGTTTTGCTGCTATTATGATTTTTGCATTAGCAATACGTTCTTTAACACAAAGCCTCAACACAGAGTGTCTTGGCAACACCCTAGATCGAAGCATTGGCATCAGCTTGACCTGATCCTCACCAGGCGCTCCAGCCTTCCCAGCATTAAGCTCACACGTAGCTATCAGAGTGCTGATTGCAATACAGACCACTCCTTGGTGTACAGCAGAGTAAAATTACAAGCAAAGAGGCTACATCACTCAAAGAAGGAAGGAAGACCTCGAATCAATATCAGCAAGACCCACAGTCTGGAAAAGGTGTTGGAATTTGACCAAGCACTCGAGGAAATCCTCCCAGGCCCGGCTGAGGCAAACGCTTCTGAACGATGGGAACATTTCAAGAATGCTGTTTATACAACCGCCTTGTCAGTTTTTGGTAAGCAGGTTAGAAAGACAGCAGATTGGTTTGAAGTCCACTCGGAGGAGCTGACACCAGCCCTTGAGGAAAAGAGGAGAGCCCTAACTGCATATAAAAGCCTGTTCTAGTGAGCGCAACCTCCAAGCCCTGCGAGCCGCCCGTAGCAAAGTCCAACAGATTGCCAGGAGATGTGCTAACAATTATTGGCTGCAGCTTTGCTCTCAGATCCAGGTAGCAGCTGACACAGGCAACATCAAGGGGATGTATGATGGCATCAAGCAGGCCCTAGGTCCAACAGTGAGGAAATCTGCCCCACTTAAGTCTGCTACAGGTGAGGTCATCCAGGACCGAGCACAGCAGATGGCACGCTGGGTGCAGCACTACTCTGAGCTATACTCCAGAGAAAATGCAGTAACTGAAGAAGCATTAAACAACATTGAGTGCCTGCCTGTCTTGGAGGAGCTTGACAGTGAACCAACCTTAGAAGAACTAAACGAAGCCCTGGATTCCCTTGCTTTTGGCAAGGCACCCGGGAAAGATAACATCCCTGCTGAAGTTCTGAGGTGCTGTAGAGGGACCATTTCCACTGAACTGTACAAGATATTCTGCCTTTGTTGGAGGGAAGGTGGAGTACCACAGGACATGAAGGACGCTAATATCGTCACACTGTACAAGAACAAAGGCGACAGGGGTGACTGTAACAACTACCGTGGCATCTCTCTTCTTAGTGTTGTAGGGAAGCTGCTTGCCCGAGTCATACTGAAGAGGCTTCAGGTGCTTGCAGAGAGAATCTATCCTGAATCACAGTGTGGATTTCGAGCCAACAGGTCCACCACTGATATGGTATTTTCCCTTCGACAGTTGCAAGAGAAATGTAGGGAACAAAGACAGCCACTCTTTGTAGCCTTCATAGACCTTACAAAGGCTTTTGATTTGGTTAGTAGGGATGGCCTTTTTAAAATCCTCCCCAAGATTGGATGCCCACCTAAGCTCCTCAACATCATCAGGTCCTTTCACGAGGATATGAAGGGCACTGTAGTTTTTGATGGCTTAACATCAGACTCCTTTCACATCCGAAGTGGAGTGAAGCAGGGCTGCGTCCTCGCACCAACTTTATTTGGGATCTTTTTTGCAGTCATGCTGAAACATGCTTTTGGAAATGCAACAGAGGGAATCTATCTCCGGACCAGATCAGATGGAAAACTGTACAATCCTTCCAGACTAAGAGCAAAGTCCAATGTCCAGCTGAAATGCTTGTGGGAGTTCCTCTTCGCCGATGACGCTGCTGTTACTGCTCACTCTGCCGAAGACCTTCAATGACTTATGGACCGTTTTAGCAAAGCCTGCCAAGACTTTGGACTAACAATCAGCCTGAAGAAAACACAAGTCATGGGTCAGGGTGTGGATCCACCTCCCTGTATCACAATCTCTGAACATGAACTGGAGGTTGTCCATGACTTTGTGTACCTTGGCTCAACTATCTCTGACACTATCTCCCTAGACTCTGAGCTGAATAAACGCATTGGTAAAGCGGCTACTACATTCTCCAGGCTTACAAAGAGAGTATGGCTTAATAAGAAGCTGACGGAACATACAAAGATCCAGGTCTATAGAGCTTGCGTCCTGAGCACACTCTTGTACTGCAGTGAGTCTTGGACCCTTTATGCATGGCAGGAGAGAAAGCTGAACACCTTCCATATGCGCTGTCTCCGACGTATTCTTGGCATCACCTGGCATGACAAAGTCTCAAATGATGCAGTATTGGAACGTGCTGGAATCTCTAGCATGTTCACACTTCTGAAACAGCGGCATCTACACTGGCTTGGGCATGTCGTGAGAATGGCTGATGGTCGGATTCCAAAAGATCTCCTATATGGAGAATTAGTGCAGGGAAAGCGCCCAAGAAGGAGACCACAGCTGCGATACAAGGACATCTGCAAGAGGGATCTAAAGGCCTTGGGAATGGACATCAACAGCTGGGAAACCTTGACCTCTGACCATTCAGCGTGGAGGCAAAAGACACAGCATGGCCTTCTCCAACTGGAAGAGACACTTGTTCGGCAGGCTGAAGCAAAGAGACAGACCTGAAAGCAGCGAAACCTGGGACCTGGGCAGGGGACAGAATTTATTTGTCCTCAGTGTGGAAGGGATTGCCACTCTCAAATTGGCCTCTTTAGTCACACTAGATGTTGTTTCAGGACCTCCAATCAGAGCACGATACCATAGTCTTTCGAGACTGAAGGATGCCAATACAAATACAAATAACCACTCAAGCTGCTGCATTCTGCACTAAGTGCAGTATCCAAATTGTAGGATAGCCCCACATAGGGTGTATTGAGGCAATGAAGCTTTGGAGTAGTAACTAAAGCATGGATTACCATAGCAAGGTCCAGATGGCTCCAGATGACACACCAGCCTAATCTGGGTGAATGCACTTCTAGCAAGTACTGTCACCTGGTTCTCCAGGGAGAGCTGAGGTTCCAGAAGAACTCCTAAGTTGCATATTTATTTATATTGAAAAATGACAATAATGTATTTAAAGAATATAAGAGAATATTCTAATTTTCAACAAAGGTTTTCAAAGCAGTTCTCATAGAAAAAATGAATGAAAAGAGGCTCACAGTCTTAAAAAAGGCATAATGGAAATATAAGCAAACTGCCACTAGATGTTATCCTGAATATAATAGGGATAGTTGCTGTCCCCCTGCCCAAGCAGCAGGAGTTCAATACAAGTTCCATTCAGAACAGCTGTTAAAACACTTCGCTACCGTTTCAAATTGATAATGTGGTACAGAATAATGTGGGCCTATTGCATACCCCTCATTCTCTGCCTCTTGAGGGTGTGCAATACTTTGGAAAGGCAGTAAAATTCCAGGCTTAACACTGTCAAGGCCTACTGCTGAGTATTTTTATCTTTTCTTTTTTTGATATACTGTATTAGTTACATTTGGGTAAATGGGGAGAGATTAATCAGATTCACTATACATGCTTTTAAAAACATTTAAAAAGCTTTTTTGGGATTATACTGGGGAAAGGCATGATTTCTGCAGCTTGTCATGGAAGGTGAAACTATTGCTTCTTCATAATTTGCATTAGATGATACCCCAAGTATGTGGGATGAGTTGTTTCATTGGGTGATCAGTCTATTCCAATAGCAGAAATTCACCATGAGAAATAATTGCATCTGTAATTTTCAAAGGAAGTGATCAAAGCGAAGACATTCCACATGCTCTTCGTCTCCACAACATATTGTTTCAAATATCTCAAAGGAGAACAATTTTAGATTGACTGGTCTGAAAAGTAGAAAAATTTTCCACTTAGTCTAGAAGCCCAAACATCACTGGTCTGCTGCTAGGTGCAGTGGCACAAGAATGGGGCTGTTGTATCCTGTAAAGTACGAACATAGGCCCTACGATGGTACTGCCTGAGTCTGCACCAACAGTTTTGCCACCAGACTGGGGACTAGAGAACCTCTATGACATGCTTTGCAGCCTAACATGGAGGGTAGGATTCAGCAGAGCTGGGCTCTGCCAGTCACATCCAACTTCCACTCTAATCACTCCCCCAACACTACAGCATGAGCTTGAAGAAAGGGATGGAAAGGAGGAATGGAAATACATATTTGTAAGGATTTAATTGGAAGGATGCTCATTTCAGCTATGATGTGTTGGAAGCTCCTGAAACGTAGATTCAGGCCTGAACCTGATGAACTTCACCAACAGTTCTAATTGGAGGGCATCCTGACCAGTGGTGGGATTCAAATAAATTAACAGCAGGTTCTATGTCTTAATAATTAACATTATTAACAAATTAACAACAGGTTTTATGTCCCATTAGTAACCGGTTCTCAGAACCAGATGCTTATTAGCAAAGGGTTCTATAGAACCTGTGAGAACCCTCTGAAGCCTACCACTGAACCTGACCATCATGGGGTCTTTTTTGTGTAGGGCAACTGGTGTCAAGATGGAAATAGCTCTCAAGAATCCAATTTTTTGTTCCAACTCTTCACTATGAACAGTACTTTGGAAATCCTTCCTCCTCATTCTGCCTAGATTGAGCTAGAAAGAATAAGGGTTTCATAAGAAAGAAAAATAAATCTGAAATTAATGTTGGTGAAACTGTATACGATTTAGCAACTCAAGAGGTTCAACCTACACTATGTTGTCCTTGGATCGTGTAACACTTCCCTTAGCAGAAAAGAGAGCCAAAGTGAGCATTTTAACCTGAGCATTGGTGGTTTTAATGAAAGCCTTGCCTTTCATTTAAATTGATAGGGAATGTCCTCCGCAAATATTTTACTTTGTAAAAGAATGGGGAAAAGTATGGAAAGTTTCCAATGCACAATACATTCCAGGACTTTTCTGTAAAAGACTGGATAATTAAGTATTCTGTAACAAAACTCTTAATAGAATTGGTCCAAAAAAATGAAGAGCAAAAGTTCTGGAGGACCTTCAAAACACTGAGATGATCAAAGGGTTGAAAAAACTACAGGCTTAAATACATAGAATTGCATTAATGAGGTTATAAGGAAATTTGAGGAGTTGCTTGGCAATTCATTTGATTGCAATGAGGGTGCTAGAAGCAGCACCAATGCAACAAAGCATTATATTATTAGTAGTTTGTGTGTGTGTGTGTGTGTGTGAGAGAGAGAGAGAGAGAGAGAGAGAGAGAGAGTAGACTGCTTTTTTAAAAAAAGATTCTCTGTCCCAAAAGCACTTCCTATCTGAAAAGAAGGAAAAATCAGTGGTAGACACAAGAAAAGCCTCTGTGCTAAAGTGAAGAGGGTTAACTTTCCCCTACTGAATAAAAGATGTACACCACATGAAAAACTCTTCATTGCTCAGTAAGCAGGGTTATTATAGTGCAGAAGAGGGTAACCAAAAGGATCAGATAGCAAGAGCATCTTCCCTATGAGGGAAGGCTGTGGTGTTCAGGGCTTTTTAGCTTGGTAAAAAAATCAATGGGGTTCTTGGGTGACAGCACAATCCTATGCCTCTCCCCTCACCTTTGATGCAGCCACACCAAAAACATGTGCATGGTATCCAGTTGTGGTTGGGAAGGTCAGGAGGTTTAGAAGAGAAAGGAATTATTTCCCTTTAGCCATCCATAACACTTCTGCCACTAATGGATCTTCTTGGATCTGTGCCAATTTTTCTGCTGGCACAAGTCTGAGGAGAAGAGACCAGGAGCTTATAAAGAGATGTTCTGACTGGTTAACAGAAGTCTTTCATTCCTGAGATAATTTTACCTCAGAATCTGAGTTAGTGCGAGTTAGAGTTACTTCAGAGAAGGTAGCGAGTTGAGATCTTGCTGTAGCTGTACAATTTTTTACATGCTGTGACTGGTGATTTGTGGAAATTGACATTGTATGACTATGCTGTTATAGCTTATGATTCTAAACTGACTGCTGTGTAAAATATATATGGAAATAAAGTTTCTTCGTGACAGAATCTCTTGAGTACCGCCTTGTTTTTCTTCTTTACACACACTTTCACAGCCATTAGAAGCTCTAACATACTTATTCACCATAGTTCTGCTGAAGTGCACTCCGACATCTGGTGACAATCTGACATCTGGCAAGTTCTGTCATCTGGTGGAAAAGTTGGAGTGGCATGCACAAAATGGCTGCCAATGGCCATGTACTCTATGGGCAACCGTTTTATGATAGCAGATAGCCTTCTACTGTTATAAGTGACTCCATGAAACAGCTCAATCCTATGCATATATACGTAATGGACAGAATGCATAGGAACGACTTCTCCCTTGTCACAATAAGCTTAGGGTGCAATCCAGAGAAACTACAGGGAGTCCTTGCTCCGGTATAAGAACAATTTACTCTGGATTGCAATATGAATCTCCCATAGGTTTTTACTAGGTGGTGCCATAACTAGGGGTGCACATAATGCCTTTTACGTGCTCCTGTGGTTATTCTGGATTGTAGGGCTAGTCCCCAAGTTACATCCTTGTTCCGTTCTGGAGGCTTGTCTAAAAGTCAGAAGTTGGAACAACGAAGTCTTTCCACTCAGCTGTTATGACCAGTGGTGGGCTCCAGCAAGGTTCACACCTACTCTATAGAACTGGTTGTTAATGAGAGATAGTACATATAAAGTTTAAAAATAGCCATTTTAAAATGGCTGCCAGATGGGCATAGAACCGGTTGTTAATATCTTTGAATCCCAAAACTGGTTATGACTGTATAGAAAGAACCAGAAAGTTCTTTCTAACTTTCATAGAAAGTTCTGTGTGAAAGTGGCCACTCTTGAAATATTGACATTGGTTTGGTTTGACTTTGGCCTTACTACATTTTTAATAAGAAAGGATTGGGCTACATGCCAGCCAAATTCTCTCAAAGAATGGCTCACATGAGGGTCATATACTGTAGTAACGTAAACATTGACAAAGAAAACGAAGGTAATTCTCCATTCAGCTTTCAAGACAGTTTTCTCAGTACCTTTCTCTAATCAGCGCATAGCATACCAATGAAGGGTTTCATGTTACTTCCTCTCAAGCACATTATACATTTTGTCAGTGCTTTGGCACTCAGTTGATGTGGCTTTATGACAGAAAATATTGGGGAAGGGGGTTTACATAAGCTTGCCGCTCCTTCTCTGTGATTAGAAATATGAATTGGCTGAACGTGTTTAGTCCAGCAGTTTTGGTTTCCTTGTGCTCTTTTGAAGGATAGGGTCCCCCCCAAATGAATGCAAGTCCTCCATTTCTGTCATAGGTAATTAGTTTGGAAAAAATGGAGGGCTCGGTCCAGCTGTAGAAATAAACTATGGTACTTTTGTGAGCTATTTTTTGTCTAACAAGTCTCACAGAACAATTCTAACTCTTTGTTAGGCCACACAAGTCCCAGAACAACTTCTGTGCTGGCCTGAGGGTATAGCAAAAGTACAGTACGGCATTTTTGCACCACTTCTGGGGAGGGTTAGGCCAGCGTAGGCTTCCCCACACTAACGCCTGAATGGGGAGATGGGTGAGTTGTGCTGGCCTAAAGTGATTAGGATTGCGCCCTGAATGTCCAGTCTACTCAGATGTCCCATTAAGATCAGTGGAGCTTATTCCCCGGAAAGTTTAGATAGGATTAGACAGTAATATTAGTTATCAGCTACTACAGGGTCTAACTCATGATTGACTAGAAGGTCTAACTCATCAAAAATCCATTGCAATAATGTTAAGATTTGGATGTAAAATTTTAATTGAATGAAGAAAACAAAGAAAATGATGACACAAATGAAGAAAAGAGTCCATTTTTTTTCCATGTCCACTATGAAACATTACATTGAGGTAAAGAAATTCAGCGTAAGCTTCCTTAAGGATATTTCTTTAAGGTGCACTGCAATTGTAGACACCACATCTAGCACTTGGGGCTACAGCCATGGTTACTGACAATGGATTGGAGACTACAGTGGCAGTGGAGCTGACAACACCACCCATCTGTTGACATGTGAAGCATGTACAGTTACTTTTAAGGTTCGTCAGCACATGCTGCATGGAATAATAGGCCAGGAGGAGTAATGAACACAGCACCAACTGCTTGACTAGAGTGCTGTCTCCTCCAGTTGCTGCTTGTCCAGTCATTCCACCCCTACCCTGCCCATCCTCTTTTCATTTGCTCTAGTTTTAGAATGAGCAGGAAGAACATATGCCACTTGTGGTGCTCTCCATCTCCTTTACTGTTGCAGAAGAGCTGGAGAAGGAGGTAGGTGGTGGTAGCCATTGTGTTCCTGTTCCAAATTGTTCTCAAATGGAAAGAAAAAGGGTCTACACTTCTTTCTGCCTCTTCCAGGTCTCCGTTACTGGATGGATAGAGAGGTTCTTGGAAGAGGAACTTACATGAACCTCCCCACCCCAAACAGGGTGGAAGATGTCAACAAGGTGATGAAAAAAAAGAAGTGATGAGGCAGGATGATGGCAACAAAAACAATAGAAAAGAAGAGATTGAATTTGGGTATTGCTTAGGGCACCGGTTTGGCTTTGGGTGGGAATTCAGGAGCAGTCTGCTATTAAATACATGCATTTCTGGACTGGAGTTCAGACTTCTCAGTTGTTGGAAACAATTGTGTAATTTTTACTGCGCTGAAAAAAACCATATCAAATTCATAACTTCACTGTCTGTTTTCCATTCAAATCTGACAAATCAAGTTTTCAAAAAGCATGACAAATCACACCTTTAATAATGCATTTACCTGTAGCCCTTGGATATTCTTTCCCTTAATGTTCAGTTCTGATTCTTGCAGCACTCAGATTACAATTTTAGGAGCTGCCAGTGTGTCCTTTCACACATTTCACATTTTTACAACAATCATTTCCTTAATATGTTTGTGGTAAGGACATGTTCAGGCAAAAATCAAACTAAGGGCACAATCCTAACCAGGTTAGTCTGGCACAACTCACCTGTTCCCCCCATTTACATGGTAATGTGGGGAGGCCAGTGCATATCTGTGCACTGGCCTAACTCCACCCTCCCAAAGTGGCTCATAAGTGCCTTATAGCACTTTTGTCACACCCAGCATGGAACTTGTTTTGGGACTTATGCCAGCCTAACTGAGGAGTTAAGTTTGATGCTTCAGTTATATATTAGGACTCAAACTAGACATGATATCAGCAGAACCCTGTTTTTAAATGTGGGTCTCTTCCAATCAGGGGGAAGGGGAAATGGACAAATGAAACAGTAGTGGTGCTGGGCCTTTGTCCACAATTTTATCTCTTCTTTTTCTAAACCTCAGTGTTACTTTCCCTCAGCCATGATACCATGTGAGTCTAGCTGAGCTGGATTGTGACTAACTACCGTATTTCCCGGTTTATAAGACGCACTTTTTTTCTTTCCAAAGGGGGTGGGAAATGTCTGTGCATCTGATAGAGTGATAGGGCACATTACCCCATCACCTGGAGCACCTTACCCCATCACGTCATATGTCATTGGATTCATATTGAAGAGCAGTATCCAACGCAACAATCAGTTTTGAGATATCTCCTTCCTAACAAAAGTTATGGCCAAAAAAGTAAAAATCAAAAATATTAAAAAATACATTTTTTGGCAATTTTTTAAGCAGGTAGGAATTTTGCCCTGGGGGGTAGGAATTTTGGCCTTGGAGTTCAGGAATTTTGGGTTTGGCATCTGGTCACCCTGGCACAGTTGCAATCCTAACTAGCCTTCCCTGGCTTGGAGACTTGCTCCAAAGTAGACATGCACAAGACCTGGTCCCTCCTGCTTCATGCCTGTGCCTCACTCACTCTTCCCTATGTATCTAGATCCCCTCACCTTTCCCTATCTACCCCCAAAAGAACCCCCCAACTTACCTGCCTTCCTGGACTATTTGCAATGAAATTTGTGCAAAATGTTGTTGCCTGATCATTTGCAATGAGATTTGTGCAAAAGTCGCAAATCACTGACACTAGAGATGATGAGTTTTTGGGGTTACCAGAAAATTAAAAGAGTGCTTGAAGCTTAAAGTCTTTCCTCATTTATTAATGACAGTGATGATGGTTCTTAATATCACTGTTGACTTTACATTGTTGAAATATTATTCTGCTATATTTTTAAAAATATATTAGTACACATTTGGTTCAGAATATTTTTTTCTTGTTTTGCTCCTCTAAACTTTGGTGCATCTCATGGTCCGGTGCGTGTAATAAGCTGGGAAATATGGGTACTTGGATTTTGAGAGAAGCTAAAGGAATGTAAAAGAAAGGTTGAGCACATTCTGTTGCAGTGGTCTTCAAAGTGAGGGTTAGAACCCCCTTAAAAAGCAGGCCTCCGTCAGTCTTGAAAGACTATGGTATCGTGCTCGGCGCTGCATACGCTGCATGCGAAGCACGAAAGCCTGGGTTGGATTGTTATGGAGGATAGGCTGTTACCCAAGCAGCAAATCCCCCCTCTCCACGTCACTGAATTAGTCCAAGGGAAAGGCAGAGCCAATACGACTGGATCCAGCTGGCGTTGCAGAGCTGGACTAAGGACAGGAGCTCACCCTGTCTTGTGGGGCCGACCTGGAAATCGAACTCTGGCCTGCTGGTTAACAGGCACAGCGTCTTTACCGCTTGCGCCACCCACAGCCCTAGAGGACCACTATCTATCGCATAATACATATCTTTTCTTTCAATGTGCCAAATGGCACATGCACCATCCTGGGTGTGTGTGTGTTTTGTGCATCCTGAGGGTGATACACTCACCTCCTGCAACAGGTAACACACACAGTAGCATCACCCCTGCATTAGGTAATTGGCTATTACCTGTTATTAGAGATAATAGTAGAAGCAACCTTTCATTGTCATGGAATATAATCAGATTTATTGTGCAAATCGATGGGAAATAATTAAATAGTAGTGATAAAAATGTTAAAGGTTAAATGTAAAAATAATAGTGTTAGAGAAATCTGTGTATTATCTCAAATGAAAGCATAATTTGTTAGAGACAAAATGTAGTTTGTTGTTTTATACTTTGCTCTAGTTTTCTGTCATGTAAAATAAGCAGAATGTCAAAATTAAATGGGTCATGTCCTGCAGAACATGCCTTACAAAAATTACATTGCAGGGTGATTGATTTAAAGACAAATATTTCTGCGGAGTCTTTTCTATTTTTCTACTTTGGCCCCCAAATTCTATTTTTTTAATTATCCATAATTTTTTAAAAAGCTCTTGTAGTATTAGCACAAACTCTGCTATGTTGGGAAACTTGCTTACAAGACTACTTGCTATTTTTTTACATTTGTAAGCTTGCAGTAAATTAATGTATAAGTTCAATATGTGTTATTATGGGGGAATCTCACTACCACTGCTATAATGCTAAAGTATCATGACATATTTGGGCAGGGGGAGGTGGGGAGGGAGGCGGTACAAGAGAGGGAGCAGCACATGTGGGCAAATCCTAGCCATCTCACTCTCTCACCATTACATGCCTTGGTCCTGCACCAGCAAAACAATTGTAAAACAACAAAACAAAACAACTAACTGAAAAACAGCAAAACAACAACAAAGCAAAAGAACTAAGGAGTCCACCGGGGACAAAGAAAACTTTCCTTAAACCAGTGACAAAAGTTCCCTTACTCTAAGGCAGGGGTCTCCTCCAAACTCCAGGGGCCAGATGCGGCCCTTGGTGAGCCTAAATGCGTCCCTCAGCAAGACCCTTCTATCTGGCCCTTCGGCTAGCCTTATAATCCACTCCAATATATTCTTATATGTAAATTTATTCAAATTTGAAATGTAAATTAGTTTTCTAGCCCCTGACAGTATCAGAGAGATGATCTGTCCCTCCTACCAAAACGTTTGGAGACCCCCTGCTCAAAGGGGACCTTGCCAACTGCCTCGTCACCATAGGGTACAGCGTGTATCTCCTTGGTGTGGCTATATTGGAGGGAAGATGTTTTGTGTGTACAGAATTGAACTGTGGGGTAAACACATGGCAGCTATTAGAAAATATAGATCCTTTGTCTTGACATCACAGGCATCCCTTTGAAGAAGGAATTCCTTGGAAAAAAAAGAGTTAATGCAATGCTCAGGGTGAGCAGTAGAATTCTGCTATCATATAATTGTTTTTATTGTGAAGGTGATGTGGCAACGTACATTGACAGGGCCTAAATATGGCTGATATAAAGTGGTGAGTCAAACATTTTACTGCTTCATGAATGAAGGTTCACTGTGGCTACAATCCTATTCTCACTTTCCTAGGAGTAAGTCCATTAGACAACAATGCTGCTTGCTTCTGAGTAGTCATAGGATCGTACATAGGTTAGGGCTCTACTTCACTAACAGCACAATGCTAACCATGTCTACTCAAAAGGAAGTCCCATTGTCTTCAATCGGTCTTACACCCAGAAAAGTGTCTTTAGGATTGCTGCCTAAAGTGAATAAATTCACTTGACTATTTCAATTTCACAGCAGGGTAGGATAGTTTTGTAGGATAGTTTTTCATTGCAGGATAGGATAGTATGAAACATTTACAAGGAATTGGGAAAGCAAAAGCTGTACTTCCTTTAGTCTGGGTGTGGCTAACTTTCCGTACATCAGCAGCACGTGGCTTACTGGTGAAAGATTTGGGATTACTGCCTACGTAGTTACATAGTTGTCAATGTATTTGGCATTCAGTTGAGTTGGCTTTGTAATGGAGCTTGACTTTATCCATCATAGGAATGTGTCCATCCATCCCCTATCTTGGAGGAAGGTTTATGCCCATTTCTGTTTTAATTATTTCACCAACAAATAACTTGTCTTCAAGTAAATGCATGATTGTTGAAGTTTCCTAGTGGAAATACTGATAAGGTCCATAATTGTTACCAGCAGAACAGCTGGCACCATGGAAAGATGTGCCCTACTCATAACAGAGCCCATTCTCTCCCCTCTTTGCACCATGTGAAGTTAGTCTTTTGATGCCATTGGGTTGCGTTTTTAACACCCTAACTAGAATGATGCTGGCCACCCCTTCATTATGGGGCTGACCGGCCAGATTTATCCCCCCCGGCCAGATGCTCCTGGAAAAGGGGCCCAGCCCGATTAAGTTGGAAGTTTTGGGGGATCTGCTGCGGGAGTACCCTGATCAGCAGTCTGCTAGTTACTTGTTTCTCGGTTTTTCAGAGGGTTTTAGGATCCCTTCTCCCCCACCGGACAGGGCTTATTGGGCTGACAACCTTAGGTCGGTGAAAGGTATGGAGGAGGTGGTCAGAGCCAAGCTGGCCAAAGAGGTGGCGGCTGGCAGGGTTCTTGGCCCTTTTGAATCCCCGCCTTTTCCCAACTTAAGGGTGTCTTCTTTAGGCATGGTGCCCAAGAAAGCTCCGGGGCAGTTTCGTTTGATCCACCATCTTTCCTTTCCCAAAGGTGATTCTGTGAATGATGGTATTCCTCCTCACCTGTGCTCAGTCAGGTACACTTCTCTGGATGAGGCAGTTCACCGTTTGCGAGCTTGTGGGCCTGGGGCCCTTATGGCCAAGGCTGACACTGAGTCAGCTTTTCGGCTGCTCCCTGTTTATCCAGGTGATTTTTGCCTGCTGGGTATGTGGTTTGAGGGGGGTTACTACGTGGACAGAGCTCTTCCGATGGGATGTTCTGTTTCTTGTTCGGCCTTTGAGGCGTTTAGTACCTTTCTTGAATGGGCCCTCTGCTTCAGGTTGGGGTTTGGGGATGTGGCTCATTATTTAGATGATTGTTTGTTAATGGGAACGGGAGGTTCTGATGAGTGCCACTTATTGTTGGCATCTTTTCAGAAGCTCTGTGTAGATTTGGGTGTCCCTTTGGCTAAGGAGAAGACCGAGGGTCCTACCTCTTCGCTTACCTTTCTGGGGATCAAGCTGGACACTGTAGCTCAGTGTTCCAGTTTGCCTGCTGAGAAGCTGGCCACCTTATGTGGTTTGCTTGATCAGGCCCTGAAAGCCAAGAGGTTGACTCTTCGGGAACTCCAGGTTCTGGTTGGGCACCTTAATTTTGCATGCCGGGTTGTGGCCCCGGGGCGTGCTTTCCTGCAAAGGTTGTGTGATGCCATGATCGGACTGACTGCCCCTCATCACCGGGTGAGGGTGTCAGCAGACATGAGAGAAGACATAAGGGTATGGCTTACTTTTTTGTCTGATTTCAATGGCATCTCCTTTTGGAGGGAAGTACAACTCCTGCGGGCGGACCTCCAGGTGCATTCAGATGCTGCTGGAGGTTTTGGTTTTGGCCTTTATTTTCGGGGAAGATGGTGTGCTGCACCTTGGCCTGATCATTGGCGGGGCAGTGATGTGGTTAAGGATCTCACCTTTTTGGAATTGTTTCCCTTGGTGGTGGCTGTGCACATCTGGGTTGATTACTTCCAGAATTCCACTATTAGATTCTGGTGTGACAACCAGACTGTGGTTCATGTCATCAACAAGCAGTCTTCTAGATCTCCGAGAGTTATGCGTCTGGTCCGGGTTTTTGTTTTACAATGCCTGCGCATAAACTCGGTAGTATCTACTAAGCATGTCCCGGTATTGGAGAATGGGGTTGCCGATGCTCTGTCTCGTTTTCAAGAAGAGCGCTTCAGGCAACTCGCTCCAGCAGCCCTTCCGGACCCGGACCCCATGCCAGAATGGCTTTGGAGCCTTGGACCGTGAGGGTTCATGACCTTATCCTGGGATCTTTGGCGCCTTCTACCAGGGTCAGTTATAAGAGGAAGGTGGGAGAATTTGTGGCCTTTTGCCACTCCAGAGGTTTGTCTGTTTTGTGGCCACTGGCAATTGATGCTGTGTTACAATTTTTGCTTCACCCGTATGAGTCTGGTTTACACCCCCGGTCCATTGCAGTTTACCTCTCTGCTTTTGCTTTTACAGCTGTTGTCAAAGGGGTGTCGGATGTTACTCGGAGTTTTCGGGTGCGGCGCATGCTCAAAGGCATGAGGCGATCTCGGCCTTCTGTCCCTGATGGACGGCGGCCGGTTACAGTTCAGGTTTTGACAGAGCTGTTTGAGGCTTTTGGGAGATATTGTAGCTCGGATTTTGAGCGAGACCTTTTCAGGGCGGTGGCCTTAGTTATGTTTTTTGGGGCTTTCCGCATTAGTGAGGTTCTGGTTCGGTCTCGCCGGGCTGACCCAGCTAGGGTGCTTTGGTGGTCGGACCTGACCATAACCTCGGATGGGCTTACTTTGAGGCTTCGCAAGTCTAAGACTGATCAGAGAGCAGTTGGGACTTTGATCAGGCTTAGAGCTTTGCCACATCACCCACTTTGTCCTTTGAGGGCTCTTACCAGGTATCGAGACAGGGTTTTCCACTTGTGGGTCCCCTGTTTCAACATGCAATGGGGAGCCCCTCACTATTTATCAGTTTAGGGTAATCTTTTCGGTGGCTATCACTGCTCTTGGCCTGTCCAATAGGATGTACAATGTACATTCCTTGAGGATTGGGGCTGCAACTATCGCAGCTGGGTTAGGTCTCCCTGAAGAGGTCATTCGCCGCATCGGTAGGTGGCGGTCGGATGCCTTTAAGTTGTACATACGTAAAGGTAATCACTGGTAGAGTTTTGGACAGTGGTTTGTTGTTTGTTGTATGTGCCATTGAGGTTCAGTTACGTATTTACCTTCTTTCTGTTTTTTCATAGATGCACCCTTCCATTGTCCTCTCCGTGTGCTGATTGTGGGCCACTCCATCCTATTCTGGGCCAGGAAGAGAGCTGAATACACCGGTGCCGGCTCCAACCTGGGCTTGGGCCCTCATGTTCGTATATTCTGGGCAGTTAGGAGAGGCATGGAGTGGGATCAGTTGCTCCCGGTGGTTTTTGAATTTTTACAGGGTAAAAATGATTTTTTGCTAGTTCACCTGGGGGAGAATGATTTGACCTGAAGGGCGACGGTGTCGCTTCAGGTTCAAATCAAATGGGATTTGTTCCTTGTCTCCGAATGGTGCCCAGGTATTAAGATTATCTGGTCTTCCTTCCTCCCAAGAAGAGTGTGGAGAGGAGCCAGAAGTTTGAGAGCTATCGACTTAGCACGTCTCCGGGTAAACGGTTACGTGGCCAGTTATGTAAGTTGTACTGGAGGGTACATTGTCCGCCACCCGAGTATCCATTGGCAACTGCCCCAAGTTTTTAGGCCAGATGGGGTGCATCTTACGGCCTCAGCGTTAGATGTTTTTATACAGGATTTAGTCAGGGGACTGCTCGCCTGTCTTTAATGGGGTGGTGGAACCATGTGCTAGACAAGTTCCCCGTGTGGCAAGTGTCGTGCTGGAATAGGAAGGATAGGCCATTGGTGATTGCCTGAGATAGCAAGGATCAGGGTGATGCAGAACGAGCCTAGTGTTTGCCAGACCGGACATAGGCTTATGCGGCTAGCCCTGTACCTGGGATGTAATATAGGCTTTGTCAACTGGATGACCGGTTGGCTGAGCGCCCAGCTATCTCGACCCTGGAGTTGGCGTTGATGGGCACCTTCCGGTGGGGGTGTGACCTGAGCCAGGCTTTCGCCCTTCCCTATTTTTGTAGTTACCAGCACGACTTGTAGCAGTTCCCCTGTTTTTTATTGTATTAAATAGTTAATAAAGTGGCCCTTAATTCCACATCTGCCTCCGTGTACTTATTCTGCGTCGTGGGGGGATAATGTCATCATCTCATTTCAGATATCTTCTTCCTTCTGAGAGATTGCATGGGTAACCAAAACCTAGATATGTTTGTGTATATAATACTGTTAAGCAATTCGAAAGGAATATAAGTAATACTGCCTGTATACTGCATACAAAAATCAAAATTCTGGTCAAATTAATTCCAGATCCACACTGGTACAGAATTACATATACAGATGATGTCAATGATCTTGATTTGACCTACTTTGTCAAAGTCCCCTTAGAATGATTCTAAATTTCATATGGTTATGACTCTCCTGCCACTGTATAAGAATACAGTACACAAATGAATATTCTTACAGACAACAATGCTCTACACTAGTGTTTCTTAGACTGTGGGTTGGGACCTACTAGGTGGGTTGTGAGCGATTTTGAGGTGAGTGCCCATTTATTTCAGTGCATTTTTGTACAAGACATGGTATGTGGCTGCATTTGGAGAAATGTTATAGATTTGTACTTTCAGCAGGCTACTATATATATGAGCTTAACAATGATAGCAAATGGGGTTTAATCCTAAGTAAGTGTGGATAGCATTGTAGCTTTCAGAATGTTTGAGGATTTAAAAAAAGCAACTGCTAGAGAAATTTAGGAGTATTCTTTATATTTCAAACTTGTACAGTTTTAATTTACTTGATGGATTTGATTTTGTTTTATGGAGGGATGTTAATTTTCCTGCTTGACAGTGTCACTTCTGGTCATGACATTTCTGCTAAAAAAATCTGCTTTTAGAATGGTTTTTTGAGAACCACTGCTCCACACATATAAATAAGCACAAGCATACAAATAAAAGGGTTTAACCTATCATTTCTACATGCAAGGAGTTTTTTGTTTGTTTGTTTGAGATGGTGTATTAAACTGGTAATTTATCATTTTCAACCATTTGTTTGCATAGGCCTTGAGCGAAATGTATTAAGAAAATTGAATGTGTGACCATGTTCTAAGGTCAGAAGGGACTGTTAGAGAATTTAATAGGCTTGAGATTGCTATTACAATTTTGAATCACTCTGCAAACTGCAGTTGGCATAGTGGTTAAAGGCGCTATCCTTGTCAATATGAAGATCAGCAGGTCAGTGGTTTGAGGTCTGAGTACTGCAAGATGGGGTGAGCACCTTTCCTTAGCCCACTTCCTGCCAACCTAAAAGTTCAAAAGAATGCAAATGCAAGTAGATAAATAGGTACCACCTTGGTGGGAAGGTAACAGCATTCCATGTGTATAAGTGCCACAAATTCACAGAGGCATTTTCAGAAAATGCTGGCTCTATGGCTTTAGAAACAGGGATGAGCATCTCTCTCTAGAGATGGTCACGACTAATAGGGCAACCTGCGGGGGACAGCTTTACCATTTACTGCAAACAAAAGTCATGACCCAGCCCTATGGCACATAATGATCATGTCACTGGGCTTGCTGGGATGGTCAAAATGTGTTGGTCAGTCAAAATTGCTGGCATGGTCAAAATTGCCCTTCATGTTGTTGCTCCTGGTCTAATCCCATTCCTGAAGGAGTTAATGAAAATCCATTTGCAGACATCTTTGTGTAGCAGCAGAAACTTGCAAGATAGAAGAGGAATTTGCTATTTGCTAGCTAAAAAGACTAGGAAACAACATTTATAAACTAACAAAGATTGGATACCACTTTTGTATAAAGGTTCCCCAGCAGTCTTGCTGAGCATTTGAATGTCATTTTATCAAAAATTCAATATGATATACCTCCACAACTACCAGTAACACAATTTTCAGAGAATTTGCATTCAGAAAATTGCAATACTAAGCACTAGCACCCTTAAAGGACTGGAGACTATAGTAAATTCTTTAAAAGTATTTTAAAGAATTAAAATGATTATTTTTCTTCCTTCTGTTTTTTAAAGGAGCAGTCACTTGCATTTTTAAGCATTAAAGTTAAGCAAAAGTCTCCAAGCAGACTTTCAAATGGAATCTCATTCCAAAATTTAATGAGCCAAGTTCTGATATTAAGTATAATTCAAATCATATGAGCCTTCTTCACAATTCTGCATTTTCTCTTTT